>CM059429.1:166939298-167525521 GCA_030390025.1 Squalus acanthias | reverse complement strand
AAGAAAAGAAAGGAAAGAAAGGAAAGGAAAGAAGGAAAGAAAGGAAGGAAAGAAAAGAAAGGAAAGAAAGGAAAGGAAAGAAGGAAAGAAAGGAAGGAAAGAAAGAAAGGAAAGAAAGGAAAGGAAAGAAAGAAAGGAAAGGAAAGAACATAAGAACATAAGAAATAGGAGCAGGAGTAGACCAATCGGCCCCTCGAGCCTGCTCCGCCATTCAATAAGATCATGGCTGATCTGATCCAACCTCAACTCTAAAGAACACAAGAAGCAAGAGCTGGACCAGGCCACTCGGCCCCTGAGCCCGCTCCGCCACCCACAGGGCCTTGACCGATCCGAACTCAAACTCATGTCCAATTTCCAGCCCGCTCCCCGTAACCCCTGATTCCCTTTACTTCTAGGAAACGGTCTATTTCTGTTTTAAATTTATTTAATGAAGTAGCTTCCACAGCTTCCTGGGGTAGCAAATTCCACAGACCCACTACCCTCTGAGTGAAAAAGTTTCTCCTCATCTCAGTTTTGAAAGAGGAGCCGCTTATTCTAAGATTATGTCCCCTAGTTCTAGTTTCACCCATCATTGGGAACATCCTCACCGCGTCCACCCGATCAAGCCCCTTCACAATCTTATATGTTTCAATAAGATCGCCTCTCATTCTTCTGAACTCCAATGAGTAGAGTCCCAATCTACTCAACCTCTCCTCGTATGTCCACCCCCTCATCCCCGGAATTAACCGAGTTAACCTTCTTTGTACTGCCTCGAGAGCAAGTATGTCTTTTATTAAGTATGGACACCAAAACTGTATGCAGTACTCCAGGTGCGGTCTCACCAATACCCTATACAACTGCAGCAATACCTCCCTGTTTTTATATTCTATCCCCCTAGCAATAAAAGCCAACATTCCATTGGCTTTCTTGATCACCTGCTGCACCTGCATACTAACTTTTTGATTTTCTTGCACCAAGACCCCCAGATCCCTTTGTACTGCAGTACTTTCCAGTTTCTCGCCATTAAGATAATAACTTGCTCTCTGATTTTTCCTGCCAAAGTGCATAACCTCACATTTTCCAATATTGTATTGCATCTGCCAAATCTCTGCCCACTCACCCAGCCTGTCTATATCCCCTTGTAGGTTTTTTATGTCCTCCTCACTCTCTACTTTCCCTCCCATCTTTGTATCATCTGCAAACTTTGATATGTTACACTCGGTCCCCTCCTCCAAATCGTTAATATAGATTGTAAAGAGTTGGGGACCCAGCACCGACCCCTGCGGAACACCACTGGCTACTGTTTGCCAGTCCGAGAATGAACCATTTATCCCGACTCTCTGCTTCCTGTTAGATAACCAATCCTCCACCCATGCCAGAATATTACCCCCAATCCAGTGATTTTTTATCTTGAGTAATAATCTTTTATGTGGCACCGTGTCGAATGCCTTCTGGAAGTCTAAATACACTACATCCACTGGTTCCCCTTTATCCACCCTGTACGTTATGTCCTCAAAGAACTCGAGCAAATTTGTCAGACATGACTTCCCCTTCATAAAGCCATGCTGACTTTTCCTATTAAATTATGTTTATCTAAATGTTCCGTTACTGTCTCCTTAATAATTGACTCCAAAATTTTACCCAGCACAGATGTTAGGCTAACTGGTCTATAATTTCCAGCCTTCTGCCCACAACCCTTTTTAAATAAGGGTGTTACATTAGCAGTTTTCCAATCTGCCGGGACCTTTGCTGAGTTCAGGGAGTTTTGGAAAATTATTACCACAGCATCCACAATTCCTACTGCCACTTCCCTCAAGACCCTAGGATGTAAGCCATCAGGTCCAAGGGATTTATTCGCCTTGAGTCCCATTATTTTACTGAGTACCAATTCCTTAGTAATTTTAATCGTATTTAGCTCCTCCCCCACTAGAGCTCCCTGTTTGTCCAGTGTTGGGATATTCTTAGTGTCCTCTACCGTAAAGAAAGGAAAGAAAAGAAAGAAAGGAAAGAAAGGAAAGGAAAGGAAAGGAAAGGAAAGAAAGGAAAGAAAGGAAAGGAAAGAAAGGAAAGAAAAGAAAGAAAGGAAAGAAAGGAAAGAAAGGAAAGAAAGGAAAGAAAGGAAAGGAAAGAAAGGAAAGAAAAGAAAGAAAGGAAAGAAAGGAAAGAAAGGAAGGAAAGAAAAGAAAGGAAAGAAAAGAAAGAAAGGAAAGGAAAGAAAGGAAAGGAAAGAAGGAAAGAAAGGAAGGAAAGGAAAGAAAGGAAAGGAAAGAAGGAAAGGAAAGAGAGGAAGGAAAGAAAGAAAGGAAAGGAAAGAATGGAAAGGAAAGAAGGAAAGGAAAGAAAGAAAGGAAAGAAAGGAAAGGAAAGAAAGGAAAGAAAGAAAGGAAAGAAAGGAAGGAAAGGAAAGAAAGGAAAGAAAGAAATGGAAAGAAAAGAAAGGAAAGAAAGAAAGGAAAGGAAAGAAAAGAAAGAAAGGAAGGAAAGGAAAGAAAGGAAAGAAAGGAAAGAAAGGAATGGAAAGAAAAGAAAGGAAAGAAAGAAAGGAAAGGAAAGAAAGAAAGGAAAGAAAGAAAGAAAGAAAGAAAGAAAGAAAGAAAGAAAGAAAGAAAGAAAGAAAGAAAGAAAGAAAGAAAAAAAGAAAGAATAAAAGAAAAAAAGAAAGAATAAAAGAAAGAAAGAAAGACTTGCATTTCTATCGCGCCTTTCACGACCACCGGACGTCCCAAAGCGCTTTACAGTCAATGAAGTACTTTTGAAGTGGAGTCACTGTTGTAATGTGGGAAACGCGGCAGCCAATTTGCACACAGCAAGCTCCCACAAAACAGCAATGTGATAATGACCAGAAAATCTGTTTTTGTTATGTTGGTTGAGGGATAAATATTGGCCGGGACACCGGGGAGAACTCCGCTGCTCTTCTTCGAAATAGTGCCATGGGATCTTTTACGTCCACCTGAGAGAGCAGACTGGGCCTCGGTTTAATGTCTCGTCCGAAAGACGGCACCTCTGACAGCGCGGCGCTCCCTAGATTTCGTGCTCACATCTCCGGGTTGGGACTTGAGCCCACAACCTTCTGACTCAGAGACAATACCGAGCGTTAACAAAAAATGCCATCCTATCATCTTACACGTATACTAATACAAAGAGGTTCAAGAAAGCGAGAGAAAGCAAGAAGCTGCTGAAAAATCAATTTTAATTAGGATTTAGCTTTTAATTGAACGGCAATTGCAGAATTGGCTTTTCACTAATACTGAAGAGATTTACAGCATGAGAAAGTTAATTAACTCGCTAACTGATTCCTCCATACTGTGAGCAACTATAACAGAATATCAGATCTTCTGCCTTTTTGGGCTTCAACCCCATGTTGTGGGGACTTCAAAGCTGGTTCAATTAAGCACAGTTAATTAGACTTAGATTCAGTTGCAGTCTTCCCGTTAACTCTGGTTAATTAAGTTGCGCATTTGCAAGGCACATCCCAGGCTGAGTATAAGATGTGCGTAAGCGAGTTTGGAGGTGATGGTGATTGTGCCACTGTTTGCTTGGAGGTTAAGGACCATGTTACTGCATGCATCACACTTGTGGCCTCTGCCAATTCTGGAGCGGCTAGCATTGAGTTGTGGCTCGTTCGGTGCTAAAGCGTCACGTTTCACCCAAAGGACTAGAATGAAACTGTCACTAGCACGCCATCATTCTGGACTAGACTTGGACCCAAACCCCAGAGGTGACAGTGGAGGTTTGTCACTGCTCGTGTTATGCACTGAATTGTTTAGGAAGAAAGAACTTGGATTTCTTCAGCGCCTTTCATGACCTCAGGACGTCCCAAAGCGCTTTACAGCCAATGAAGTACTTTTTTGAAATGTAGTCATCGTTGTAATGTGGAAATGTGGAAACCAATTTGCGCACAGCAAGATCCCACAAATACGACACCAGGAAGAGCTCCCCTGTTCTTCTTCGAAACAGTGCCATTGGATCGTTTACATCCACCCCCAGAGTGGGCAGACGTTTAACGTCTCATCCGAAAGACGGCACCTCCGACAGTGCAGCACTCCCTCAGTACTGCACTGGGAGCGTCAGCCTAGATTTTTGCGCTCAAGTCTCTGGAGTGGGACCTGAACCCGACGCCTTCTGAGTCAGAGGCGAGAGAGAGAGAGAGAGAGAGAGCTGCCCACTGAGCCACGGCTGACACGTATTTGATGGACGGAGTTCAGAACTGTCAGATGCATAAAAAAGTTCCCATCAAGAGCTTACCTGATACATAACCTACCTTTGTAGATGCTGATTGACTTGCTATGTATATGGGTTGTCAGCCACCCCCACGCACCCACCCCCAATACACCTGGTAGACTCCTCGGCATAGGGTGGAGTGCCTGCTGATATTAAGCAATTGACCCCATTGGTCGGGGGCCAGCAGCTAACCGCGGTGACGGACAACTCACTGACTGAACGCTAATTTTGCCCAAGAGAAAACTCGAGGGCTCATTTCTGTCAATGATGTAAAATTATTGATTTTGTGGTGGTTGGTTGGTGGGGGGGGGGGTGGTGGGGGTTGGGGGTGTAGGTGGGAATAGGTTGGGCGAGTTGCTTACATAATGCGTGTGAGTAATTAGCTGGCGCACCACTTAATGTTGCCATTATATGATAGTCTTGGCTAGGCTACTGCCGGTGATATTTCATCGCTGACAAGCTGCTGATCCAAAGCTGTGTGGAGCTGCTGACTCAGTCGGTGAAGCTCCGAGCTGCTGGAACACACACACAGGCAGGGCAACAGGAGATCAGCGCGCTCGGTTAATAACAAGCTTGTAGCAGCACAGGTCTAACTCCTGAACACGAGCCCTTTCAGTAACCACGAAATAAAGAGAACGGGACTGGCAACAATTCAAAATGAATGGTGGAGGAAGAGGAGGAGGAGCAGTAGAATATTTCCATGTAGGATCTCACCCACAATAGCAATCTTTAATTTATTTTTTTTGCTATTCACCGCTGGCTGTTGTGCATTCCCAGCATATTCTGTTCTCAATTTGACGCATTGTCTCCTTCTGTGCTGTAAATTTCTATGATTTTATTGCGCAGTGCCTGGAAACTGTAGGAAAGAGCTCCCGAGAAAGGATCAGCTGCTTATTAACAAATTCAAACTGCGCTTCTATCTGTGACACAGGCTGCTGACTCAGGCACATGACAGGTGACAATCAATTCTGCTTTAAGTAAGTACTGATGTTTTAATTAACTCAATACCAGGCCCAGGCTGATTAGATTACGTGGAGTAGGGCACTATCCCAGGACAAAAAAAAAAGACGCGCATGCTGGACTGATGCCAGTTGATGATGAGGCCTGTCTTTGCAGGTTCCGTTTACACTGCTCTTTAATTCTGTCTCTATATGTATATAAAATCACTTGGACCATTGGCAGTCAAAGCCTATCTTTGCAGGCCTCAGCTCTCTGACTTCTCTCTCTGTACCGCGTCTCTTTATTAAAAGAAGGTTCTGTTAAGAAAGATACCAACAACTTGCATTTTTTATAGTGTCTTTAAGGTGCTTCACAGGAGCATAATCTTCGTCTCTTCTTAGGCAGTCCCTCGGAACCGAGGATGACTTGCTTCCACATTAAAAATGAGTTCTCAGGTGACTGATGAGTCCAATGTGGGACCTACAGTCTCTGTCACGGGTGGGACAGACAGCGGTTGAAGGGGCGGGTGGGTGGGGTGCTTGGGTGCACGTGCGCTCCTTGCGCTGCCTGCGCTTGGCTTCCGCTTGCTCCCGGCGAAGAGACTCGAGGTGTTCGGCGCATTCCCGGATGCTTCTCCTCCACTTTGTGCGGTCTTGGGCCAGGGATTCCCAGGTGTCGGTGGGGATGTTACACTTTTTCCAAGGAGGCTCTGAGGGTGTCCTTGAAGCGTTTCCTCTGCCCACCTGGGGCTCTCTTGCCGTGTCGGAGCTCCGAGTAGAGCGCTTGTTTTGGGAGTCTCGTATCGGGTATGCGGATGATGTGACCCGTCCATCGGAGCTGATCGAGGCTCCCGAGGTATGGAAAGTGGTCCACGTTGGAGCATAATCAGACAATAATTGACACCAAAGCCAAAGAAGGAGACATTAGGACAGGTGAGCAAAAACTTGCTCAAAGAGGTAAGTTTTCAGGAGCGTCTTAAAGGAGGAGAGATGGAGAGGCGGAGAGGTTTAGGGAGGAAATTCCAGAGCTGAGGGCCCAGGCAGCTGAAGGCACGGCTGCCAATGGTGAAACGACGAAAATTGGGGATGCGCAAGAGGCCAGAATTGGATGAGTGCAGAGATCTCGGAGGGTTGTAGGACTGGAGGAGGGTACAGAGATAGGGAGGGGCGAGGCCATGGAGGGATTTGTAAACAAGGATGGCAGCGAGGCAGAGGTTTAGGGAGTGAATTTCAGAGCCTAGACGGCTGAAGGCACGGCCGCCAATGCGAACCTCAAAATGGCGTCTGTAGCTGCAGGCTGGGAAGTTGGCTTCTATACTCACCACCACCTCCCCAAGGGCAATTAGGGACGGGCAATAAATGCAGGCCTTGCCGGAGATGCCCATATCCCAGGAACGAACTAAAAAAAAAATCTTATCAGGACAGCCTTAGCGTAGACAGCCCCAGTTCTGATGAAGGGTCATCGCCCTGAAACGTTAACTCTCTTTCTGTCTCCACGATGCTGCCTGACCTGCTGAGTGTTTCCAGCATTTTCTGTTGTTATTAGCATAGAAAGCAGTTGTTAGACGGAACAGGCTCGAAGGGCGGAATGGTCTACTCCTGTTCCTATGTTCCTAGACACCACAGCTGGCCACTAGGATGCCTTGTTTCTATATTAAGGAAGTTGCTATTCATTGCTTGAGTGAAGTATCTATGTCGAACAGATTATGGGCTAGAAATTCGACTACTTTGCTCCCCCCCTCTGGGGGGCGCTAACGGGTCGCAAAGGGCATTTCGCCTGGCGCTGCAACCCCTTAGCGCCCCGCCGCGTCCCCTTAGGGCCCCGCGGCAGAAACTTGGCTGAGCACCACGAGGCTGGCGCGGGCGATGTCAGCGCCAGCCTCGCGGGTCGCGAACTGGGCCGACCTCCGCTCGCGGGGCTGTATTTAAAAGGGAGGTACGGCCACGACTCGCGCCGCCATTTTCTTTTCTTGGCTGACCTCCAGGTTGGCCCTCCATGGTGGGCCGTTGCGTGGTCCTGGCCGCCATCGCACAGCCCGGCACTGCGTCTCGGCGCCGGACTGCGGCCGCGGCACCACACCGCCCTGGTGGCCTAGTGTGGGGCCATCGGAGGCCCTGCAGAGTGCACAGCGGCCCTCCCCATTAACTGAAGGGGAGGGGCATTGAAACGCGGCTGCGCTCTGCGGAGAGCTGCAGATCGCGCCCCGCCATCGCATCGGTTACCACCCCACCAGGAAGTGGAGCACCCGAGATTGCGCTCCACTTCCTGTGCGGGGCGGTAAGCCGCATTTAGCAGGCCGGGGCAGTAATTCCGCGCCGCGCACTAAATGTCCGGCCTTAACTCGGTTATCTCCCCCAAACGGGGCGTAACCGAATTTCACGCCCTATGTTCTCAAAGGCATGTGTTACCATTAGGGCTTGTGCAGATACCTTTTCTCATGCCGAGTGCAAAACCCAACTCCCACTGAAGTACCAAGGGAATCAAGGATATGGGGATAGTGCGGGAAAGTGGAGTTGAGGTCGAAGATCAGCCATGATCTTATTGATTGGCGGAGCAGGCTCGAGGGGCAGTATGGCCGACTCTTGCTCCTATTTCTTATGTTCTTATTCTCAGTCCCTGCGAGTTGGTGCATGACCTCAAGTACAGAATGGCTTGGGATAGTATGTGCTTGGGTATCTGATAAAGCTGTTTAATTTTCTTCTGGATAACGTGTATGATTTTCACACCTTCATAGCAGATTAAACTACCAAGCAAATGCATTCAAAAATTATTTTCCGGAAAAGCAGTAGCACTGAGTATTTGAAGTTAGTCCAAATATCACAACAGCTTCGAATCAGTTCAGGAAAGGGTGAAACAGACAAACCAGTCATTTGAGATCTTTGGTAACTTTTCTTGTAGAAGTTTAGAAACAAATGGAAGCCGTCTTTCAGAAGAGATAGCTACTCAACTGAAGGCTTAACGGAGGTGTTATTCCCAGAGTTGCGCCGGACATCTACAGCCAGGCTAAAATCCAAACTAATGACATAAAATGTATGAAAGAAAGAAAGAAATTGCATTTATACAGCACCTTTCACAACCTTAGGATGTCCTAAAGCGCTTTACAGCCAATGAAGTACTTTTGAAGTGGAGTCACTGTTGTAATGTAGGAAACACGGCAGCCAATTTGCGCAGAGCAAGGTCCCACAAACAGCGATGAGATAATGACTAGGTAATCTGTGTTTAGTGATATTGGTTGAAGAATAAATATTGGCCCAGGACACCGGGGAGAACTCCCTGGTTTTCTTCGAAATAGTGCCGTGGGATCTTTTACGTCCACCTGAGAGGGCAGACAGGGCCTCGTTTTAACGTATCATCCAAAAGACGGCACCTCGGACAGTGCAGCACTCCCTCAGGGAGAGTCAGCCTAGCCTATTTACTCAAGTCGCTGAAGTGGGATTTGAATGTACAACCTTCTGACTCAGAGGCAGGAGTGCTACCAACTGCTATCAGCCTGCAAAACAGATGGAACCTATCCCCCACATTCACCACCTACAGACACAAAGGCCCCAACGATGTTTGCAAAGATTGGGCGTTGCGGGTGGGGAGGGGGTTGTTACTGGGGCGGGGGGCCAGGGCGAGTGACAAGCTCTCATGCTGAGGCCCGGAGAGCTTCTAACTGACGGGCCTCATTTAAGGTCCGCCTCCTGCCCATCAGGAATCACCGCCCGGCCGGTGGGTGGGAGTGGAAATTCAGGCAGCAGAGGCAGGGGAAACCCCCATCAAGGGAAGGGGGGAGGAGAATCCCGAGGCAGGGGTGGCCCAAGATTTCCTGGTGGGGCCCCTGAAGGGATAATTACTAGTCCTAGCCCCTTTAGGGCTACCCCGGATCAAGCGTATTCCTCAGATGTTCACTTTCAACTAAAGTTTGAGGTTGCTGAATCCTAAAGACGCTTAATTGGGTCTAAAGGTCCGGGCGATCTCTCCCTTCGTCAGAACGGAAAAAGTTAGCGATGTAAGTCTTTAAGCTGAAAGGCTCCGGAAGGCTGTAAAGTGCCTAATCGGAAGATGAGGTGCAAGTGTGGCTCCGAGCTTTTGGTCACTTGCCATTTTAATTCTCCGCCCCACTCTCACTCTGACCTCTCTCTCCTGCACTGTTCCAATGAAGCTCGAGGAACATCGCCTCATCTTTCGATTAGGAACTTCACAACCTTCTGGACTCAACACTGAGTTCAACAATTTCAGATCATAACCTCTGCCCCCATTTATTTGTGATGCGGAGATGCCGGTGTTACATAGAAACATAGAATCTAGGAGCAGGAGTAGGCCATTCGGCCCGTCGAGCCTGCTCCACCATTCAATACAATCATGGCTGATCATCCAAATCCAGTACCCTGTCCCTGCTTTAATCCCCACAGTACACATATCCCACCCTACCCCCGTAACCCCACGTATTTAATTCCCCCTAACATATCCCATCCTATCCCCATAACCCCACATATTTAATCCCCCCCTAACACTAAGGGTCAATTTATCATAGCCAAATCAACCTAACCCGCACATTTTTGGACTGTGGGAGGAAACCGGAGCACCCGGAGGAAACCCACGCAGACACGGGGAGAATGTGCAAACTCCACACAGACAGTCACCCGAGGTCAGATTCGAACCCGGGTCCCTGGCGCTGTGAGGCACCAGTGCTAACCACTATGCCACCGTGTTGCCCTGGGGTGGACAAAAGTGAGAAGTCGCACAACACCAGGTTATAGTCCAACAGTTTTATTTGAAACCCTTCACTTCACCTGACGAAGGAGCAGCGCTCCGAAAGCTTGTGATTTCAAATAAAGCTGTTGGACTATAACCTGGTGTTGTGCGACTTCTCACTTTGGCCCATTTATTTGGACAGCAGCTGCTGGTGATGATTCTGCTGTTGCCATTTACACCTCCTCTAGACCCATCTTTTGCTTCTTTACTTGTCCCATTGCCTTTTGCCTCGCACCATCATCCCTTTTGTCATTTAATCTCTCCTGCCTTCCAGACCTTCCCCTTTGTTTTTCCCCCTCCCCCTGCCTCAGTACTTGCTTAAACAGTATTACATCTCTAACTTTTTCCAGTTCTCACAAAAGGTCACAGGCCGGAAACGTTAACTCTGTTTCTCTACCCACGGATGCTGCCTGCCTTGGTGATTATTTCCAGCATTTTCTGTTTATATTGCACTCTGCTTACCTTGGGGGGGTCAGCGGCAGGGGTCACTGCGGTAGGTACCGCTGCCGGGATCACTGGCCTGTGGATTTTCAGGGCAGACGACAATCCTACGTTTCAAAATCAAACCAAATTATGCCAGCCTCTCCCTCCCTCACATAAGACAAAGTTTGCAAATTGCAAATGAGAATTATTTATTTATCTGGTGCTGGTGTACATGTTCTCTCTCTTCTTCCCGAGTCCATCGCCATAGTTACCTTCAGAAATTTAATGAGTTGCGGAAGTCGTCAGTCTGGCTCGACTCCAATTACTGCTTCCCTTGTTGATCTCAGAAGGATACTTATCAATTGTTACCTGTTGCTGCCTTTTTAACTATTGGTACCGCAGCGAGGTCATGAGTGTATAATGTCAGCTTGTCGCAGAAAACACAAGGTCAAACATGGAGTTAGTTTCATTCTCCGCACACCTTAACACTGAACTATTGCATTTCCCATGGTTTGAAGGCTTATGCGTTGTGCATGGCTTTGTGGGACAGCACACCCTCCAGCAGAAATGACTAAATTGCAACCAGGAGGTGGAACCCTGCTATAATTTCCAGCCTTCTGCCCAGTACCCTTATTTAAAAAGGGTAGTAGGCAGAAGGCTGGAAATTATAGACCAGTTAGCCTAACATCTGTGGTGGGTAAAATGTTGGAGTCTATTATTAAGGAGACAGTAACGGAACATTTAGATAAACATAATCTAATAGGACAAAGTCAGTATGGCTTTATGAAGGGGAAGTCATGTCTGACAAATTTGCTTGAGTTCTTTGAGGACATAACGTACAGGGTGGATAAAGGGGAACCAGTGGACGTAGTGTATTTAGACTACCAGAAGGCATTCGACAAGGTGCCACATAAAAGATTATTGCTCAAGATAAAAAATCACTGGATTGGGGGTAATATTCTGGCATGGGTGGAGGATTGGTTATCTAACAGGAAGCAGAGAGTTGGGATAAATGGTTCATTCTCGGACTGGCAACTAGTAGCCAGTGGTGTTCCGCAGGGGTCGGTGCTGGGTCCCCAACTCTTTACAATCTATATTAACGATTTGGAGGAGGGGACCGAGTGTAACATATCAAAGTTTGCAGATGATACAAAGATGGGAGGGAAAGTAGAAAGTGAGGAGGATATAAAAAACCTACAAGGGGATATAGACAGGCTGGGTGAGTGGGCGGAGATTTGGCAGATGCAATACAATATTGGAAAATGTGAGGTTATGCACTTTGGCAGGAAAAATCAGAGAGCAAGTTATTATCTTAATGGCGAGAAACTGGAAAGTACTGCAGTACAAAGGGATCTGGGGGTCCTAGTGCAAGAAAATCAAAAAGTTAGTATGCAGGTGCAGCAGGTGATCAAGAAGGCCAACGGAATGTTGGCTTTTATTGCTGGGGGGATAGATTATAAAAACAGGGAGGTATTGCTGCAGTTATATAAGGTATTGGTGAGACCGCACCTGGAATACTGCATACAGTTTTGGTGTCCATACTTAAGAAAAGACATACTTGCTCTCGAGGCAGTACAAAGAAGGTTCACTCGGTTGATCCCGGGGATGAGGGGGTGGACATACGAGGAGAGGTTGAGTAGATTGGGACTCTACTCATTGGAGTTCAGAAGAATGAGAGGCGATCTTATTGAAACATATAAGATTGTGAAGGGGCTTGATTGGGTGGATGCGGTAAGGATGTTCCAAAGGATGGGTGAAACTAGAACTAGGGGGCATAATGGTGGTGAATCTATGGAATTCTCTTCCACAGAAGGTTGTTGAGGCCAGTTCGCTAAATATATTCAAAAGGGAGTTAGATATAACACTCACAACTAAGGGGATCAAGGGGTATGGCGAGAAAGCAGGAATGGGGTACTGAGGTAGCATGTTCAGCCATGAACGCATTGAATGGCGGTGCAGGCTCGAAGGACCGAATGGTCTACTCCTGTACCTATTTTCTATGTTTCTATGTTTCTATAATCTTAGAATAAGGGGCTGCTCTTTCAAAACTGAGATGAGGAGAAACTTCTTCACCCAGAGGGTAGTAGGTCTGTGGAATTTGCTGCCCCAGGAAGCTGTGGAAGCTACATCATTAAATAAATTTAAAACAGAAATAGATAGTTTCCTAGAGGTAAAGGGAATTAGGGGTTACGGTGAGCGGGCAGGAAATTGGACATGAGGCTGAGTTCGGATCGGTCAGGGCCCTGTGGGTGGCGGAGCAGGGCCCAGGGGCTGAGTGGCCGGGTCCTGCTCCTACTTCTTGTGTTCTTTAGATTTGAGGTTAGGATCAGATCAGCCATGATCTTATTGAATGGCGGAGCAGGCTCGAGGGGCCGATTGGCCTACTCCTGCACCTATTTCTTATGTTCTTATGTTCTTATTCTTGCCCCTTTCTGATTGACCGATTCCTGTAATAGGGGGGATTGTCCTGTGAGGAGAGATTGAGTAGACTAGGCCTATACCCTCTAGAGTTTAGAAGAATGATTGGTGATCTCACTGAATCGTATAAAATTCTTACCGGGCTTGACAGGGCAGATGCAGGGAGGATATTTCCCCTGGCTGGGGAGTCTAGAACCAGGGGTCACAGTCTCAGGATAAGGGGTCGGCCATTTAGGACTGAGATGAGGAGAAATTTCTTCACTCAGAGGGTGGTGAATCTTTGGAATTCTCTAACCCGGAGGGCTGTGGAGGCTCAGTCGTTGAGCATATTCAAGACAGAGGTCGATAGATTTTTGGATACTAAGGGAACCCAAGGGATATGGGGATAGTGCGGGAAGCTGGAGTTACGGTAGTTTAACCATGATCTTATTGAATGGCGGAGCAGGCTCGAAGTACCGAATGGCCGACTCCTGCTCCTATTTCTTATGCTCTAGTTCAGGGATGCTAAGGCACAGTTGTAGCATTCAATCGGCTGTCCCAGGCAAGATCAGCTAACTTGCCATGAAGCAAGAACTGAACCTGCAAACTTCCTGGTGTGTGCAGCTCAGTGCCAAAACAGTGGTAAAAACAGCTACTTTCAAAACAAAATGTAAGGAAAGAAAGTAATTAGCGGTAGGTTGCAAGATACCAGCGAGAGATCTGTGCCTACAGAACCTCGACTCTTCGGAACCTGGACCATTTCTTTAATTAATAATTGGAAATCCACCATCTACAAGACACAAGTAAGGAGTGTGATGGAATACTCTCCACTTGCCTGGATGAGTGCAGCTCCAACAATACTCAAGAAGCTCGACACCATCCAAGACAAAGCAACCCGCTTGATTGGCACCCCATCCACCACCTTAAACATTCAATCCCTCCACCACCGGCACACTGTGGCTGCAGTGTGTACCATCTACAAGATGCACTGCAGCAACTCACCAAGGCTTCTTCGACAGCACCTCCCAAACCCACGACCTCTACCGCCTAGAAGGACAAGGGCAGCAGGCGCATGGGAACACCACCACCTCCAAGTTCCCCTCCAAGTCACACACCACCCTGACTTGGAAATATATCGCAATTCCTTCATCGTCGCTGGGTCAGAATCCTGGAACTCCCTCCCTAACAGCACTGTGGGAGTACCTTCACCACACGGACTGCAGCGGTTCAAGAAGGCGGCTCACCACCACCTTCTCAAGGGCAATTAGGGCTGGGCAATAAATGCTGGCCTTGCCAGCGATGCCCACATCCCAGGAACATATACAGAATAAATACATAGATTTCGGGGGGGGTCATAGTGCACCTTTAATTGACACTTTTCAGGCAGTTAACACATCGCAAACATTTCTGTAATATGGCACCAGAATTCGAAAATCGTCCATTACTATTCTGTACCTTAGTTTTCATAACCTAATTAAAGTCTGCATTGTGGAACGATAAATCCTGACAGAGGAATTTAGATGCTTGTCAATTTACTTTGGAAGGGGAGTACGCTACTGAAGAATTGCTGATTGTGGTTACAGTTCTCATTAATCAATAGAAAAGCTTATTTAATGTTGTGGAATTTATGCAGGACTGACAGAATCGCAGCCAATGATCTGACAAGGCTTTTCTCTCTGGAGAAATGCCATGTTAAATTAAATATCCAACTTCATGTCTTCCCTCCTCCACCAGGCCTTGCGCTGTCTCAGTCCGTAGACTTGACAGAAGCAGAGTTCCATTTTCGTATCTGAATACACTCTCCCAGTTGCTTTGCTCTGTCGCTGTTAATATTCTGCTCTCCTTCCCACTCTTTCACCACTTCATTGTTTATGGCATAACTATGGGCTCAGCACTCGATTTGCCCTATTTGTTCTACTTGGCATTGCTCTCCCTTCTTCCCCGCCCCCCACCCCCCTCCCCCCAGTCCCGGCCAAATTACTCCCCTTTGCAGGGCTGTGGGGAAAGAGCGTTGGGAGTGGGACTAATTGGATAGCTCTTTCAAAGAGCCGGCACAGGCATGATGGGCCGAATGGCCTCCTTCTGTGCTGTAAGATTCGATGATTACAACACTTGGAGATATTGAGGGAAGAATTGGTCTTGGGTGGCATCGCAACATGGGCCATAGCGAATCGGCAGCCCGTTTTACACCCCGCTCGACTTTTGTTTCCATGAGGTTGATTTTGCCAATGGGGAGCTTTTGGAGGCGGGTCTCCCACTTGTCGGGTTTCAACCTCTGGCCAACCCACGCTATTTTCCCTTGATTGACCTTGTTAAGCCTGCCCAGCGGGCTTAGCAGACCAATTTAGGGAAAGCCGGGTGCAGAGAATGTCAACGTATGACGTTTCATCTGTCAAAAATTGTCATCGTTTGACAGCTCTGTGAAGCTGTCAAACAGTGACATTCTCTGTAGTTTGATGAGGTCTTGAATTCAAGACCTCATCAAACATCTTTCTTTTGCAGAAATGAGATGGTTGTTGCATTGGAGAATGCAACGGCCATCTGTCATCTCCAACGCAGAGGTCCGAGACTCTTCGCATACACACCGACTGAAGCCTGCAGGGAGAAACAAAGGTAAGTACACGTTTACTAACACTTTGCACTTACCTCAGATACTCACCTCTCCACACTTGCACCCATCGCTTACCTTCACAGCACACTTTTGCACCCCCCCGACCCCCGCAGACCCAGTACTCACCTCGCTAACCTGGCGGCTTTCGGAGCCTTCGGGAAGCCCGTACTTGTGAGGGCAAAAAGGGGGATAATCCTATTTTCTGCCTGTTAACTACCTGTACAGGCAGTTAATAGGCTTTAATCCCTTCCCGCCTCCAAGGAGACGGGACCCGGCGCGGGACGGCTACCCGCCTCCTGGGAAGATGGCATGGAGGCGGGTTCGGGGCGGGTTGGGCACCCGCCCCCAAATTCTGCCATTTTCCCAGATGGTCCCGCCTCCATACCCACCTCCCCAGGGCTGGCAAAATCGCGTCCCATGTCTTTTTTCTTTTCCGATTCTCCATTGCCCGTTTTGTGATACTGCCAAAGATCATTGACTCCTGATGGGGTACAGTTCCGCAAGTGTCGGCACCACACCTGACAGGCTGCACCCCACGGAGTCACATATAGGCCAGACCGGGTAAGGATGGCAGATTTCCTTCCCTAAAGGACAGTGGTGAACCAGATGGGTTTTTACGACAATCCGATAGTTACATGGTCACCATTACCGAAACTAACTTTTTAATTCCAGATTTATTTATTAACTGAATTTAAATTCCCCAGCTGCAATGGCGGTTCATTAGTCCAGGCCTCTGGATTACTAGTCCAGTAGCAGAACCACTATGCTACCGTGCCCCTCAGTGCTGTGTTGCTCCACCTTATTGGACGCCTTATAGGAGTCACCAGGCGAAGGGGAGTGCTTGGTCATCGGCATCTTGCTAGGGGTCCCCCTTAATCTGCAGGAGGAATGGGAGGAGGACATGAGGCCAGGCAGAGCAGCACCAGCTGAAGGAGGAGAGAGAGAGACAGGAGGGACAGGAGGGCGAGGTGGACTCCTTCCCCGCTGTAGGCACAGGACATCCCTCCTCCGCCAGGACCTCCAGTGCCGCGTCCGAGAACCTGTGCGCCCTCTCACTTGGTCGCTGCAACGTGCCACTGAGCGTCAGCCAGAGCACTCCACACCTTCCGTGAAAGTGAGTGAGTGGAGCCCACATATACTGCTCCATGAAAATTGTGTCTAATCACCTGCAGGTGTCTGTCTTAGCACCTCCAGGCAAGTTCAAATTATGGTAATCAGCAATTAGGGCCAAAGTTGTGCGCTAAAACCAGACTTTCAAACAGGCGTGTCTTATTAGCACGGCACCCATTTAGTGCCTGTTTGCAGCCTTTCACCAAAATAACCCCCTCTATGTTTTATCTCTTTATATGAATTGGTACCAACGCTTAAAACAAAAACCGTTTCTTCCGTCAACATCACCAGCTGAGAATTGGGTTCCGGAGAGAGATTTTATTTGATCAGTGCTTGTACAATGGAGCAGGTGACATTGTGTCGGAATTAACATTTCCTGGGTATTGAAGGCGCTGGGTGTCTTGGCTCATTAACCACGCTTGCTGCCCATTATGTCTTTGTTCTGACTTTAATTGACAGTTCTCGACCCAGCAGCCGCCTGAACCTGAGAATAAATTAGACATGCTTTTGTCAGTTCCTTCGCTCACTTGGAAACCGCACATTCAAGTCATTGTTGTTGTTTTTTTTTTGCTTTATTGAGCTTCAGCTTGACGTATGTTGAAAAGGACTGTGAATCTTGAAATGATTTGATGGGTTGATCTCAGAAAACATTTTACTGCAGTGCTGAATGTTAAGGACTCCATTTTGATATTCTCATCTGCCAATTGATATTTTTTGCTTCAATGTAATTTACTTCTTACGATAAATACATATTAATAGTTTAGCCAGAGCTACACAGCCTGTCAAACATTTTATTCTTTTATTCATCGGTTCAAAGTGCTTGGTAGCAGCCTATACAATTTCCTCTGCATACCTCTACAGATTTATGCCTTTCAGATGAGACTTTAAACCGAGGTCCCGTCTGCCCTCTCAGGTGGATGTAAAAGATCACACGGCACTGTTCGAAGAAGAGCATGGGAGTATCTCATCTTGCTTTGCGCAAATTGGCTGCTGCATTTCCTACATTACAACAGTAACTACACTTTAAAAGTACTTCAAAAGAACATAGGAACATAAAAATTAGGAGCTAGAGTAGGCCATGCGGCCCCTCGAGCCTGCTGCAACTTTTAGTAAGATCATGGCTGATCATTGCCCTCAACTCCACTTTCCCGCCCAATCTCCATAATCCTTGGTTCCCCTAGAGTCCAAAAATCTATCTATCTCAGCCTTGAATATACTCAAAGACTCAGCATTCACAGCCCTCTGGGGCAGAGAATTCCAAAGATTCACAACCCTCCGAGTGAAGAAATTCCTCCTCTCCTCAGTCTTAAATGGCCGACCCCTTATCCTGAGACTATGACCCCTAATTCTAGACACTCCAGCCAGGGTAAACAACCTCTCAGCATCTACCCTGTTAATCCCCCTCAGAATCTTGTATGTTTCAATGAAATCACCTCTCATTCTTCTAAACCCCAGAGAGTATAGGCCCATTCTACTCAATCCCTCCTCATAGGACAACCCTCTCATCCAAGGGTTCAATCTAGCGAACCTTTGTTGCACCACCTCTAAGGCAAGTATGTACTTCCTCAGATAAGGAGACCAAAACTGTGCACAGTACTCCAGGTGTGCTCTCACCAAAGCCCTGTACAATTGTGGTAAGACTTCCTTACTCTTGTACTCCAACCCCCTTGCAATAAAGGCTGTAAAGCGCTATTGGACATCCTGAGGTCGTGAAAGGCGCTATTTAAATGTGAGTCTTTCTTTCCTTCTATTGTCCACTCTGTGGCCCACTATCCCAGATTGTTTTGGGCATAAAGTCAAGCTTTGGTTCATAGGAAGTGTGGGCTTGCCGAGGGAGGTGGATATACTCACTCGTACACTGACCCAGGGAGGAGCCCCACTCGAAGGGAGCACAGATCACAGATCACAGATCACAGATAGGGCTACAACACCATAGCACCGATTCTCCAATCTGTGCTTCCTTTGAGTGTGACTGAGTGGGTGAAAGTCCCCTCTGTTGCCTAAAAGCAAAAACTAAGGCTGCACCCAGGCTCCATGAGGGCTCCCTCCATACTCTTGTCTGAAATGGGAAGAATTCCATTCCCCAGCACTAACATCCCCCGCCTTGATCAGCATAAAAAAACTGTGAGAAAATTGGGGACCTTTATCCGATGTGAGCCCTTGGGGTTCAGCATCGCAGTGCCCGCCAGGAGCATACATTAGGAAACCCCTGCCTCCCCGCCACCCCTCTCGTCCTTTAAACTGACCTCTTTGACCAGGCTTTTTGGTTACCTCTCCTGATATCTCCTTCTTAGTCTCGGCAACCATTTTCGTGTGATTACGCTCCTGTGAAGTACTTTAGATTTAATCGCAGAATCATACAGCACAGAAGGAGGCCATTCGGCCCATCGTGCCTGTGCCGGCTCTTTGAAAGAGCTCTCCAATTAGTCCCACTGCCCCTGCTCTTTCCCCAATAGTCCTGCAAATGTTTTTCCTTTTCAAGTATTTATCCAATTCCCTTTTGAAAGTCACTATAGAATCTGCTTCCACCGCCCTTTCAGGCCGTGCGTTCCATTAAAGTTGTGTCACTTGCATGGGATGCTACCTCAAAAGCACGATGTTTCCCTCTGTTAAGAGAACAAGCCACCTGCAAATCGAGCAATCTAGCGTGTGGTGCAGAAACGAGCAGCTTGCTGGTAATCCCTTGCAGACACATTTCCCATTCATATCCGCACAATGGATTAATTACATACGTGAGCAGTGGCTGGTGTCTCCGCTGCTGCTGCTGCTCAATTCAACCTCAGAAGCAGGGATTAATCCAGCCTTAATTACAAAATGCATTCAAAGATCCTGCGTTCATTTGACCGTGCAATCAGTGCGACAGCTTCTCAATCGGAGTGAATTGGATAAGAGCAGTAATTCTGCAGCCTAGGATCGAGAACTGAACTCTACACCTGTGGTGCCACGTGGCTGCATTGTCAAAATCCCAATCACCGGTGCTTGGTTATAGAATCTTAGAGCACAGTAGGAGGCCATTTGGCCCATCGTGCCTCTGTCGGCTCTTTGAAACAGCTCTCCAATTAGTCCCACTCCACCCTGTTCTTTCCCCATAGCCCTGCAAATATTTCCTTTTCAAGTATTTATCCAATTCCCTTGTGAAAGCTACCACTGAATCTGCTTCCACCACATTCAGTGCATTCCAGATAATAACAACTCGCTGCGTTAAAAATGAGTTTCTCCTCATCGCCCCCTCCCCGCGCCTCCCTCCGCCCCCTCTGTATCTACCGCCCTGTGTGTTTTTGATGGCGTCAGTTCAAAAGGAGTGCGCCAGTCAGGAGAGGACAGCTCAGCCTCACCTGGACGCCTGCATAGACTTGCTGCCGGAAAGTTACAGGTATTCAAATTTAGATTGGCCGTGCGATTTTCTTTTCCTGACTTACACGAGGGAGGCCATCCCACTATAAAGTTCCCGACCCCGCTAGTAAATTCCAAATTGAGTTCAATTTGAACTGTTGTGTGGTAGCGGATCGAAAATTCTTTATCATCCCTGCTGTCCCTGCTCCATTCTCTTTTCCTGACTACAGCAACAACAACTTGTATTTATATAGCGCCTTTAACGTAGTAAAACGTCCCAAGGCGATTCACAGCAGCGATTATCAGACAGAAATTTGACACCCAGCCACATAAGGAGATATTAGGACAGGTGAAAGAGGCAGGTTTTAAGGAGCGTCTTAAAGGAGGAGAGAGAGGCGGAGAGGTTTAGAGAGGGAATTCCAGAGCTTAGGATCTAGGCAGCTGAAAATTGGGGATGCACAAGAGACCAGAATTGAAGGAGCGCAGAGATCGCGGAGGGGTGTAGGACCGGAGGAGGTTACAGAGATAGGGAAGGGGGCGAGGCCATGGAGGGATTTGAAAACAAGGAATAAAAATTTTAAATCAAGGAGTTGCCAGACCGGGAGTCAATGTAGGTCAGCGAGAAAAGGCAGCGTCATATCCTGCGGGAAAGTGGGAATCCACCCATCAGTTTCTGTGCATTTCTTTGAATTTTATCCCTTTTCCCTGAGCATCTTTTGTTTTTCTCTTGACATTTTCAATACATTACCAGGGACAATAATCCAGCCCTGAGCAGCAGAGGTCCCAGGACTGATCCCTGGGGTACTCGGCTGGTCACAGCTGGCCAGCTACAGCTACTCCCACTGATTACTACTTCTGGATCCCCAATCAGCTTAGCCAATCTGTTACCCAATTTACCGTCTTTCCACGCAGGCTTTTACTTTTGTTGCAAGTCTTATATGAGCATTATATTGAATCCAAAGAATGTGCCTTCACCCTAACTTCACAGGAGTGGCCCTCTGGTGCACCAATGGGAATTTCCCACCTCATTCATTCTTGTGGGATTATGACTGAAGTTGCTAACTTGTTGCCAACTTGTGCTGAGCTGTGGACATTTGAAGGAACACAACACAAAGAACTGGACGGGGACTGCACCAAACCGATTTAAATAGGGCCCCTATCGTCAGCACAGAGAGGAGACATTTTATTCAAACAATCTGGGTGTATTTCTGTATATGTATTATTATTGTAGAAAGAAGAATGAAATGACTTGCATTTATATCTGTTCTGGGACCAATGTAGTTCACAATTTTTATTAATGATTAACAAAAGCAAACCAAGCACTAGGGTTTATTTCTAGAGGGATAGAATTGAAAAGTAGGGAAGTTATGCTGAACTTGTATCGAACCTTGGTTAGACCACACTTGGAGTACTGCGTACAATTCTGGTCGCCATATTGTAAAACGGATATAGAGGCACTGGAGAGGGTGCAGAGAAGATTTACAAGGATGATACCAGAAATGTGAGGGTATTGAAAGGATGAACAGGCTGGGTCTCTTTTCTCTTGAAAACAGAAAGCTGAGGGGTGACCTAATAGAGGTCTTTAAAGTTATGAAAGGTTTTGATAGAGTGGATACAGAGAGAATGTTTCCACTTGTGGGGAAGAGCATAGCCAGAGACCATCAATATAAGACAGTCACCAAGAATTCAAATAGGGAATTCAGAATGTGGAACTCGCTATCACAGGGAGTGGTTGAAGCGAATAGTATTGATGCATTTAAGGGGCAGCTAGATAAGCACATGAGGGAGAAAGGAATAGAGGGTTATGCTGATAGAGTTAGTTGAGGAAAGACAGGAGGAGGCTCGAGTGCAGCATGAATGGCAGCATGGACTGGTTGGGCCGAATGGCCTGTTTCTGTGCTGTATATCCGATGTAATCCGATGTATATAACACCTTTCATGACCTCAGGATGCCCCAAAGTGCTTAAAAGCCAATTAGTTACATTTTGGAGTGTAGTCACTGTTGTAATGTGGGAAACACAGCAGCCAATTTGCACACAGCAAGCTCCCACAAACAACAATGTGATAATGACCAGATCATCTGTTATTAAGTGCTGGTTGAGGGATAAACATCGACCAGGACACCAGGGAAAATTCCCCAGCTATTTTTCGAATCAGAATCTTAGTCCAACTAAGAGGGCAGATGGGGCCTCGGGTTAATGTCTCATCGGAAAGATGGCACCTCCGACAGTGCAGCACTCCCTCAGCACTGCAACCCAGATTTTGTGCTCAAGTCTCTGGAGTGGGACCTGAACCCATTACCTCCTGACTCAGAGGCAAGAATGCTACCATTACTATAACATGGACAAAGGAGCTGAATTCCAGAAGTGAGGTGAGAGTGACTGCCCTTGACATCAAGGCAGCATTTGACTGAGTGTGGCATCAAGGAGCCCTAGTAAAACTGAAGTCAATGGGAATCGGAGGAAAGCTCTCCACTGGCTGGAGTCATACCTAGCACAAAGGAAGATGGTTGTGGTGATTGAAAGTCAATCATCTCAGCCACAGGACATCGATGCAGGAGTTCGTCAGGGCAGTGTCCTAGGCCCAACCATCTTCAGCTGCTTCATCAATGACCTTCCCTCCAACATAAGGTCAGAAATGGGGATGTTTGCTGATGACTGCACAGTGTTCAGCGCCATTCACAACTCCTCAGATAATGAAGCAGTCCATGCCCGCATGCAACAAGACCTGGACGACGTTCAAGCTTGGGCTGATAAGTGGCAGGTAACATTCGCGTCACAGAACTGCCAGGCAATGACGATCTCCAACAAGCGAGAGTCTAATCACTGCCCCTTGACATTCAATGGCATAACCATCACCGAATCCTCCACCATCAACATCCTGGGGAGTCACCATTGACCAGAAACTTAACTGGACCAGCCACATAAAATACTGTGGCAACAAGAGCAGGTCAGAGGCTGGGTATTCTGCGGCGAGTGTCTCACCTCCTGACTCCCCAAAGCCTTTCTACCATCTACAAGGCACAAGTAAGGAGTGTGATGGAATACTCTCCACTTGCCTGGATGAGTGCAGCTCCAACAACACTCAAGAAGTTCGACACCATCCAGGACAAAACAGGCCATTTGATTGGCACCCCATCCACCACCTTAAACATTCATTCCCTCCACCACCGGCGCACCGTGGCTGCAGTGTGTGCCATCTACAAGATGCACTGCAGCAACTCGCCAAGGCTTCTTCGGCAGCACCTCCCAAACCCGCGACCTCTTCCACCTTGAAGGACAAGGGCAGCAGACGCATGGGAACACCACCACCTCCAAGTTTCCCTCCAAGTTACACACCATCCTGACTTGGAAATATGTTGCCGTTCCTTCATCGTCGCTGGGTCAAAATCCTGGAACTCCCTACCTAACAGCACTGTGGGAGCACCTTCACCACACGGACTGCAGCAGTTCAAGAAGGCGGTTCAGCGCCACCTTCTCAAGGGCAATTAGGGATGGGCAATAAATGCTGTCCTTGCCAGCGATGCCCACATCCCATAAAAATGAATTTAAAAAAAGTTTCATTACATCTGAGTCCTTAACGGGCTGGAAATTGCGATCGGAGGCCTACCTCCGGAGTACGCCTCCGACCCGTGAAACAATTATGAAAGTACCTCTTGGCGGTGAGGCTGTGAAGAGTTGCGGTCTCAGGCCTCGAGGCGGAGGGCAGTATAACGGCCCACGGATCCCAGGGATGCAGGCCGTGTGGGAGCGTCCCTGGGATCACGTGGGCCCAGTCCTCCTATCAATAAGCAGAATTCCATTTCAAACATTTACAAAGGGAATCCCCTAATGATATGCAATGGAATCCCCAAATCTATAAATTAGACAATGTGCAGAATTGGAATTTTATTCATAAGTATCTTAATTGCACCAACCACAATAAAAATTTAATTTTTTGATAATTTTATACATCATTAAAGCTGTAATCAGGGCCAATATTTGCCTAAACTCATTTAATACAGTATTTGTACATAATTTAGGATATGAAAATGTTTAATTTAAGCCTTAGATGCCCCCTTACACTGATGTAAGCAGGCCCTGAGCTTGCTTGCATCAACCGTAAGACTTACGTGAGCAATTGCCGGCCAGTCGCTGGGCAAATAGCCCCAACACTGTGCCAGCGATTGCTTTTGAGGGGCCCCGCGGATGGCCTGTCAACGGGAATACGATGGCGTACTCTGACAGTACGCCCTCACAGACACCGCAATTTCAGGGCCATTATTGCATTTTGCCTCACTGATCTCACGGTTGCCTGATAGAGATGCTGGCTCTCTACTGAGCTTACATCAGGTGTCCTAGATTGCTGATGCCGTCCATTTCCAGATGTTTACCTCAATCAGTTTGAGAGGCCTACGCAGCAGCCTGTTAAAACTGTTGACTTTGTTTGATTCTAACATTAGGCATGATCCAGCTGGAGAGTTTTCAATAGCAAGCTGTACACGACCAGTGTGCATTAGCACAGTTTCAAGACTTACTGACTGTGAGTCTTGTAGACTGAGCTACTGCACCATAACAACAACAACTTGAATTTATATAGCGCCTTAAAGGTAGTAAAACGTCCCAAGGCGCTTCACAGGAGTATTTTAAGACAACAAATTTGACACCGATCCACATAAGGATAAATTAGGGCAGGTGACCAAAAGCTTGGTCAAAGAGGTAGGTTTTAAGGAGCGTCTTAAAGGAGGAAAGAGAGGTAGCGAGGCGGAGAGGTTTAGGGAGGGAATTCCAGAGCTTAGGGCCCAGGCAACAGAAGGCACGGCCACCAATGGTTGAGCGATTATAATCAGGGATCCTCAAGAGGGCAGAATTAGAGGAGCGCAGATATCTCGGGGGGTTGTGGGGCTGGAGGAGATTACAGAGATAGGGATGGGTGACGCCATGGAGGGATTTGAAAACAAGAATGAGAATTTTTAAATCGAGGCGCTGCTTATCCGGGAGCCAATGTAGGTCAGCGAGCACAGGGGTGATGGGCGAACAGGACTTGGTGCGAGTTAGGACACGGGCAGCCTAGTTTTGGATGACCTCAAGTTTACGTAGGGTGGAATGTGGGAGGCCAGCCAGGAGTGCGTTGGAATAGTCAAGTCTAGCGACAAAAGTGAGAAACGTGTGCTAGTGATGACTTCAAAGTTATGGAATTGAATCCTTAAGTGTTTAGGTCTCCGCAACTTTTGTGCAAGCATAGTAAGGAGATTCTTTAGAAAGATATATGCAATGGGTTATTAGGACATGGCATGCCCTACCAGATATAATGATGGAAGTAGAATTCATAACAGCTATTATTCATAACAGGTGTGGGGATAAGGGTAGAGTAATGGGACTAAGCGGATAAACTTGAACACAAAAATCTAGGCTGACACTTCAATGCAGTACTGAGGGAGCGCTGCACTGTTGGAGATGCCGTCTTTCAGATGAGACGCTAAACCGAGGCCCCGTCTGCTCTCGCAGGTGGACGTTAAAGATCCCATGGCACTATTCGAAGAAGAGCAGGGGGAGTTCTCCCCGGTGTCCTGGCCAATAGTTATCCCTCAATCAACATCACTAAAAACAGATTATCTGGTCATTGTCACATTGCTGTTTGTGGGACCTTGCTGTGTGCAAATTGGCTGCCGTTTGGGACGTCCTGAGGTCGTGAAAGGCGCTTTATAAATGCAAGTCTTTCTTTCTTAAAGCTCTTTCAGAGAGCCGGCATGGATGCGACGGGCCGAATGGCCTCCTTCTGTGCTTTAAAATCCTATGGGGTAGATCTTGACTTTGGGTGGCAGTGTAAAGTGGGCAATATCGGATCAGCCCCCCTGTTACTCATCTCTCCCGATTTTTATTTCTCGGTTGGGATGTAACACGGGCTGCGACTCGCCATTGCCCGTTTTACACTATCGCACATTGGTTCTCTTCACTGAATGTTGCTGGTCCTCTCGAGAATAACTTCATCATCCTCGGGTAGACCGGCATTTATCAATAACTAGTGCCACTTGCAATCCACCCAGCAGCTTCTGTGCATTTCTTTGAATTTTATCCCTTTTCCCTGAGCATCTTTTGTTTTTCTCTTGACATTTTCAATACATTACCAGGGACAATAATCCATCCCATGAGCAGCAGAGGTCCCAGGACTGATCCCTGGGGTACTCGGCTGGTCACAGCTGGCCAGCTACAGCTACTCTCATTGATTGCTACTCTGTTTCCCCAATTAGGTTAGCCAATCTGTTACCCAATTTACCATCTTTCTCCTCATCATGGGGACTCTTACATTAAATCCCACATTAACAGCATTACAGGAGATGTGGGGGACCCCACCTGTGCAAGTACACTGTTGGTCTGAAAAGGACTCGGAGAAGTGTGACAAGGAGCATGCAGGGACAAGGGCAACAGCAACAACAACAACAACAACTTGTATTTAAATAACACCTGTAACGTAGTAAAACGTTCCAAGGAGCTTCACAGGAGCATCATCAGACAAACCGAACCACATAGGAGATATTAGCTCAGGTGACCAAAAGCTTGGCCAAAGAGGTAGGTTTTGAGGAGTGTCTTCAAGGAGGAGAGAGAGGCGGAGAGGTTTAGGGAGGGAATTCCAGAGTTTAGGGCCCAGGTAGCTGAAGGCACGGCCACCAATGGTGGAGTGATTAAAATCAGGAATGCTCAAGTGGCCAGATTATGATAAGCTCCTCCTGTTAATTCAAAGTCGCTTAAATGGAGTTATTTGATCATCTAAATTTTTGCACTAAATTTCCACTTTGCCGTGTTGCTTATATTGCTTCATTCAAATTATTGAATGAGTCAAACCTCTTTGGTGCAAAATGTGACTGAATTATTAGGAGCAGACTGTACTGTGAAGAGACACTTAGAACTGAATGGCTTTTCATTGGGAAGGAAGAAAATTGAGGGAATGACATGATCTAAGACTTCAAACTGGCCATTAGGAGAGATATTTTTTCAGAGTACTTGATGTGTGTGGAATGGATTTCCAGGAAGTCAGTTAGTGTCCATTAACTACTTTAAGAAGAATTGGATAAATAATTGTTTAAGATGCAAAAATGGTGTAACTCGGGGTTTGGGTGGTGAACTGCTTCATGAACAAACTAAAAGCGAGCATTGTGAAATGGGCTCCAGGAGGTAGCCTCACACCATTAAAACAAATCACCGGGGAAAGAAAGACAGACTTGCATTTCTGTAGCACCTTTCATGACCTCAGGATAGCCCAAAGCGCTTTACAGCCAATGAAGTACTTTTTGAAGTGTCGTCACTGTTGTAATGTGGGAAATGCAGCAGCCAATTCGCACACAGCAAGCTCCCACAAACAGCAATGGGATAATGATCAGATAAACCTGTTGGTTGAGGGATAAATATTGAGCAGAACAGTGGGGCAGAACTCTCTGCTGTTCTTTGAAATAATGCCACATGTTCTTTCACATCCATCTGAGAGGGACAGATGAGGCCCTGGAAATGTCTCATCCGAAAGACAGCACCTCTGACAGTGCAGCACTCCCTCGGTACTGCACTGAAGCGTCAACCTAGATTTTGCACTCAGGTCTCTGGAGGGGAACTTGAACCCAAGACCTTCTAGACTTAGAGGCGAGAGTGCTACCCACTGAGCCACAGCTAGCACCTTAGAAGGTATAGTATTAGGCCAATGTGAAGCTTATAAAGTATAAGGGCTCCGTCAATCCTCACTATCTCCTATTATTACAATATAGCTGGTCAGGGAGCACAGACCTCTTTTCTCATTAGCTCAAGAGCGATGTACAGCCAGCAGTATAACTTGGGTCTGCCGGAGTCTATGGGTGAATTTTCTCTTCCTGCACCTGGGTGTAGTGGATGCAGCGCGTAGAGGAAAATTGGGCGTGGCAGATCACACCCCGAGGAACCTGATCTTCTGCACATTTAAATGAAAATGGGACAGGCTCCCTTATGGCTGCGTAATTTCCTCTCCCCCACCCCTTCGATTCTCCCCCAGAGGTTGTACCCAGACGATCTAACACATCCAAGCGCAGGAACAGGAACGTCTGCCTCTACGCGTCTGAGACCAGTATTTGTCGTATAACGTTACTACATTTGCTACGTGACCATCAGTTACCAATCTGACCCTCAAAGACCTCCAATCAATAACCTGCCCTTTGCAAACCCGTATCGGCTTGGGATCATTACGTTTATCCTTGTTAAAATGCTCTTGACTTGTGTCATTTATAATGGACGACAATGCTTTTCCCTCCAATAAATGTCAAGCTAACAGAGCTATAATTCTCAGGGCCATGCCTCTGACTTTTGTCTGCACAAGATGCCGATCCCAGGAGGCTCTGGGAGCTTATCCAGTGCGTAGATACACAATACAAACCGGAATGTGCCAGCTTTGATCCCTACTCTGTGCTGAGTTGCTTGTTCTCAGTCAAAATTGACACTCAGACCATTACACCTGGCTTCAATGTTTAGGGAGAGAAAAATTGATTCGGGTTCCCTGATTGATAGAATGAAAGAATTTGCATTTATAGCGCATTTCACGATCTCAGGATGTCCCAAACAACTTCATAGCCAAAGATGTATTTTTTGAAGTGTAGTCACTGTTGTAATGTGGGAAACGCGGAGGCCAATGTGCGCACAGCAAGCTCCCACAAACAGCAATGCGATAATGACCAGATGATCTGGGGAGAACTCCCCTGCTTGTCTTCGAAATTGAGCCATGGGATCTTTTACATCCGCCTGAGAGGGCAGACGGGGCTTCTATCCCAGTTGCCTCCCTTCTCCGTGTTTAGATGTCAGGATTAGATTCACTGTGGTGCTGGTACTCCTGTCGCGCTCACACTGCGGTGAGGTATTGAAAGGTTTACTGGTGCCAATTATGCCATCCCTCAGCAAGTATTAAAGCCTTCAGAACAGAGGGCAGAGAAATTGATATGAAATAAAATAAAATAAAACATCAGCTATTTCCCCATCTTCTGATTCTACTCCTGTATTTAATGAGCTGTGAACTCCACAGGTCCTCTAAATCTATCCTCGTTTCCTTGAAGTACTCTCAAATTCTGTTCCACCTGGTCCTGTTGTCTTATGAATATTCCAGATCTTTAACGAGCACTTAATTACTAATCTCCAATTTCTCCAACATTTTCTCTGCTTCATGTGCGGCATCTTCCCTGGTTCCATCCTCTTTCTCTTTCTAACACCAGTGTCTCCCCTTGTATCTCCTCCTCTGAAGGTTGTGACTGCAGCTGGATTCGGTGTCCATGGGAGTGTGTGCACCTCACCAAGGCAGCCTTTCACTGAATGTCAGCCGGTAATTTATCCATGGAAATTATTTGTATTGTACTGTTCACAACCTTGGCATCCTATTTGACCCTGAGCTGAGTTCCCGACCCCATATCCTCTCCATCACCAAGACCGCCTGCTTCCCCTTCTGTACCATCGCCCCTCTCCGCCCCTGCCTCAGCCCATCTGCTGCTGAAACCCTCAGCCATGCCTTTGTTACCTCCAGACTCGACTATTCCAATATTCTCCTCGCCAACCTAGCACCTTCCACCCTCTGTGCAAACTTGAGCTCATCCAAAACTCTACTGCCCGTGTCCTAATTCGCACCAAGTCCCGTTCACCCATCACCCCCTGTGCTCGCTGACCTACATTGGCTCCCGGTCCGGCAACGCCTTGATTTAAAAATTCTCATCCTTATTTTCAAATCCCTCCAGGTCCTCACCCCTACCTATCTCTGTAATGTCCTCCAGCCCTACAACCCTCCGAGATCTCTGCGCTCCTCCAACTCTGGCCTCTTGCCCATCCCAGATTTTCATTGCTCCACCATTGGCGGCCGTGCCTTCAGCTGCCGAGGCCCTAAGCTCTGAAATTCCCTCCCTAAACCTCTCAGCCTCTCCACCTCTCTTTCCTCCTTTAAGACGCTCCTTAAAACCTACCTCTTTGACCAAGCTTTTGGTCATCCGCCCTAATATCTCCTTATGTGGCTCGGTGTCAAATTTTGTTTGATAACGCTCCTGTGAAGCACCTTGGGATGTTTTACTATGTTAAAGGCGCTGTATAAATGCAAGTTGTTGTTGTATGGCATATAAATTCAGATGCCCATTTTTTGAGAGCGGTTGCAATCAAGAGGGTTCTTTGATGTGGGGTCGGAAGCAGTCCTGCACCTCCCAGCTCTACATTCAGAGGTAAGTAACATAGCTTTTTTGCTGGCAGGCATTGTGTAGGGTTGGTTTCCCTGAGTGTAGCCAACGATGATCAGCGGGGACCTCAAGTCGGGGCACCTGAATGATTCCAGAGTCTTTGCTTCCTCTACTCTACCCGGAAATTCTTTCCAGCTAATCGATCACCCTTTATCCTGTACCCCTTGGTATCAGCATTGGCTCAGTGGGTAGCACTCTTGCTCTGTGGGTCAGAATGGTTGTTGGTTCAAATCCCACTTCAGAGACTTGTTGGTACTTAATCTAGGCTGACACTCCCAGTGCCGTATCTGAAGGAGTACCGCACTGTCAGAGGTGCTGTCTTTCGGATGAGACGTTAAACAGAGGCCCAGTCTGCTCTCTCAGGTGGATGCAAAAGATCCCATGGCACTATTTTGAAGAAGAGCGGTGGAGTTATACCCGGTGTCCTTGCCAATATTTAACCCTCAAGCAATATCAGATTATCTGGTCATTATCACATTGCTGTTTGTGGGAGCTTGCTGTGCACAAATTGACTGCCACGTTTCCTACATTACAACAGTGATTGCACTTCCGTACCATTTACTGTTTTATAAACCGCTAGAACATCACCTCTCAGTGAGCTGCATTCAAGGCTAATCTTTACAGCTATCAGGAAAGACATTTTTTTAATTCGTTCCTGGGATGTGGGCGTCGCTTTTATTGCCCATCCCTAGTTGCCCTTGAGAAGGTGGTGGTGAGCCGCCTTCTTGAACCGCTGCAGTCCGTGTGGTGAAGGTGCTCCCACAGTGCTGTTCGGGAGGGAGTTCCAGGATTTTGACCCTGCGACGATGAAGGATCGGCGATATACTTCCAAGTCAGGATGGTGTGTAACTTGGAGGGGAACTTGGAGGTGGTGGTGTTCCCCTGCGCCTGCTGCCCTTGTCCTTCTAGGTGGTGGAGGTCGCGGGTTTGGGAGGTGCTGCCGAAGAAGACTGGACAGGCGGGGGCTCTTTTCACTAGAAAAGAGAAAGCTGAGGGTGACCTAACAGAGGTCTTTATAATTATAGAGGGAATCAATAGATTTGATGTAGAGAAGATGTTTCCAGTTGTGGAGTAGTCCAGAACTAGTGGTCATAAATATAAGACAGTCACTAATAAATCCAATAAGGAATTCAGAAGAAACATCTTTACCCAGAGAGTGGTTAGAATGCCGAACTCGCTACCACAAAGAGTGGTTGATGCGACTAGCATAGACACATTTAAGGGAAAGCTAGATAAACACATGATGGAGAAAGGAATAGATGATATGTTGATGGGGTGAGATGAAGAGGGGTGGGTGGAGGCTCGTGTGGAGCAGAAACACCGGCATAGACCAGTTGGGCCGAATGGCCTGTTTCTGTGCTGTAAATTCTATGTAATTCTAAAAAGCCTGTGTTTCAAAATGAAGTCAAGAAAAAAAACCACCCATCACAGACACTTCACCGCACCGCCTTGACAGAAGCTGCTCCCTGCGACTGCTTGGTAATTAAATGCAAGTGCTGATTGACATCTCCAAGTGCAGGAGGCGATTTACTTGTTTTGAAGATTCATTCTGCAGATCAATAGGAGTCCATTTGAAGGAAGGAGGTGCCATTGAGAAAAACACAAGCAGCTGCAGTCTCCTCATCTCGGCTCTCTCCCCATTTGTCTAGATTACACTTAGAGCATCAATTTTAGGAAGAACACTTTAGCCGCACATCCAGCCTTAAGTATCTGCCTGGAAAAGAGATTCCAATTATTTCCTTTACCAGTACGACAATGCACTTCATGCCCCTTAAAATCAATTATGTTGAATTTTTATAAAGGTGTGGAGCTGCACTCAGAGAACGTCAGGGAGGAGGGAGGAATGGACAGCGCTGAAATATCGGAGACCCGGTTTTACCTTCCCTGCGCCTGGCGAGAATAGGGCGTGCGCTGGAGGGGGTTAAAATCGGGGCAGCGTGGTACCCCTCTTGTTCGGCACGGCGAACTTTATAACTTTGTAAACTGACACTCCAACCTGTTCTACACTGACCTCTTTTTCACCAGAAAATTAGAAGCAAATAAGAAGACCAAGAACAAGATCTTTGCTGCTCTGAGATTAAGCTTCACAGGTCATCTAAAGGCCAAAGGTTGCAGCAACAGTTGGAGGTATGGTAAAGACATAAATTACATTTAATCGAATGAAAATCTAATACATTATCATTAAGTGAGGTCATCCAAGATTCAGCTACGATAGACTAATCACCCCAGAAGGAACAGTCAGTGCAGTTTGAGATGCCAGAGGCCAGTGTCGGCTATACTTAGTCCTGTATCATTCGTCTTGCTCTTGTCAATGGTTCACTTATCGGTTCCATTTCTCTGACGGGGTAAGTATCCAGTCAATACCTGCGGGAATTAAACACACCTGGGTTTCAATAAAGAAGGCAAAACCTGGAGGAAATCCCCATCCCCTGTACTAGGGCTGTACGTTTTGTATTCAGTGGCGTCTTTCGGATGAGACGTCAAAAAACGTGGCCCCGTCTGCTCTCTCAGGTGGATGTGAAAAATCCCACGGCCACTATTTTGAAGAAGAGCAGGGGAGTTATCCCCGGTGTCCTGGGCCAATATTTATCTCTCAACCACCATCACTAAAACAGACTATCTGGTCATGATCACATTGCTGTTTTTTGTGGGAGCTTGCTGTGCGCAAATTGGCTGCTGCATTTCCTACATTACAACAGTGACTACACTTCAAAGGTACTTGATTGGCTGTGAAGCACTTTGGGACATCCTGAGGTGCTGTAGAAATGCAGGTCTTTCTTTCTTTATTTCTTCTTTAATGGTCCTGAAACCCTGCAAAATTGGGGAGGAACAATTTATTTCATAGAAGTGTCCTATACTGAAAAGATGCTCTCCATTCAATACATGTAGCCCGATGGATAGGTTCGTAGAGTTTCTCTGGGACATGAAATAAAAGTTTTGCAATTATTGGCGATAATTGTCTGCCATGAAGGAGGCATTAAAGCACTTTTTTGTGGCAACTATATACAAATCGGTGTGAGGTAACTTCTTCCATAGGCCATGTATAATCTCTACCACATCATTGATACACCCAACTCATTTAATTTCCTTTCACAAACCGTGTACAATACACCTTATCATGGACTCTACTCCACTCACTTCACCCTCTGAAGGGAAGTTCTGTATCAATCCTCAAAGGCAATCAAGTAAATCGTCAGGACATTCATTCACCTTCGCATCTCCACGATCCAAACTTGGTGCGCTTCCCTCCTTAGATGACATTTCCCGAATCCGAGCCCTGCTGCAGAGAAACAACCCCCCCATGAATCATAGATATCGCAGTACAGAAGGCAGCCATTTGGCCCATCGCGCGTGTATTGGTGCCCGCTCGTCAACTGGAGCTGTCTACCTTAATCCCATTTCCCTCTGCTTTCCTTTCCTTTTTCAATATTTACATGTTTAAGTGATGTTACAGTCTCTGCCTAATAACCACTCATGGTAAAGCACTCCATGTTCTAATATTCGTCAGTGCAAACAAAAAATCTAGGGGGAGAAATTCAGTATCGCCCCATTTGGGGCGCAATTATCGGCCGGGCGCAAAGATTAGCGCCTGGCGCTAATTATCGCCACCGACTGCAAACTTGACTTTTATCGCCCCTGGAGGTGATTGGAGCGCTAAATCAGGCGCTTCACACCTGTCTTAAGGCGCAAAGGTCCAGGAGCGAGGCGCTACATCAGAGCGCTGGCGAAGCTCATGTGATGTCAGTCAGCAATGGAACACACACACAATGGCACCGGCCAGTTCTTAAAGGGAAGGGCTGATCTTGCTTTCCATCCACATCCTGCTCATTGCAGCCTTGAATCCCGGCCTGGAGAGACCTGCACATCAAATCTGCTGGAAAGAACAATGGAGAGTACCAGGGAAACATAAGAACATAAGAACATAAGAAATAGGAGCAGGAGTAGGCCAATCGGCCCCTCGAGCCTGCTCCGCCATTCAATAAGATCATGGCTGATCTGATCCTAACCGCCAATCTACTATCTATCACAGAACCATCTCCTGCATCTAACAGAATTGCACACACGAAATAGGAGCAGAATCAGGCTACACAGTCCCTGGGCCCGCTCCACTACCCACAGGGCCATGACCGATCCGAACCTAGACTCATGTCCAAATTCCTGCCCGCTCCCCGTAACCCTTAATGCCCTTTACTTCTAGGAAACTGTCTATTTCTGTTTTAAATTTAATTAATGTTGTAGCTTCTACAGCTTTTTGTGGCAGCATATTCCATGGACCTACCACCCTCTGAGTGAAGTAGTTCCTCCTCATCTCAGTTTTGAAAGAGCAGCCCCTTATTCTAAGACTATGTCCCCTAGTTCTCGTCTCACCCGTCATCGGGAACATCCTCCCCGCATCCACCCGATCCAACCCCTTCACAATCTTATATGTTTCAATAAGATCGCCTCTCATTCTTCTGAACTCCAATGAGTAGAGTCCCAATCTACCCAACCTCTCCTCATATGACCACCCCCTCATCCCCGGGATTAACCGAGTGAACCTTTTTTGCACTGCCTCGAGAGCAAGGATGTCTTTCCTTAAGTAAGGACACCAAAACTGTATGCAGTATTCCAGGTGCGGTCTCACCAATACCTTGTACAACTGAAGCAATACCTCCCTATTTTTATATTCTATCCCCCTAGCAATGAAAGCCAACATTCCATTTGCCTTCTTAATCACTTGCTGCACCTGCATACTAACCTTTTGAGTTTCGTGCACCAGGACCCCCAGATCCCTTTGCACTTCAGTACTCTCCAGTTTCTTGCCATTAAGATAATAAATTGCTCTAGGATTTTTCCTGCCAAAGTGCATCACCTCACACTTTCCAGTGTTGTATTCCATCTGCCAAATCTCTGCCCACTTACTTAGCCTGTCTATGTCCCCTTGCAGGTTTTTTATGTCCTCCTCACTCACTACTTTCCCTCCCATCTTTGTATCATCTGCAAATTTTGATATGTTACACTTGGTCCCTTCCTCCAAATCGTTAATATAGATTGTGAAGAGTTGGGGACCCAGCACTGACCCCTGTGGAACACCACTAGTTACTGATTGCCAGTCTGAGAATGAACCATTTATCCCAACTCTTTGCTTTCTGTTAGATAGCCAATCCTCTATCCATGCCAGAATATTACCCCCAATCCCGTGATTTTTTACCTTAAGCAATAATCTTTTGTGTGGCACCTTGTCAAATGCCTTTTGGAAGTCTAAATACACTACGTCCACTGGTTCCCCTTTATCCACTCTATATGTTACTTCCTCAAAGAACTCCAGCAAATTTGTCAAACATGACTTCCCCTTCGTAAAACCATGCTGACTTTGTCCTATTAAAGAGCTTAGAGTGCCGCCCCCACAGTCTCTTCTAAATCGATAGAAGGAATGGCAAATCAAAATGAACCTGCAAAGTGCTGCTCAGTACCCAAAACTCCTTCACACAGCGTTGAATCTCTCCAGAAGTCTCTCTCTCTCTCTCTCAGAATGCATGGTTCAAAAATGGCACCAACAATAAAAGGCAGGAAGATTCGCCTTTAAATAGCGCTCCCCCAGTCCCTTCATGACTGCAAAATGCTCCCCTCAACCTGTCCTTGCTAGTGGCAGGCGGTAAGGCAGGGGGCGCCACTCAATATCTGCTCCGGGGCGATACCGGGGTGTTGCACACTCGACTGACGTCATGATCTGCCGGCGCAGGAGATCGTGGCGGAAGTGTTTAGCGCCACCGCAAAATGTCTAGTTAATTTCGCGAGCGGCGCAAACATCGCCGCGCCTGGGCGCTAGATGCTTTGCGCCCCATTAGCGCCCTCTTAAGGCACTAACGGGAGGCGCAACCAACTGAATTTTTCCCCCCTAATCTTTCCCTTCGTTCTTCTAGTGACAATCCTCCGTCACCAATGGAAATAACCTTGTTCTATTGACCCTCTCAAAACGGTTCATAATTTTGAAAACCTCTATCTGATTCTCCATTATCCACTGGGATAGCGGGCACAGACCTGCATGGTACTTTGAGGGAGTGGAATCCCTTGTGATTGATTAATATTGCAGGGTGCTGATGGGGAGCACGCTAGGCAATGTGCAGTGCGTGCAGTCAATGGCACCTTGCACCATGGGGAAGCCTGCCATGTGGGCAAAACCCCGTGCTCTCTCCTCCTGCTTTTTCTCTCTGTTAGTAAGGAAGGAGATGTGTTTCTCATGGTGTAGCGAGCCTGGGTGATCTCCCTGACACATCGGCGCACTGCGAACTGCGAGATGTCGCTGATGTGATCTGTTGTAGCCTGAAAGGAGCCCGTGGCATGAAAGTTGAGGGCAACGGTGACCTTAACAGCCGCGAGGCAGTGCTGCCCATGCCCTGGTGCGAGGCTGGAGTTGTAGCTGCAACAGATGACACAGCTCGATGACAACCTCCTTGGTAAAGCGAAGGCACCTCATACATTGATCCTTAGTGAAGTTGAAGAAGGAGAATCGCTCCCTGAAGACCCTCTGTAGATATGGCCTCCTGCTGAGTGCCCTCCTCCTCCTCCTCCTCCTCCTCCCTCTTCTGGCAGCTTGTCCTGCTTCCTTGCTCTCCATGTGTCCGTGTGTGGGCAGGCCAATGTGCCGGCTAGCGTCACGTGGTGTTGAACGAGGTCAAGTGCGTCCTGCGCGCAGTGTGGGAAACCTCATTGAATAACTTGCTGCCTTGTTTACATTCTGCCGCCGTGCGTTCCTCTCGTGAGCAATACCTCCTGCGCCAAGATGGCGTGCGGCGCACTTCCCATCGGAAGTGCGGACGCCAATCTTAGACCCCATTTGGGTCTTTAGGGTGCCTGAAAAATAGGCGCTACGTGGCCCAATTTCATAGAATCATAGATTCATAGAACTATGCAGCACAGAAGGAGGCCATTCGACCCATCGTGCCTGTGCCGGCTCTTTGATCGGGCTATCGTATTAGTCCCACTCCCCCCTACTCTTTCCCCACAGCCCTGCAGATTTTTTCCCTTCAAATTTCTAGGACGATATGATCTTAGTGCCGGATTAAACCGGCATCAAAATGACATCTCGTCTCTATCAATGACATTTTTACTTACAAAGGCAACATGTCTTCAACATATTTGCTCCTTCAACATTACACATTCAGCAGGCACTGGCAAACAGCCCCATCAGAAGCACAGGGACTTGCTTTTATGCAGCAAATGAGCTGTTGTAATGGAATATTGCATATGGGACATTGACTCTTTGATTGTTACATCAATGGTCTTCTTTGCACCCCATCAACTTGCGGGCCCATTTCCATTTATTGATGTGAACAACAAATGTATACAAAAAATTAGCAGTTAATGACAGTACCTCTGTTTCAACGAGGTCTATTTACCACAGAGCATCTTCCTGTCACATCAGCAGGTGTCAATGCAGCTCTTTTTGAAATGCTTCTTTTATTCATGTGCTGTTTATTACAGATGTTTAGAACTTTTGTCTAGCAGTCAGTTTTTGAGGCCATTAAATGTGATTAAGTTTCTTGGGGCTCTCGACGTGGAAATATAATAATAAAAAAGAAAGACTTGCATTTCTACAGCGCTTTTCACGACCACCAGACGTCCCAAAGTGCTTTACAGCCAATGAAGTACTTTATTTTAAGTGTGGTCACTGTTGTAATGTAGGAAACGCGGCAGCCAATTTGCACACAGCAAGCTCCCACAAACAGCAATGTGATAATGACCAGATTTCTGTTTTAGTTCTGACGAAGGGTCATCGACCTGAAACGTTAACTCTGTTTCTCTCTCCACAGATGCTGCCTGACCTGCTGAGTATTTCCAGCATTTTCTGTTTTTATCTGTGTTAGTGAGGATGATTGAGGGATAAATATTGGCCATGATACCAGGGATAACTCCCCTGCTCTTCTTCGAAATAGTGGCCGTGGGATCTTTTACTTCCACCTGAGAGGGCAGACGGGGAAGTCGGTTTAACGTCTCATCCGAAAGTAGGCACCTCCAACAGTGCAGCACTCCCTCAGTACTGCACTGGAGTTTCAGCCTAGATTTTTCAAGTGTCTGGAGTTGGGACCATGAACCCACAAACCTTCTGATTCAGAGGTGAGAGTACTACCCACTGAGCCACAGCTGACATTCTGATACTCTGCATATGTTTAAAATGTTGGATTCAGCCTGGATTTTGTGCTCAAGTCACTGGAGCGGGACTTGAACCCATTACTTGCTAGTGTTACCCACTTGAGCCACAGACCTTGCCTCTTCAACCAACTTTCAGCAGTGATGGAAATAACCTCTCTGAGCTCCACAGTACCAGGCATGAGTCAACTGTCTAACCACCGCCCCTTGACATTCAACGGCATTACCATCGCCGAATCCCCCACCATCAATATCCTGCGGGTCACCATTGACCAAAAGCTTAACTGGACAGCCAAATAAATACTGTGACAACAAGAGCAGGTCAGAGGCTGGGTATTCTGCGGCGAGTGTCTCACCTCCTGTCTCCCCAAAAGCCTTTCTACCATCTACAAGGCACAAGTCAGGAGTGTGACTTAAACTTGCAGGGCTACAGGGATGGAGCGGGGAAATGGGACTGACTGGATTGCTCTATTGAGAGCTGGCACAGACTCGATGAGCCGAATGGTCTCTTTCTGTGCCGTTATGACTCTATGACTTATGACTCTATGATGGAATGCTCTCCAATTGCCTGAATGAGTGCAGCTCCAACAACACTCAAGAAGCTCGACACCATCCAGGACAAAGCAGCCCACTTGATTGACACCCCATTGACCACCTTAAACATTCACTCCCTCCACCACCGGCGTACCGTGGCTGCAGTGTGTACCATCTACAAGATGCACTGCAGCAACTCGCCAAGGCTTCTTCGGCAGCACCTCCCAAACCCGCGACCTCTTCCACCTAGAAGGACAAGGGCAGCAGGTGCATGGGAACACCACCACCTCCAAGTTCCCCTCCAAGTCACACACCGTCCTGACTTGGAAATATATCGCCGATCCTTCATCGTCACTGGGTCAAAATCCTGGAACTCCCTCCCGAACAGCACTGTGGGAGCACCTTCACCACACGGACTGCAGCGGTTCAAGAAGGCGGCTCAGTCCACCTTCTCAAGGGCAACTAGGGACGGGCAATAAATGCTGGCCTTGCCAGCGACGCCCACATCCCAGGAACGAATAAAAAAACTGTCAGTTTTTAACAACTGGACTATAGACACTAAACCATACAGCCTCACCAATTCTACATCAATTTCTCCATCAGACAATTAGACTTCTTAAATAAGGTGCACATTGCAATTTGCTGTTTTGATTTACAGAGCATTCTCAAGGCGAAGGCTTAAAAACTGTCAAATTGCAACTCATTCCCTAGACAAAAGCATAACCCTGTGATTTAGGAAATTGGTAGTAAAATGGCGAGAGAGTTTTTTTCCTTTTCAATTTCAAAGCTATATGACTGGAATGCAGACACCCCATGCAACCCTTAAGTTTGCAATTCTCTCTGATAGCCCATTTCAACTGATGCCGAGAGTAGAAAGGACACTGTCTCTTACATTGCACACAAAAAGCAAAGTTAACATGCATGTCAATATTGTATTGATCGACCATTTCCTCATCATTGACGGTTATTGTATTGGCAGTGTGATTATGTATCACTCCCCCAACTCATTGTGAAGTGAACCATTACTATCATGAGTATTAAAGACGGTCATTATATTCAGAGAGAAAACTGCTGCTATTACTTAATGTGCAACTTAATATTGATCTTCTATACCCAGTTTTAAATGTTGCTTTTAAAGGCATTTAGTATAAACATTGGGAATGGGTTATTTCTATCTTAATGCTTTTACTGATGAAATAACTTTTGTGGGGTCTTTTTTTGTGCCTGGTTCACTGGTAGAATTCTCATAGAATCATAGAATAGTACAGGAGGCCATTCGGCCCATCGAGTCTGCGCCGGCTCTTTCAAAGAGCAATTCTTGCTTCTAAGGTAGGAGGCTGTGAGTTTAAACTCCAGAATTTGAGCATCTAATCTATGATGACGCTTTATTGGCGTATTGAGGTAGTGCCGCATTGTCCAAGGCGCTGTCCTTTAGATGAGACACTGTTTAGGTGGACATATAAAGATCCCACGGCATTGTTTCAAAGATGATTTAAGGTGATTGGCAGAAGAGCCAAAGGCGACATGAGGAAAAACTTTTTTACGCAGCGAGTGTTTAGGATCTGGAAAGCACTGCCTGAGAGGCTGTTGGAGGCAGATTCAATCACGGCTTTCAAAAGGGAGTTGGGTAAGTACCTGAAGGAAAAAAATTTGCAGGGCTACGGGGATAGGGCGGGGGGAGTGGGACTAGCTGAAGTGCTTTTGCAGAGAGCCGGCATGGTCTCGACGGGCCGAATGGCCTCCTTCTGTGCTGTAACCATTCTATGATTCTATGATTCTAGGATCAAGGATTCCTGCCAGTGTCCTGGACCATCATTAGTCATTCAGGCAACACCATTAAAACAAATTAACTGGTAACTGATCATTCATAGAATCATAGAATGATACAGCACAGAAGGAGGCCATTCGGCCGATTGTGCCTGTGCCGGCTCTTTGGTAGAGTATCTCACTACTTTTTGTGGGATCCTTCCTGTGTGTAAATTAGCTGCCACGTTTGCCTACATAACAAGTGACAAGGCTTTGAAAGTAATCCATAGGCGTTGCAACGCTTTGGGAGTCCAGAGGACCTGGAAGGCACGGTATTAAATGCAAACGCACCATTCTTTGCCTCTGCGTAGATTCCCTGCATCAGATACCATCTCCAAGCATTCGGTTTCTGCTCAATGGCACTAAGTCTTGTTCACCCATCACCCCTGTGCTGCATTGGCTCCTGATCCAGCAACACCTCGATTTTAAAATTCTCATCCTTGTTTTCAAATCCCTCCATGGCCTCGCCCCCTCCCTATCTCTGTAACCTCCTCCAGCCCGACAACCCTCTGAGATCTCTGCGCTCCTCCAATTCTGGCCTCTTGCGCATCCCTGACATCCTTCACCCCACCTTTGGCGGCCGTGCCTTCAGCTGCCGAGGCCCTGAGCTCTGAAATTCCCTCCCTAAACCTCTCCACCTCTCTCTCCTCCTTTAAGATGCAGGAAGGATGTTCCTGATGGCCGGGGAGTCCAGAACCAGGGGTCACAGTCTAAGGATAAGGGGTAAGCCATTTAGGACTGAGATGAGGAGGAATTTCTTCACCCAGAGAGTGGTGAACCTGTGGAATTCTCTACCACAGAAGGCAGTTGAGGCCAATTCATTAAATATATTCAAGAAGGAGATAGATATATTTCTTAAGGCTAAAGGGACCAAGGGATATGGGGAGAAAGCAGGGACAGGGTACTGAATTTGGATGATCAGCCATGATCTCATTAAATGGCGGAGCAGGCTTGAGGGGCCGAATGGCCTACTCCTGCTCCTATCTTCTATGTTTCTATGTAAGATACTCCTTAAAACCTACCTGTTTGACCAAGCTTTAGGTCACCTGTCCTAATATCTCCTTCTGTGGCTCGGTATCAAAAATGTCAAAAATGTTTTTATTGATATTGCTCTTGTTAAGCACCTTGGGATGGTTTACTATGTTAAAGGTGCTATATAAATGCAAGTTGCTGTTGTTGTGTTGAGGCCCTTGGAAAGAATGAGTTAATGAAAACTGGATTGAAAAGTTAAATAAGATACACAGCGTTTTTAAAATCATTTTGGTCCTACAACAACAGCTAGCATTTATATAGAGTAGAAAAATACCCCAAGGCCTCCCACAGAAGATGTGAGAAGTCGCACAACACCAGGTTATAGTCCAACAGCTTTATTTGAAATCACAAGCTTTCGGAGCGCTGCTCCTTCGTCAGGTGAAGTAAAGAGATGCATATAGGCACAGCATATATAGTCAGAGAACACTGCCAGATGATTACAGTTAATCTCTCTAACTGCCCTTTATCACACCTCGGCAGAGAGATAATCACGGCAATCAAAGGTGTGGATGGTGTCCAAACAGGTCAGTCAGGAAAACATTACATCCCACAGAAGAGTAATGGATAATGGAAAACTGAGCCAAAGAAGGAGAGATTACAAGAGACACAACAAAAAGCTTAGGTGGGGCTTTAAGGAAAAAGGAGGCGGTGGAGAGACAGAGGGGTTTAGGGAGGGAATTCCAGAGTAGAGCTGAAGGCACGGCCACCATTCAGTTTGGTGAAGAGAGGTATGATGCACAAGAGGCCAGAGTCAGAGGAATGGGGAGTGCAGTGGTGGGGGGTGGTATTAGGGCTAAACAAGGTTACAGAGCTAGGGAGGGCTGATACCGTGGATAGATATACACCAAGGGATAAGAATTTTTAATTTGAGATGTTGGAGAACTGAGCCAACGTAGATCAGCGAGGATAGGGGTGATGGATGAGAGGGACTTAAGTGTGGGATAGTATATGGGTAGCAGAGATTTGGACCAGCTGAAGTTTATGGTAGGTAGAGAGCGGGAGGCCAGTTAGGGGAGCTTTGGAATAATCAATTCTGCAAATGAGAAAAGTATGAAAAGGGTTTCAGCAGCAGTTGGCTAATATAGGGGCAGAGGCGGGCAGTGTTGTAGGCGGTCTAGCGAGAGAGAGGATACGGGGTCAGAAACTCATCTTGGGGTCGAACAGGGTGCCAAGGTAGTGAACGGTCTGGTTCTGCCAGAGACAGTGGCCAGGGAGGAGTCAGTGGCAAGGGTACTGAGTTTGTGGGAGGGACAGAAAACAATCTCTATGGTCTTCCCAATATTTAGCTGGAAGAAGTTGCAGTCTGACAGCACAGAGGCAGTGAAGGGGTCAAGATACGTGGTCATTATGGATTTCACCAGCATTGGCTGTGGCTCAGTGGGTAGCACCCTTGCCTCTAGAGTCATGAAGGTTGTGGGTTCAATTCCCACTCCAGAGACTTGAGCACAAAAATCTAGGACTGACACTCCAGTGCCAGTACTGAGGGAGTACTGCTCTGTTGGAGGTGCTGTTTTTCCGACGAGACATTAAACCAAGGCCTCACCTGCCCTCTCAGGTGGTTGTAAAAGATCTTGGGACAATATTTTTAAGAGCAGAGGAGCTCTCCCTGGCCAATATTTATCCATCAACCAACATCACTAAAAAAAATACATTACCTGGTCATTTATCTCATTGCTGTTTGTGGGACCTTGTTTGGTACTGCATTTCAAAAGTATTTAATTGGCTGTAAAGCGCTTTGGAATCCTCCTAAGGTTGTGAAAAGTGCTATATAAAATGCAAGTCTTTCTTTCTTTCTGTAGATATCTCCATGGTTGCAAAAAGTAGGTTAGAAGATGAGGTAAATGGTTGAGAAGCTTGGGTCTTAAGAGCTGTATACTGCAGGAGGAGGGAGAAAAGAATGAGTTTGAGAAGAAAATGGTGTGATAACTCTTAATTTCAACACAGCGAGGTTGCAAGGAGTAGTGAGAGCAAGTTGGATGGCTATTTGAAGCTTATAAAGAATGAGAGAAGGTGGTTCAGAGGAGCATGGAGCATAGTAGTGTAGGTAAAATAGATAGAGACAAAAAAAAGTAGCAAAGGAGAAAGAGGTGAGGATTTAGGTGATAAGGACTGATCATCAGATTGCTTTGTCTTATTGGAGTGAGAGAGAAGTAACAAAAGAGCCTCCCCAGATAAGCGAGCAGTATTCAAGTCTTGGGCTTTCCAGGACTTTATAGAGAATTAAGAGTCATCGAGGGAAAGTGACTTTTTGGTATGAAGGAAGAAGCCAATCCTACTGGAGGTTGTTTCAGCAATGGGAGAAATGTGGAAGTTGTGGGAGACATGAAAACAGTTATAGAACAATTCATTCCCATATGTGTCTTAGTCCTCTACATTTACAATTCCCATGGAAACAGAAGAAAGTAGGGGACCAAAATAGACTTTGCAGTCCATTAAGTTGGTCCAAAAAACAAATAGCCCTTAATTTTCCACCACCCTCCAATCTCTATCCAATTCTCTTTTACGTTTTTCCACATTATCTGACTCCACTACCACCCTTGCCATTCTGCTGTAAACATTCATCACCTCCTGTGTAATGTAATTCAATCACTGCAGGAGTTCCTCAGGGCAGTGTCCTAGGCCCAACCATCTTCAGTTGCTTCATCAATGACCTTCCCTTGATTGGCACCCCATCCACCACCTTAAACATTCACTCCCTCCACCACCGGCGTATCGTGGCTGCAGTGTGCACCATCTACAAGATTCACTGCAGCAACTCGCCAAGGCTTCTACGGCAGCACCTCCCAAACCCACAAACTCTTTCACCTAGAAGGACAAGGGCAGCAGGTACATGGGAACACCACCACCTCCAAGTTCCCCTCCAAGTCACATACCATCTTGACTTAGAAGTATATCGCCGATCCTTCATCGTCGCTGGGTCAAAATCCTGGAACTCCCTCCCTAACAGCACTGTGGGAGCACCTTCACCACACAGACTGCAGCGGTTCAAGAAGGTGGCTCACTACCACCTTCTCAAAGGCAATTAGGGATGGGCAATAAATGCTGGCCTTGCCAGCGACGCCCACATCCCATAAACGAATTAAAAAAAAATCAAAACTCTCTGTCCACCTTCTCTCTTCTAAATGGGAGCCCATGTCCTCTGATTCTGGAGCTTGTGGCAATCTTATTGGGGTTCAATTTATCTACCCTTAAGGGTGTTGAATACTTGAATATTACCCCTGAGGTCTACTCTTCTCCAATCCCAGACTCTTCAAGCTCATTCCATAGCCCAGTTTGGTTACCCTTTCTCTGAACTGCCTCCAACGCCCAGATATCCTTGCAGTAGTACAGAGGTCAGCATTGCACACAGTACTCGAGCTGTGGTTGCACCAGTGCTCTGTTCAGGCTCATTACTATCTATCCTCTGACTATACAATTGGGTTAGCTTCCCTTACCGCTACCCATTGCGCGATCGGTTTTGGTGAGATACCCACAAATACTCCCAGACGCCTCTTCTGTTCTATGTCCTGCAGTCTGCGGTACAAAGGGATCTGGGGGTCCTAGTACATGAAACACAAAAAGTTAGCATGCAGGCACAGCAAGTAATTAGGAAGGCTAATGGAATGTTGGCCTTTATTCCAAGGGGTATGGAGTATAAAAGTAGTGAAGTTTTGATGAAACTTTACAGGGTGCTGGTGAGACCGCACCTGGAGTACTGCGTGCAATTTTGGTCTCCATATTTAAGGAAGGATATACTTGCATTGGAGGCAGTGCAGAGAAGGTTCACTAGGTTGATTCCTGGGATGAAGTGGTTGACGTATGACGAAAGGTTGAGCCGGTTGGGCCTATACTCATTGGAGTTTAGAAGAACGAGAGGTGATCTTATTGAAACATATAAGATTCTGAGGGGGATTGACAGGGTGGATGCTGAGAGGATGTTTCCCCTCGTGGGGGTATCTAGAACTAGGGGGCATAGTCTCAGAATAAGGGGTCGCCCATTTAAGACGGAGATGAGGAGGAATTTCTTCTCTCAGAGGGTCGTGAATCTTTGGAATTCTCTACCCCAGAGAGCTGTGGAGGCGGAGTCATTGAATATATTCAAGGCGGAGATTGACAGACATTTGAACTACAAGGGAGTCAAGGGTTATGGGGAGAGAGCGGGAAAGTGGTGTTGAGGCCAAGATTGATCAGCCATGATCTTATTGAATGGCGGAGCAGGCTCGAGGGGCCGATTGGCCTACTCCTGCTCCTGTCTCTTATGTTCTTATGTACAGTCACGATCCATTTAGTTTACATTCCCACTGCTTATTTCTCTTCCCTATTCTCATCACTGTTTATTTGTCTGCATTAAATGCCATTTGTCGGTCATCAGCTCACATTTGCAACCTATCTAGCTCTCTGCATTTAGCTTGTCTCTTCCCTTCTGTGAATCCTGCCCTCCTCCTGTCTGCCCCTAATTTGGTGAATTCTGCAATCTCAGATAGTTTTGTTTCTGTCGCCAACTCTAAATCACTGATATGCACTGTAAACAGCAATGGCCTTGCACTGATGAGAGAGAGATTGAGTAGATTGGGCCTAAATTCTCTAGAGTTTAGAAGAATGAGATGTGATCTCATTGAAACATACAAAATTCTTACAGGGCTTGACAGGTTAGATGCAGGGAGGATGTTTCCCCAGAACCAGGGGTCACAGTCTCAGAATAAGGCGTCAGCCATTTAGGACTGAGATGAGGAGAAATTTCTTCACTCAGAGGGTGGTGAATCTTTGGAATTCTTTACCCAAGAGGGCTGTGGAGGCTGAGTCATTGAGTATATTCAAGACAGAGAGCGATAGATTTTTGGATATTAAGGGAATCAAGGGATGTGAGGATAATGCAGGAAAGTGGAGATGAGGTAGAAGATCAGCCATGATCTTATTGAATGGCGGAGCAGGCTTGAAGGGCCAAATGGCCGACTCCTGCTCCTATTTCTTATCTTCTTATATTTCTTATGATCACTCAGGGAACCCCTGCTAGTGATCCTTTACCATAACTCTCAACCGTTCCATTTTAAGCAGGACCCCCTGACATTCGACATGTCCACTGTGACATGTCAGCTGGCAAAGTCTTCTCTTTAGGCAGTTCTACAGAAAACTGCGCTCCCCTCCTCCCCCCAACCTGAATTCCAACCTGGCAGCTTCAGAAGGAATTCTTCGCCTCAGCAATGAGTCGGCATTCTGCCTCAAATTAATCTGACGCTCAACTTGCCAGCGCGGAGATGAGTGCTTCTTGCCAGAATGATTGAGGAGGGACAATAAAGAAAACTCCACGCAGTTAAGCGGCAGGAACAGATCTAATTGTGGGGGGGGGGGGGGGGGGAACTCATTAGTTAAACGTGGAGACTGGCAATAAATACTTAGTGCTGTTGCAAAATGACCAGCATTAGAGAGAGCGAGAAAGAGATGGCTTTCGAAATACTGGTCAGGATGGGAGAGTGTTTTAAAATGAGGACTTCGGACACATATCGCTTTGTGATTTACAGCTTCCACCCGCTGTCATTTGTTTTGCTGAAACGCATCGTTTATTTTACAGCGGTGCACCTAATGGAATATAAGAGGCGATCCACAGCTTCCAACAAGGAACAGAGCCGGCAGGGAGCACGGCGCGGGGTGCGCAGACGACGAGTGTCCATCCTTTAAAATGAGCGCCTGGAAAATCACGGCTCAGGCAGCCCTGATTTCCCGTGATGTGCACCCGGCAACTGCCACTCCATGCTGGGAGCTCCCAATCAGCCCTGCGGGATTCCCTTGCACCTTTCTCGCAGAATCGTGCCGCACAGGGGGCGGCCATTCAGCCCATCGTGCCTGTGCCGGCTCTTTGAAAGAGCAATCCAATTAGTCCCACTCCCCCCCCCCCACCCCCACTCTTTCCCCGTAGCCCTGCTCCTCCCTTCCTGAGGGCTGTGCCTTCATGAATGGGATACGGTTCCATTAACACTGACTGCCATAGGGACAAACAAAGAAAGACCGAGGCCCATCTAGTTTGCCTTCTACCATCCTGGTAACCGCATGATACAACGATAATGGGGTTGTTGACTAATCACAGCAATCAATCTCTGTCTAGACGTCTACAACAGACCCAGACATGAGGCGAGGGAAACCGCCAGTTGTGGAGGGCTTTGAGAACCATAGGTCCAAAGCTTCGATATTTCACTCAAGCAGCCATTCCTCGTGTGTAAACCTTGACAATCTTGACCATGATGGGAGGAGGTTGTATCTTGTCCTCAGCCAATGCTCTTACACCCCTACAATTCCCAACAGGAATCGCTGGATAGGAATCAGGAACAGGAAATCCTGGCTGATTTATTTTTCCTTTCCTGGATCAGGAAAACTAAGACCAATTGTAGCACCCCAACTGAATCAGCGAATTCAATCCATTGCAGGAATCAAATCCCGAACCTTCCGAGTTGGAAAGGCTCAGCACATTTAGAACATTGGGAATAGGAGTAGGCCATTCAGCCCCTCAAGATTGAGATCGACAGATTTTTGTTCGATAATGTTATCAAGGGATGTGGAGCAAAGACAAATAAATGGAGTTGAGGTACAGATCGGCCATGATCAACTGACTGAATGATGCAACAGGCTCAAGGGGCTCAATTTTGTTTTTGTTCATGTGATGTGGGCGTCGTTGGCAAGGCCGGCATTTATTGCCCATCCCTAATTGTCCTTGAGAAGGTGGTGATGAGCCGCCTTCTTGAACCGCTGCAGTCCGTGTGGTGAAGGTGCTCTCACAGTGCTGTTAGGGAGGGAGTTCCAGGATTTTCACCCAGCGACGATGAAGGATCTACGATATATTTTCAAGTCAGGATGGTGTGTGACTTGGAGGGGAACTTGGAGGTGGTGGTGTTCCCATGCGCCTGCTGCCCTTGTCCTTCTAGGTGGAAGAGGTCGCGGGTTTGGGAGGTACTTTCGAAGAAGCCTTGGCGAGTTGCTGCAGTATATCTTGTAGATGGTACACTCTGCAGCCACGGTGCGCCGGTGGTGGAGGGAGTGAATGTTTAAGGTGGTGGATGGGGTGCCAATCAAACGGGCTGCTTTGTCAGAGTGTGCTACCATGAGCCAAGGTATGAAGGGACATGGAGCAAAGGCGGATAAATGGGGTTGAGGCACAGATCAGTCATGATCTGATTGAGTGGCGGAACAGGCTCGAGGGGCTGAATGGCCTCCTCCTGTTCCTAGTTTCCTAAAACTGGCAGACTGAATGGCTCCCCATTACAGGACTCACCCAAATTTTTAAAATTTCCACTAGGCAGAAAATGACAGGCTGGCATGCACAGAAACAGAGAAACCCAGTCTGAAACTACAGGACAGAAAACTGGAGGAAAGAATCATGGAATGATACAGCATGAAAGGAGGCCATTCGGCCCATCGTGCCTGTGTCGGCTCTCTGAGAGAGCAATCCAATTAGCCCCACTCCCCTGCTCTGTCCCCATAGCCTTGCAAATTTTTGCTTTTCAAGTAAATATCCCTTTTGAATATATTTATCCAATTCCTTTTTGAAAGTTATTATTGAATCTGCATAACAAAGACCGCCTATTTCCACCTCCGTAACATCGCCCGTCTCTGCCCTTGCCTCAGCTTATCCACTGCTGAAACCCTCTCCCTGCCTTTGTTACCTCTAGACTTGACTATTCCAATGCACTCCTGGCTGGCCTCCCACGTTCTACCCTACGTAAACTTGAGGTCATCCAAAACTCGGCTGCCTGTGTCCTAACCCGCACCAAGTCCCGTTCACCCATCACCCCTGTGCTCGCTGACCTACATTGGCTCCCGGTTAAGCAGCGCCTCGATTTCAAAATTCTCATCCTTGTTTTCAAATCCCTCCATGGCCTCGCCCCTCCCTATCTCTGTAATCTCCTTCAGCCCCACAACCCCCCCGCGATATCTGCGCTCCTCTAATTCTGCCCTCTTGAGCATCCCTGATTATAATCGCTCAACCATTGGTGGCCGTGCCTTCAGCTGCCTGGGCCCTAAGCTCTCCCTGCCTAAACCTCTCCGCCTCGCTACCTCTCTTTCCTCCTTTAAGACGCTTCTTAAAACCTACCTCTTTGGTCACCTGCCCTAATTTCTCCTTATGTGGCTCAGTGTCAAATTTTTTGTCTTATAACACTCCTGTGCAGCGCCTTGCGACGTTTTACTACTTTAAAGGCGCTATATAAATACAAGTTGTTGTTGTTGTTGTTGCTTCCACCACCCTTTCAGGCAGCGCATTCCAGATCACAACAACTCACTGCGTAAAAAAAATTCTCATCTCCCCTCTGGTTTATTTTTTGCCAATTATCTTAAATCTGTGTCCTCTGGTTACCGACCCTCTTACCAGTGGAAACTGTTTCTGCCGATCTGCTCCATCAAAAGCCCCCCACCCCCATTTTGAACAAGAGTAAAGTAATTAAAAAAAAAGTTTTTCTTGGCAAACGGAATGCAGCCTCTGCTGCCCTGCAGGGGAGTGATTTTCTCGCCTTGCTGTGGGTTTGCAGGACCGCTGAGAGCTGGCATTGGATAGATGGGTGATGATGATCTGTGATGCTCTTTGCTTGTCTCCTGTATAAAGCAGCAGCCCCCGGAGTACAGCAGCCTGGGTGCAAGGGGGAGGAGAGGAGAGGAGAGGAGAGAGAGAACCGGTTTGGAGGCTGCTCAGTGTGTCGGCGTTGACTTGCCCTGCGCCGCTCACTCTCTTTCTCCTCATTCTGCTTTGCCACTTACTCGCGCGGACCCTTAATTTGCGGTGCATTTTTCTTTTTGTTGTTGCGGCGACCCTGAGTTTGCATCGAATCCTTATTTTAGCAGGGCCGCTAATTTGCATTACACCTTTTATTTTTTTGCGGGAACCCTGAATTGCATTGCACCTCTTTTTTTTGCAAAGAGCCTTGATTTTTGCGTGTGGCTGTTTCGCTGGTACCTTGAGTTGCACTGCGCCCCATATTGCGGAGTTCTCTTGAGTTGCACTGCGCCCCATATTGCGGAGTTCTCTCGAGTTGCATTGCGCCCCATATTGCGGAGTTCTCTTGAGTTGCACTGCGCTCCCATATTGCGGAGTTCTCTTGAGTTGCATTGCGCCCCATATTGCGGAGTTCTCTCGAGTTGCACTGCGCCCCATATTGCGGAGTTCTCTTGAGTTGCATTGCGCTCCCACTCCGTGCCCCGATGCTCCCGCCCCAGGCGCTGGTCAGTCGGATGCTGGTGTTGATGCTGAGCGGGATCCTGGGCAGCGGCTCCGGCACTCGGGTCTTGAGTGGTGAGTACAGTCCCATCCTCATCCCTTTTAGGTGTGTGTGTATTTACACGGGGCAGCTCGGGGTCTGAGTGAGGTAAAGTGGGGTTAAAGTAGATCAGCACAGGGCAATGCATGTGTGCAACTTTGAAATGTCCAGTTCGTGTGTGTTTGTGTTTTATTCTCTGTGTATGTGTTTGTATTTCCCTCTGTGTGACTTACTCTGGGGTAGATCATTCTTAAAGTGCCACCCTTGGCTCAGTGGGAAGCACTCTCGCCTATAGGCTCGAAGGTTGTGGGTTCAAGCCCCATTCAGGAGACTTGAGCACAATAATCTAGGCAGACACTCCAGTGCAGTGCTGAGGGAGTGCTGCACTGTCGGTGGTGCCGTCTTTCGGATGAGACGTTAAACCGAGGCCTCGTCTGCTCTCTCAGGTGGACGTAAAAGATCCCACGGCCACTACTTTCGAAGAAGAGCAGGGGAGTTCTCCCCGGTGTACTGGGCCAACATTTATCCCTCAATCAACATCACAAAAACAGATTATCTAGTCATTATCACATTGCTGTTTGTGGGAGCTTGCTGTGCGCAAATTGGCTGCCGCGTTTCCTACATTACAACAGTGACTACACTTCAAAAGTGCTTCATTGGCTGTAAAGCGCTTTGGGACGTCCTGGGCCTGTGAAAAGCGCTGTAGAAATGCGAGTTCTTTCTTTAATGCTCTGAGGCCATTGCTGGAGACAACGAAACTCACATGTCGGCAACGCAGTTGGAAAATCACGGGCGTGTCCTCGGAATATTGCTCCCGACGTGTATTGCCCCTCTCTCCCTCACTGTGTGTGTGTGTATTTATATATGGTGTGTAGATCTATGTGTTACTCTATGAGTATGCGTATCTCCCTCTATGTATATTTGCGGTATATCTGGGATATTTTGAGCCTAACCCCATTTCTCTCTGTCTCTGACTATCTGTGTGTGTGTGTCTTATCTTACTATATATGTGTGCGTTTCTCTCTTTGTGTCACTATCTGGGTGTGTCTCTATCTTACTATCTATATGTGTGCGCATTTCTCTCTGTCTCTCTGGGTATGTGTGTATGAGTGTCTCTATCTTACGATGTATGTGTGTATTTCTCTCTCTCTCTCTGTCCCATATCTATATCTTTGTCTCTGTCTTGCTGTCTCTTTCCTTTGTGATAAACATTACAAGTCTCACTCCTTCTAACCCCACGCCTTTGCAAGACCGTCCACGGTTTCCTGCACGGATCGCTTCTCTTGTTTTCTCCTGCTTTCGCTCTCATTCCCTTCCTGGTTGATTTTTTTGTTCGCGAGAAGTACGACCCACCGTTAAAAAGGGTTTACAATCCGCACCCCCCCCCCCCACCCCTCCTTTATTCTCAGGAGCCCTCTCCTGATGGGGAACAGCAGCTGTTTGGATCAGGGGTGTAGTGTAATTTACATCCTCACCCGCAACTAATCACCGAGGTGCCAAGCCTTTCCGCTGAAAGGAAAAAAATGTTCTCACCTGTCAGTGTGACTTATGAGGGGAAAATAATATAGGCTTAAAATTATTGTAATTTGACATGGGTTCATATTTAGATATATCTGGATGTGTCATTTTCTGCTGGCAATTTAAAAAAAATTCTAGTCCCTGAATAAAGCACTTTAACAATTTGACATTTATATCGCAGTGTTCCTGACTTTACAGCACTTTAATGGCTAGTTCTGAGCACAGAGAGGGTAGTTATGAAGTTGGCTGTGGTATTCAGTATAATTTATCCTGAAATCTAACACGTCATATTTACCAGTAATGGGACAATAAAGAGCTGGGCCGTACCGCTGGGGAAGATCTCTGGTTCAGTCCTTGGGCTTGCGCATCCCCGATTATAATCGCTCCACCATTGCCGGCCGTGCCTTCAGCTGCCTCGACCCCAAGCTCTGGAATTCCCTCCCTAAACCTCTCCGCCTCTCTCTCTCTCTCTTCTAAGATACTCCTTAAAACCTACCTCTTTGGCCAAGCTTTTTGTCATCTGCCTTAATTTCTCCTTATGTGGCTCGGTGTTAAAATTTGGTTTGATAATCGCTCCTGTGAAGCGCCTTGAGCCGACATTAAAGGGGCTGTCTAAACACAAGTTGTTGTTGTTGTTGTTGGCCAATTTTTGAGCCACTGCAGTTAGCCTCAGTGGACCTGGGCTAATGAATTGAAAATCAGCCAGGGTCCCTGCTCCTGATGCAAAGGGCCATGTGTTTGGATGCTCATCGAGGACAGGATCGGGGTCGGTGCTGATTCCTCCCCTCATCCTGGTGTCTGCCCGGGAGTTCAGAAAATGGTTCTCCAAAGTCCTTCAGGGAAGGAACCCAGCCGTCCTTACCCGGTCTAGGCCTATATGTGATTCCAGTCCTGCACCATCTGGTTGACTCTTAACTGCTCGCTGAAGCAGCCTAGCGAGCCACTCGGCTGTATCGAACCGCTACAAACACAAACTGCAGTGGTTGAAGAGGAAGGCCGACCACCAATGGTCTCTCTAAGCTCCACCTGTGTGCAGGCCACTCACAAGCTTCTCCATTGGAAATACCGTGCGTGTGCAGAAATTTAAAGGGACCACGCATTGAAATAAACAGGCCCGTGCACCACAAAGCACAGCTTAGAGGGAACATTGCTCACCACCACCTTCTCATGCCAAGTAGGGATGGGCAATAAATGCCGACCCGTTGCCAGCGACGCCCACATCCCGATAATAAACATACAAGAAACCAAACCCTGCCCACAGTTGCCAATGCCCACCTAGGCTCACACATGAAAAGCAACCGTTGGGATGAGGCACTGGAAGGTTGGTAGAACCTGAGATTGGACCTGGGGGTTAGCACAGGAGATACAAACAGGGAAAAACAAACAGAAAGCGCTGGTTAAAGAGGTGACTGTCCCAAAGCGCTTTACAGTCAGTGAAGTACTTTTGAAGCATCATCACTTTTGTAATGTAGGAAATGCAGCAGCCAATCTGTGCACAGCAAGGTCCCACAAATAGCAATGCAATAAATGACCAGATAATCTGTTTTCTAAGTGATGTTGGTTGAGGGATAAATATTGGGCAGGACACATGGGCAAAACTCCCCCTGCTCTTCTCCGAAATAGTGCCATGGGATCTTTTACATCCACCTGAGAGAGCAGACGGGGCCTCGGTTTAACGTCTCATTCAAGAGATGGCACCTCCGACAGTGCAGCACTTCCTCAGTACTGCACTGAAATATCAGCCCAGATTACATGCTCAAGTCTCCAGAGTGGGTCAGCAAGCCACAACCTTCTGACTCAGAAGGTGAGAACCTACTTGACGCCTAAAACCTACCTCTTTGACCAAGCTTTTGGTCACTTCTCCTAATCAATGTTCCCTCTAAGAGGAGTCACATCAGGTCACAGCTTTCCTGGGCTAGTGATCAGCCCAGGTTCCTGCTCCTGATTGCTATCCAGTTAGTCTTGCTAGAAAGTGCATGTCAAGCGCAGACAGGGTAGTTATACGGTACACGGAATAATTTATTGTGAAATATAGCACGTCATATTTACCAATAATGGGAAACTGAAGAGCTGGGCCGTACCGATGGGGAAGATCCCCAGTTCAGTCCTCGGTTTGTGTTGAGTTAGCTGATCGCAACCGGAACTGCATGATATCGAGAGAGTGAAGGGTAGGTAAAGACAGGACAGGATGGGGCTTGGTTGAGATGTCGCTCATGGTTCAATAGCCTGCAGACACTTGCCATTTAGACTCAGACATGGACACCCTGATGTGTAATAGGGACATATAACGGGGTTAGATACAGAGTAAAGCTCCCTCTACACTGTCCCATCAAACACTCCCAGGGCAGGTACAGCACGGGTTAGATACAGAGTAAAGCTCCCTCTACACTGTCCCATCAAACAGCCTCCAGGGCAGGTACAGCACGGATTAGATACAGAGTAAAGCTCCCTCTACACTGTCCCATCAAACACTCCCAGGGCAGGTACAGCACGGGTTAGATACAGAGTAAAGCTCCCTCTACACTGTCCCATCAAACACTCCCAGGGCAGGTACAGCATGGGGTTAGATACAGAGTAAAGCTGCCTCTACACTGTCCCATCAAACACTCCCAGGACAGGTACAGCACGGGTTAGATACAGAGTAAAGCTCCCTCTACACTATCCCATCAAACACTCCCAGGGCAGGTACAGCACGGGTTAGATACAGAGTAAAGCTCCCTCTACACTATCCCATCAAACACTCCCAGGGCAGGTACAGCATGGGTTAGATACAGAGTAAAGCTCCCTCTACACTGTCCCATCAAACACTCCCAGGGCAGGTACAGCACGGGTTAGATACAGAGTAAAGCTCCCTCTACACTGTCCCATCAAACATTCCCAGGGCAGGTACAGCACGGGTTAGATACAGAGTAAAGCTCCCTCTACACTGTCCCATCAAACACTCCCAGGGCAGGTACAGCCTGTGTGAGGTGCCACAGAGCTGAATCCATATCGCAGCAAAGGCTGGCATCTTCAAAAGCTGAAGGAGGAAGATGGGGGTGTAACACTGGAAGCTATGAATGGAGACAGACACTGCCACCTTTAGGCTGGCATAGGCAGACGTAGCCGAATTAACTATGGTAACATCACAGAAAGAAAGAATTTTCATTTATATAGCTCCTTTCACGACCTCAGGACGTCCCACCAAAGCACTTTACAGCCAATTTCGTAGTATTTGAGTGTGGTCACTGTTGTAATGTAGGAAGCGTGGCAGCCAATTTGCGCACAGCAAGCTCCCACAAACAACAATGTGATAATGACCGGATAATCTGTTTATTTTAGTGATGTTGGTTGTGGGATAAATATTGGGCAGGACACCAGGAGAACTTCCTTCAAAATGACATCCACCCAAGTGGGCAGACGGGGGTCTCAGTTTAACGTCTCATCCAAAAGACGGCACCTCCGACAGTGCAGTGCTCCCTCAGTACTGCACTGGAGTGTCAGCCGAGAGTTTTTTTGCTTAAGTCCCTGGAGTGGGACTTGAACCCACAACCTTCATGACTCAGAGGTGAGAGTGCTACCCACTGAGCCACAGCTGACAGCAACATCACAAAAACAGCTTGTTTTTTTTTGCTTTGCTCTGAGAGGAGGCTCAAGAGGTCGGGAATTGTCTGTCTTGCAGGTCAGACGGTGTGCTACGGGGGTACAGAATACCCCTGCTACAAGATCGCCTACTTTCAGGACCTGAGCAGGCGCATTGGATTCGAGGAGGCCAGTCAGGCCTGCGAGATGGATGGGGGAGCCCTGGTCAGCGTCCGGTCAGCCAACGAGCAAAGACTGATCGAGAACCTCTTGCAGGACCTGACCAAGTCGGGCTCCGGACTTTCAGACGGAGATTTCTGGATCGGCTTGAGGCGGAGCGGTGAGGGACAGACTACCAACACGTTCAGCGGCTGTCCTGACCTCTACAGGTGGACAGACGGAAGTGCAGCAAAGTTCAGGTAAAGGCAGGTCCTGCTCGATCACGATTGCAGTGTCTTGTCCTGCGTGCAGCACCTCAGTGTGTTCTTGTGTATTTATTGCCGGTCGGTCAGTGCCTGAAAGGGATGAGCTGCTTTCGTTACAGGATCTTGCAGCACAGAAGGAGGCCATTCAGCCCATCGTGCTTATGCTGGCTGTTTGGAAGAGCTATCCAACTGGTCCCACTCCCCCGCTCTTTCCCCAGAGCCCAGCAACTTCTCCTTTTCAAGTATTGATCAATTCCCTTTTGAAAGTTACTATTGAATCTGCTTCCACCGCCCTTTCAGGCAGCGCATTCCAGATCACAACAACTCGCTGTGTTTAAAAAAACAAAGTCTGCTCATCTCCCCCGCTGGCTCTGTTACCAATCTTAAATCTGTGTCCTCTGGTTATCGACCCTTCTGCCAGTGGAAACAGTTCCTCCTCCTTTACTCTATCGAAACCCCTCATAATTTCAAACGCATAGCACTTGTTTAGTTAGGATTCTGTGAAATCAGTGCCCGTGATTGCCTGGATTTATGTTAGCCCCTGGTGGCACAATGCCACAAGAAAACATTCGGTTTAAGGTTCATATAGAGTCATAATGGCACAGAAGGAGGCCATTCGGCCCATCGAATCCGTGCCGGCTCTCTGTACAGTAATCCAGTCAGTCCCATTCATAGAAAAAGAATAGGAGCAGGAGTAGGCCATTCAGCCCTTCGAGCCTGCTCCGCCATTCAATATGATCATGGCTGATCCTCTATCTCAATACCATATTCCCACTCTCTCCCCATACCCCTTGATGCCTTTTGTGTCTAGAAATCTATCTATCTCCTTCTTAAATATATTCAGTGACTTGGCCTCCACAGCCTTCTGTGGTAGAGAATTCCACAGGTTCACCACCCTCTGAGTGAAGAAATTTCTCCTCATCTCAGTCCTAAATGTCCCACCCCGTATCCTGAGACTGTGACTCCTCGTTCTAGACCCCCCCAGCCAGGGGAAACATTCCCCTGCTCTATCCCCGTAGCCCTGCAAGTTTATTTCCCTCAAGTGCCTATCCAGTCTCCCCTTGAAAACATTGAGTGTCTCCGTTTCCACCACTTCCGTCGGCAGCGAGTTCCAGGTCATCACCACTCACTGAGTAAAAAAGTTTTTCCTCACATCCCCCTGTATCTCTTGCCCAAAACCTTAAATCTGTGTCCCCTAGTCCTTGTACCATCAACTAGTGGGAACAGCCTTTCCCCGTCTAGCCTATCCAAACCCGTCATAATCTTGTACACCTCTATCAAATCACCCCTCAACCTCCTTTGCTCTAATGAAAACAAATCCAGCTTCTCCAACCTGTCCTTGTAGCTAAGATCCCCCATCCCTGGAACCATTCTGGTAAATCTCCTCTGCACCCTCTCAAGGGCCTTCACATCCTTCCTAAAGTGTGGTGACCAGAACTGGACGCAATACTCAGTTGTGGCCTAAGTTCTGGGTTAAGCTTGGTGATGTGAAAGTGGGGACCCGGCTCACAGATCTCACGGAGTCTGAATCAAACAATCCATCAGTATAAGAGCAGCTACAAGCGAAATAATATCGAGGGTATAACATTTCCACAGAATTGACTGGTTCTGATGGATGATGTGTGGCTTGGGAGGACTGGATTCCCTGGGCGGGGGAGAGGGGTTAATGGCCTAGGGTTGCCAACCCTCCAGGATTGCCCTAGAGTCTCCAGGAATTGGATAGGCTGGGTCTGTTTTCCTTGGAACAGAGGAGGCTGAGGGGAGACCTTATTGAGGTGTATAAAATTATGAGGGGCCCAGATAGAGTGGATAGGAAGGACCTATTTCCCTTAGTAGAGGGGTCAACAACCAGGGGGCACAGATTTAAAGTAATTGGTGGAAGGTTTAGAGGGGATTTGAGGGGAAATTTCTTCACCCAGAGGGTGGTGGGGGTCTGGAACTCACTGCCTGAAAGGGTGGTAGAGGCAGAAACTCTCATCGCATTTAAAAAGTGCTTGGATAGGCACTTGAAGTGCCGTAACCTACAGGGGCTACGGACCAAGAGCAGGGAAGTGGGATTAGGCTGGACGGCTCTTTGTCGGCCGGCACAGACACGATGGGCCGAATGGCCTCCTTCCGTGCTGTAAATTTCTATGATTTCTATGAACTAAAAACTAACCTCCAGACACTGCTGTGAGCAAACCCAGGGAGAAAGATCAGAGCATTAAAAAAAAATTCTTTGAACGCTTTTGTCCTAAAAATATCAGATGTGGGTTAAAAAAAGGCTGTTTGACTAACAAGTGGAGAATCACCCAATGGGGTAATCAAGAGTCTATTCGCTTTCCGATTGGCGCGGGAAGGCGCGGCGGGACATGTCGGGCGACCAATGGCGGGAGAGTGGGGGGGTGGGGTGGAGGCGGTTGGAGGCAGGCGGTCATGTGATGGCACCTCCAGGAATGTGCCCAGCCAGTGTTGGCGACCCCTAGTTGTGGCCCTGGGGCTGCCGTTCGGACATCCCTGAATTACAGGCCTCATCGCCTCATCGCCGCCGTGACATTACAGCAATAAGAATGCAGCCACTGCCCTCTGGTGGTGAGTAGTGGATCTGTCAGCACTCTGCAGCGAGAGAACCAGGTCCTTTGTGGTGTATGTAATGCTTATTGTCCATCTTTATATAAATAGCCACTTCACACCTTAAGCGGCAAATAGGGTTTCTGGTGATTCTGCAGATTTTATTTCACAATTTTTTTTTAATAGCCATTTTGTTGAATACAGGTTTAATCAAAAATGTAAAGGTTAGGCGATGGCGCGATTGGGTTTCAAAAGCCTGTAGATGGTAAGAGGGAGGTAAGATCGAGTCAAGTGAGGAATTTTCACAGTTCCGAAGTCCGCGTAAAGAATGAGTTGGAGTCGGAGACGGTGCAATGATTTAAACTTTTATAGCACGCAGGGAGGAGGAGGAGCTTGGGACGAATAGGAAAGAACGGTTCAGAGCAAAACTGGTCAGAGTAGAATCGATAAAATAGAGAGAGTGACAAGAAAGGTTGTGAGGGAGGGGGAGAGAGAGAGAGGTAGGAGGCTGGTGGTGTGAGTGAAAGATCCTCTATTAGACCAGAGTCCTGTCCAAGAGGTTTAAGAGAAACCTCCCCATATAAAAAAGAAAGACTTGCATTTATAGAGCGATTTTCACGACCACCGGACGTCCCAAAGCGCTTTGCAGCCAATTAATTACTCTTGAAGTGCGGTCACTATTGTGATGTAGGAAACGCAGCAGCCAATTTGCGCACAGCAAGCTCCAACAAACATGCAATGTGATAATGACTGACATTTTTTATAGTGATGTGGGTTGAGGGATAAATATTTGACAGGACACCGGGGGGAATGTCCCAGCTCTTCTTCAAAATAGTGCTACGGGAGTAGTGCGCAATTCTTGGGCTTCATGAAGAGTGAAGGGGTTTTGTGGTTGCCATCTGACCTACCTAGAGGCCGGTTGCAGATCCATTATCTGCCCACTGAGTTAGTGAAGGCGTCTGGGCCGAGGACACCCAAAAAAAGGGGGAAGAAATTACTTTGCAACGGGGGACCATGGTAAGTAACTATTTTCCGTGGCCCAGTGGGTGAATGCTTTGCTCAGTGTGATTCCAAGCCACGTAGACCAGTGTGGACCGGGCGAAATGTTCGCTCGGAGTTAGCTGACCTCAGCTGGGGAAGCACTTAGACCAGGACACTTGGTTTCCAAACTCCTGGAGCTAACAGGGGGATAAAATCAGGGAGTGTTCCTGCTCCCGATCGGAGTCCAGCAATCCCTGTTGGGAAGACGCTGGGGAGAACAGGATCGGGCTTGGTTGGCCAAAGAGTCTTTCGTCAATCCTTGCCAAGGCCCCATGCTTAGGAAGATAGGAACAGGAGGAGGCCGTTCAGCCCCTCGAGCCTGTTCCGCCATTCATTTAGATCATGGCTGATCTGTATCTTAACTCCATCTGCCCGCCTTGGTTCTGTAACCCTTAATACCCTTTGCCTAACAAAAATCTTATCAATCTCAGTTTTGATATTTTCAATTGACCCCCAGCCTCAACAGCTTTTTGGGGGAGAGTTCCAGATTTCCACCACCCTTTGTGTGATGAAGTGCTTCCTGACATCACCCCTGAACGGCCTGGCTCTAATTTTAAGGTCATGCCCCCACCTTGTTCTGGACTCCCCCCACCAGAGGAAATAGTTTCTCTCAATCTACCCTATCAGCTCCTTTGATCATCTTAAACCCTTCGATCAGATCATCCCTTAATCTTCTATACTCAAGACAAGCCTGGTCTATGCCACCTGTCCTCATAATTTAAACCCTTTTAGCCTCAGTATCATTCTGGCGAAAAAGCAAACGAGACTTGCGTGAAGAATAGGAACACTGTAGGAAGAGGAGGAGGCCATTCAGCCCCCGAGTCTGCCCGCCATTCAATGAGATCATGGCTGATCTGTATCTTAACTCCATCCACCTGCCTTGGTTCCTTATCCTTTTATAGCCTTGACTAGCGAAAATCTATTCATCTCCGATTTTAAATTATTTATTGAGCTAGCATCTACTGCTTTTTTGTGGGCGAGAGTTCCACACTTCTACCGCACTTTGCGTGAAGAGGTGTTTCCTAACTTCTCTCCTGAATGGCCTGGCTCTGATAGCCACTTAGATGAGGTAGGGAAACTGGCACTGATGACTCTGTACCACACAATACGGCAGTACGGGGGAAAAAAAACCCTTATGGATTTAACTGGCAATCATTGATGTGTTACGTTCTTTCCTTTCTGCCTCCCTAGGAACTGGTATACGGACGAGCCTTCTTGTGGCAGTGAGGCGTGCGTGGTGATGTACCACCAGTTAACCGCTCAGCCTGGGCTGGGCGGCCCCTACCTCTATCAGTGGAACGACGACAGGTGTAACATGAAGCACAACTTCATCTGCAAGTATGCATCAGGTACGAGTGGCCCACCGTGCTGAAGCTACTGTTGGGGGGGCCCCAATTGTGGGGGTGGTTGGGTTTCGCCCTCCGTCCATCGTGCGCAGAACGAGATGACCTTTTATGACTTATGATATTGATAAACATCAGACGTAGATACGCAATTGGCGGGCAGGAAAAGACCAGCTGGTCCACCAAGCCTGCCCCACACCTCATGACGGCCGGAGCATCATAACTAAACACTTCCTCCCTTCCCCCCCACCCCCTCCCCCCCCCCCCCCCCCCCCCCCACCTCTGTGGCCATGTAATCTCCTGGGAGAGGCAAAACACACAGAGGAAAATCTCAGGGCCAATACTGGGAAACTCCTCTCCGACCCCCTCAGGCAATCGAAACCAGGCCAGGAGATCGTGCGGACCAAGTGTCATCTATATATACACTAACATTCTGTATGATGCAATCTCTAATATACTCAATACATTGGAAATAAAACATTTCGGTAATGAACTGCATGTTATTTTTGGGATTAACCTGACGTAATGATGTCACTATTATTAATCCTCTGTTTCAACATGACACATCCTGGAACGATACAGCACAGAAGGAGGCCATTCAGCCATCGTGCCTGTCCCGCCTCTCAGAAAGAGCTCTCCAATTAGTGCTCCAGTCTCTGGAGTGCTGTAACCAGGTGTAATAGAGCCACCTGGTGGACTACTGATGTATATAATAATAAAGCCATGTGCAGTACAGTTCTTACCGGAAGCCATGTTGTGCTGTTGTGTATATATATGCTGTGTCTCAAGATACCACACAAGGCACTGTCCTCTCAAATAGCGTTTTGTTCCAATGACTCCCTCCTCTCCTTCCGCACACACACCATCAATATCAACGCTACAGCAAGCAACTCCATTATCAGGAGTCAAACTAGGTTCTCGCTGTCGTGCAGTTATTAACTAGTTCCCCATGCCGACGGTGAATAAAACATTCCTGAGGCACTATTCCTGAGAGATTTTTATTTGGAAAAAATGCTGTAATTTTTCTCATCCTCGTGACATTATGCAGTTGATGGAACGATGTTACATGTTAGCATTCTTTTCTTGTTGACAGAAAGCATCTTGAGTGATGAATTAGGGGACCGCGCGGATTACGGTAAGTGAAATGTGACCATTTATTTTCACATTCAGTTACTTTATTCAGTTGCAGACGTTTGCTAACAGAAGTTCCAGCCTCTGATAGTTGGCCTGCAGCCTGTCCTGGGCTTGCAATACCCAGGCACTTTCCCCACTGCAGGTTCTTGATTCCAGTGTCTCCTCCCCCATCCCATTCCATAGCCACAGTGTCACTCGATTGAGTCCGCATCCTTGCAGCCCATCGTGATAGTTTACTAACTTGTTGCTCAGGTTGCTGGTTAATGATTTGAATGAACTCTGGGTCAAACACTAGTTAGGCCTCAGCTGGAGTACTGCGTGCAGTTCTGGTCACCACATTACAGGAAAGATGTGATTGCACTAGAGAGGGTACAGAGGAGATTTACAAGGATGTTGCTGGGAGTAGAGAACCTTAGCTACGAGGAAAGACTGGATAGGCTGGGTCTGTTTTCCTTGGAACAGAGGAGGCTGAGGGGAGACCTTATTGAGGTGTATAAAATTATGAGGGGCCTAGATAAAGTGGATAGAAAGGACCTATTTCCCTTAGCAGAGGGGTCAAAAACCAGGGGGCACAGATTTAAAGTAATTGGTGGAAGGTTTAGAGCGGATTTGAGGGGAAATTTCTTCACCCAGAGGGTTGTGGGGGTCTGGAACTCACTGCCTGAAAGGGTGGTAGAGGCAGAAACTCTAACCACATTTAAAAAGTACTTGGATGTGCACTTGGGATGCTCTAACCTGCAGGGCTACGGACCAAGAGCTGGGAAGTGGGATTAGTTGTTGGGCACTGGTGTGATATTTGTAATAAAGCGTGATGGTGTTTGCATGAAACTATTCTGTACAATAATTTAACAAACACATTTATTTTAAATGGGTCAATAAGAACGCTAACAACAACTTGCATTTATATAGCCCCTTTAACATAGTAAAACGTCCCAAGGCGCTGCACAGGAGCGATTATCAAACAAAATTTGACACCGAGCCACATAAGGAGATATTAGGACAGGTGACCAAATGCTTAGTGAAAGAGGTAAGTTTTAAGGAGCGTCTTAAAGAAGGAAGAGAGGCGGAGAGGTTTAGGGAGGGAATTGCTGAGCTTGGGGCCGAGGCAGCTGAAGGCACGGCCGCCAATGGTGGAGCGATGGATATCGGGGATGCGCAAGCCCAAGGACTGAACCGGAGATCTTCCCCATCTGTACGGCCCAGCTCTTTATTGTCCCATTACTGGTAAATATATCAACAACAACAACAACAACATGCATTTATGTAGGACCTTTACCATCCCAAGGTGCTTCACTGGAGCGGAATCAGACAAAATCACAGTCAGCAAAATATCAGACAGAGGAATTTCATTGGCCCACGGTAACATGTTCTAGTATCGCACTTCATCCGTTTGTTGGTAACAGTGTCAGCTGTTAGCTGTGATACCTGAATATAAAAAATCTGAATAAAGCGAGGGAAGCTCCCTCCCTGCCCCCTACATCAGTGGGTAAAAGCACCTGTGGGGTGGAGGTGAGCCAGTCAGAGCTGAAGGACCCAAGTTCAACCCATGGACATAGGAACAGGAGGAGGCCATTCAGCCCTTGGAGCCTGTCCCGCCATTCAGTTAGATCATGGCTGATCTGTATCTCAACTCCATTTACCCGCCTTAGCTCCGCATCCCTAGATACACTGACCCAACTGTTGAATTCAGTGACGTCAGTGGGTCGTGGCAGTAGGGTTGCTTTAATTGACCTCTGAGGAAGGCCCATTTCAAGCAAGGGCTTCCAGCACTCCCCAACTATGGCCCTGTATAAGCCTAACTCTTCCCAAAAGGAAGGACGAGGGAAAAAATACATTGGGTTAGGAGTTAGGGTACCATAAACAAGCATACAGAATATGGTTAAGAATTTGCTATAAACACCGAACAGTGGAAATCTTCACAATCCCATGTTTTAAAAAAAAAATCGTTTTTCGGGAGGTGGGCGTCGCTGGCAACGCCAGGCTTGTTGCCCATCTCCAGTTGCCCTTGAGAAGGTGGTGGTGAGCCGCCGCCTTCTTGAACAGCTGCAGTCCGTGTGGTGAAGTTGCTCCCACAGTGCCGTTAGGTTTTGGGAGTTGCAGGATTTGAACCCAGCGATGGCTCATCACTGTGCAGTACACAACGACCAGAGCCATTGCTGGTTGGTGAGTTCCGAGCTGTCGTACACTCTCGGGGGCTCGGGCGATGTTCACACATCTGTCTTGTAGTCTCTCCCCCAGCTGTGTGTAACACACTTTCAGCTGGCGCTTAGCCCTCTATATCGAAAGAGAAAATTAGACTTTCCTGGTAACAGAAGATGCTCAGGCAGGACTTGATACTATTCGCACAGAGCCAGTAATTTATTTCAGGAAGAACCTCTCTGATAACAAGTACACAAGGTTAAGCGGCAGAACCAACCAAGCCATATAGTTGCTGATCCAGATAATTTTGATAAATTTATTGTACTGCACCACTGTGTTCATTAATTCTTTTAAAGGTCAACCTGTTATAATCAATTTGGTGCTCTGTCTGTCTCTCATCCTCACACGCAGGACAGTATATAGGTACATTTATACAAACACACACACACACACACACACACACACACACACACAGAGTCTAGAACTAGGGGGCATAGTCTCAGGATAAGGGGTCGGCCATTTAGGACTGAGGTGAGGAGGAATTTCTTCACTCAGAGGGTTGTGAATCTTTGGAATTCTCTGCCCCAGAGGGCTGTGGATGCTCAGTCTTTGAGAATATTCAAGGCTGAGATAGATAAATTTTTGGACTCTAGGGGAATCAAGGGATATGGAGATCGGGCGGGAAAGTGGAGTTAAGGTAGAAGATCAGCCATGATCTTATTGAATGGCGGAGCAGGCTCGAGGGGCCGTATGGCCGACTCCTGCTCCTATTTCTTATATTCTTACGCAGGCACATACCCACACACACACAGGGTAATTTTGACCTCAATGTTAATGAAGATTAGGAGAGATGTATAACGAGTGGCTGATCCGATATCGCCTGCTTTACACTCTTGGCCAAAGTAAAAATTGCCCCGCGCATTCTGAGTGCCGAGACCGTTTAGAAGTGCCTTATCCTCACGGACTGCCACAACCTTCCTTCTCCTTTTCCCATGGGGTCACCAGATCCCAGCGGGTTCGCAAGGTAATCAGATTTCTGATTCTGTTTTTCCTATTTTCGTCATTTCTTTTAATAGAACCATAGAGGTTTATGGCACAGAGGGTGGTCATTCGACCCATCGTGCCTGTGTCAGCAAGGGAAGAGCAAATACACATTTAAAGCAGAAGAAGGGTGACATCACGAGGGTGACATCACGAGGGTGACATCACGAGGGTGACATCACGAGGGTGACATCACGAGGGTGACATCACGAGGGTGACATCACGAGGGTGACATCACAAGCATGACATCACAGGACCCTGATTTGCATATATTAATGAGGCTGTCGCCTGAGTCAGGCAGGTGCCTTGGCCACCTAAAGAAAGGGCAGGCGGGAATGGAGTGGGAATGGGACGGCAGGTTTCCCGAGGCGATTTTAACCATACGGCTGTGTCGTGATTGTACGACCTTCCTTTGTGCGCTGTGTTAACGCCTGCCTAAATAACCCTACACCTGACCTGGCAGAGGAGGGACAGTCGGCCTGCTGTCCCCCAGACAACGTTCCCTCCCTGCTCCAGGAGCAGAGAAACCATTGGGTCTGAACTTCCGGGGTGGCGGGGGGTGGGGTGTCCCGCTCCACAAGGCCGGGGGGGGGGGTGTCCCGCTCCACAAGGCTGGGGGGGGGTGTCCCGCTCCACAAGGCTGGGGGGGGGGTGTCCTGCTCCACAATGCCGGGGGGTGTCCCGCTCCACAAGGCCGGGGGGGGTGGTGTCCCGCTCCACAATGCCGGGGGGTGTCCGGCTCCACAAGGCCAGAATCCCAAATTACCGGGACAGGGCGTCTTGCGTGGTTGAGGTGTTGAAGCCTGCAAGGAGTGTTTCGGAGGCATCTGTTCCCCGAACCGCACTCGAAAGGCAGCGGGGCCCCACAGCAGTCTCTCCTATAGGTCATCCTGAGGCCCTACTTCCAGGTCAAATATTCTGCTACAAAGAAAACTATTTTTGCGAGGGTGAAGGTGGGAGACCCGCCCACCAGACAATTTCAGGACCTGAGAAATGGTACGGTAGTATAGTGGTTATGTTGCTGGACTAATAATCTAGAGAGCGTGAGTTCAAATCCCACCATGGCAGTTTGAGAATTTGAATTTAGTGTAAAAGGAAGAATGTGGAAATAATAAGCCGGTGTCAGTAAAAGTGACCATGAAGCTGTCGGATTGTCGTTAAAAACCCAACTGGTTCACTAATGTCTTCAGGGAAGGAAACCTGCCGTCCTTACCCGGCCTGGCCTATATGTGACTCCAGTCCTACACGAGTGTTGCCAACTCTGGTTGGATGCATTCCTGGAGGCTTCATCACGTGACCGCGCGCCTCCAACCGTCCCGCCCCTACACTTCCTCCATTGATCTCCTAAACCATCCATCCTCGTGGATTTAACACCTTCCCTCACCAATCGAAGGCTCTTCCTTACCTGATTGGATGATTCTTGACTCTGTCAAACTCCCTTTGTTCCGATTTTCCAATATTTTTTCTCTGTTTAATTGCCCTGTGATTTTTCTCCTGCGTTTACTCGCGGCAGTGTCCTGGAGATTAATCTTTTAATTCCTGGAGACGCCGGGGGTAATCCAGGAGGGTTGGTAACTGTGGAAGTGCAGTTTTTGTCTCAGACAAAATGGCTTCCTTGAGACAAACAAAAATACAAAATGGCCGACTCTGACTTGTTTGGAAAGCAAGAATCCGTTGTTATGTTTCTCATGAAGATGAATTTAAACTTGCAGACTATGTTGTTTTGCATTGTACAGAACATAACAGGCTTCTTCTAATCAACTTGAGAGAACCAAGGGCTAGTGAAGTAAACAGCCAGGTGCCTTGGCCTTGGTAGAAGGAGAAGAACAGATAGATAGACTCCATTTTGTAGAGATTAGCTAGTCTCATTGTAAGGCATTTCTTATGTTTTTTTAACTCGTAACTTAGCTTACCTTAAACAACATGTCATGTGATATGGAAGCTTGTGTTTTCAGTGTATAAGATCTTCCATTTTCTGTGATTCTTCAGTGTGTCATCGTAGCTATTTTGGCTATGGTTGCATTCTCCTTGCAAGTAAAATATAATAATAAAGCCTTCTTTGACGATATTGTTTAAAGAGTCTTACTCGGAAGTCGAAACTTCGACATAACTCCTAACCCATGCCAATGTGGTTCACTCTTCACCGCCCTCTGAAGTGGCCGAGCAAACCACTCTAGTTATACCAAGAAGTAGACGGCCCACCACCACCATCTCAGGGCAGCTGGGGATGGGCAGTAAACGCCGACCTTTCCAGCAACGCCCACATCCCGAGAATGAAGTTAAGAATAAAAACTGGTGCAGAATGCTGGTGGATCCGGGTTCTGTTCCACTTGTCATCGAGTTTCCACTTCGGCCCAGGCCAGATTTTCAGCTCCGTCGTGTCGTCTAGGGAACTGATTTTAGAGACGGTTCCTTTTGTAATCGCAAGTTCCTGCGAGTAGCAGTTGTGTAAAAAGAAAGCGAGAATGATTCTAATCTTCACCAGTTTCAGAAAACGTGTCCACGGGGCCAGAAGTCAAAGTTCACGCACCGAGTAATTCCGCCGATGACCGTCACCACATGGTCGTGACAGATTCATCAGGTAATTTCTACCGTCAGTGATTGTGTGATTTAGAATTTTTTTCCCGAGAGTTTAGACATCAGTGGGGTAAAAGTTCGCCTGGGCCTTTGTTCCACCTCAACGGAAGGCCCGAGGCCGGCCTGAAATTCGGCCTACTTGCAATCCTTTGGGCCATCTGTCGGCGTCTGGGAGAGGTGTAACACAGGCTGCTGATCTTCTGTCACCCGTTTTACACTACCTCACAAAGTCAGAATCTGCTCCCAACTGAATGGGTAACCATGGAAATGGATCCTTGTCCCTACTGCTGTGTAGGGTAATGTATTGGAACCATAGCCCCCACTTTATTTTCAGTCACTTAAAGCTCGCATGTTCCATGGACACGGGGTGAGCAACAGCAGTTACCTTTCTAGACTATAAATGGAAATGGTTCCAGTGCTGAACCCAGCCAACCTGGGGTTAAGGGGTTTGATCGAGGCACGCCCCCCACACACACACACACACACTTGGCTTGGTTAGGCATTTTCCCCCAAGGTTAGTAAATGCATTATAACAACAGAAAACGCTGGAAAAACTCAGCAGGCCAGGCAGCATCCGTGGAGAGAGAAACAGAGTTAACGTTTCAGGTCGAAGACCTTTCGTCAGAACTGGAAAAAAGCAGGAAATGAAATAGATTTTAAAGCAAGTTTAGAGGCTAGGAAAAGGGGGAGGGGATGAAAGAACAAAAGGGAAGGTCAGTGATAGGATAGAAAGCAGGAGAGATTAAGAGACATTGAGAGACATGTCTCTTTATGTCTCTCAATGTCTCTTAATCTCTCCTGCTTTCTATCCTATCACTGACCTTTCCTTTTGTTCTTTCATCCCCTCCCCCTTTTCCCAGCCTCTAAACTTGCTTTAAAATCTATTGCATTTCCTGCTTTTTTCCAGTTCTGACGAAAGGTCTTCGACCTGAAACGTTAACTCTGTTTCTCTCTCCACGGATGCTGCCTGGCCTGCTGAGTTTTTCCAGCGTTTTCTGTTGTTATTTCGGATTTCCAGCATCCGCAGTATTTTGCTATTGTATTAGTAAATGCATTGTCCAGTATGGAACCCGGTCACAAAGATCAGGATGGTTCAATCCCTGGTCTGTTCTGAGTTGGCTGGTCAGAGCCTGGGCACTGGTTAGGGGTAGTATAACTGGCCTTAGTCCCTCTGTGCTAGGGAAGGGAAGAAATCATTCAGGGTTTCCACTCCTGATTGCTATCCAGTGACTCTTGTTGGAAAGTGTCCACGTTTAGACATCAGACTTGGTCCATTAGGCTTGGTCCATCAGGCTTGGTCCATTAGGCTTGGTCCATCAGGCTTGGTCCATCAGGCTTGGTCCATCAGGCATGGTCCATCAGGCTTGGTCCATCAGGCATGGTCCATCAGGCTTGGTCCATCAGGCTTGGTCCATCAGGCTTGGTCCATCGGACTTGGTCCATCAGGCTTGGTCCATCAGGCTTGGTCCATCAGGCATGGTCCATCAGACTTGGTCCATCAGACTTGGTCCATCTGGTCCCCACAGCTGAGTAGCCTGCTGATAGATGAGGGCTGAGGGTGCCTGTGGAACTTTGTCTCAGCGACAATTAGCAGCACCGGTCGAGGTCGGGGACAAGAATGGGAAAGAAAGAACTTGGCTTGTCCGTAATCTTGTAGATTCCATGGCTTGAAGGGACTTCTTGACCCAGTGCTCTTGTTTTCCAGGGATAATGCCCAATGTGGTGTACGTCATCATTCCCACAATTCCCCTGCTGTTGTTGCTGGTGGTTGCCCTGGCAACCTGCTGCATCCAAATGCTGAGCAGAAGGTACGTGAGCTATGTTGGTTTATAATGGCCTCACTGGTGCTGCACATCTTGGGTTCTGGGTGGATGGGGGAATGGAGGCTGGGGGGCTTCAAAACATCCGCGGGAGGGTCAGATTTCATTCTGGTGTAAACAATTTTATTTGAAAGAAAGACTTGTATTCCTACAGTGTGTTTCACGATCTCAGGATGTCCCAAAGCGCTTGATGAAGTACTTTTGAAGTGTAGTCACTGTTGACATGTAGGAAACGTGGCAGCCAATTTGCGCACAGCAAGGTCCCACAAACAGCAATGTGATAATGATCTGTTTTAGTGATGGGGTAATTATCGGCCAAAACACCGGGGAGAACTCTCCTGCTCTTCTTCGAAATAGTGGCCATGGGATCTTTTACGTCCACCTGAGAGGGCAGACGGGGCCTCGGTTTAACATCTCATCTGAAAGACGGCACCTCCAACAGTGCAGCGCTCCCTCAGTAAAGCACTGGGAGTGTCAGCCAAGATTTTACATCTCTCCCGGTTTTCATTTCGATTGACTTCAATGGAAGTAAAAGTTAGGAGAGTAAAACGGGCTGCCAATTCGCTCTTGCCCGTTTTACACGATCACACAAAGTCAAAATGACTCCCCAGAGAGTGTAGGAGCTGGAGAACTGTAGATTTGAGATCTCCAGCATCCACATCAGGCACTCCCAAGTCAGGTTTAGCACAGCTAGGTGCAGAGTAAGGTTACCTCTGCCCTGCCCCCAATGTGACAGCCCCAACTTCAGAAGGGCTCGTGACCTTTTCAGAGCAATGTTACCAATTTTGTGCCCATTCTGTGACAAATGATGTGGTATGTTTTGTGCCACGGGCCTCAGATCTAAATTGAGAGTGCCCAGATTCATTGTACTTAAAACCCTTGCCGCCGGTAGAGAGAGAACATTTCTTTCCTGTTGGTCTTGGCTTGAGTTCAAACCCAAGTCCCAGAGGTGAAAGTGCGGCGTGCTAACCCACGGGACAGTTGAGTCCCTATTCTTTTAGATGAGGGTGAGATTTGCTCTATTTTGACCCTTCTCCAGCAACTTCCCACTGGTAGGAGCTTCTCAATGCTGCTGAGATCAGGAACCAGGCAATGTAGAGATAGCAAGCGCTGGTTGCTACTTGTCGCTCAACTCAGTGACCTAGACTTGGCTTCTTACTATTGGACGGCGCTGTTGAAAATAGACGCGCTAACTGCGAGGTTGTCTCATTAACGAAGGCTTTCTTTTCCTTCACTGCTCTCAGCAAAGACCGATCGAAGAACAGCCCGAACGAGTCGACTCTCTGGATATCCCCAGCTCCGAAGAAAGAGAACCAGGCCGACGTTTAGTAACCCGCAGGCCGGACTCAGCCCGTGGAAAGGAGACGAGCAGCGACCATAGCAAGGCGCACCCAATCCCAACCGTCCGACAAACTGATTACAGACCTCCTAGAGAATGCGCGTGGTGGCAAGGCAAGTTTTATTTTTTTTAAAAAGGACCAAGGAACATTCAACCAGACCATCAAAAGAAATGGAAAAAGAAATCCCCCATTCCCTTGTCAATGTTTTATTTTGTTGCTGTGCTCAGGGTGGACTTCAGTATAAGGTGGAAGAGATGCGGTCGCTGTGGGGAGTGGCAATGGAGCCAATGAGTACCATTGGTACGCAGAAGAAAGCGAGGGACAGGCCTAAGTTCTGGACTGAAGGTGTTGGCAGAGAATGGACTGCTTAAGGGGTTTGAAAACATTTTTGGGGGTTGGGGATGGGATGGGGCAAAAAAAAAATGCTTCAAATTAGCAGCAACAGATTTTTCTTTTAAAAAATTAAGCATTGTCATCGCTTCAACATCAAGCTTCTGGTGAAGAAGACATGGTCAACGACACACAAGAGGCAGCCGTGACTAACAGAAAGTGGAAAGAGAAAGCCCGATTCCCCATCTCTACAAATTGTAACCGTTTCCAGAGATGAGGCAAACCAGTCCTCATTTTTCCCTCCCTTTTCCAAGATGAGTATTTCAGTTTTGCCATGTTTATTGCCCCTGGTTTGGTTCAAATTGCTCTTTTTTTTGTGCTGGGACGATATTAAGAAAGAATGGGGAAAAAAGGTGAAATATTTTTAATTAAAGTGGATTGTGTGATTAAGTGACGTGTTCGCAGTTATCATTCTTCTTGGCGAGGGTGGAAAGCAGGGTCAGTTTGGGGTTTGGTCAATGGGATGACTAGCCGTAGTAGATTGGAATCTCTTCTTCTTCTTAGGCAGTCCCTCGGAACCGAGGATGACTTGCTTCCACATTAAAAATGAGTTCGCAGGTGGCAGACGGTGGTTGAAGAGGCAGGAGGGTGGGGTGCTTGGGTTGACGTGCGCTCTTTGCGCTTGGCTTCCGCTTGCTCCCGGCGAAGAGACTCGAGGTGTTCGGCGCCTTCCCGGATGCTTCTCCTCCACTTTGTGCGGTCTTGGGCCAGGGATTCCCAGGTGTTGGTGGGGATGTTACACTTTTTCAAGGAGGCTTTGAGGGTGTCCATGTCCATCCTGAATGACTCACTCGGTAATCTCATCATAGAATCATAGAGGATAGGAGCAGGAGTAGGCCATTCAGCCCCTCTAGCCTGCTCCGCCATTCAATGCGATCATGGCTGATCATCCAAATTCAGTACCCTGTCCCTGCTTTCTCCCCATATCCCTTGATCCCTTTAGCCTTAAGAAATATATCCAACACCTTCTTGAATCTATTTAATGAATTGGCCTCTACTGCCTTCTGTGGCAGAGAATTCCACAGGTTCACCACTCTCTGGGTGAAGAAATTCCTCCTCATTTCTGTCCTAAATGTCTTACCCCTTATCCTTAGACTGTGACCCCTGGTTCTGGACTCCCCGACCATCGGGAACATCCTTCCTGCATCTAGTTTGTCCTGTCCTGTCAGAATTTTATAAGTTTCAATGAGATCCCCTCTCATTCTTCTAAACTCCAGCGAGTATAAGCCCAATCGACCCAATCTCTCTTCATACGTCATTCCCGCCATCCCAGGTATCAGCCTTGTGAATCTTCGCTGAACTCCTTCCATGGCAAGAACATCCTTCCTCAGATAAGGCGACCAAAACTGCACACAATACTCAAGGTGTGGTCTCACCAAGGCCCTGTACAACTGCAGCAACTGATACCTGACTCAGGCAGGTCTGCCCTGCTCTTTGGCACTATTGTGGTGATTAACCAGCTAGTTTGGTTAATTAGTGGGACCTGGAGAGTAGGCTTGTCACTAGCCCTGAGGATTCTTTCTACTCCGCTACAGATAACCCTAAGCCAATGCCCTAATTGGTAGGGTGACTCTACTTCCACCTCCATAACATTGCGCACCTCCGCCCCTGTCCCTGCCTTTGTTGCCTCGAGACTCGACTATTCCACTGCTGTCCTAGCTGGCTTCCCACCTTGCACCCTCTATAAACTTGAGCTCATCCAACGCTCTTCTGCCTGTATCCTAACTCACACCAAGTCCCGTTCACCCATCACCCCTGTGCTCACTGACCTACATTGGCTCCCGGTCCGGCAACACCTCGATTTAAAAAAAATTCTCATCCTTTTCAAATCCCACCATAGCCTTGCCCCTGCTTATCTCTGTAACCTTCTCCAGCTCTACAACCCTCCGAGATCTCTGCGCTCCTCCAATTCCGGCCTCTTGTGCCTCCCTGATTTCATCACTCCACCATTGGCGGCCGTGCTTTCAGCTGCCCAGGCCCTAAGTTCTGGAATTCCCTCCATAAACCTCTCCGCCTCTCTCTTCCTTTAAGATGTTCCTTAAAACCTACCTCTGACCTGTCTTGATATCTCCTTATGTGGCTCGGTGTCAAATTTGGTTTGATAACGCTTCTATAAAGGGCCTTGGGACATTTTACAATGTTAAAGGCGCTATATAAATGCAAGTTGTTGTTGAGTGAACGAGCAGTGACAAGTTTACCAGTGCTTTGTCATTTTTAGTTGGTTTAGCTCCAGCAGTATCTCTATGGACACCTGGGGGTACCTAAGCCTTGGCTTAGGCTAACCTGGACTAAGATGAGCAGAGCATGCCAGGCTGATTTCCCACCACCACCCACCCTCTAATCCAGTGATACCGAGACCAATCGTAGCACCCCTATCATTGCTCCCCCCCAACCTGAGATCTGTTAACTCAACACAAACCAGGAATCAAAACTAGCACCTTCTCATCTATACAGATCACTGCCTCTGTTCATCACCTCCAACCAGGAAGTGTGAGATCATCCACTTTGGATCCAAGGAAGACAAATCAGACTGGCCCGTATTTTCCGATGCCTACGGGTGTGTACGGGCTGTGTACACACCCGTAGGGACATCGGAAATGCCAGTTTCAGGTGTGCGAAGTGCATGCGCCGAAAATCGCCGTTTCCAATCTGTCAAGAATCCTCTTGACAGATCGCACGCCTGCCCTGGAGAAGGGCCTCTGCCGGGGGGGGGGTGCCGGGGGGGGAGTTCCGCTTTCTGCAGAAACTTCGCCCGCTGAAAACCCTTAGAAATCTTACGCCTGAAGCAAAAGAGTTGAAAAAAAGTTTAAAAAAAATTTCACTCATTTATAATTTAAAAATACTTTTAAAAAAGGTAAGTTTATTTTTAGCCCCGTAAAAAACTTTAATTATTTTTTTCAAAAAGTTAAATTTTTGTTTAAAATATTTAATTGAATGTAGTTTTAACTCCTTTTAAAAACGTGATGTTTTAAAAAAAATTTATTTAATGTTTTACTGTGTTTTTGGGGTGATCTCCATTCATATATTTGACAGGTCTCTCTGTCAAAAGTATGAAGTCTGAAGGGAGATGCCCTTCTCCTATTGGCTGGCCTGGTCCACGTGATCCCAGGGACGAACTGCGAACCGCATGCGCCCGTGGGATACGTGGGCCCTGCGCATTTCGACTTTGGAGAGGCCCAGGAACGGAAGTGTCCAGACCTCGGGAGCCCTCAGGTAAGTTCGGAGATTTTTTTCCGATAGGAGGCATCCGCACGCAGGAAGCCTCCGATTGGAAATTACGGGCCACAATTTTTTAAATGGTGAGGAACTAGGAACTGTGGAGGAGCAGAGAGATTCGGATACCCATGTACATCAATCACAAAAAGCTCGTGGACAGGTACAAAAAGCAATCGAAAAGGCTAATGGAATGTTGGCCTTTATCTCAAAGGGGGCTGACATACAAGGGGTGGAAGCTATGCTTCAGTTGTACAGAGCCTTGGTCAGACCCCATCTGGAGTAACTGCGTTCTACTGGAGTACTAGTTTGGATACTAAGGGAACCAAGGGAATATGGGGATAGGGCGGGATGGTGGAGTTGAGGTAGAAGATCAGCCATGATCTTATTGAATGGCGGAGCAGGCTCGAGGGGCCGAATGGCCTGCCCCTGCTCTTATTTCTTAGGTTCTTATATTCAGTTCTGGCCACTGCACCTCAGGAAGGATATATTGGCCTTGGAGGGGGTGGAGCGCAGATTCACCAGAATGTTACCGGGACTTAGAGGGTTAAATTACGAGGACAGGTTGCATAGACTAGGCTTGTATTCCCTTGAGTATCGAAGATTGAGGTCTTTAGAATGATAAAAGGAGTCAATCAGGTAGATACTACTTCCTCTGGTGGGGGAATCTAGAATAAGGGGACATCATTTTAAGGTGAGAGCCAGGCCAATCTGGAATGAATTCAGGAAGCACTTCTTCACACAAAGTGCAGTGGAAATCTGGAACTGTCTCCCCAAAAGGCTATGGATGCTGAGGGTCAATTGAAACTTTCAAAACTGAGATCAATACATTTTTGTTGGGTAAAGGTATGTCTCAGGATACGGGGGTAGGACATTTAGGACTGAGATGAGGAGAAATTTTTTCACTCAGAGGGTGGTGAACCTGTGGAATTCTCTACCACAGAAGGCTGTGGAGGCCAAGTCACTGAATATATTTAAGAAGGAGATAGATAGATTTCTAGACACAAAAGGCATCAAGGGGTATGGGGAGAGAGCGGGAATATGGTATTGAGATAGAGGATCAGCTATGATCGTATTGAATGGCGGAGCAGGCTCGAATGGCCGACTCCTGCTCCTATTTTTCTATGTTCTATGTTTTCTATGAAGGGATGTGGAGCAAAGGTGGGTAAATGGAGTTGAGGTGCAGATCAGCCATGATCTAATTGAATGGCGGAACAGGCTCGAGTGGCTGAATGGCCTCCTCCTGTTCCTATGTTCAGGACTGCCCATCAGCCTGCAAGTTCTCCCTTGTATCCCATTCAGGAGTGCTAAGAGTTCAAATATCAACAGTTTGCAGTTATATATAGCGCTTTTAATATAGAACATGATCCAAAGCGTTTCACAGAGGTGTAATAAAAAATCGATAGAGAATCAAAAGAGTATGGTGACCAAAAGCCTGGTCAAAAATGTTTTTTTAAGGAGGAGGATGTTGAAGGGGTTTAGGGATGGAATTGCAGAGCACGGAGCCTCAGTGGCTGTTGACACGGCTGTCAATGGTGGAGTGGAGGAAGGGAAGCATGAAGAGTCCAGAATCAGATGAGTGGAGATTTTGGGGGTGAGAAAAGGTTATAGAGATAGGGAGGGATGAGGCCATGAAGGGATTTAAATACGAGGAGGAGAATTTTAAACTTGAGGCTTTGGCGGACTGGGAACCAGTGTAGATCAGTAATGGGCGAGTGGGACTTGGTGCAAGATAGGTTACGGGCAGCAGAGTTTTGGATAAGCTGAAATTTACGGCGGGTGAGGGGTGGGAGGCCGGCCAGGGGAGCGTTGGAACAGTTGAGCCTGGATGAGGTTTCAGTGGCAGATAGAGTGAGGTTGGGGCAGAGATGAGCAATGTTACAGAGGAAATAAAAACAGAAAATGCTGGCAACACTCAGCAGGTCAGGCAGCATCTGTGGTGAGAGAAACAGAGTTAACGTTTCAGGTCGATGACCTTTCGTCAGAACTGGTCGAAAGGTCATTGACCTGAAACGTTAACTCTGTTTCTCTCTCCACAGATGCTGCCTGGCCCGCTGAGTATTCCCAGCATTTTCTGTCTTTATTTCAGATTTCCAGCATCTGCAGTATTTTGCTTTTGTATTAATGTTGCAGAGGATGTGTGGTCAGAAGCTTAGGGTGAACTAAGATGCTGAAGTTACGAATAGTCTGGTTCAGCCTGAGACAGTGGCCAAGGAGGGGAATGGAGTCAAGGGTACAGAGTTGATGGCGGAAGTTGAAGACGATGGCTTTGGTCTTCCCAATGATTAGTTGGAGGTCTAGACGTCTGACAAGCAGTCTAATAGTACAAAGGCGGTGGAGGGTCGAGAGAGGCGGTGGACAGGTGGAGCTGGGTATTGTCATGCGGACGGTGACCTCCTGCCTGTGAATGCTGTGACTAAGGGGCAGCATGTAGATGAGGAAGAGGATGGGTGGCCAAGGGTCGATCCTTGCGAGATTCCAGAAGTAACAGTGCGAGGACTGGAAGGGGAGCCATTGCCAGAGATGCTGTGGCTATGATCAGAGTAAGAGTGGAGCCGAGCGAGGGCAGTCCCACTGAGCTGGACAGTGGAGGAGAGGGCGTTGGAAGAGAGCAGTAGTCACATCTTGAATGGACTGTACAGATGTTTCCCTTTGTAAAATTTCCATTAAGCAGCAATTTGTATGAACACATTCTTTAATGTTCCATTAAACTATAAAATTCAGTAATTTAATATCAATCAATTTCAAGGTAGTTTCCATTAAGCAGGTCTTTAGAAATAACTGCTGCGTGGCCAACACTGAGAGGTTTGATTTCCACCAGTAATGAACTGTTTATCACATTCATGTAAAATTCCTTTGTGCGCTATTTTAACCCGTTTAAAACAAACGGGTTATTAAAAGCGCACACAAAGGGAATTTCATGTGACCACATTCACCAGTACACTACCAGAGAAAATTAAACCCTTCAGTGTTAAAGCGAACTCTGAACTTGGCCACTACGTTCAAAGAGTGGCGTCAAGGAGAAACTCCTGTATCCAATCCACGAATTCCGTAACACGTGCGTAAACCCCCGCACTGTGAGGCAGCCCGCATCCTTTTCCGAATGAGGTCACTCCGGCCAGAAACCACTGACTGTCTTGTCTACAGACGAGAGGGCCTCCAGAATCTCCCTAAATACAAACAGAAGTTAAAATTTATATATTGCCTTGTTACATCTGTCAAAGATCTTGCAGTGCTTCACATACAATGAATTAGTTTCGAGCTTAGTGATAACTGTTATGTTGGCAAACTTGGCAGCCATTTTGCAGACAGCAAGAACAGCAATGGCCAATCTGTTTTTGGTGGTGTTTTTGGTAGAAGGAGGAACGTTGGCCAGAATAGTGGGTGAGCTTCCTACTCTTTGACTTTAGGGAGGGGATCTTTAATGTCCACAGTCAGACAGGACTCGGTTTGACATCTTATTCAAGGGGCAGGATCTCTGGCAGTGCAGCACTCCCTCGGTACTCCACTGAAGTGTCAGTCTAGATTACCTGCTGAAGTCCTTGAACCCATGACCTTCTGACTCAGAGCCAAGATTGTTGTCAACTGAGCCACAACATTAGTAAGTGAGAGCTGGTATGTCGGGTTGGAGGAGATTGCAGAGGTAGGGTTGGGTGAGACCATGTGGAATTTGTAAACGAGGACTTGGGTTAGAGTAAGATGCAAATGAAGGAATCTTTTTGCATTTGAGCGGGTTTTAACCAGGGATCCTTTGGTTGAAAACCCACTGCAACACATGACAATAGATATGCTTTGAGGACATCCTCAACTGAACTGGCAATTGTTAGACCTGGTATTTCAGAATAATCTTCTCCTGGATTTGTGATGTTGGTACAAGGGGTGGTGTTGGGTAGGTTTACCTGGCACGTGTCCACACCTCCTTTTTCATAACCGGCGCATATCATGTTTCTCGTAATGTCATACTGTGGCAACTGCTCCTGACACTTTTTATTGGCTACGAGAGGGATCTTCGCCTCCTGCAGGATACTTGCTAGCCCTGGGTGGAAAGAGCGAGAGAAGGATTTAATACAGAAGGGTGGGGACGGGGAGGGAAAGCAATCAAAGGCTTCCCTCCAGCTATAGAATCGTGAAATGTTACAGCACAGGAACAGTCCATGAGGCCCATCAAGTGGTTTCCCTCTACATGATCCATCTAGTCTAATCCCGCTCTCCTGCACACTCCTTATAGCCTTTAATGTTCCCCTATTTCAAGCAACTATCCCATTTATTTTAAGAGTATTTTGGATGTTGCCTCAACAATGGTTTGTGGAAGCGAATTCCGTATTCTAACCAGCTTCTGCACAAAGAAAGATTTTCGGAATTCCCCTTTCTTGTTGCAATAACTTAATTGTTTTGCCCTCTCAACAACAACAACTTGCATATTTTATATATACATACATAGATATAGTGCCTCTGAAAGAAATAATTTGCATTATATATATATATATATATATATATATATAAGGACCAGTGGAAATAATCTGTCGCCTTTAATGACTTGTGTATCTGCTCCTCTACTCCATTTAAAATCTTTTTCATTTAAGTCTTCTTCCTTACCCTATTCTTAATTCTAAAATCTATTACATCACATTTGCTTATGTTGAACTGCATCTGCCACCTATCTGCCCATCCCGCTCGCTTATCAATGTCCCTCTGCCGTCTCTCATACTCCTCATCACAATATGCTACCCCTCCAATTTGGTGTCGTCAACAAATCTCTGGTATTGCTCCTTCACTTCCTAAGAGCAGATCATTTATGTATACAGTAAATATGAATGACCCCAGTATATATCCTTGTATAATATCACTCACCACGTCTTTTTCTAGTCTGGTTCTACCCCCATTCCAGGTGACCGCACCTCTTCTTAATTCCACGTATCATTATATCTTTGCCCTGAGTCTCTTATGTGATACTTTATTAAATGCTTTTTGAACATCCAAATGAACCACATCCACCGCATTTTCTTAATCTATTATCTCTGTTACTTTTTTTTTTAAAGAGTTCTCTAACGTTGGCCAAACATAATCAAACTGGCCTGATTAACTTCTGATTCTCTTAGTAATTTTGTCCAATGTGATAGACTCCACTGGTTTGCCAACAGCTGAAGTAAAGCTAACAGGCTTATAATTTCCTACCTCTCTCTGCATTAGGACCCCTACAAACAGGGCAGCAGTGAGGATGCCACAGTTGTCCTCAGAGCCTCGTGACTACACAAAGTTAAAAAATTATATAAGATTTCTGCTCCTGATCATTATCCAGTACCTCCCGAGGGAAATGGACAGGGAATAAATCAGGCAAGAACAGGATCTGGCCTGGCTGTGATGGCTCTCACTACCAAATCGCTTGCAGACACTGTGGGCTGGATTTTACCAGCCCTGAGGAAGCGGGTTAGGAGGTGGGACTGCTGGGAAAATACCCGGGACCGGGTCCCAAACCCGCCTCCAACCAATCTTCCTGGGAGTCGGGTCCCCGATTTGCGCAGGCACCCGACTCCCAGCGGCAGGAAGAGGATTATAGCTACTTAACTGCCTGTTAACGGGTAGTTAACAGATAGTTAACAGGCAGTTAAGAGGCTTTTCCCAATTTTTCGACTGCTGCTGTGGGCTTCCCAACGTCGGGGAACCCCGCCAGGGTAAGTGAGGCGTGCTGTGGGTCTGTTGTTATGTTGGTGTTTGGATGACAGCTGCAGAAGTGGTGTGAAGGATGCAATGAGACACTGGTTAGTATCAGAGGTAAGGAAATGTTGTGCAAGTAATTTTTAATGTGGTTAGATGTTTCTGTAGGTGACAAGCTGTGAAGTGTTTGTGTAGCCTTATCTCATCGGGAGAAGTGACAGATGGCTTCTGCAATCTCAGCTGCAGCTGCCATCTATTTTATCCTAAGGAGAGAGTAATTGGTGAGCCTTGGTGCAAGGGCTTACCTTTGGACAGTGATTGTCAGTGTTTGACAGCACCTCAATGCTGTCAAACACTGACAATTCATCTGTCAAACAAGTGTGGTGCATATGCCTCTAAGAAAACCGTCAGATGAAGCGTCATCAACTGATGTAATCTGACACCGGCTTTCCCTTATTTGGCCGGCAAGCCTGCAGGGCGGGCTTAACAAGGCCAATCAGGGCAAAATAGCGTCTGTTCGTCAGATGTCGCTGGGGGCGGGACTGGAACCTGAAAACCAGCAGTCCCGCTCGAACTCTGTCTAGTTCACACGTTAAGAAAGACCTTTTGGGCCACCGATGGTTGAGCGATTATAATCAGGGATGCCCTCTTGAGCATCCCTGATTATAATCGCTCAACCATTGGTGGCCGTGCCTTCTGTTGCCTCGGCCCTAAGCTCTGGAATTCCCTGCCTAAACCTCTCCGCCTCGCTACCTCTCTCTCCTCCTTTAAAACGCTCCTGAAAACCTACCTCTTTCACCAAGCTTTTGGTCACCTGCCTTAATTTCTCCTTATGTGGCTCAGTGTCAGAATTTTTGTCTTATAACACTCCTGTGCAGCGCCTTGGGACGTTTTACTATGTTAAAGGTGCTCTATAAATACAAGTTGTTGTTGTTGAGGTGCTAGAGGATTTTTGTGAGATACTTTTTTTTTTACCAGCGCAAGGAAACAAAGCGAGAACACGAGATGGAAAATTAAGAAAATAAAAAATTCACTGGCCCACCCACAGGAATGGATCCACAATAGAGTTGCCATTGGTAACCCAGTAGGATGACCCTGGAGTTCTCCAGGAATTAACACTGAATCTCCAGGGCACAACGGCGACGGGAGAAAATCACAGGGGGGGCGTTAAAAAAAGGTGTTCATTTTCTTTGAACACTAGTGTTTATTAGCTATAAAAATATTGGAGATGGGGATAAAAAAGGGGCTGTTTGACTGGGCGGGGGTGGCTGGAGGTGGGAAGTCATGTAGTGTAACCTCCAGTAATACATCCAGTTAGAGGAGTTCTACCAACTCTGGTCGGACCTATTCGTGGAGGTTTCATCTCATCGCCTCCTGCCACCCCGCCCCCACACCCCTGCCATTGGTCGCCCGACACGTCCATCATCACGGCGCCCCCCCCCCCTTCCCGCACCAATCGGGAAGCGAATAGACTCTTCATCACCCGATTGGACAATTCTTGGCTGTCAATCAAACAGCCTTTCTTCCCATGCCCGCTGTTGTAACTCATAAAGGAAAGTGTTCAAAGAAAACCCAATTTTTTAATGCCCCAATGATTGTTTTCTCCTGGGGTGTTGCTCGGGTGTCCTGGAGATGAATCTTTTATTCCTGGAGACTGCAGGGCAATCCTGGAGGGTTGGCGACCTCTAAACTAGAGTTGACATCCCTAAGCCTCAAGGATGAAACTCCCAGCCAAGCCTCTCCGCCCAGGCATCCATCCGGCTCCGCACCGTTAGAAAGTGCCACCGAGCTTACCACGTTGCGCCATTTTGCCCCAACCGGCAATGTAGCAGCTCATTCCCTGGCAAGAACTGTTGCTCCCTGTCTGGGAGGCAGACGGGTTGGACATACTCTGAAAATTAAACCACACAAACCTGTTAGCAACCATACACGGCTCTCCCGAACTGACGGGGGGGAAGTATCGACAGCTTTGCAGTCACTTGATTAATTGAGCAACAGCGAGGAGTCAGAATGATTCCGTAACTGCTGTGAGAGGCAGAACTGAGTGTCGAAGTGTTCTAAACTGCTCTGGTACAGACAGTTGCACGACATGTTGTGACAGCCTGGCGTGACGATTGCTAATGCTGTCTGTTGCTGCTGTCCAATTTGACAGTCGCCATATCTTCAAGGGATCTCTTGACGTCGTTTCAACTAGCAAATGTCTTTTTTGTTCTTGTTTAAAATGTATTCTTCCTCCATCTCTTTAAGACCCTCTAGCAGCACGCTAGAGAAAGAAAGACTTGCATTTCTACAGCGCCTTTCACGACCACCGACGTCCCAAAGCGCGTTACAGCTAACAAAGTACTTTTGAAGTGGAGTCACTGTTGTAATGAAGAGGGTGACCAACCAGTTCTCAAGTCTGTGCCATAGTCTGCAGAACAGTTAATCTGTATTGATGGTGTTGGTTGGTGAACAAATATTGGCCCAGGACACTGGGGGGAGAGAACTCCCCTTCTTATCTTTGAAATAACACAGTGGGATTTCTTTTACGTCACCTGAGAGGGCAGACGGGGCCTCGGTTTAACGTCTCATCCGAAAGACGGCACCTCTGACGGTGCAGCACTCCCTCAGCACCGCACTGAGCGTGCCGGTCCAGATTATGTGCTCAAGTCTTGTGTTTGGTGTTTGAACCCACGACTTTCTACCTCCGAGGTGAGAGTGCAACCACTGAGCCAAGGCTGACATGTCAGGTTATCGAATTGGCCCAGAAGCAATTTAGGGCTCCCTCTGTACTGCTCTGGTTAGAGTCAACGCATGGCAAAGCGCTCTCTACACTGTCCCAAGTAAATCCCTCAAAGGCTGCCCTGTCGGCTCTCACTGAGAGTGGGTTGAAACGCAGCAGATGTACCTGTGTAATTCACCGCAGACTCCAGGTGCATCAGGGCGATGTCACTGTCCTTGGTCCGCTTGTTGTAGTGAGGGTTTATCAAGATGCGATCGATCAGTTGGCTCTGTGTCTGTGGGTAGGTGAGATTCAGCTGCGTGTGTAGACCCAGCACTGCCGTCCAGTGCAAAGGTTCAAGGCTTCTCCTGGAGATGAAGAGATCACGGGTCAACTCTTTATTATAACGTGTCCTGCTCTTTAGGGCTCTCCCGCGTATTATTCCCCACTCAAACCTCCTGCCCCAGGCCCATCATTACAATAAACCCCGTCACTGACCCCTCGTTATTATACACCTCACATTTTGCTTTCGTTTGCTGGGGTACAGTTCAGGATGCAGGCGAGGCGTTCCCTTCAGAGTGGTATTAAGAATCAATCACGCAGAAAGAAAGGAAGAACTTGCATTTCTACAGCGCATTTCACAACCTCAGGACGTCCCAAAGCGCTTTACAGCCAATGAAGTACTTTTGAAGTGTAGTCACTGCTGTAACGTAGGAAACGCGGCAGCCAATTTGCGCACAGCAAGCTCCCCCAAACAGCAATGTGACAATGACCAGATAATCTGTTTAGTGATGTTGGCTAAGGAATAAATATTGGCCAGGACACTGTGGCCTTGCAGAGACCAGCCAAGTAAGGTCCCCTTCCTTACTTAGATGCTCCACTCGTTTCAATGGGATATGCTACATAGTCATGTTTTCCAGGGTAGATTGGCGGCCAGGTCAGTCTGAATCTTACCACCATTGAAACTGATCCACTTCAAGCTGAAGCCAACCACTCGAGCAATTGAGGATAGGAAGGAGACTCAAAATGGCTGCCTAGGCCAGAAGTTACCTCTTTATCGGATATGCTATACATTCGAACCCGTATTTCTTTCAAACAGATGAGGGGTGGGGGGGGGGAGGGGGAGGGAGGGGGAGGGAGAACTCTTTAAACAGAAAGAATTCCCCATTATCCATTATTCTCCTTTAAGACAGGGCTAAAAGAGTTAAGTTATGAGGACATGTTGCATAGACTGGGCTTGCTTTCCCTTGAGAATAGAAGATTAAGGGGTGCTCTAATTGAGGTGTTTAAGATGATTAAAGGAGTTGATAGGGTAGATGGAGAGAAACTATTTCCTCTGGTGGGGGGAGTCCAGAACAAGGGGGCATAACCTTAAAATTAGAGCCAGGCCGTTCAGGGGTGATGTCAGGAATCACTTCTTCACACAAAGAGGAGTGGAAATCTGGAACTCTCTCCCCCCAAAAAGCTGATGAGGCTGAGGGGTCAATTGAAAATTTCAAAACTGAGATTGATAGATTTTTGTTAGGCAAGGGTATTAAGGATTAAGGAACCAAATGTAGTTGCCATACAGATCAGCCATGAGCTAACTGAATGGTGGAACAGGCTTGAGGAGCTGAATGGCCTCCTCCTGTTCCTGTGTTGCTAAGCCAGTGGTTGCTGCTCTCTTTATTGTGCTCAAAGTTTTCTGTAATTCCTTCTCACTGATATTGTGTATCGAGCCTTGGAAAAGATCCCTCACAGAGTCCACGGATATGACGCAATGATGAAATGAACCGTGAAGCAAATGCGGGAACGAAAGCGCGACAAGGGTTACCCATATACACAGTGAGCCGCCGAAACAAGCCACTGTTTGCTGACCAGCGTGGCTCCACACACGTGACGACCGGAAAAATGAAGAGACACGATCCACGGCCAAGTGCCTTCAATTGCATCTTTGCCACCGACAATCTTGCCAACGTTCTTTGGAGCGACCAGACTCTTCCCACACGCTGAAAGGGAGAAAGCATATAATCGTAGAATCATAGGGCCAAAAATTCGATAGCCCCAAAAACAGGCACGGGGATCGCGATGCGCAATTAACCCGTGCCTGTTCAAAGTAATGCAGGCAGCACGCAGACGCTAAATGCGCTGCTGAGTGGGTGCATGCTCAGCAGGGGGCCCCAAGTTCGTGCGAGGCTAGCACCAATTAAAACTAGCCTGCACTTCTTAAAGGGGAGGTGCAGTTTGATGAGACCAGGTGCTGGTAGTCATTCGAGAAGGCAGTTTCAACTGGATAACATTCAGCAATGGCACAACAGGCCAGCGAGAGGGCTCCAAGGTTCTCAGACGCAGCACTCGTGGTCTTAGTACAGGTGGTGGAGCGGAGGAGAGAGGTCCTGTTTCCACAGTGGGCCAGGAGGCCCTCCAGACAGACACTGCGAAGGCAGTGGGAGCTGATTGCCACGGAGGTCAGTGCCAATAGTGTTGCCCCGAGGACCTGGATGCAGTGCCGGAAGAAGTTCAAAGACCTCACGCGAGTGATCAAGGTTAGTGAATGCATCTTCAAATGCAATATCCCACACACTGCACCACTAGCCTCACACACTGCTCAATTTACCACTCACCTACCAACAATCTCTTCTCAATCACGACTCACATTCACATGCTCCATCTCACCCTCACACACTTACCACTGCTGCAAGCCTCACACCCACATCTCACAGCTTGCACACACTGGCAGCTATTCAACCATGACAGCCACATCAGCAAAACACATTGAACCACACTCACTGACACACTTCCCTCTCTCTTGCAGGACAAGGTGGCGCACAACCAGAGGCAGCAGAACCTAACTGGAGAGGGATGGGCGCGCCGTCATATCCTGACCCGGCTCGAGGAGATGCTGCTCGGCATAATTGGAGTGGCTGTGACTGAGGCCGTGGCCAGCGACAGCACTGAAAGCATTGAAGATGATGGTATGCTCATACATAATCCTTCTCACATCCGACTTCCCCAGTTCCCCATAATCTCTTGTAATTTACAAGCTGCAGATGGTGTAAGCATGCAGATCTTGCTTCCCCCCCCCCCCACCCCACTCCCCTCACCACAACCCTACCCTTGTGCTTTTCTTATTTCAGAGACCCAAGAAATCCAACCTGCCCAGGCAGTGGTGGCAAAGGAAGAGGAGAGTGATGATGAAGAAGAAACACCGTCACTCGATCTGACACTTGCAGCCACCAGCTCAGATACTGGCACTGCGCGGACTTTAGAGGGTAGCTTAGTGGTGGGATCTGCACGTGGCACGAGTGGGCTGCAACCAGGGCAGGAGGAAAGGGTAGCGCAGGTGCCAGTTTCCCAGAGAGAGAGAGGTCGCACATGAGTTCTGCTGCACAGGACTCAGATGAGGACTTCAATGGGGCGGCCTACAGAACATAGCTGATGGGTACGCACAACAAAATGCTTGGTGCATTGGCAGGACTGCCAGAAAGCCTGAATGCAATGTCAAGGAGCATGGAGGAGTCCAGCACCAGCCTTGCACAGGGCTTTGCGCAGAGCTTGGAGCCCATCCTTTCCAGCATGGAAGGGGTGGGCAGATCCATTAGCGCACTTGTGGACCCAAAGATGATGCCGCGTCTGATGGCCGAAGTCTCAGCTTCCATTGCAGCACAAGCAGCAGCCACCCAACGTCTGGGTGCTGTAGTGGAAGCTCAGACTGAAGTCATGCAAGATCAGCTTGCTGCCACGCAAGCTCAGACTGCTGCCGTCATGCCTGCATTTACCAGTGTGGAAAAGGGCTTGCAGGGTGTCACAGCCGTCCAGCAATCTGTCCTCCAACAGATTACTAGGATTGCTGAGTGGCAGTGGCTCCGTGGAGGTCGACCTTGCCGTCCTCTCTCAGGATGACAGCATTCGTCCTCCCACCACTGCCACTCCGCCAGTGCCCTTGGTGTTGGCTGTCAGCCAGCCAGCACAGACTGCTGCCGCCCATGCCGAGGTGGTGCAGTTTAAAGCCAGAGCTGCTCGAGGTCATCCTCCAAGGCCATCTGCAGTCTCCCCCACTGAAAGTCAGCAGCCTTCCACCAGCCATGCTGCAGCCACTGGGGTAGCACTGCGTAGGAGCACTAGGACAGGCAAAGGCACATGGAAGACAGTCACTAAGGGAAGGCACAAGGGTGATTAGTTGACTTTGGAATGAAATATTGGAATGGTTTGATTCGTAAAATTGGTTTGGAATGTATGTTTTGTGGTGGTTTTTATTGTAGCATTGTAGCCAAGAGGTCGCTGTGATGGTTAGTAACAGAGGGAAGGTAAGGTGTTGGACTATTGGTGAATGGGGAATTGGAGTTGTGTTCACTGGTATCACAGTCGGATGAGTCGATCACGGACAGCCCAGACAGAAAGGGGCTAACTGGGTTGCCTCCTCCCTTCCTCCTCCTCTTCCGCTTCCTCCTTCTCTTCCTCCTCCTCCTCCTCCTCAGCTGGTCACTGTATGCCTGGTGGCAAGGGCTGTGCCCTCATGGTGGGCGAGGTTGTGAAGCATGTAGCAGACCATGATGAATCTGGTGAGTACTGCAGGGCTCCTCCAGAGCGGTCCGGGCAGCGGGAGCGTTTTTTAAGGACGCCAATGGTCTGCTCGCTCAGATTCCATGTGGCACCATGGCTTTCATTGTCTGCATGCTGCCCACGTGTGGTTGGGTTGTGCAGCGGAGACATGAGTCAGGTGGTCAGCGGATAGCACCTTGTCGACCAGTAGCCACCCTCTGGTTTGTCCTGGTGGCACAAGTGCTGATGGTTCAGCGGACTGGCCCAGAATGAAGGCACCATGACTGCTGCCAGGATACCGAGCCTTGACTTGCATGATGCGCTGAGTATGGTCGCACACCAGCTGGACGTTTAGGGAGGGAATTCCTTCCGGTCGCGGTGCATCTCTGAATGGAGATGCGGCGCCCGCAAAGCAACGTGCGTGCAGTCAGTGGAACCCTGCACCACGGGGAAGCCTGCAATCCTGGCAAAGCCGCGTGCTCGCTCCGCCTGCTTCTCTCTGGCAAGAGAGAATGAAATGTATTCAGCTCTCCTTGCATACAGAACCTCACTCACCTCCCTTATACAGGAGTGGACGGTGAACTGGGAGATGTTACAGATGTCGCCTGCTCCAGCCTGGAAGGAGCCCGACGCAAAGAAGTTCAAATCACGGTCACCTTTACAGCCACTGGCAATGCCATCCTCGCCCTGGACTGAAGTTGCAGGTCTGCCTGCAGCAGGTGGCAGATTTCAGTGGGTACCTCCTTAGTAAAAGGGAGACGTCGCACATGCTGTTTGTCGCTGAGGTTGAGGTAGGAGAATTGCTCCCTGAAGACCTTGGGTGGCTATGTTCTCCTGCTGAGAGCCCTTCTCCCCCTCCTCCTCCTCCCTCTTCTAGCAGCTGGTCCTGCTCTGTGTGGCCTCTGCACATTCTCCCTGTCATGCTGCAGGCCAAGGGGGATAAAAACTACTGCACCCATGTCTGGGAGCAACTGGTCTGAGCAGACCCCTGGCATGTCAGTACTAAGTCCTTGAGCATGTGCCACACCACTCCTTGTAGACTTTAGGCAACTTTAAAGAAGTCTAGAAAGCACCAAACACTTCTACAAACTCAGCAACAGCTTATCTCATTGCTGTTTGTGGGATCTTGCTGTGTGCATTTTGGTTGCTGCGTTTCCTACATTTCAACAGTGACTACACTTCAAAAGTACTTCATTGGCTGTAAAGCGCTTTGGGACATTCTGAGGTTATGAAAGGTGTTATTTAAATGTCTTTCTTTCTTTTTGTTTGTTTGTTTCTTTCTCCCTGCCTTGCAGCACAGAAGAGCAGGAGCACAGGAAATACACAGAGACATTAGTTGCCTCAGCTCATCTGCTGCTGAAACCCTCATCCATGCTTTTGTTATCTCCAGACTCGACTAGTCCAACGCACTCCTGGCTGGCCTCCAATCTTCCACCCTCCATAAACTACAGCTCATCCAATGCTCTGTTGCCCGTATCCTGAATCGCACCAAGTCCCGTTCACCCATCACCCCTGTGCTCGCTGACCTACATTAACTTCCGGTTCAGCAATGCCTTAAATTTAAAATTCTTATCCTCGTGTTCAAATCCCTCCACGGCCTCACCCTTCCTTAACTCTGTATCCTCCTCGAGCCCTTACAACCCTCCGCGAACTCTGCGTTCCTTCAATTCTGGCCTCTTGCGCATCTCCGATTTGCTTCGCCCCACAATTGGCGGCCGTGCCTTCAGCTGCCTGGGCCCTGAGCTCTAGAATTCCCTCCCTAAACCTCTCCGCCTCTCTACCTCTCTCTCCTCCTTTAAGACGCTGTTTAAAACCTACCTCTTTGACCAAGCTTTTGGTCACCTGTCCTAATATCTCCTTATGTGGCTCGCTGTTACAATTTTTCTGTTCTGATAGCACATCTATGAAGTGCCTTGGGACGTTTTACTGCACTAAAGACGCTATATAAATGCAAGCTGTTGTTGCAGTTACAAGTTAGTTTTTCTGAATGCGGATATCTTGGGCTCTTGCTCCTGCTCCTATGAGACACGTGTTTCCACTATCAAATCCAAAATTCCAGACAACCAATTGCATCCCGCGATTCAATCCATTTTCTTTTGTGAAAATGGAAAGCCGGTGACCTTGCACAATATGGCTGAGCCGGCCGTGTTTGATGAGGCAGTGTAGCATGAGATCTACGCTCTATCTAAACTAGGGGGGTGCGAACGGAGCTCTTGTTACGAAGCTTCTGCTGTATGTTGGGGATGTATGGGCTGCGGCGGCACTGATTTCAGTGGGACCCAGCGGCCAAGAGTTGCGATTGTATCAGCTGTAATTTAACTGCACGTCAGTTCCAGTGCTTGAGGCAGGCTCTGAGCTGTCACGAGTTTGAAGCTGTCTTGCGGGGCAGTTGCGCTTCATTGGAGATCAGCTATGCTCAGGTTATTTACTTACGCTTCCTGTTGCACTTCAGGTCCACAACGGTGTCGCCAGAACACACCTCACTGGAAGGTAAAAAGATTAAATCGCTTAACGCAATGTCACTTTCAGTCTTCACGACTTCATGCTGACATGTAGTAAGCCACCCATAGCGCCAATTACAAATGTCAACATCACTCTCACTCCACACACCATCTATTGAGAAACAAGGCATATTTTTACAGTAGAAACAGTGTGCAATCCCACTCCCTTCACTCTTCTCCCCATCTCCCGTGAAGATTTTTTTAAATATTCGTTTTTATGGGATCTGGGCGTCGCTGGCAAGGCCAGCATTTATTGCCCATCCCTAGTTGCCCTTGAGAAGGTGGTGGTGAGCTTCCTTCTTGAACCGCTGCAGTCCGTGTGGTGAAGGTGCTCCCACAGTGCTGTTAGGAAGGGAGTTCCAGGATTTTGGCCCAGCGACAATGAAGGAACAGTGATATATTTCTAAGTCAGGGTGGTGTGTGACTTGGAGAGGAACTTGGAGGTGATGGTGTTCCCATGCGCCTGCTGCCCTTGTCCTTCTAGGTGGAAGAGGTCACGGGTTTGGGAGGTGCTGCTGAAGAAGCCTTGGCGAGTTGCTGCAGTGCATCTTGTAGATGGTACACACTGCAGCCATGGTACGCCGGTGGTGAAGGGAGTGGATGTTTAAGGTGGTGGATGGGGTGCCAATCAAGCGGGCTGCTTTGTCCTGGATGGTGTCGAGCTTCTTGAGTGTTGTTGGAGCTGCACTCATCCAGGCAAATGGAGAGTAACCGTCACACTCCTGACTTGTGCCTTGTAGATGGTGGCAAGGCTTTGGTGAGACACTCACCACAGAATGCCTAGCCTCTGACCTGCTCTTGTTGCCACAGTATTTATGTGGCTGGTCCAGTTAAGTTTCTGGTCAGTGGTGAGCCCCAGAATGTTGATGGTGAGGGATTCGGTGATGGTAATGCCGTTGAATGTCAAGGGGCGGTGGTTAGACTCTTGCTTGTTGGAGATAGTCATTGCCTGGCACTTGTGTGGCGCGAATGTTTCCTGCCACTTATCAGCCCAAGCCTGAACGCCGTCCAGGTCTTGTTGCATGCAGCCATGGACTACTTCATTATCTGAGGAGTAGTGAATGGCACTGGGATAAGAGGGTAAGTTCAACTCACTTGGATCCCGCGCTCTGGAATTCCCTCCCTGAACCCCTCCACCTCTCCTCTAAGACTCTCCTTCAAACCCACCTCTTTGACCAGGCTTTTAGTCAGCCTTCCTAATATTTCCTTTGGCTTGGCAACCATGGGTTTGGCAAATTGGTAATGCTCATTACACACCTAACAAGGCTTTGACCCTTCACCTAGGATGTTGCAGAGCAGATTGATCCAGCGGATTGGAAAAATTGCCTAGAATTTCCGTGGCTGGAGAATTTTGCCTTCTTTGCTGAGAATCTAACCTTAGTCCATGCCTCCCTAGTGTCAGTCCATGCGTGACATTACATCAAGAGGTACAGTCTGCATCGACAGCACCCTCCCAAACCCGCGACCTCTTCCACCTAGAAGAATGAGAGCAGCAGGCGCATGGGAACCCCACCACCTCCAAGTTCCCCTCCAAGTCACACACCATCCTGACTTGGAAGTATATCGCCGATCCTTCATCGTCGCTGGGCCAAAAGGAACTTTGTACCTAACAGCACTGTGGAAGTACCTTCACCACATGGACTGCAATGGTTGAAGAAGGCAGCTCACCACCACCTTCTCAAGGGCAATTAGGGATGGTCAATAAATGCTGGCCTTGCCAGCAACGCCCACATCCCAAGAATGAATTAAATAATGTTTTAAATACCTTGGTGTAAGTGATGAGTTTCCATTTGGGTTTGTATCCACTTTTACAAAGGGCTCATTGCCAGCAGCAGAAGCTGTGGATGTTCTGTTGGCGTTCCTGTCAGGATGAACATGAGATATTAAATGAAAGCTTTAGAAACACTAAATTCTTCATATTTACACTAATTTAATGCCTGCAGCCACCCCCGCTCTGCAAGTTCCCTGTGTGGTGAACGTCTGGTATCAGGCAAGAGAAGTACTCAATATAGACCCAATTCATTCCTCCAAATGAAGGGAAGGAATTGTGGAGGACAGATGAGCCAGTGGCACAGTTTGAGCGAAGGCTTGTGGACAGGTCGCCTGTTTGCCCTCCCGGTTATCAGGAACATAACTTATAAAGAAGTAACTTGCATTTATATAGTGCCTTACACAACCCTAGGTTGTCCTAAAGTGCTTTACAGCCAATTTTTTGAAGTGTAGTCACTGTTGTAATGGAAATGTGGCAGCCAATTTGGCGCACAGCAAGCTCCCACAAACAGCAGAGATAATGACCAGTTCATCCTTTTTTTTTTTAGTAACTTTGTTGGAGGGCTAAATATTGGCCCAGGACATCAGGAGATCTCCCCTGGTCTTCTTCGAAATAATGGCCATGGGATATTTTACGTCCACCTGAGAGAGCATACGGGACCTCGGTTTAACATCTCATCCGAGAGAAGGCACCTCTGACAGTGCAGCACTCCCTCAGTACTGCACCGGGCGTGTCAGCCTGGATTATGTGCTCAAATCTCTGGAGTGGGGGCTTGAACCCACAACCTTCTGACTCCCAGTGCAGCCAATTTGTGTGGCCATGGTTTTCTGTTCATATATTTAATAGACAGAAAATTCTGGCGCCTTGAATCGGGTACTTGCCTCAATTCCCAATATGAGCTCCCAGCAATGAACACTTGGGCTAGGAGCACTAAAGGCAGAACATTGCAAACGGACATAGTTAGATTAAGCAAGCATGTGGAATGACGGTTGATGCAATTTAATGTAACCTTATTTTAAATGATTTTAAAATTCCCATCCTTGTTTTCAAATCCCTCCATGGCCTCGCCCCCTCCCTATCTCTGTAATCTCCTCCAGCCCCACAACCCCCCGAGATATCTACGCTCCTGTAATTCTGGCCTCTTGAGCATCCCTGATTTGAATCGCTCCACCATTGGTGGCCGTGCCTTCAGCTGCCTGGGCCCTAAGCTCTGGAATTCCCTCCCTAAACCTCTCCGCCTCTCCACCTCTCTTTCCTCCTTTAAGACGCTCCTTAAAACCTACCTCTTTGACCAAGCTTTTGGTCATCTGTCCTAATTTCTCCTTATGTGGCTCGGTGTCAAATTTTGTTTGACAACTCTCTGTGAAGCACCTTGGGTCACTTTACTATATTAAAGGCGGTCTATAGATACCAGTTGTTGTTGTTGTTCTTGTAACTAGTAAACTTTGGGCATAAGAATGGCAGATGAGAGTATTGGGGTGATTTTCAGAGTATGGGCTGGCAGTCACTCGCTATGAAATGACAATTGTAGTGGCACTGCCTGTGATTACTCCCGTTGAATGAAGCACTTGGGACATGATAGAGATTTAGGGGTCCAGTTAAGTTATCGAAAGCTAATTTTCAGGTACAAATGGTAATCAAAATGGCCAATGGGATGCTGATCTTCATCGCAAGATACTTAGAATATAAAGATTGGGGAGATGCTCTGGGTATTAGACAGAGCGTTGGTCAGACTGCAACTGAAACTGTGGCAGGAAATTTCCTCATAGCCAGTCCCGCTCCACCACCGTAACCTCACCGGGAGTGCGACGGAAACCATGTTTATGCGCGTGAACGAGGTTTCATCCGCACCTCCTGTGAAGTTACGGTGGGAGGACGGGATCAGCTCTGAGGAAATTCCTGGTTAATGCAGTTTCGGGAGCTCCCCTTCAGGAAAGATAAGCCGATTCACCAGATGACAAATGGGGCGAAGGGACTGAGCGACGTTGAGAGACTGAGTAAAAGTGGGTCATATTCACTGGAGAAGAGGTTAAGAGTTGATCTAATTGAGGCGTTTAAAATAACGAAGGGCACTGATAGGGTCAATGGGGGAATGAAGCCCGCCTCTAGTAAGGGAATCCAGAACAAGGGAACAGATTTTTCAGATTCAAGCAAAGCTTTTAACCAGCGTCTAAAATTATGGTAGCAGGGAAGGTGATTGAAGGGGACAACACCAATGGGGTGCAGAGACAAGTAATTGGGGTGAATTTTATCTGGGATGTTAGAATATTGACCATTACAAGTTGACCATCAAACCCTTCCTTGTGTACAGCAAGTTAAAATGTCCTTCTGACGCATTAGCTGAGCTTACAGGTTTTATTTTTGGAACAAACGGCATAGAGCCTACACATTCCAGAAGACAATAACAAGCCTGTAAGACAGCGTTGGAGGCCAAAGAGATTAGGACATTGCGTAAACAGCAATGTGCGGCATCAGCTTTGGTGGGATGATAGAACAATATGTTACATGCAGCCCAAGGTAGCCCAATAGTATAAAGGTATAAATGTTCCTTCCAAAGGTTAGCGCTCTTGTGGACAGTTGGAATTTCTTTTGCCTCAACAGTAGTCCACGAAAGTGCAAGTCTGATCAGCTTGGACTTCTTGAAGGAAACAGGTTGTACTAATTGCTTGTCATTTACTGTAGAACAATACTGTTATTAGTCAATGTATATTGATGTTTAAAACCACTCAGGCCTGAATCACGTGGAGGTTATTGTTGCAGGACTAACAACCTTTGACCCTTTGTTGAGACCGTAAGCACGGGAAATCTGCTAATAGGGAAGATGATTGAAGGGGACAATACCAATGGGGTCCAAAGGCAAGTAAATTGGGTAATTGGTGAAAAACTAGCGATTGACTGGCGTCAATGGAAAAGTAAATCAGATGGGGTGTATAATGGGCGGACGATATGTTGCTGGGAACAGAATTGAGGTATATGGTGAGAAGGTGGGGCTCGTGGGAGTTGGTCTATCAAACCTATTGTAATTTTCCTCTTCCTAACAATTCTCGTGTTCTTTCAGTTGGGAAATGTTGGTAATATGTGGACTATGTTCAATGCTCTCGTGGCCAGACTCCCACCTTGCAACCTCTGTAAACTCGGGCTCATCCAAAACTCTGCTGACTGTATCAGAACTCGTACAAGGTCCCGTTCACCCATCACCCCTGTGCTTGCTGACCTACATTGGTTTCTGGTCCGGTAACGCCTCGATTTTAAAATTCAATCTTGTTTTCAAATCCATCTGTGGCCTCACCCTTCCCTATCTCTGTAAACTCCTCCAGCCCTACAACTCACCGAGATATCTGCACTCCTCCAATTCTGGCCTTTTGCGCATTCGAATTTTCATCGCTCCACCATTGGCGGCCGTGCCTTCAGCTGCTTAGGCCCTAAGCTCCGGAATTCCCTCCCTAAACCTCTTTGCCTCCCTCTCTCTCTTCCTTTAAGGCGCTCCTTAAAACCTATCGATTTGACCAAGCTTTTGATCACCTGTCGTAACCTAACTTAAGGAAGGATATACTTGCCATAGAGGGAGTGCAACGAAGGTTCACCAGACTAGTTCCTGGGATGGGGGGATTGTCCTATGAGGAGAGATTGAGTAGACTAGGCCTATATTCACTAGAGTTTAGAAGAATGAGAGGTGATCTCATTGAAACATACACAATTCTTACAGGGCTTGACAGGGTAGTTGCAGGGAGGATGTTTCCCCTGGCTAGGGAGTCCAGAACCAGGGGTCACAGTCTCAGAATAAGGGGTCGGCCATTTAGGACTGAGATGAGGAGACATTTCTTCACTCAGAGGGTGGTGAATCTTTGGAATTCTCTACCTCAGAGGGCTGTGGAGGCTCAGTCGTTGAGTATATTCAAGACAGAGATCGATAGATTTTTGAATATTAAGGGAATCAAGGGATATTGGGGATAGTGCAGGAAAGTGGAGATGAGGTAGAAGATCAGCCACGATCTTATTGAATGGCGGAGCAGGCTCGAAGGACCAAATGGCCGACTCCTGCTCCTACTTCTTATGTTCTTAAGTTCTTATATCTCTTTTATGACTCGGTACCAAATTTTGTTTGATAACGCTCTTGTGAAGCACATTTGGACATTTTACAATGTTAAAGGTGCTATATAAATGCAAATTGTTGTTGTTGTATAGCAAGACACCTAAAGGTGTTCCGCAACATGACTTAAGACACCAATGAAGAGAGAAGCATACTTACCTAAAGCCTAACTGTACACATAGAGAGGTTGACATCTCCTCTGACCAATTGTCTGTACATGTTGTGTACCACTCATTCTTCACCTTGAACTGCACCAACCCATCACTGCTGTGGGATCCGTTCATCAGACGCACTGGGATAGTGAACAGAAAATGGGAAAATGTCACTGAAGCATCAGTGAGAGTAATGGACGGCCATTTGTGAGGGTTCTCAGCGGCTCATCGAGCTGAAGGGATGTTCGCACTGGGCAACTGACACTTTCCCATTTCAGGCACCTGGGGGACGGATTTCAACGCCCCCCCCCCCACCCCGCAACCCCGCCAGGCAAAAACCGGGCGAGTGGGTAGTTAAATCGTCCCGTGTGAGTTGCATCCTCCGAGTCCCGCTGTCTTTGGCGTAGCGTAATTGCGTGCGCAACATACTTGCGCCTGAGTTTGCTCGATCATCTATACCCAAGGCACCTGCCGATTACACGTGCCTCCGGGATGCAAATACACAGGAAATTCCGCCCCGTGATCTGAAAAATCGGCCCATGTATAGAGATGAATATTTTACATCTGCGTGAATAAAGAAAAAAGAAAGACTTGCATTTCTATAGTGGCTTTCACGACCTCAGGACGTCCCAAAGCGCTTTACAGCCAATGAAGTACATTTTGAAGTGTAGTCACTGTTGTAATGTAGGAACCGTGGCAGCCAACTTGTGTACAGCAAGCTCCCACAAACAGCAATGTGATAATACCAAGGTAATCTTTTTCTTTATTAATGCTGATTGAAGGATAAATATTGGCCAGGACACTGGGGTTAACTCCCCTGCTCTTCTTTGAAATAGTGCCATGGGATCTTTTACATCCGCCTGAGAGAGCAGACGGGGCCTCGGTTTAACTTCTCATCCAAAAGACGGCACCTCTGACAGTGCAGCACTCCCTCAGCACTCATAGAGTCATAGAGTCATAATGGCACAGAAGGAGGCCATTCAGCCCATCGAGTCTGTGCCGGCTCTCTGTAGAGCAATCCAGTCAGTCCCATTCCCCCGCTCTATCCCTGTAGCCCTGCAAGTTTATTTCCCTCAAGTGCCTATCCAGTCTTCCCTTGAAAACATTGAGTGTTTTCGCTTCCACCACTTCTGTCGGCAGCGAATTCCAGGTTATCACCACTCGCTGAGGAAAAAAGTTTTTCTCACGTCCCCCATGTATCTCTTGCCCAAAATCTTAAATCTGTGTCCCCTAGTCCTTGTACCATCAATTAGTGGGAACAGCCTTTCCCCGTCTAGCCTATCCAAACCCATCATAATCTTGTACACCTCGATCAAATCACCCCTCAACCTCTTTTGCTCTAATGAAAACAAATCCAGCTTCTCCAACCTGTCCTTGTAACTAAGATCCCCCATCTCCGGAACCATTCTGGTAAATCTCCTCTGCACCCTCTCAGGGGCCTTCACATCCTTCCTAAAGTGTGGTGACCAGAACTGGACACAATACTCCAGTTGTGGCCTAACCAGCACTTTATAAAGGTTCAGCATAACTTCTCTACTTTTGTACTCAATACCTCTATTTATGAAGCCCAAGATCCCGTATGCTTTGTTAACCACTCTCTCAATATGTCCCGCCACCTTCAGGGACCTTTCCACTGCACTGGAGTGTCAGCCTAGATTTTTGTGCTCAAGTCTCTGGAGTGGGACTTGAACCCACAACCTTCTGACTCGAGAGGCAAGAGAGTGCTACCAACTGAGCCACGGCTGACACAGAAAATAAAATCCACGGTCTGAATCCTCTTACCACAGTGTTTCTCATCAGACCCATCTTCACAGTGTTGGTGACCATCGCATAACTTGTCCACAGAGAGACATTGACCGCTTCCACACTGGTACTCTGCGGGAGCACAGGGAGCTACAGAGACAAAGAGCAGACACATTGGGAATAGAAACCAGGGAACACCAGGTCAAAACGAACACGCCTTAAGCAAGACTACTGATCGGATAAAATATTCTGCCACAGACCAGCAGATCTGTAAAAAAAGATTCTTACCAAAAGTGCTATGTTGATGGGAAAATTGGATAGTTGTGGGATAGTTGGATAAATATTTGAAGCAGAGGAAGATACAGGGCTATGGGGAGAGAGCATGGCATTAGGATTAGTTCTGGATTGCTCCAGCAAAAAGCTTGCATTGCTGTGATGGGCCGAATGGCCTCCTTCTGCACTGTAAACCTCGATGGTTCTATATGTGGCTAAATAAAATGACTGAATACTACCGGAATAAACATTGATTGTAACACCAACATTATGCTCCTAAGCTGTGCATAGTAGCATGAATATTACATAAGAACATAAGAGCATAAGAAATAGGAGCAGGAGTCGGCCATTCGGCCCATCGAGCCTGCCCCGCCATTCAATAAGATCATGGCTGATCATCTACCTCAACTCCACCTTTCCGCACTTATCCCCATATCCCATGATTCCCTGAGTATCCAAAAATCTATCGATCTCTGTCTTGAATATACTCAACAACTGAGAATCTACAACCCTCTTAGGTACAGAATTCCAAAGATTCACAGACCTTTCTCCTCATCTCAGTCCTAAATGGTCAACCTCTTATTCTGAGACTGTGACCCTTAGTTCTAGACTCCCCAGCCAGGGGAAACATCCTCCCAGCATCTACCCTGTCAAGTCCTTTAAGAATTTTAAATAAGATCACCTCTCCTTCTTCCAAACTCTAGAGAATATAGGCCTAGTCTACTCAATCTCTCCTCATAGCACAATCCCCCCATCCCATCATAGGACAATCCCCCCATCCCAGGAACCAGTCTGGTGAACCTTCGTTGCACGCCCTCTGAGGCTGTTGGAATATTGGGGGCAATTTTCCAAGTACGTATAAATGGTGGGGATCGTGGTCTCTTGCCAAAGCATATCGGAAAATCGACTGTCTGTAGACCATGATTCTCTAATGTTCACGGGGCAGCGAGCGTGCCTTCCCTCAGAGAATTTGAGCTATTGTCTCTTCTATTGTCTTTGCTTGTCAATGTTCTCCCCCTCTCTGAAAACCTCTGATGCATGTTTTAAGGGGACTGGCAGTCCTCCATTATTACCTCACTCAAGCGCCGGTTCTACGTGAGTGAGTCGCAGCAGGCTACTCCCCCATGAGGATGGTCAACAGCCAGGCCGACAGTCGAGCAAGTGCACTTTCCAGCAGGGGTCACTGGGTGACATCACGGGCCGGAACCCTGGAGTATTCTTCTCCATCACCTAGCTCAGGGCCACTGGACCATGCTGTGGAGCCCCATCTGATGCCCTGGACGAGATCAGTTAACTCAGCACAGGCCAGAGATCTAACCTGAGACCTTCTTGGTTTATATCTCAGAACGAGAGGATAACGATTTTACAAAGAAAGAAAGAAAGAACTTGCATTTCTATAGCGCCTTCACGTCCTCAGGACGTCCAAAGGTGCTTTTCAGCCAATGAAATACTTGTGAAGTGTTATAATGTAGGGAAACGCCGCAGCCAATTTGCGCACAGCAAGCTCCTACAAAGAGCAATGAGCTAATGACTGTTTTAGTGAGGTTGGTTGAGGGATAAATATTGGCCAGGACACCGGGGAGATCTCCCCTGCTCTTCCTCAAAATAGTGCCGTGGGATCTTTTACGTCTACCAGAGAGAGCAGACAGAACATCTCATCTGAAAGACGTCACCTCTGACAGTGCAGCACTCCCTCTGCACTGCACCGGGAGTGCCATCCTAGATTTTGAGCTGAAGTGTCTGGAGTGGGATTTCAACCCACAACTGACTGACTGACAGAGGCGAGAGTGCGAGGGCTGACTTAAAGTTTCATGATGCAGCCCTGTCTCTTCTTGTAAGATACCTGGCAATATTTTGGCCAGTTTAACCTGTAATGAGGATGTAACTGGGAAAATAGATAAGGGAGAACCAGTAGATGTGGTGTATTTGGACTTTCAAAAGGCTTTCGATAAGGTCCCGCATAAGAGATTAGCGTGTAAAGTTAAGGCACATGGGATTGGGGGCAAGGTATTGACTTGGATAGAGAACTGGTTGGCGGACAGAAAGCAGAGAGTAGGAATTAATGGGTCTTTTTCCGAGTGGCAAGCAGTGACTAGTGGGGTACCGCAGGGATCGGTCCTTGGACCCCAGCTATTCACAATATACATTAATGATCTAGATAAGGGAACGAGATGTAATATCTCCAAGTTTGCAGATGACACAAAGCTTGGTGGGAGTGTGTACTGCGAGGAGGATACCGAGAAACTCCAGGATGATTTGGACAGGTTGGGTGAGTGGGCAGAAGCATGGCAGATGCAATATAACGTGAATAAATGCGAGGTTATCCACTTTGGTGTCAAAAACAGAAAGGCAGACTATTATCTGAATGGCAATAAATTGGGAGAAGGGGAAGTGCAACGAGACCTGGGTGTCCTTGTGCACCAGTCACTGAAAGTAAGCATGCAGGTGCAGCAGGCGGTGAAGAAGGCAAATGGTATGTTGGCCTTCATAGCGAAAGGGTTTGAGTATAGGAACAGGGATGTCCTGCTGCAGTTGTACAGGGCCTTGGTGAGACCACACCTTGAGTACTGTGTGCAGTTTTGGTCGCCTTATCTGAGGAAGGATGTTCTTGCCATGGAAGGAGTTCAGCGAAGATTCACAAGGCTGATACCTGGGATGGCAGGAATGACATATGAGGAGAGATTGGGTCGATTGGGCTTATACTCGCTGGAGTATAGAAGAATGAGAGGGGATCTCATCGAAACATATAAAATTCTGACAGGTCTGGACAAACTAGATGCAGGAAGAATGTTCCCGATGGTCGGAGAGTCCAGAACCAGGGGTCATAATCTAAGGATAACGGGTAAGCCATTTAGGACAGAAATGAGGAAGAATTTCTTCACCCAGAGAGTGGTGAACCTGTGGAATTCTCTACCACAGAAGGTAGTTGAGGCCAAGTCATTAAATATATTCAAGAATGAGTTAGATATATTTCTTAAAGCTAAAGGTATCAAGGGATATGGGGAGAAGGCGGGTACAGGGTACTGAGTTTGGATGATCAGCCATGATCTCATCGAATGGCGGAACAGGCTCGAGGGGCCGAATGGCCTACTCCTGCTCCTATCTTCTATGTTTCTATGTTTCTAAATCTTTGGCTGGATAGGAATGTGACTGTCGTACCTGGCAGGCCTAAGTGATATCCCGTCGTGAAATTCGCCAGGAATCCGTTGTTGGTTCCCGATTTGTCTGAGGTGAAAAAAACTGTCATTTCACTTTTGGTGGAGAAGAGGTCATTCACGGGACCCTGGCCTGTATACACAGCTGGAATCAGACAACAAAAAAGAGGTCACATTTTAGGTTTTACCAAAGCTTTCAACTCACAGCACTTCTTCAAGACTATCCTTCATTTCACCGTAGCCATTTACCCATTCTTAATATCTCACTAGTGAATTGTCTGTGGTGTTGTTTATACATAAGATGGTGACAGAGTTGGGAGAAAGACATCTGAAACTCACTCCACAGAGTTAATTCATGGGATGTGGGCCGTCGCTGGCAAGACGGCCATTTATTGGCCCTCCCTTAATTGTCCTTGAGAAGGTGGTGGCGAGTTGCCTTCTTGAACCGCTGCAGTCCATGTGGTGAAGGTACTCCCACAGTGCTGTTAGGGAGCGAGTTCCAGGATTTTTGACCCAGCGACAATGAAGGAACAGTGATATACTTCCAAGTCAGGATGGTGCGTGACTTGGAGGGGAACTTGGAGTGATGATGGTGTTCCCATGCGCCTGCTGCCCTTGTCCTTCTAGGTGGCGGAGGTCAAAGGTTTGGGAGGTGGTGCCGAAGGAGCCTTGGTAATGACCCTCCCGGTGACCTGCTCTCCCCTTTTCCAGGAGTGAGGAAGCACGTGGTCTCTGCTATATGTCGCTCAATGGCACAGTTGAAATCACGCGTGAGGAATCATTGGTGCAGACTCACATCTTACCAATTTGTAGAATGGTATCTTGGAAATGCACCATTGTAAGTTGTAAGTAGTTAAAGAAGGTTAACAAAAACGATGAAGGTTAGATTCATGTGACACTTACCCATCAGTAAAGAATCTTTTCCTCCCCCGTCTCTCACCTCTAACACATCGTAAATATTTTCTAAGCTGAAGTCTTCAAAATGGAGCTGAATATTTTTACCCTTGTCTGCGATTAAATACCACGTACCTGAAATGATAAATCAAACGTGGAGAATGTTGATTTTGAGTTTCGGTGAATTCTATGAAAGGTGGAGAAGGTCAGCACTAGGGATTGGAACACTTTCTCATTTCAAGCACCATGTGTCATCTCGCAAGCCCAGTTCAGGAACAGCATGATGCAAAATACTCTGTAGTCTCGCTTTGTGGGGAGGGGGAAGTCTAAAGATTTTACATTGGAGAGGGATTATGTCGCCTCTCTATATTGGAGAGTGAGACTGTAGGGTCTATATTGGAGAGGGAGTCTGTAGCCTCTCTGTTGGGGGGGAGGGGGTTCTCATTATGGGCGACTGTGCACACTCTCTCTCTCTGCTGCAGGGGTCTGTGATTCCAGGGTCCATATTGGAGGAGACCGCACCATCTCTGGAGACAGGGACTCTGAGGCATCTCTGTTGGGGGGTGGGGGTTCCCTTTATAGGTGACTGCAGGTTCTCCCTCTACTGGAGAGGACAGTAGCCTTTCTGTTGAAGGGGAACTATCACTCCAGGCTCCCTACGGAAGGGGGCAACTGTGGGCTCTCCCCTTGGAGTTGTGGAATCTGCAGACTTTGCTTCTTTGTGAATGGGGGAGGAATGTTGCAAGCACTGGGGGGAGGGGGAGGAGCGGGGGTGGGGGGTCCGGGGCGGGGTGGGGTGTAATTCTCTCCCTGTCGGAATTTCGGTGCTTTTTTCTGCTTCGTGGCTGGATTTGAGCAGGAGTGGGGAAGGAATGTCTGTGAAAGAGGAAAGTGAAGGGAACAGTCGGCGGAAAACACAGCAGATAGAATAAGAAACATTGGCCCGGATTTTCTGGGGCCTATGACCGCGTACGCATGCGCGAAAACCCGGAACTTGCGATCTGTCAAGTTTCAGCTCAACAGATTGTCGACATCCCCGGGAAGTGGACATTCGCTGGCGGAGAGTCGGGCTATTTGCTATTTGCCCAAACGACTGCCCAGCGAATACCCGTAAAATCCTTACTCCTGGTAAAACCAGGCCTAGGGCCTTCTTTTACCAGCATAAGGGTTTAAATAAATATTAAAATAACCTTTTTTAAATCATTTAAACATTCAAAAACCTTTAAAGTTAGTTTAAAAGTGTTTTTAAAAGTGTTAAATTTATTTTTCAAATAATTAAATTTTTGTTTTAAATGTTTAATTATTTGTATTTTTATTCATTTTAAACATATGATGATTTATTTTTATTTAAGTTGTGTGAAAGTGTCTTTTTTATGTGATTCCTATTCCTGATAATGGAGGTTCCGAACGTAAATGGAATCCCCATAAGCATAATGGGAATCCCACTTTGTGATTGGTTGGGCCGGCACACGTGACCCCAGGGACGCTTGCGAACCACCTGCGCTCCTGGCATACGTGGGCCTTTATGCAGGGCGTACGCCCGCAGGCCCGGGACCGCAGGAGTCCGAAGATACGGAGGCACCAGGTAGGTGCGTACTTTTCTCGCGGATCGGAGGAATTCGCCCGCGGGAAGCCTCCGACCGCAATTTCAGGTCCATTAACTCGGCTCAAACATCTGTTCTCAAAGCGCTAGTACTGTGAATAAAAATCAACTCCAACAGTTAGTGAAGGAGAATCTTACTTACAAAAGGCACGATTCACATAGTTGCTGGGGTAATTCATTGAACTGAAGGTCGTGTTTGGTTCCCTTAGTTCCAATGGGCCTCCACAGTCAGCTGCAAGAGAAGAGCTTGTCTATAATATGCAGCGCACAGTGCAACACTGCAGCTTTCAAACCGTCAGCTTTCACTCGACAGGACCGTCCCTCCAATCCTCTTCTGCAGGCCCTGACTCTCGCTGGGCTTATGGTTCCATGGGCACTGGCTGTCCCGTGCAATCTACCACCTCACTCAAAGCAAGAACATGCATTTACATAGTATCCTATCACATCTCTCAAAAACGAAGTGCTTCACGTACAGTGGATTAACTTGGTGTGGTCACTCTTGTTATGGGGGGGTGCGGAGTGAACTTCAGCCAAGAACTATTGGCAGTGAGTGTTGCCATGTTGTTAAGAACATAAGAATTAGGAGCAGGAGTACACCATACAGCCCTTCGAGCCTGCTCCGCCATTTAATAAGCTCATGGCTGATCTTCGACCTCATCTCCACTTTCCCGCCCGATCCCCATATCCCTTGATTCCCCTAGAGTCCAAAAATCTATCGATCTCAGCCTTGAATATACTCAACGACTCAGCATCCAATGTTGCCCATCTGAGAGGGCAGGGGCAGCGGTCTAACTTTGACATCAACTTAGCTCAGTTGGTACCATTGCCACGCTTGAGCCAGTAGATTATGGGTTCGAGCCCCACTCTAGGACTTGAGTACCTAACCTGGGCTGCCATTCCACTGCGGTCTAGCGACCTTCAGATAAGATCTCAAACTGAGGTCCACTTTGCCTGTTTCGGTGGACAGTAGAGATCCCCAGACTCAATTTAAAGATCGAGGTATTGACCAGCACCTTTGGTGTCCTGACCAACCTGCTTTCCTCAATCACCGCCGCCCAAAAGCTAGATTAACTGGCCAATCATCTCACTGTTGCTTGTGGGATTTTGCTGGTGTTGACTTGGTTCTTGCACCTGTCTACAGAACAACAGTCACTTCAAAAGTAGCCGAGGTTATAAAGCACATTGAGATGTTTCTGTGTGATAATGCAGTGTGGAAAAACAAATATTACTACAATTGCAAACACTGTTATCTCAGACAATCCCAATACAATTTCAATTTGATAGTGTTCAGGATTGGGAATCCTGGATTAACTTTCTCTCTTTGTCCTTAGCTCAGGAACCAATTGAAGCCAATTGCAGCACTTCTGCGGTGTCTGACTAAGATCTGCCATCTCAGCACAGATTGGGAACGGAACTTGGAATCTTCCTGGTCTACTGTGGCTCAGTTGCTGCATTGACCCAATGAGCCACTGGGGAGTGTTTTGTTAAAACCCATTAGTCGTGCTCTCTCAGGAATGTCCTTCATACTCACTGGGCCCTGGCGGGGGATCTGTGGGCTTCGGTTTGGCTGTTGGCTCTGGGTATTCGCTTTCTTTGCAGGTGCCGTTTGTCAGAGATATATCATCCAACGCAATGTCAGTCAGCATGTAAGTATTCTTAATAGCTTCAAAGACAACCTGGATAATGAATAAGTGAGTATACAGAAACACACGTTACAACACTGAACCATTGACGCCCTTGGCTGACCTCCTCCTACTCCTTCCAGTGGAGTCTTGGCAACACAAACCCCGTTCTGCCGCTGTAGGTTGGTTTTGCGAGGTGCATGCTTCCTCTTTGAGCTATTTCTTTCCTCCCCTTTCAGGCCTTTTTACACCGTGCAGAATTCGGAGCCAACAGGCAGGTTGGTGACCTGCCCTGAAGCCCATGGTCCGCAGTTGTTAGGGGGGGAGTAGCCCTAGGAGATCGCCCTCAGCCCGGTTTGCCTTCCACCCCCACCCCGCACCACGCGAGGCAAGATGCTCGCTGTTGCTCGGCGCATCTCCATGGCGGTTCGGTTGACACCGGGAGTGCGCGGCAATAGTGAGATGCTCTGGGAAGATCTTTAAATTGTGATGCAGCTTGCTGGTCTATGAACACATGTGGTATCTCAGGTCGACATGAAAGCGCCAGCAATTCAATGGCCGGTGAGTTTGTCATTTTGATCAGTCCATTGAAGGGGGAGAAACACAGGAAGGAGGTCAGCCACCCCCATGCAGGACAGGGATGGAGAATATCGTAAAGACAGACCTGTGCCAACTCCTAGTGGCAGATTACAAAGCAACATTGACACGGGCCTCGGAGCTGAATTGGTCTGAACCACCTTGACTGATTGTGCACGTACAAGTCTGAACGAGAATATCTTTCAACTGAACGCCAGTGATTGGTGAGCTCACCCTATAGATGGGTTCAAGAAGTAACTAGACATAGATCTGGAGACAGGAGGGATAGAGGGGAAAACTGGAGTTGGGAATTATTAGAAAGGAACTGGTTTACTCAGCTAAAATGCTTGATTTTCCTCTTTGCTCTCCGCCCAGGAGATGCTTTACACCCAAGCACCAATAAGGAAAATCTGCCCCAGTGTTCGTCTTCCTAAGAAAAATATATGATTTTAATGAACTGTCCTGTTTTTACAGAACACGTTTCCACATCAATATTAAAAATAATTGGAAGCAGAAGTTAGTACGGTAGTGTAGTGGTTACGTTACTGGACTAGTAATCCAGAAATCTGGACTAACAATCCTTTTCAGAACATGAGTTAAAATCCCATCGTGGCAATTTGAGTATTTGAATTCAATTAAAAAAAATTAAAAGCTGGTATCATTAAAAGTAACTGAAGTGGTTGGATTGTTGTAAAAACCCAACTGGGTCACTAATCTCCTTTCGGGAAGGAAATCTGCCGTCCTAACCCGGTCTGGCCCTATATGTGACTCCAGACCCACAACAACGTGGTTGACTCTTAAGTGGCCTAGCAAACCACTCAGTTGTATCAAACCACTACAAAGAATAACAAGACAGCATTTTGGGAGCACCTTCACCACACGGACTGCAGCGGTTCAAGAAAAAGGTCCACCGCCACCTTCTCAAGGGGCAACTCGAGATGGACAATAAATGCCGGCCTTGCCACCATGGCCCTCATCCTGAGAATGAATAGTAAACACAATCTCCATAGTAACCTGTCCTGAGGAGTGGGGACGTTGTCGATTACTCATCTCAATAAGAGCATTACTAAACCCTAGGGCATTCACTGACAATACTGAGGAATATATTACCGCACAGCCCCCACAGCCCTTACAATGTTAACTGGGTCCCCATATCTTTAAATGACCATCTATCTACCCTTATGGCCTCTTCTGGGTGAGGCTGCCAAGAAGTAACTGCTACTTGCGTTGAATGTGAGAAAGGTTTATCCTGTGAGTCTGTGCCCACTAAAAGCTGAGCTGAAACCAAGGAAATTTCAATTAATGCCCCAAAAACCGCCATTGAAGAGGCCTTTGCCGTATGTGACTTTGAACCAGATTCAAACCCAGTGTGCAGAGATAGCTGGACACTGCACCAGCCTGTCTCCAGCAGAGAGAGGAGGGGCCTTCATTCTGAGCTGTATTTGAACTCAGGTCCCAGAAGCGAAAGGATAGCGTCTGAATCAAGATATCCAAAAAATAATTAAGAGGATTGGGTGATGCATAGAAAGATAAAAGAAAGATTTGCAAGACCTCAGGATGTCCCAAAGCGCTTTTCAGCCAATGAAATACTTTCGGAGTGTAGTCACTGTTGTAATGTAGGAAATGTGCAGCCAATTTGCGCACAGCAAGCTCCCACAAACTGTAATGTGATAATGACCAGATAACCTGTTTTTAGCGTGTTGATTGAGGGACAAATATTGGCCCCAGGACACCGGGAGAACTCCCCCTGCTCTTCTTTGAAATAGTGCCATGGGGTCTTTTACGTTCACCTGAGAGAGCAGACAGGGGCCTCGGTTTAACATCTCATCTGAAAGACGGCACCTCCGACAGTGCAGCACTCCCTCAGCACTGCACTGGAGTCTCAGCCTAGAGCTGGTATACTGCACTTACATCTCTGAGATTTGAGTTTAAATGCGACTCGGGTGAATGGGTTGAAAATCTCTTTTGCTGACTGTAAGATGAATTTGTGGCCATCCCAACCTAGCCCATGATGAATATTACAAAAACTGCTTGAAATTTATCATTGAGACAGCATTAATCTAGCAAGCTCCCTCAGAGATACCATAAGGAATTGGATGGTGTGAGAAATGAAAATGTTATGCAGATTAAGTAAGGATGCCATTTGAGATTGGTATTGAGGCAGATTGTTCGAGCAAAGTTGAAAATTCCCTCTGAAATACTTGGCAAGGAAGCAAAGTCAGCCATGGCTCAGCTGGCAGCACCCTTGCCTTGGTGTCAGAAGGTTGTGGGTTTCAGGTCCCACCCCAGAGACTTGAGCACAAAAATCTAGGCTGACAATCCAGTGCAGTGCTGAGGGAGTGCTGCACTGTCAGAGGTGCCGTCTTTCAGATGAGACATTAAATCAAGGCCCTGTCTGCTTCCTCAAGTAAATGTAAAAGATCCCATGGCACTATTTCGAAGAAGAGCAGGGGAGTTATCCCCGGTGTCCTGGCCAATATTTATCCCTCACTCAAAATCTCTAAAACAGGTTATCTGGTCATTATCACATTGCTGTTTGTGGGAGCTTGCTGTGTGCAAATTGGCTGCCGCATTTCCTACATTACAACAGTGACTGCACTCTGAAAGTACTGTATTGGCTGTGAAGCGCTTTGGGATGTCCAGTGGTCCTGAAAGGTGCTATAGAAATGGGTCATTTTCAGGCAAACTGTAACTAGTGGGGTGCCGCAGGGATCAGTGCTGGGGCCTCAACTATTTACAATCTATATTAATGACTTGGATGAATGGACTGAGTGTACTGCAGCCAAATATGTTGATGATACAAAGATAGGTGGGAAAGCAAATTGTGTGGAGGACGCAAAGAATCTCCAAAGGGATATAGACAGGCTAAGTGAGTGGGTAAAAATCTGGCAGATGGAGTTTAATGTGGAAAATGCGAGGTTATCCACTTTGGTAGGAAAAATAAAAAAGCAAATTATTATTTAAATGGGGAGAGATTACAAAATGCTGAGGTACAGAGGGATCTGGGCGTCCTTGTACATGAATCACAAAAAGTTAGCATGCAGGTACAGCAAGAAATTAGGAAGGCAAATGGAATGTTGGCCTTTATTGCAAAGGGAATGGAGTATAAAAGTAGGAAAGTCCTGTTACAACTGTACAGGGCATTGGTGAGACCACACCTGGAGTACTGCGTACAGTTTTGGTCTCCTTATTTAAGGAAGGATATACTTGCATTGAGGCAGTTCAGAGAAGGTTCACGAGGTTGATTCCGGAGATGAAGGGGTTATCTTATGAAGAAAGGTTGAGCAGGTTGGGCCTATACTCATTGGAGTTCAAAAGAATGAGAGGGGATCTTATTGAAATATATAAGATTCTGAAGGGGCTTGACAGGGTAGATGCAGAGAGGATGTTTCCCCTCGTGGGGGAATCTAGAACTAGGGGGCATAGTTTCAGAATAAGGGGGCACTCTTTTAATTCGGAAATGAGGAGGAATTTATTCTCTCAGAGGATTGCGAATCTTTGGAGTTCTCTTCCCCAGAGAGCTGTGGAGGCTGGGTCATTCAATATATTTAAGATGGAGATTTTTGAACGATAAGGGAGTCAAATGTTATGGGGAGTGGGCAGGGAAGTGGAGTTGAGGCCAAGATCAGATCAGCCATGATCTTATTGAATGGCGGAGCAGGCTCGAGGGGCCAAATGACCTACTCCTGCTCCTACGTCTTATGTTCTTCTTATGTTCTTATGTAAGTCTTTCTTTCTTTCAAGGTAAATAAGGAGAAACTGTTTCCACTGGCAGGAAGGTCAGTAGCCAGAGGACACAGATTTAAGACAATTGGCAAAAGAACCAGAGGGGAGATGAGGAGAATTTTTTTTAATGCAGCGAGTTGTTATGATCTGGAACGTGCTGCCTGAAAGGCTGGTGGATGCGGATTCAATAGTAACTTTCAAAAGAGAATTGGATAAATACTTGAAAAGGAAAATAAACTGCAGGGCTGTGGGGAAGAGCAGGGGGAGTGGGACTAACTGGATAGCTCTTCAACAGAGCCGGCACAGGCACGACGGGCCGAATGGCCTCCTTCTGTGCTGCATCATTCTGTGAAACGAATGGAACAAAATGAGACAACCTTTAGCCTCTGGCAGCAAAGCTGCTGCTGTCTATGGCCAGTGAAATGGTGCCCAAGGAAACATGAGGACAAAGGCTGTTGCGTTAAGTCACTGGCGGAGACTGACCCTGACTGCCGCCGATTCATTTATTGTCAGCTGCCCGTAGTTCCACTGATTCCCGTAATTTCCCTCCTTCTGGAAAGCTGTCCGCGACGCGTCTTTGTCGCTGGTGATGTAAACCCGTAAGCGGGAAACGTCGATTCCGTACATGTGGTACCTGGGACGAGAAGAGAATGAGAAGGCCTCGCGGGCACACACTGACCACGCGGGAATAGTCACCCCGCCACACCATAGAGACCGAAAACACAATCATAGAATCAAACAGCACAGAAGGAGGCCGTTCGGCCCATCGTGTCTGTGTCGGCTCTTTTTAAGAACTGTCCAATTCGCCCCACTCCCGTGCTTTTTCCCCATAGCCCTGGAAATGTTTCCTTTTCAACTATACATCCAATTCCCTTTTGAAAGTCACTATTGAATCTGCTTCCACCACCCCTCAGGCAGCGCATTCCAGATCACAACAACTCGCTGCGTAGAAACATTTCTCCTCGTCTCCCCTCTGGTTCATTTGCCAATAACCTTCAATCTGTGTCCTCCGGTTACCAACCCTCCTGCCAGTGGAAACAGTTTCTCCTTATTTACTCTTATCAAAACTTTTCATAAGTTTGAACACCTCTATTAAATCTCCCCTTAACATTTTCTGCTCCAAGGAGAACATCCCCAGTTTCTCCAGTCTCTCCCCATAATTAAAGTCCTGCATCCCTGGTACCATTCTAGTAAATCTCCCTTGCGTCTCTCCAGGGCCTTGACCTCTTTCCTGAAGTGTGCTGCTCCATGGATGACTAACAGGGTCTATTGTGTAATGTTTTATAAATGTGATAAACAGGAATTTAGCAAATTCAGTTTATCTGATACATTATAGCTCGGTCACAATGAATTGTTTCATATCTCAGACTATGCTGAAGTTAAAAAGGATTACATGTTTATTTCCTCTCTCTTTCTTCCCTCCTCTCTGCCAGATGTTGACTAATTGGTTGCTGGGAGTCTTCGCCCACACAGCTATTATTCAAACGTAGGTCTGGGCAGTGAGTGTCGGCCATCTGCTCATCGTGGTGGCACCACAGCGAAACCCGGTCCTATCTTCAATGTTCACATGCCCAAGCACACACACTCACACTCACACACTAACATGCCCAAACACACACACACTAACACACACTCACACACTAACACACACTCACACACTAACTCACTAACATGCCCAAACACACACACACTAACACACACACACATACTCACAAACTCACACACTAACAAACGCTCACACTCACAAACTAACTCACTAACATGCCCAAACACACACACACTAACACACATACACTAACACACATACACACACTAACACACACTCACACTCACACACTAAGGGCTGGATTTTGATACTGGGGCGGGTTGAAGGTGGCAGGGCAGGTTGAGAAAGCAGTTAAAAAGGCTTACGGGATCCTGGGCTTCATGAATAGAGGTATAGAGTACAAAAGTGTGGAAATTATGATGAACCTGTATAAAACACTGGTTCGGCCTCAACTGGAGTACTGTGTCCAATTCTGGCACCACACTTTAGGAAGGATGTGAAGGTCTTAGAGAGGGTGCAGGAAAGATTTACAAGAATGATTCCAGGGATGAGGGACTTCAGTTACGTGGATAGACTGGAGAAGCTGGGGTTGTTCTCCTTGGAGCAGAGAAGATTGAGAGGAGATTTGATAGAGGTGTTCAAAATCATGAGGGGTCTGGACAGAGTAGATAGAGAGAAACTGTTCCCATTGGCGGAAGAGTCGAGAGCCAGAGGACACAGATTTAAGGTGATTGACAGAAGAACCAAAGGCGACGTGAGAAAAAACTTTTTTACTCAGCGAGTAGTTAGGATCTGGAATGCACCGCCTGAAAGGGTGGTGGAGGCAGACTCGATCACGGCTTTCAAAAGGGAGTTGGATAAGTACATGAAGAAAGAAATTTGCAGGGCTACGGGGGAAGGGCGGGGGAGTGGGACTAGCTGAAGTGCTCTTGCAGAGAGCCGGCACGGGCTCGACGGGCCGAATGGCCTTCTTCTGTGCTATAGCCATTCTATGATTTTATGATTCTATGATCCTAACTTGGCCTCATCTCACCACTCGTCCTCATCCCGGAGAACTTCATCTCCTCTTTTACTCTTTCAACTCCTGGTGGTAGATGGGCCTTGGGTCTTCACTTGGTCTCTCAATAAAAAAGAGGCCTGGGGCTCTTTACCTACCAGAAACTGAGACACGATGGCTCGGGCTCGACAGATAATACAGGGCTGAAGAGACGGATCTTTCTGATCTTATTGAATGGCCGCATTGTTGTTACAATATAATAGCCTGGAATTAAGGAACAGTTATCAAGATATCATTACAACAACAGCAGCCTGCACTCATATAGCACCTTTAATGTCGAAAAACATCCCCCTTCACAGAAGCGTAATGAAACATGAAATGGACACGTTACCAAAGAGGGAGGGGGGTGACCAAAAGCTTGTTCAAAGAGGTGGGCTTTAAGGAGCGTCTTAAAGGAGGAGAGGAAGGTGGAGAGGCGGACAGGTTCAGGCAGGGAACTCCAGAGCCTGGGGCCTACGTGCCTGAAGGCACGGCCGCCAATGGTGACGAAGGTGGTGGGTTGAGGGGGGTGGGAGAAATTTTCTATTGACATGGAAGCTTTCTGTTGACACTCGTCTCAGCCGTGGCTCAGTGGGTGGCACTCTCGCCTCTGAGTCAGGAGGTTGTGGGTTCTAAGTCTCACTCCAGAGACTTGAGCACAAAATCTAGTGCAGTACTGAGAGTGTGCTGCACTGTCAGAGGTACTGTCTTTCGGATGAAATGTTACACTGAGGCCCTGTTTGCCCTCTCAGGTGGACATAAAAAAATCCCATGGCACTGTTTCGAAGAAGAGCGGGGAAGTTCTCCCTGGTGTCCTGGGGCCAATATTTATCCCTCAATCAGCATTACTAAAAACAGATGATCTGGTCATTATCACATTGCTGTTTGTGGGAGCTTGCTGTGCACAAATTGGCTGCTGTGTTTCCCACATTACAACAGTGACTACACTTCAAAAGTACTTCATTGGCTGTAAAGCGCTTTGGGACATCCTAAGGTTGTGAAGGTGCTATAGAAATGCAAGTCTTCTTTTCGTTCAATTTGGTTCATGATAGTCTGCGCTTTTCAATCAAAAGAAGCACTTTGACAAAACACCCTAGTATAGAGTAGTCATACTCATGATATCATCCAGGAGCCATTCACAGCCCAATGTCTCTTCACCTGGGGCCCTCAGTTGTCTTAATATTCCAAGGGGGAAACTTTCAGTTGGTTGCGCCTCCTGTTAGCGCCTTAAGAGGGCGCTAATGGGGCGCAAAGCAACTAGCGCCCGTGCGCGGCGATATTTGCGCTGCTCGCGAAATTAACTAGACATTTTGCGGCGGCGCTAAACACTATCGCCACGATCTCCTGCGCCGGCTGATCGTGACATCAGTCGAGTGCGCAACACCCCGGTAGCGCCCCGGAGCGGATATTGAGTGGCGCCCCCTGCCTTACCGCCTGCCGCTAGCAATGACAGGTTGAGGGGAGCATTTTGCAGTCAGGAAGGGACTAGGGGAGCGCTATTTAAAGGCGACCGCTTCCTGCCTTTTTTTGTTGGTGACATTTTTGAACCACGCAATCTGAGAGAGAGAGAGAGAGAGACTTCTGGAGAGAGTCAACGCTGTGTGAAGGAGTTTTGGGTACTGAGCAGCACTTTGCAGGTTCATTTTGATTTGCCCTTCCTTGTATCGATTCAGAGGAGATTGTGGGGGCTGCACTCTGAGCTCTTTCCCTGGGCCTCTCCATTGTTCTTTCCAGCAGATTTGATGTACAGGTCTCTCCAGGCCGAGATTCAAGGCTGCAATGAGCAGGATGTGGATGGAAAGCAAGATCAACCCTCCCCTTTAAGAACTGGCCGGCGCCATTGTGTCTGGGTTCCATTGTTGACTGACATCACATGAGCTTCGCCAGCGCTCTGAGTTAGCGCCTCGCTCCTCGGCCTTTGCGCCTTAAGACAGATGTGTAGTGCCTGATTTAGCGCTCCAATCACCTCCATGGGCGATAAAAGTCAAGTTTGCAGTCGGAGGCGATAATTAGCGCCAGGCGCTAAACTTTGCGCCCGGCCGATAATTGCGCCCCAAATGGGGCGATACTGAATTTCTCCCCCCCAAGTGTTTCCATGGACATATCCTGCCTGGCTGTGGGATATTGATCTAGCTCAGATTCAGTGACGATCTCTCTCCTTTTCTAACTCTCCAGTAATAAACAGCAAGGGAATTCTATTAGGGGGCAAGGTTAGCACTGGTTCCATACAGCAAGTGAATAGACTGCATTAAGATACAGTGGAGATTCAATTCTCTGCACTCCCGCTATCCACGTGCTCAGGCATCTGCCAGAATTTTTATGGAAGTCAAGTCTTTAGATGAAGAGGTGAGCAGGAATGCTAATGTAACTTATTGAACTAAAAACTAAGATAAGAGAGGACTTGCATTTGTATAACGCCTCTCATGACCTCAAGACATCCCAATGGACTTTACAGCCAATGAAATACTTTTGAAGTGCAGTCACTGTTGCAATGGAGCAACAATAATTTGTATTTATATAGCGCCTTTAACATAGTAAAACATCCCAAGGCGCTTCACAGGAACATTATAAAACAAAATTTGACACCGAGCCACAGAGGGGAGAAATTAGGGCAGATACCAAAAGCTTGATCAAAGAGGTAGGTTTTAAGGAGCGTCTTAAAGGAGGAGAGAGAGGTAGAGAGGTTTAGGCAGGGAATTCCAGAGCTTCGGGCCTTGGCAGCTGAAGGCACGACTACCAAAGGTTGAGCGATTAAAATCAGGGATGCTCAAGAGGCCAGAATTGGAGGAGCGCAGATATCTCGGGGGGGTTGTGGGGCTGGAGGAGATTACAGAAATAGGGAGGGGTGAGGCCATGGAGGGATTTGAACACAAGGATGAGATTTTTAAAGCATTGCTTAACCGGAGCCAATGTAGGTCTGCGAGCACAGGGGTGATGGGTGAACGGGACTTGGTGCGAGTTGGGGCACGGATGACCTGAAGTTTACAGGGAGTAAAAAGAGGGAGGCCGGCCAGGAGTGTGTTGGAATAATCAAGTCTAGAAGCAACAAAGGCATGGATGAGGGTTTCAGCAGCAGATGAGCTGAGACAGGGGCGGAGTCGGGTGATGTTATGGAGGTGGAAACAGGCGGTCTTAGTTAATGTAGGAAACGTGGCAGCCAATTTGTGCACAGCAAGGTCACACAAACAGCAATGACATAATGACCAGATAATCTGTTTTTGTTATGTTGATTGAGGGATAAATATTGGCCCCAGGACACCGGTGATAACTCCCCTGCTCTTCTTCAAAATAATGCCTTTGGATCTTTTACGTCCACCTGAGAGAGCAGACGGGGCCTCGGTTTAATGTCTCATCTGAAAGCCGGCACCTCTGACAGTGCAGCACTCTCTCAGCACTGCGCTGGGAGTGTCTGACTGGATTATATGCTCAAGTCTCTGGAGTGGAACTTGAACCCATGACCTTCTGAATCAGAGGCAAGGGTGCTACCCATTGAGGCGCGGCTAAAGAAAATGTTGAAAGGAGATTTGAGGACTAGTTGCTATTCTCCATTTCCACTGGGCAGTCTTTTGTCTGAGGTTGACTTGTAAAACTAGCTCATGAAATGATTGGGCTCAGTTTTGTAGAATACAGTCCCCCAGCTTCCTGGGAAAGCTACTCAGAGAAAGCGCCATGTGCAGCTGCAATTTTAGATTGAAGTCAGGAGGGGGGCGATGTTGCTGCACATTATTGACACTCGCGCACACTCACATGGCAGGACACCGCACTCCCTTCAGCTCAACTGCAGGAACATTGATGCAAAATTCATGCACCTACCCCTAGCTGCTAGCTGGTGCCAACGGGAAATAGGCGCGTAACATGGTGATCTTCTGGACTGTGCTATTTGTGGGGGAGGGTTGCATTAAATGAGTGAGGAACAGCAGTGGCAAACACAGATAGTCTCTTTCCAACCACAACAACTTGCATTTATATAGCGCCTTTAACGTAGTAAAACCTCCCAAAGTGCTTCACAGGAGCGATTATCAAACAAAATTTGACACCGAGCCATGTAAGGAGCTATTAGGACAGGTGACCAAAGACTTGGTCAAAGAGGTAGGTTTTAAGGAGCGACTTAAAGGAGGAGAGAGAGGCGGAGAGGTTTAGGGAGGGAATTCCAGCGCTTAGGGCCCAGGCAGCTGAAGGCACGGCCACCAATGGTGGAGCGATTAAAATCGGGGGATGCTCAAGAGGCCAGAATTGGAGGAGCGCAGATATCTACGGGGGGTTGTGGGGCTGAAGGAGATTACAGAGATAGAGAGGGGGCGAGGCCATGGAGGGATTTGAAAACAAGGATGAGAATTTTAAAATCGAGGCGTTGCTGGACCGGGAGCCAATGTAGGTCAGCGAGCACAGGGGTGATGGGTGAACGGGACTTGGTGCCAGTTAGGACACAGGCAGCCGAGTTTTGGATGAGCTCAAGTTTACACAGAGGGTGGAAGATGGGAGGTTGGCTTAACCTTCATTCTGATTGGATCATGCTAGACCTGTTGTCAACTGTGACCTGGGTCCTTCCATGATCCAGAGGAAGTTCAGGGCCCTCACCTTCTGCGCATCGTCTACAGTGCTGCAGAGATGACCTCTGGTTTTACTGCTATAGAGGTCAAATCAGGGGAGAAGAGGGAGCCAGAGGACTCCCCAGTTTTGCCCTGTGAGACTCCAGCATGTTTTAAGTGGGCCACCCACTTGCTTCCTTGTCTTGCCATCGGCTGCCTCTTCTTGCCGCCCACTTGCCCCCTGTACTTGCTACCGCTGCCCTGGTTTTCTCCCCGCTTTGTGCACATATAGAAAAGAGAAGGCTGAGGAGCGACCTAACAGCGGTCTTATGAAAGGGTTCGATAGGGTAGACGTAGAGAAGACGTTTCCATTTGTGGGGGTGTCCAAAACTAGGGGGCATCCATGTAAGATAGTCACTAATAAATCCAATTGGGAATTCGGGAGAAACTTCTTTACCCAGAGAGTGGTTAGAATGTGGAACTCGCTTCCACAGGGAGTAGTTGAGGCAAATAGTATAGATGCGTTAAGGGGAGTGTAAGGTAAGTTTTTGACGGATAAAGGAATAGAAGGATATGTTGATGGGGTTAGATGAAGAGGGGTGAGAGGAGGCTCATGAGGAGCATAAACAGAGGCACAGACCAGTTGGGCCGAATGGCCTGTTTCTGTGCTGTAAATTCTATGTTATTCTACGTTTTGGTTATAACAGGTTCATTATTACAGTATACTGTATTCGCTGCTCACGATGCGGTCTCCTCTACATTGGGGAGACCAAACGCAGATTGGGTGACCGCTTTGCGGAACACCTCCGTTCAGTCCGTAGGCGTGACCCCGCGCTTCCGGTCGCCTGTCACTTTAATTCTCCGCTCCACTCCCACTCTGACACCTCTGTCCTCGGCCTCTTACAGTGTTCCAACGAAGCTCAACGTAAGCTCGAGGAACACCTTTCGATTAGGCACTTTACAGCCTTCTGGACTCAACATCCAGTTCAACAATTTCAGACCAGAACTTCTGCCCCTATTTTTTTTCCCACCTGGCAGCTGTCGATCATTCTGCCATCGCCATTTACACTTCATCTAGACTCATCTTCTGTTTCTTAACTTGTCCCGCTACCATCTCCTTTTGCCTTGCACCATCGTCCCTTTTGTCTCTCAATCTCTCCTGCCTTCCATCCTATCACAGACCTTCCCTTTTGTTCTTTCCTCTCCTCCCCCCTCTCCCTGCACTTGCTGAAAAACCTTTTGCATCTCCAACTGAGGAAGGGTCATTGACCTGAAACGTTGACTCTGTTTCTCTCTCTACAGATGCTGCCTGACCTGCTGAGTATTTCCAGCATTTTCTGTCTTGATTTAATTATTACCTGATTGGTTTCCATACGTGTGATCATCAGTCGGGCCAGTTATGGGTGGGTAGGAAGGTCCATTCATTCTCTCCCAGTCACCTTCGTCCAATGGATCTTGTCTCCAGTAGCAAAATCCGTCTTGAAAATTGCAGTTTATTTTCTCCTGATCTATAGACAGAGATCATGACAACCTCAGTTTTAAACACGTCAGCACTGTTTTGTGAAAATTTCTGACCTGTGAGTAAACCCCAAGTGAAATTATTACTGACCATTCAGTAAGTTCTCCCAGTAAGTTCCGCGTGGCTGAGTGCGGTTGTTAGTAAAACATGGAATAGACCATACCGAAGCTAATGGAATAGATGTGTCTGTCATAAAACATGGAGTGGCTCTCTATAGAAAATAACATTTTGGGATACAGGATATGAGCCATTTGAGACATGGCGTGTGGTGAGTGTGGCATGCTCGGGAGGAACAGGTGACTTTGGACCTGTGGTTCCCAAAGCTCTCCACCACTGAGGGTTTCCTCGCCTCATGTCTGGCTCTGTTGTAGACTCATTGATAGAGATTGAGCACGATGGTTAGTCAACAACTCCATTAGTGTAACATGTGACTACCAGGATGGTAGAAGGCGATCTAGATGGACCTGGGTCTTTTTGCATCTAGCAATACCTATGTTCCTATGCTTCATGTGCAGTACTTTTGCTCAATTTATTGGGCTGCGCGTGCGGTTCTAAACTCTCTGGAGTTCAGAAGAATGAGAGGTGATCTCATTAAAACATGTACAGGGGAAAAATTCGGTCGCGCCCCCTTTGGGGCGCTAACTTCGCCAGGGCGCTACTTTTAGCGCCCCGAAAAAGTTAGCACCCCTGCGCCGTAAATTGAGAGGTAGCGCCCCAAGTAGGAGGCGGGGCCGCAACGGGAAGCGCTCCCCCTCCTTCCTGGGGCGCTACCATTCAATATCATGGCGCTACGTGCAACAGCGTCACTCGCGTTGGCACGTAGCGCCGCAGTATTACAGGTCTCCCTCCCCTGATTAAAGGGGAGGGGCCTAGCTCTACACGCACCAGGGCCCTGCTGGACCATCGGGGAGCGGGGTGCCGGGAAAACAGCCCGGCATTCAAGAGGAGTGCCGGGCTGACCGATCGTGGCTGGCACCCCGCATGAGGAAGCGAAAGGGGGCAGGTGCTGGCAGGCGGCCCCAAAAAAAATGGCCGCCCAGCACCTGCCCTTTGAATTCGCTGCCACCACGGCCGCAAAAACGCCACCCTGACCCTGTCGGACATAGCGTCTGGCGGTAGGTCAGGGGGCACAACTGATGTTTGCGAGCGGAGCGCTGCGCACGGCGATGATGTCACTGCCGGAGGTGCAGCGTCGCGGGGCGCTACCGGCTGCTGCCACCGCTAACCTCCCACTGAATTTCGCAGGTGGCATTAGCGGCGGCGCACCCAGGCGCTAGGGGTTTTGCGCCCCATTAGCGCCCAAAAGGAGCGCTAATGAGAGGCGCAAAGCAACCCAATTTTCCCCCCATAAGATTCTGAGGCGGATTGACAGGGTAGATGCTGAGAGGTTGTTTCCCCTGGTTGGAGAGTCCTGAACGAGGGGGCATAGTCTCAGGAAAAGGGGTCGGCCATTTAGGACTGAGATGAGGAGGAATTTCTTCACTCAGAGGGTTGTGAATCTTTGGAATTCTCTTCCCCAAAGGGCTGTGGAGGCTCAGTCATGGAGTATATTCAAGGCTGAGATAGATAGATTTTTGGACTCTTGGGGAATCAAGAGATATGGCGATAGGATGGAATAGTAAAGTTGAGGTTAAGATCAGCCATGATCTTATTGAATGGCAGAGCAGGCTCGAGGGGCCGTATGGCCGACTCCTGCTCCTAATTCTTAATTTCTTATGTTCTTATGAGGGACTTTCGAAACAATGTTGGAGCTCGTGGAGGAGTCCACCACCAACTTGTGTGGGGTTCCGGTTCAAGGCATCGTCGCTTTGCAGTCAACCTTGGAGCGTGTGGCCACCTCAATGTGTGCGGGAGCCTGCGGCACCATTGATCCATCAGGGGGGGCCATGCAAGGTCTGAGCTCAACCATCTCTGCCAAGCTGGGAAACCAAATGGAGAGGAGCTTCAATCAGACCATCGATGCCCTATAGTCTGCACTCCCGCTGATCAGTCGGAGTGCTGAGTCACTGACCCCAGAAACTTTGGCAGGGTCAGTGCTGGAGGTCACTGACGGGCGTGACCCTGGCATAACTATCGGGGATCACATCCCCCACAAATATTCAGGGTCTTAATACCAGTCACCGGGGCATTGACATAAGAACATAGGAACATTAGGAACAGGAGGAGGCCGTTCAGCCCCTCTAGCCTGCTCCGCCATTCAGTTAGATCATGGCTGATCTGTACCCTCAATCCCAATTAGTCGCTTTTGCACCATATTCCCTGATACCCTTATCCAACAAAAATCTATCGATCTCAGTCTTGAAAGCTCCAATTTACCCCCCGCCCCCCCCCCCAGCATCCACAGCATTTAGGGGGAGAGAATTTCAAATTTCCACTACCCTTTGTGTGAAAATGTGTTGCGTGATTTCCATGCAAAATGGCCTCGCTCTAATTTTAAGATTGTGCCCCCTTGTTCTTGATTCCCAAGTTGGTGCCAGGGCACTGATTGTGCTATTGCCACTGGGTCCCTGTTTTATTCTGATGTCTTGTTCATGACCAGCGGAGAGCCAGATAATTATGATTAATATTCAAATGAAACGCAAGCCTCCCTTTGAACAATTGTGGGGACTTACTGCTGATGGCCCTGAGGTTAAACGCTGTGATGGTTGCGTTGAAACCAAAATCGGAAGATGGGAAATTATCCGTCTGGAATTCTACCGTAGCCTGGTTGGAAAAAATCCTTACAGATCCGGGATGGAAACCTGAGAGTGAGGCTAAGTGAAACAGAGCAAGATTAGGATTGCGTGAGTTCATGTAGAGAGTCATTGTTAAAAAACTAAACCATTTGTTTTTTGCCGAGGTTGAGGTTCCTTCCCCTGCTTTACGTATTTTACTCCCCAGTTTCCTCCCCTGACTCACTCCAGGGTTAGACCTCAGTGGGAGCCTGCCTTTCCCTCCCATACCTCGCCCGTACCTCCCTGGGGGTTGATTATTGACCTTTGGGCTCCCGGCCAGCAGACTGCGCGGCCGATCGCCCGTCTCCACGGTGACGAGGCGGCCGAGATCGTGAGGACGCGGCTTCATTTCCATCGAACCGGCGAGCTGAGAGGCGCCGAACAGGATTAACGGAGCAGGTAAGGCTACCAACCCCATTTTGAAATTGGGAAATGTCACACGGGCGCACTAGGGTTGTTTCTCCGGAGGCTGAGGCACATTACTGGGGCAGATTAGAGGCACTTCACTATACTATACAATACTGACATCGGCAAGGGGTGGGTGGGGGGGATTTTAACTGGGAGCCAGTTTCAGCCGGTGGGAGTGAACGTCAAACACACCTGATGTCATTAGTTTGAGGCTTAGGCTATTTTAACTGCCGGGCCTCATTCACATCCCGCTGGCCAGGTGCCTTCCCGAAACAGGTGGAAGGAGCCTACTAGCCAACTTCAGACAGGTCAAAATCACGGGTTCTGGCGGCCGCTCTCCGGCCCCAGGGTAAGTCACGGGCGCGGGCTGGGGTATTGGGGCCATTTCCCGGGTGGGATAGCGGGGAGCCCAAGGCAGCAGAGGCCCTAGTCTTTCCTTATGGGGCCCACAGCAGCACTCAAATTGCTTTCGACGTATCTTAGAGGGGCTCCGCCTCCTCCCTGCGCAGTCGGCTGTTAAAATGGATCGTCATTGGACCAAGATTAAGTAATAAATTAATAGGGCTCCCATCTGAGTCAGGCAGGCACCTCGGCCGCCTAAATAAAGGGCCCAGGTCAGATGGCGGCGGGTGGGAATAGAACGGGAATAAGTCTTTGCATCACTCATTGTAACTGTGCACTGGGTGGACAGGGATAAAATTCACCCCTGGGTGTCTCAAATAGGAAAGACCTCCATTCTCCAGCACTAACACCTTTTACCTTCACCCCACAAAAATAATTAAAATAGATTTAATCTAAAAATCTAAAAAGCAGTTGATTGCTTACCGATTAATTCTTTACTGGAGCCCGTTCCTTGATACAGGTTAAGGTAGTCAGTCCATTCCTCGGTTTGGAAGTCAATGAAATTCACCTTTATATAAAGGCCTGGTTCAACTCTAGTCACAATCACACACACACAAGGGAGACTTTAGAGGGGCCCAATCTCAACATAAACTTACCAGCCCCCAGTTTCAGTTCCTTTCGCCCCATCCCCCAATCAATGCACGGCTCTGGGGGAGTGTCTAGGGGCATTCCCAGACCTCCCCAGGGAATTCTGCCCAGTGCACCACCAAAACTATTAGGTCGAGAACTGACCTAGGTCTGGTACTGTTGCTGTTTTCATACCTTCACGCTCTTTCTTCCCTTGGAGAACAATGTGAAGTAGTGGGAGGATTAGTTAGATTTACAAAGATGGTACCAGAAATGCGAGGGTACACCTATCAGGAAAGGATGAACAGGCTGGGTCTCTTTTCTCTTGAAAAGAGAAGGTTGAGGGGTGACCTAATCGAGATTTTTTAAATCATGAAAGGTTTTGATAGAGTAGATACAGAGAGAGTGTTTCCACTTGTAGGGAAGAGCAAGACTAGAGGCCATCAATATAAGATAGTCACCAAGAAATCCAATAGGGAATTCAGAAGAAACTTCTTTACCCAGAGAGTGGTGAGAATGTGGAACTCGCTACCACAGGGAGTGGTTGAAGCGAATAGTATAGATGCATTTAAAGGGCGGTTAGATAAGCATATGAGGGAGAAGGGAATAGAGGGTTATACTGATAGATTTAGATGAGGAAAGACAGGAGGAGGTTCGAGTGGAGCATAAACGCCGGCATGGACTGGTTGGGCCAAATGGCCTGTTTCTGTGTCGTATATCCTACGTAATCCTATGATTCGCGGGCTGATTAACCGTCTGACAGCCCGCAACATGGCGGTGATGGGGAGGGGAGGGGGTTGGGGTGGGGAGGGGTTGGGGAGGTGAGGTAAGGGGAGGGGGAGGGCAGGAGTTTTCATGAAGCTGGCAGTAGTCTTAAGAGTTAATAATATCTGTACTTACAAGCTGCATGTTACCAGGGCCAGACTCGCACGGAGGGGACATAGTTTTCCTCTTTTTCGAAAAGATGTTAATAACTATATATATATATTTTTTTCTGTATTTTAATGAGAGCAGATTTGCAACATCCAATTTCATGTGATTTCATTAATAGACAGCAGACCAATCCTGAAGCAGCTTATTGCATCGCTCATTTTATACTTCGTAAACTGCTGATGAGCTGCTTAATGACCCAAAGACTTGATGAAGATTTGGTTGATCTAGATGTGGAGTGTGCCAAGCTTTTCACCAGTGGCTCAGGATGACATTCGCTCATTAAACCATTGGCGGCCGTGCCTTCAGCTGCCTGGGCCCTAAGCTCTGGAATTCCCTGCCTAAACCTCTCCGCCTCTCAACCTCTCTTTCCCCCTTTAAGACGCTCCTTAAAACCTACCTCTTTGACCAAGCTTTTGGTCACCTGTCCTAATATCTCATTATGTGGCGCATGTGTTAAATTTCAGCTGATAACGCTCCTGTGAAGTGCCTTGAGATGGTTTTCTAAATCTGTAAAACGGTCCCGTTTCTATCCCTTCAACCATAATGATCACTCTTTTCAACACTTTTCATCATTATAATAATTCTTATAAACACAGTACAGAAATCTGTCTGGAACACGAAACAAATTTTAATAGAAGGAATGGTACTGGCTTGGTTAATACCAGGATGGTAGAAGGTCAACTAGATTGACCGTGGTCATCTTTCGTCTAGCAATTCCTATGTTCCCTGTGTGAATGTGGTGTGCCACTGCCTCTCAGGGATCAGGGAGGTCCCGGTTTGATTCCTGATCTGTGCTGAGTTACTTGAATCAACATGACTAAAAACAGATTATCCGGTCATTATCACATTGCAGTTTGTGGGAGCTTGCTGCGTGCAAATTGGCTGTCGCGTTTCCCTACATTATAACAGTGACTACACTTCAAAAAGTACTTCATTGCCTGGGACATCCTGAAGTCGTGAAAAGTGCCATAGAAATGCAGGTCTTTCTTTCTTTCTTGATCTCAGTAAGGACACCACAATCAGCCTCAGTGTCTCCGGTTTAGGTAAGGGAAAAACACAGCCAGGGTTCCTGCTCCTCATCACTATCCAGTGACTTGTGCTGTAGAGTGTCTATCGTGAACGTTGGGTGAAGAGAGGATTGGCCTTGTGTCTGATGTCCCCTCCCTCCCTAGTCACAGTTTAGTGGCACCCACAGCCACTTGAAAGAAAGACTTGCACCTTTCACGTCTTCAGAACAACCCAAAGTGCTTTACAGCCAATAAGGTACTTCAAAAAAAAAGTGTAGTCACTGTTGTAATGTAGGAAACACAGCAGCCAATTTGCACACAGCAAGCTCCCACTGTGATAATGACCAGATCATCTGTATTTTTTTAAGTGATGTAGGTTGAGGGATAAATATTGGCCCCAGGACACCATGAAGAACTCCCCTGCTTTACTTCGAAATAGTGCCACGGGATCTCTTACATCCACCTGAGAGGACAGACATGGCCTCAATTTAACGTCTCAACTGAAAGACGGCACCATCTGATTTTGTGCTCAAGTCTCTGGAGTGGGATTTGAACCCACGACCTTCTGACTCACTGAGCCACGGCCGACACCTTCGAGTGAGATAGCGGAGGTCTTCTGGTTCCCGTGAAACTGGACTGAAGCAACAGTCTGGGTCTTGAGTAGAGGAACAGGGAGCAAACTAATACAGATCTCAGAGTGAAGAAGTGTTCTGGTAATTTACCTGATGATCCATCGGCAGAAAGTGTCAGGATCGTATGGCTTGGGGAAATTAATCGAATGGAATGAATCGAAAGAGCCAGTCAGCAGATACGATCCATCGCAGGGTGTAGCTGTGGGAATGAGAGAGGGATATTAATTAACGTCTTCTACCAATGCAGAGTGTAAGCCACCAGTTCACGGCCAAATTTGTAGTAGAGACAGAAAATGCTGGAAACTTACAGTGGGTGCATTAGCATCTGAAAGTGGAAAGGAAGGGGTAATGGTTCAGGTGGGGAACTGGGACCACAGGAAGAGGAGTAAAAGGTCAATAGTGTACCAACAGCTTTGCTCCATAGGTCTATTTTAGTGGTACCCTTTTACTTGTTGCATGGGAGCTGAGAAAGCCCTGCCTCGTTTTTTGCTGGAGAGCCAGTAAAGGGGAAGGACTAGCACTGAATCCCAGTGAGGTCATCATCTCAGAGAGGGGCAGGGCTTGGATGGAGGCCCAGAAGCCCATGAGGCAGCCAGTCTGCCAAAGGCAACGGTGAAAGGTAGACAGGCCACAATTGGCCTCTGAGCTGAATTCTGAGTATATAGAATTACATAGTATTTACAGCACAGAAACAGGCCATTCAGCCCAACTGGTCTGTGCCGGTGTTTCTGCTCCACACAAACCCCCTCCCACTCCTCCTATTTCATCTCACCCTATCAGCATCTTCTTCTATTCCTTTCTCCCTCATGTACTTATCTAGCTTCCCCTTAAATGCATCTATACTATTCGCCTCAACAACTCCCTGTAAGTTCCACATTCTCACCACTCTCTGGATAAAGAAGTTTCTCCTGAATCCATTATTGGATTTATTAGTGACTATCTTTTATTTATGGCCTCTAGTTTTGGACTCCCCCACACAAGTGGAAAAATCTTCTCTACGTCTACCCAATCAAACCCTTTCATAATCTTGAAGACCTCTATTAGGTCACCCTCAGCCTACTACGTTCTCGAGAAAAGAGCCCGAGCCTCTTCAGTCTTTCCTGATAGGTATAACCTCTCAGCTCTCTTATCATCCTTTAAAATCTTTTTTGCACTTTTTCCAGTGCTTCTATATCCTTTTTGTAATATGGAGACCAGAATTGTGCACAGTACTCCCAACTGTGGTCTAACCAAGGTTCTATATAGGTTTAACATAACTTAAGTTCATTTCAATTCTATTTCTCTAGAAGTATCACTGATGTAATTTATTTACAACCCATAGTACCTGCCCATTGTAGGTTATATTTTATATAATACTAGCAGTTCTCCCAAAGTTATTTTTCATTCATTCATAGGATGTGGGTGTCGCTGGCAAGGCCGGCATTTATTGCCCATCCCTCATTGCCCTCGAGAAGGTGGTGGTGAGCCGCCTTCTTGAACCCTTGCAGCCCATGAGGTGAAGGTGCTCCCACAGTGCTGTTAGGGAGGAAGTTCCAGGATTTTGACCCAGCGATAATGAAGGAACAGCGATCTATTTCCAAATCAGGATGGTGTATGACTTGGAGGGGAACTTGGAGGTGGTGGTGTTCCCATGCGCCTGCTACCCTTGTCCTTCTAGGTGGAAGAGGTCGCGGGTTTGGGAGGTGCTGTCGAAGAGGCCTTGGTGAGTTGCTGCATTGCATCTTGTAGATGGTACACACTGTAGCCACGGTATGCCAGTGGTGGGAGTGACTGTTTAAAGTGGTGGATGGGGTGCCAATCAAGCGGGCTTGATCAAGTATTGCTCACAGTGAGACAGAGGATTGACTAAACTGTGACATCCAAAGTGTGATGGCTAAAGTGTGACCAGGAATTAAGTACGACACTTACAGGAAGTGCACACTACATGCAAGAGGTTTAGTTCTGATAGATATCGATTCGATCGTGTGGAATACAGACTTTATTCTGAGTGATGAAAGCTTGAGTGGTATGTTTTCCCTACCTAAATTGTTTTCCCATCTCTCTCCACTCTAAAGGCACTGATCCATGTCGGAGGACAGTTCCTCCCCTAAAAGGCCATTTTCCATGCATCAACGTAGAAAGTGGGGGCACGTTACCTGACTGCTACAGTGATGGGGAGGAAGGGTCATTTCCAAGCCTCATGAAATCATGCATGAATCTCAAAGCGGGGGCGCTGGGTGCTAATCACTGGATGACTTCTCATTTCTCCTCCCTCTCATACTGGGAACACCAAAGCTAATTGGGACACATTCATTGCTTCCCTAGGATCAGCTAACTCACTACCAGCCAGGGTTCGAGCTTACAAATCAAATGACGTACAAATCTAAATGGTACACCAAGTGGAATAGGAATGATTAAATCAAAGATTCACCCAGTAGGCAATATAACTATTATTGGGCACAGCTTTACTGGACACTAAACAGAACTTAACGTTAATGCCCATCATAAGGTTCATTTACCCTACACACAGAAAACCGACAGCAAATGGCTCTAGATTTCACTGCCGTTATGGAGAACTGATGTACGCTGCTTCTTCTAAGTCCCTTCTCAGTTTCTGATTGTGAAGCTTAATCAACAGATTATGTCACCGCTTGATGACGCTACAAGGCTGCGTGGGAAATTACATCTGCGTTTGGTCCTGAATTGCTGAATTTCACATTTACACTGTAGTCAGGTGTTGGGGTTTGACACTCTCCGGTTTTACTTTCCCATTTCAATGTGGTATCAGGTGTCTGATCTGAACCCATGTATTCGCTCAAAATCTGGCACCATTGCCAATGTAGACAGAGCTTGGCTGTGATGCCAATGCTAAGCAAGAAAGAACTTGCATTTCTATCGCACCTTTCACCACCTCCGAACATCCCAAAGCACTTTACAGCCAATGAAGGGCTTTTGAAGTGTAGTCGCTGTGGTAATGTAGGAACGTAAACATACATCATTAGTTAGCAAAACCAAAGCAAGAAACCAAAAGAAGATCAGATAACTGTACCACAATGTTGCTCGTCTTCATCCGAACCGTCGGGACAATCCGTTACTCCATTGCAGAACAAGTCCTGATCGACACAGGTTATACCATCGGCACACATCCTATCTCCTGGGAAGCAATGTTCTTTGACACAAGAAAATAAATCAATAAGTGATGCTCAGACGTAGTAACAGTAAAACCCTTTCTTTTCTCCTATTTTCTGCTCTCCTCTTCTCAAGTCACTGACGAGTGTTGGATACAGTTCTACAGGTGCTGGCTGCCCTCTGGTACCTCCCCCACTTGGCCGTTCTTCATGTGTGAGCTGGGAGAGTGAGCTTCAACTGGCTATTCACTTGTAGAGCGCTTCACATGTGCGCTCAATCCTGTCCACAGGAGTAAAACGGGCGCCTAAGCGCTCAATATGGCGGGCGGTGTACGTACGCATGCACAGTCCGCCACCTACCATATTGGTAATGGTTGAAGTATAGGCGTCCAGGGCCCGGGCCGGAAACAAACGTTAGGTCCCTTTGCTTATGTAAATAAGGGGGCCTAATGCCTGTTTCAGGACCCTTTCCTATTGGGCCGCCCTTAACGCAGCCAGCTCCGGGCTTCCTGCGTTCAGCGTGGCCAAGCCTACACGCGGCCTATCCAGACTTGGCAATGTGGCCCAGATCTCGAGAACGAAAGCACTTTTCAGCAAGGTTCACTGGAATGCAATCATGATTGGGAATGCCCCCCATTTAGCCCATGGCCGCTTCAGCCAATTGTAGCTCCGCCAACTGTTACACTGGCTGTGATTAGCTGACTCAGCGTGGACAGGGCGATTCGGACTTCTTTGATGGGATCGAATGTACAAATGCACGCAGAGCGTCGCCTGAGTAGATTGGGAATAGGTTGGCTCACTGCCCAATAACCCGCCTGGGCGGAAGGCCGGTGACACCCCTTCATAAAATTGGCCCTGATATTTTTAATGAACTCGTTAATCTCAGTACAGGGCACCCTCCTGTCGGTGTTGGCATTGGTTCGCTCGATGGCTGCTGTGTTGTCCATTCCCTGGTGCTGGCGAGTATGCCAGAAAATCAGCTCAGTTTAAGCGTCAAACTGCAGAGACGAAGTAGAGTTAACAGCTAACGCTCTTCCCCAAACCATCACCCCATCACCGTTCAGTCCTCGGTCTATTCCCTTACTTGTGAGCTGAACGCTGCTGGTGTTGATACGGAAGTTTCCCAGAAATGACCCCTCGTTAGCTTCGATGGCGGTCACCATTTCATTCCTCACCTTGACATTCGACACAGGGCCGGTGAAGTGGAGGTTGAACAACACAACCACACTGCCATTTCTGAAAAGCACAAGCAACAACAACAACTTGCATTTATATAGCGCCTTTAATGTAGCAAAGAAAATCCCAAGGCCCTTCACAGGAGCGATGATCAGATAAAAATTTGACACAGAGCCACACAAGGAGATATTAGGACAGGTGATCACCAATCTTCCCTCTGATTTTTTTGGTGGGGCACGGAACCTTTAATGGCAGCTCATTCAAATTTCTGCGCATGCGCGGTTTTTCCATTGAGAAGCTGGCAAGCGGCCGGCGCGGGACCTCCAGTCAGCTGCGGGGCTGAGCAGCTTGATGGGATCATTGGTGACCATAAGCTTGATCAAAGAAGTAGGTTTACAGGGGCTTCTTAAAGCAGGAGAGAGAGACGAAAGGTTTAGGAAGGGAATTCCAGAGCGAGGCTGGTGAACCCAAATGGGTTCAAATGGTGCTTTATTTTAAATTGAGTTAGTAACTGTTACTGAAGTGGAATTAAATGTAGGAAATGGGCAGAGTCCTTTCACCTGTGCTCCAATCCAGACCCAACTGGAAAGATGAAAGTCTCCTGTCTCTATTAACTGGAAAGATTTTGCTCCTGATGTGGGTTGTGTTTATCTTAACACACAGCACTGTGGGCGAGTTTGCATTAGGTTGTCAACTCTAGTTGGGTGTATTCCTGGAGTTTTAATCACATTTTTCTGCCATCTGCAATATATTAATCTTTTACCTCTCGGGTAGACATAAAAGATTCCATGGCACTATTTCGAAGAAGAGCAGGGGAGTTCTCCCATGTGTCCTGGCCAATATTTATCCCTCAACCAACCTCACTAAAACAGATTTTTTTTGTATTCATTCCTGGGATGTGGGCGTCGCTGGCAAGGCCCAGCATTTATTGCCCATCCCTAATTGCCCTTGAGAAGGTGGTGGTGAGCCACAGTCCAAAAATGTGCGGGTTAGGTTGATTTGGCTATGATAAATTGACCCTTAGTGTTAGGGGGGGATTAAATATGTGGGGTTATGGGGATATGTTAGGGGGAATTAAATACGTGGGGTTACGGGGTTAGGGTGGGATATGTGTACTGTGGGGATTAAAGCAGGGACAGGGTACTGGATTTGGATGATCAGCCATGATTGTATTGAATGGTGGAGCAGGCTCGACGGGCCGAATGGCCTACTCCTGCTCCTAGATTCTATGTTTCTATGTATGTTTGAACCGCTGCAGTACGTGCGGTGAAGGTGTGAAGAAATAGCCAGGATTCAGAAAAATATACGATACTAAGAACAGATTTCTGAAATTATTAATAAATGACATACTGGGTTTAAAAGACATAAGCCTTAGCAGACACAGGCTGCAAACAGAATACAGGCTTATGAGATAAGATCAGTTGTTAAACAAAGTTGTAAAACACCACAGGCTTTGAAAAGGGAATCGGTTATCGACCAAGAAACAAGCCCTATTGATAAAGCAAAGGTTTGCTTCCAGAGCATCTGGACATTGGAATCAAAACAATCGAATCACCCAGTTTAAAGTGTTAAAAGCTAACACTGATGCAAACAGAAACTTAGAATATTAAACAACCATAGGCCTTCATAATATCACATCAAATAAGACAGGAAACACGATTAAATATGCAATCAATTCAGATAGCTAGAAAACAAGTAAACACTGAGTTAAAGTGTTTTCAATTTACATATTGTAAATATGATACCTACAGAAGGCTTTGAAGAAATGACATCAAGCAAAAGAAACACCTGCTGAACAAATAGTTTTAATGTTAAGCTTGAAATATGGAGTCCCGAGGTCTGATAAAAACCAATTGAAGTAAATAAGAAATATATGGAAGACCCTAGATAAAGAATTTACAAGTTGTAAAAGGTACACAAACAAGACGACTTTGAAAATATGACTTCAATGGATACACCAAGCAATTACATTGTTCTTGTATTGAACTTGGAATACCACGGAGTCACAACTTCTGATAATAACCAGTCAAAGTAGTATTAGAAATTCAATAGAAAGACTTCGATAAGAATTGCATCAAACAGAAACCATTGCTGTCATTGTGTTTATGATGGTTTTTGAAACATCTAAGGTAGAGACATAATTATGCATGCAATGGCTAAATTGACAGTAAAGACAGAAAGCATTCAACAGAGATATTAATAAAGAATAGAACAAAGTCAGCAAATAATGACTTGACATAATTAGCTTACATCAGCACGAATACTTCAAAGGATAAACCACCCAAAAAAGATATAAAAATAGACCTTTTTCAAACAGAAAGTCAGAAGTCGCTGGGAAGACAAGCGTTTCTCAACTTTACAGACATTCTCTGTAAGTTTACAACTTTTGAGTCTCGGGTAATCAAGGTATTTGATTTTGATGGATATTCTGGATTAAGAAATAAGTAGAAGTGTGGAAATGTAACAAAGTTAAGATTTGAGAATAAGGATCTCTGAGAATAAGAAATGTAAGCTATTTGTATTTTGAACGATTAAAGTTGCGATTGCCATAATAAATGTTATCTAAATGTCTGTTCGTTACTAAATCTATATATTTTTAGAATAATCTCAAAGAGTATTTCTGTATCATCTTGCGAACTCAATTTCTGTACACTCAAAGGAGTTGCAGAATTCTGGGGGGTATTCCGGACCCTCTTAATATCTGGAAGGTTACAGTCTAGTTAAACTTATTAAAAGTACTATCCGGAGGACGGTAACATCTTTAGACTGTTTCTTTCCTTTAGGGAGAGGTAGTCTGACCTTTAGACCCAATTAAGCGTCTTATAGGATCCAGCTACTGCAAACTTTAGTTGAAGGTAAACGTCTGGGGAATACGCCTGATCTGGGGTAGTCCGAAAGGGCTAGGACTTGTAATTATCCTTCAAAGGTGTTCCCACAGTGCTGTTAGGGAGGGAATTCCAGGATTTTGGCCCAGCGATGATGAAGGAACGGCGATATACTTCCAAGTCAGGATGGTGTGTGACTTGGAGGGGAACTTGCAGGTGATGGTGTTCCCATGCGCCTGCTGCCCTTGTTCTTCTAGGTGGTAGAGGTCGTGGGTTTGGGAGGTGCTGCCGAAGAAGCCTTGGCGAGTTGCTGCATTGTATCTTGTAGATGGTACACACTGCAGCCATGGTGCGCCAGTGGTGGAGGGAGTGAATGTTTAAGGTGGTGGATGGGGTGCCAATCAAGTGGGCTGCTTTGTCCTGGATGGTGTCAAGCTTCTTGAGTGTAGTTGGAGCTGCACTCATCCAGGCAAGTGGGGAGTATTCCATCACACTCCTGACTTGTGTCTTGTAGATGGTGGAAAAGCTTTGGGGAGTCAGGAGGTGAGACACTCACCGCAGAATACCCAGCCTGTGACCTGCTCTTGTAGCCACAGTATTTATGTGGCTGGTCCAGTTAAGTTTCTGGTCAATGGTGACCCCCAGGATATTGATGGTGGGGCATTTGGCGCTGGTAATGCCGTTGAATGTCAAGGGGCGGTGGTTAGACTCTTGCTTGTTGGAGATAGTCATTGCCTGTGTGGCACGAATATTACTTGCCCCTTATCAGCCCAAGCCTCAATGTCATCCAGGTCTTTCTGCATTCGGGCAGGGACTGCTTCATTATCTGAGGAGTTGCGAATGGCACTGAACACTGTGCAATCATCAGCAAACATCCCCACTTCTGATCTTATGATGGAGGGAAGGCCATTGATGAAGCAGCTGAAGATGGTTGGGCCTAGGACTCTACCCTGAGGAACTCCAGCACTGATGTCCTGGGGCTGAGATGATTGACCTCTAACAACTACAAGCATCTTCCTTTGTACTAGGTATGATTCCAGCCAGTGGAGAATTTTTCCCTTGATTCCCATTGACTTCAGTTTTACTAGGGCTCCTTGATGCCACACTCGGTCAAATGCTGCCTTGATGTCAAGGGCAGTCACTCTCACCTCACCTCTGGAATTCAGCTTTTTTGTCGATGTTTGGACCAAGGCTGTAATGAGGTCTGGAGCCTAGTGATCCTGGCGGAACCCAAACTGAGCATCGGTGAGCAGGTTATTGGTGAGTAAGTGCTGTCTGATAGCACTGTCGATGACACCTTCTATCATTTTGCTGATGATTGAGAGTAGACTGATGGGGCGGTAATTGGCTGGGTTGGATTTGTCCTACTTTTTGCGGACAGGACATACCTGGGCAGTTTTCCACATTATCGGGTAGATACCAGTGTTGTAGCTGTACTGGAAAAGCTTGGCTAGAGGCGCGGCTAGTTCTGGAGCACAAGTCTTCAGCACGACAGCCGGGATGTTGCCAGGGCCCATCTGCCTTTGCTGTATCCAATGCACTCAGCTGTTTCTTGATATCATGCGGAGTGAATCGAATTGGCTGAAGACTGGCTTCTGCGATGGTGGGGACCTCAGGAGGAGGCCGATATGGATCATCCACTCAGCACTTCTGGCTGAAGATGGTTGCAAACGCTTCAGCCTTGTATTTAGCACTCGCGCGCTGGGCTCCGCCATCATTGATGATGGAGATGTTCATGGAGCCAGATTATCTGGTCATTATCTCATTTGTGGGAGCTTGCTGAGCGCAAATTGGCTGCAACGTCTCCTATATTACAACAGTGACTGCACGTCAATAAGTACTTCATTGGCTGTAAAGTTCTTTGTTACATCCTGAGGTCATGAAAGGTGTTGTATAAAATGCAAAGTTCTTTCTTAAGGTTATAAAAGGGTTAGCGTCTTGCAACATAAATGTTGCCAGCGAAATTCTATCTAGCATTACTGAGAATTTAGTATTGTAAGTAATTTATATAGTCAGGAAAGGGGGACAACCCACGCGGCAGCCTCAGTCTAACAGTCAGTGTAGGTCACACTACACCAGTCAGCTGTGCTGATCTGTTAGTTTTGCTTGAAAGAGGTGCTGTTTAGGTGATAATGACAAAGACTTCACATTTACACAACACCTTATCACATCCTCAGTAGATTCCCAAAGTGCTTCAATTGAGTGTCGGCTGTGGCTCAGTAGTAGTGCTCTCACCTCAGTCAGAAGGTTGTGGGTTCAAGCTCCACTCCACTGACACTCCAGTGTTGCACTGAGGGAGGTGCCGTCTTTCGGATGAGACGTTAAACCGAGACCCTGCCTGCCCTCTGAAGTGGAAGTAAAAGATCTCCACAGATGCTGCCTGACCTGCTGAGTATTTCCAGCATTTTCTGTTTTTATTAAAGATCTCATGGCACTATTTTGAAGAAGAGCAGGGGAGTTCTCCCCGGTGTCCTGGGCCAATATTTATTGCTCAACCAACATCACTAGAACGGATGATTTGGTCATTATCTCAGTGCTGTTTGTGGGAGCTTGCTGTGCGCAAATTAGCTGCCACATTTCCTACATTACAACAGTGACTACACTTCAAAAGTACTTAATTGGCTGTGAAGCACTTTGGGGCGTTCTGAGATTGTGAAAGGCGCTGTATAAATACAAGTTCTTTCTTTATACCCAATGAGTTACTTTTAAAGTGCAGTTGCTGAAGTAATGTAGCTAATTTGCACGCAAGGTCTCACATATAGCAAACAAGGTAAATAACTAGTTTTATTGGTGTTGGTTGAGGGATACTTGGAGAAACCCCAGCTCCTCTTCGAATAGTGTTGTTGGATCTTTGGCATCCCAAGCTCGAAGTCAAGGCTTTCGTTTCATCCAAACACATCACCTCTGACAATGCAGCCTTCCCTCAGAACAAAGCACAGGCCAAGTAAGTAATACAAATCCTTGATTCCAAAGAACGTAGAGAGAGTGGGATCGGGCTGTGCAGGATTAGCAGTAAACGCGTTCATGTATTTGTAGGAAGTGCCTCAGTTAAAGAGTTAATCTGTCTATTTTAAATAGGTTTAAAATGTGTTAAGAGAGAGGTCAGAGGAGCTTTATAGGAAATAAAAACAGAAAATGCTGGTACACTCAGCAGGTCAGGCAGCATCTGCAGAGAGAGAAACAGCGCTCGTGTTTCAGGTTGTCCTAACTTGCACCAAGTCCTGTTTGCCCATCACCCCTGTGCTCGCTGACCTACATTGGCTCCTGGATAAGCATCGCTTCAATTTCAAAATTCTCATCCTTATTTTCAAATCCCTCCATGGCCTCGCCCCTCCCTATCTCTGTGATCTCGTTCAGCCCTCCAAACCCCCGAGATATCTGCGCTCCTCTAATTCTGCCCTCTTGAGCATCCCTGATTTGAATCGCTCAACCATTGGTGGCTGTGCCTTCTGTTGCCTGGGCCCTAAGCTCTGGAATTCCCTCCCTAAACCTCTCCGCCTCGCTACCTCTCTCTCCTCCTTTAAGGTGCTCCTTAAAACCTACCTGTTTTGACCAAGCTTTTGGTCACCTGCCCTAATTTCTCCTTATGTGGCTCGGTGTCAAATTTTTTGTCTTTTAAGTACTCCTGTGAAGCGCCTTGGGATGTTTTACTATGTTAAAGGTGCTGTATAAATACAAGTTGTTGTTGTTGTTGTTGAGGACCTTTTGTCAGAACTGGAAGAAGTTAGAGATGTACCAGATTTGAAGCAAGTACAGTGGCAGGGAAAGGGGGGAGGGGAGGAAAGAACACCCTGTGATAGGGTGGAAGGTAGGAGAGATTAAAAGACAAAAGGGGTGATGGTGCGAGGTGAAAGATGGTGGCAATGGGACAACTAAAGAAACAAAAGATGGGTCTAGAGGAGCTGAAAATGGCAACAGCAGAACCATTACCAGCACCTGCCGTCCCAAGAAATGGGAGCAGTGGCTAAGGGCTCCATAGGACGGTGCTCATGTCTATACATTGTATCTGTACCTTGAGTTATCAGTGAGTTACTCACCGGAACTGTAGAACCTGACTGTCTTTGTACTCATCACGGAGTCCACCCAGTAGGAACATCCTCCGTACCTACAGAAACCAATGATTGCCGTGTTACACCACACCGTTCGTGCATTTTGTACATTGGCGATAGTTCGCAATGTTTATCAGTATTTTATATTTATATCCATTTGATAACCAGAAGGAGGTAGGATTGGGGGGCTTTGGGTGGTCCATTCACAGTCATCTGCAGGGGAGCAGTGATGGAACAAGTGCTCTTCCATAAATGCTGGCACAGGCACGATGGGCCGAATGGCCTCCTGTGCTGTACGATTTTATGATTCTGTGCAATAGGCAGTGCTTAACGAGAAAAGACCCAGGTCCATCTAATTCGCCTTCTACCATCCTGGTTGTCGCCCGATACAATGATAATGGAGTTGTTGACTAATCACGGCAATCAATCTCTATCAATGAGTCTACAACAGAGACAGACACGAGGGGAGGAAAAACCTCCAGTGGTGGAGAGCTTTGGGAACCAGAGGTCCAAAGTCACCTGTTCTTTCCCAGCACGCTACACTCACCCCACGTCATGTCTCAAATTACTCATATACTGTACCCCAAAATGTTACTTTCTGAAAGAAATCTATCCAATTTGCATTTGAATGAATCAACATTAGCTGCTTCCAGCGTCTCCCTTGGGAGCCTATTCCATAGATTGAGCACTCACTCACTGAAATAATGGGCCGGATATTCCGATGCCTACGGATGTGTACATGCTGTGTACCCACCCGTAGGGACATCGGAAATGCCGGTTTCAGGGATGCACAGCGCATGCGCTGAAAACCGGCATTTCCGATCTGTCAAGAATGCTCTTGACAGATCGGACGTCTGCCCTGGAGAAGGGCCTCTGCGGGGGGAGAGTTCCGCTTTTTGGAGACCCTCCGCCCGCAGAAAACCCTTACAATTCTTGCGCCTGGTAAAAGCAGGCGTAAGGCCTACTTTTACCAGGATAAGAGTTGAAAAAATAACTTTTTTTTTTACTCATTTATCATTTAATAATACTTTAAAAAAGGTAAGTTTATTTTTAGCCCCGTAAAAAACTTTAATTAAATTTTTGTTTAAAATATTTAATTTATCATAATTTCAACTAATTTTAAAAAGGTGATGGTTTTTTAAAATTTATGTAAAGTTTTACTATGTTTTTGGGGTGATCTCCATTCATATATTTGACAGGTCTTTCTGTCAAGTGTATGAAGGGAGATTCCCTTCTCCTATTGGCTCCCCATGGCCGCTTGCGAGCTGCCTGCGCCTCTGGGATACGTGGACCCTGAGCACTTGGAGTTTGGAGAGGCCCAGGATCGGCAGTATCGGCACCTCGGGATTCCTCAGGTAAGTTCGTAGATTTTTCCAGATCGGATGCCTCCGCACGCAGGAGGCCTCCGATCGGAAAATACGGCCCAATGTTTCCACAGATTCGTTTTGTATTTAATCCCCTTCAAGCACAGGCCGTGTCCTCTGGTGCTACTGTCTGGACAAGGTGAAACAGCTGGTCATGGCTCCACACCAAAGTGGTTGACTTTTAACTGCCCGAGCAAGCTATTCAGTTGCATGGAACTGCTACCAGCAGCTCGATAAGCCAGCCTTCTCAAGGCAACTAGGGATGGGCAATAAATGCCGGCCTTGCCAGCGATGCCCACATCCCAATAAATGCATTTGAATGGAAGCTAGATAAACACATGAGAGAGAAAGGAATAGAGGGTTATGCTGAAAGGGCTAGATAAAGAAGGGTGTTGGAGGCTCACCGGCATAGACTAGTTGGTCCAAATTGCCTGTTTTTGTGCTGTAAATATTATGTAGAATAATAATTTAAAAAATACACAGATCAAGAACTGAACCGAGGACAAGAACGGCTCCTGCAACAGTGCAGCACTCCCTCAATATCGCACCGGAGTGTCAGCCTAGATTTCTGTGCTCGAGTCTCTGGAGTGACTACTTCCTGCCAGCAGTGAGCTTCACTGTGTGACTAAAGGACGATTGAATTCTCTCTGTCGCTCCCCACGTAACTTTAACACAAGGATTAAAGTGAATAAATGAATGCTAAATCACGCATACCAGGTGTTGGACATCAAAGGCGAGTGCCTTGAATTGCAGCGATGATCTGTTTTGTAACTGAGTTGTGTAAGAGGCTCCTTGGGTTATCTTAAATGAGCCCCATAAGACTTGGGAGGACTGGTTGGTCGTGTTGTGGTTATCTGAATAAAATAAGAGCAAATGAAATACACCAATTAAAATGAGAACATAACAGAGCAGCATCGATTCCATCTGTTCATTTAAATCGAGAGAAAATCAGGGGCCGTGCTCTGTGATTGGCTGACCAGCGACCCCAGTGAGCGCCAATCCTGATCGAGGAATTGACCTCTTTATTTCTCAAACAAGCCACCCAGTTTCCCACAGAGGCAGGGCACCAAGAATAATTTGGGTTATATCAAAATAAGAAAATATATAGATTCTAATAATATAATGTAAACATGCAAACACTGCCTAACACCACAACCACCTCCTTATACAATCACCCCTAATACTGAAAACATGTCTCACATAATACACTCCCTAACATGCAACCATCCCGAACATGCAAACATAGGAATAAACGGATCATTTTCGGGTTGGCAGGCTGTAACTAGTGGGGAACCGCAAGGATCAGTGCTTGGGCCTCAGCTATTCACAATCTACATCAATGATTTGGATGAGGGGACCAAATGTAATATATCCAAGTTTGCTGATGATACAAAGCTGGGTGGGAATGTAAGTTGCGAGGAGGATGCAAGGAGTCTTCAAGGGGATATAGACAGGCTAAGTGAGTGGGCAAGAACATGGCAAATGGAATATAATGTGGAGAAATGTGAAGTTATCCATTTTGGTGGGAAAAATAGAAAAGCAGAGTATTTATTACATGGTGAGAGATTGGGAAATGTTGGTGTTCAGAGGGACCTGGGTGTCCTTGTACACGAATCACTGAAAGTTAACATGTAGGTACAGCAAGCAATTAGGAAAGCAAATGGTATGTTGGCCTTTATTACAAGAGGATTTGAGTATAAGAGTAAAGACGTCTTACTGCAATTATATAGGGCCCTGGTGAGACCACACCTGGAGTATTGTGCACAGTTTTGGTCTCCTTACCTAAGGAAGGATATGCTTGCCATAGAGGGAGTGCAACGAAGGTTCACCAGACTGGTTCCTGGGATGGGGGGATTGTGCTATGAGGAGAGATTGAGTAGACTAGGCCTATATTCTCTAGAGTTTAGAAGAATGAGAGGTGATCTCATTGAAACATACAACATTCTTACAGGGCTTGACAGGGTAGATGCAGGGAAGATGTTTCCCCTGGCTGGGGAGTCTAGAACCAGGGGTCACAGTCTCAGAATAAGGGGTCGGCCATTTAGGACTGAGATGAGGAGAAATTTCTTCACTCAGAGGGTGGTGAATCTTTGGAATTCTCTACCCCAGAGGGCTGTGGAGGCTCAGTCATTGAGTATATTCAAGACAGAGATCGATAGATTTTTGAATATTAAGGGAATCAAGGGATATGGGGATAGTGCAGGAAAGTGGAGATGAGGTAGAAGATCAGCCATGATCTTATTGAATGGCGGAACAGGCTCGAAGGGCCAAATGGCCTACTCCTGCTCCTATTTCTTATGTTCTTATGTTAACACCACTTAACATGCAAATGCCACCAATATGTAAACACTCCCTAATATGCAACCACCCCCCAACATTGCAGACATCCCCGTAATATTGCAGACATCCCCATATATACAAACACCCCAAGACATAAACTCATTTCAGAACATAAGGGCGGAGAGATATGAATAGAATGTGAATAAATATAACCCACTTTCTCTCCTCTGACCTGCCTGAATCGTTCTCCAGCTGTGGCTAAGAGGTCAGGCAGCCAACCTGACTTGCTTGAATTAATGCCCAGGCAAGGAAGGCTCCAAAAGCAAATGCTGCCCTGATTGACCCTCCCTCTCAGTGGAGAAGAGCTTGTCTTCTACACGACGGCACGGTGAGATAGGGAATTCCGTGGAGTGAGAGAGAGAGAGATACGTGGATCACCGGAGCCACTGCACGGCAAGCGGTTAAATATTGCTTTCAAATAGTCTCCGCCCAATAGGTATAGTAGGATTTGAAATAAACTCACCCACAGCCAGGGGCTGGTGGATCGCGAGCCATCCGACGGCTATTAACCCAGCGGACACAGCCAGCAGAAGGAGAAAGATGCTAAGGAGCATGGTTTCAAATGTGCTGAACTTGCCCCACCTTGTGGAGCATTTTGAGCCTCCGCTCATCTTGTAAATGTTGCAGGCACTTCCATATAAAGCGCACCTCAGTGGTGCAGGGACAGACGGCTGTGGCTTCGCAAAAAACTACCAGATAGCGAACCGAGTTACTTATATCAATTGGCCGGTAGCTGACGGCAACTCTAAACCTGTCACACCTATACTGATTAATACATTTTTTATGACATTTCTTTGCAAGATGTGTTTGGTCATAGAATTATGACATTTCAGAAGCAAATGCTTATCTGTTGAACTGTGCACGTAAATAAAGTTGTAAATGTTAATTATCAGCTACACATTGTGACACTTAGGAACAATAAAGAAAGAACTTGCATTTCTGTAGCGCCTTGCACGACGTCCCAAAGAAAGTTACAGCTAATGAAGTACTTTTTTTTAAGTGTAGTCACTGTTCTAATGCAGGAAAAATGACAGCCAAGATGCACACAGCAAGATCCCACAAACAGCAATAAGATAATGGCCCGTATTTTCCGATCAGAGGCTTCCCGCGGGCTCCCGGGACGCACACGCTTCCGATCCTGGGCCTCTCCAAACTCCAAGTGCGCAGGGCCCACGTATCCCAGAGGCGCAGGCAGTTCGCAGCGTCCCTGGGATCACGTGGGCCATGGGGAGCCAATCAAAGAAGGGAATCTCCCTTCATACACTTGACAGGAAGACCTGTCAAATGTATGAATGGAGATCACCCCCAAAACACAGCAAAACTTTAAATAAATTTTTTAAAAATCACATTTTTAAAATGACTCGAAATTACAATAAATTAAATATTTTAAACAAAAATGTAATTTTTTGAAAACGTTTTTTAACGGGGCTAAAAATAAACTTACCTTTTTATAAAAGTATTTTTAAATGATAAATCAGTGAAAACATTTTTAAAAAACTTTTTTTTTACTTTTATCCTGGTAAAAGCAGGCCTTACGCAGGCTTTTACCAGGCGTAAGAATTGTAAGGGTTTTCTGCGGGTGGAGGGTCTCCAAAAAGCTGAACTATCCGCCCGCAGAGGCCCTTCTCCCGGGCAGCTGGAGGATCTGTCAAGACCATTCTCGGCAGATCGGAAATGCCGGTTTTGCAGCGCATGCGCAGTGCATGCCTGAAACCGGCATTTCCGATGTCCCTACGGGTGGGTGCACTGCGCGTACACATCCGTAGGGATCGGAATATCTGGGCCATTGACCGGATAATCTGCTTTAGTGATTTTGTTTGAGGGATAAAAATTGGCCAGGACACCGGGGAGAACTCCCCTTGCTCTTCTGTTGAAATAGTGGCCGTGGGATCTTTTACATTCAACTGAGAGGGCAGACGGGGCCTCGGTTTAACGTCTCATCTGAAAGACGGCAACTCCGACCGTGCAGTACTCCCTCAGGACTAGACTGGAGTGTCGGCCTGGATTATGTGCCAATGTTTGTAGAGTGGGACTTGAACCCACAACCTTCTGACCCAGAGGCGTGAGTGCTACCACACCGCGCCACGGCTGACAACTGTGCAGTAGTGTAGCGACATAGTGTACCGTCGATCCTATTTCCTCAACTATTCTTCAAGTTTTCTACTAATGGCTGATGCGCTGTCTTCAGATGAAACACAGACGGAAGGTGAACACAGCAAGGATCTAGTGTTGAAGGCCTTGAAACCGTGGCTCAGTTGGTCAAGAGGAACATAAGATGCAAATTGAGCAGAAACCACTAATCAAGCATTTATGAGTAATGAAAGCCATACAAAGGGCAATGATAGCTGAAGTAAGGGTTGAAAGAACTAAGAAAAAATGGAAAGGCAAATTGTCAGTTTCTCAAGGTTTTTTTCTAAAAGCTGTGAACAAGGTACACGAGTGTTAAATTGGTATCCCGCAGTTCTTTTGTTACATTGCTTTTGGGTTCAGACAGTAATTTCATGGTTTGTGCTTATTGAAGGTTTTACCTTTAAAAATTCATTCACGGGATTTGGGCGTCTCTAGCAAGGCCAACATTTGTTGCCCATCCCTAATTGTCCTTTGAGAAGGTGGTGGTGAGCTGCCTTCTTCTTGAACCGCTGCAGTCTGTGCGGTGAAGGTGCTCCCACAGTGCTGTTAGGGAGGGAGTTGCAGGATTTTGACCCAGCGACGATGAAGGATCGGCGATATACTTCCAAGTCAGGATGGTGTGTGTGACTTGGAGGGGAACATGGAGGTGGTGATGTTCACATGCGTCTGCTGCCCTTGTCCTTCTAGGCAGTAGAGGTCATGGGTTTGGGAGGTGCTGCCGAAGAAGCCTTGGTGAGTTGCTGCAGTTGCCTCCATCGGAATAGTAAGTATGTCGGCAAGAGTTCCCTGGCGGTGTCAGTTAGAAATGGTTTAGTTAAAGCACGGGCTCAGTCAGCCTGCCTCATTCCATTAACTTATTTCATTCTTATGCCTCCAAATAAGTTGAGGACAGGATTGATGGGAAAATAATTCACGGCGCTTGCCATTATTAGTGTGTAGAAAATCCAGCAACTTATGGTGGGGGGGTAGAGATATCCCGTGAGTTGTCAACCCGCACAAATTGCTGGATGATCCGCTGTTAGCCTCGTGAAAAAGGGTGCTCGCCCTCAGCCTCCCCGTGAGCTTCAAGGAATTGTCGCATTTGCGCAGTAAATACGAAGTAAACTCGCCGCAGAAAGTTAGGGCTGGTATTTAACAACATCAATACCCTTTTCATCATGAGATTTACATTCCCGCAATGCCACTCAAAATCCCCGACCAAGAAATGGAACAACTGAAACTGTGGAGTCTCAATCCTCCATTGTTCCCAGAGGATTTTAAATTCATCATTAATTTTTTTTTCTTATTTTTTTTCCCCCCCTTCTGTCTCTTTTTTCATCTCTCTTTCTCAATCCAATTTTTATTTCTCTTCCTGTATCTAATTTGACTCTAATTCACCCTCCTTCTCTGCCGTTTCACTATTTCCTTAAATTCCATTGTTTAAGGAGATAGAAACATAGAAAAATAGAAGCAGGAGTAGGCCATTCGGCCCTTCGAGCCTGCTCCGCCATTCAATATGATCATGGCTGATCCTCTATCTCAATACCATATTCACGCTCTCTCCCCATACCCCTTGACGCCTTTTGTGTCTAGAAATCTATCTATCTCCTTCTTAAATATATTCAGTGACTTGGCCTCCACAGCCTTCTGTGGTAGAGAATTCCACAGGTTCACCACCCTCTGAGTGAAGAAATTTCTCCTCATCTCAGTCCTAAATGTCCTACCCCGTATCCTGAGACTGTGACCCCTCGTTCTAGAGCCCCCCCCACCCAGCCAGGGGAAACATCCTCCCTGCATCCAGTCTGTCTAGCCCTGTCAGAATTTTATACGTTTCAATGAGATCCCCTCTCATTCTTCTGTTGGTCTGATACACTGTTGGTCCCATCACTCACCAAGGTCCCAGAAGCTCCATTGACCTCACCGCACCGTTAACAGCTCGCACTTCCAGCAGTTTGTGATGCACACAAATTACAAGCTGAAGGGTGAGGTAAAAAAATCTAACAAACGGGGCACACCAGGAGATGCCCTGCTCCAGCAAGATATGGGCCATATTATCAGTTCAAATTTCTATTGGACATTCGGTTAGGCCATCACCTTGTCAAAGTTTGTAGGCCGCTACATTTATTCATAGCCCATTTTTGGGCAATCAAAACCAAACTCAATGACATTTCCATTTTGCTCTACTCATCCTAGACTCTTCAATATTTTCAATGTGCTCTCACAATACCCAGATCCACGTTTTTCATCCGTGCGTTAAGAGATGTGGTGGTAGCATGGGAGGTCCCATATGGCAGCCTAGGCTGATGGCCAGCGAATCTTACCTTCTAGACTGTGCTCAACCTGGCCTATGTGGGGTTTTGACAGAGCAGAGGGGGAGAAACTGTTTCCACCGGCAGGAGGGTCTGTAACCAGAGGACATAGATGTTTCCCCCGCCCCCCCACATTGGCCTGAGTTTTTATCTTTTTTTCGCCCCTCCCAGGAAAACACATGGTTTTGGGTGGGTTGGGGAATGTATATATTATGATGACGAAGGTGTCAGAGTATGTGAGACAGTCTGGATGAACCAGAGGATCTTTTCCTCTCTGTCATTGTCCGTATGTTTGTATTGAAGACAATTGGCAAAAAAGCCAGGGGAGAGATGGGGAGAATTTTTTTTGCTCAGCGAGTTGTTGTGATCTGGAATGCGCTGCCTGAAAGGGCGGTGGAAGCAGATTCAATAGTAACTTTCAAAAGACAATTGGATAAATACTTGAAAAGGAAACATTTGCAGGGCTGTGGGGAAAGAGCAGGGAGGGAGCAGGACTAATTGGACAGCTCCTTCAAGGAGCCGGCACAGACACGACAGGCCGAATGGCCTCCTGCACTGTATGATTCAATGTAAGATAATATTAAATACATTATTAAAGGAGAGTGAAAGACTAAATTTAAGAGACATGACTGGTGGAAAAAGCCGTAGATTATTAAACAGTTGACCTTTCCATTTGGCTTCTCTTGATGTACATGCAATGAACAGATCCAGATTCGGACCCCTAGATCTTTTGCTTTTTTTCTCAAGAAGATAAGAAAGTTATGGATTGAGAAAAAAAGCCATTTTGCCCATCAAGTTCATGTACTTCATATCGCTCCCCTCCCGGACCATAAACAATTTGTTGTATCATGAGCATTATCCAATTCAATCAATTTTCAGAGGAAATAAAAGGTAAATCTCCAAGATATAGAAGTCTGTGAAATTTTCTCTGATTCCAAAGGCACTTAAGATGCCAGAATATGAATCCACCAATCCAAACACTACACTATTCATTGTACTGCACCATTCAATTCAATTACACTCCACTTAGGTCATGGATCATATTCCCTCATAATCTTCCTTTCTGTAATAAAAGTACATTCATTTCTGTCGTTTTCTCTTCATAACTCGCATTTCAAAGTCCCCCAAAATGTTCCTAATTGCTGTTCCCTGAACTCTCATTACATGAATGTTCTTGTCAGCCTCCAACATTTTCAATAGTGTCTCAACAATTAGATACAAAGCATTTACTGGATTATTTTTGGATTTTCAATCAGTTGGGACTTTATATTTACGTGCCCTCATGCCCTCGAAATGTCTTCCTTATAAGTGCATTTCCATCATCATGCTGCTCGCTTAGGAGACATTGGCCCAAAAATTAGTCTTGCTACGCGAGAGTACGCACTGTGTACTCTCGCGTATTCTGTCTCCAATTGCCGGTTTTCTGCATGCACTGCGCATGCGCTGAAAACCGGCACTTGGTGAATGGAAAAGGGAGCGGGTCCTAGGTGCATCGCGTGCGCGCTACAGGCTGCGCGCACGCTGTGCACTTAGTGGTTTCAACGCGCAGGTAAGTACGGAAGATTCTACACAAAAAAAGGAGGAGTAAGACCCACTTTTAACAAGGTAAGTAGTGAATTAAGTATTATTTTGATTTTTTTTTAACAGGTATATCTTTTTTAGAGACTTTAAAGACAGGTAAGTTTATTTTTATAACTTTTTAAAAGATTTTAAATTTTTTCAAAAATTTAATTTTTTATTTAAAATGGTTAATTTATTTAACTATACTTATTTTATTAATGTGATGGTTTTTAAAAAAAAATTAATTGAGGTTTAGCGGTTCTTTTGGGGGGCTATAGTATTCATAACTTTCACAGCACTTATGTGAAAGTTATGAATGGAAGATGGTGTGCTGCCATTGGCTCTAACTGAGTCACGTGATCCCACAGCTCGCACGAATTAACTACGCCGGTGGGATACGCAAGCCCAGCACAGCAGCTGTCCAGGACATCAAGTTCGTGCGAGCTGGAACTGAAAAAGCCAACGCGGAGTGAGAGATCGCGGGGAGGCCTTACCCTCGCACGAAGGCATCCTCACGAATTTTTGGGCCAATAGCTGAGTGCCAGATTGTACAGAAGAGTATTGAATCTCAGAGGCAACACCTTAGCTTAATGGACCCCACCCGATCAAAAATGTCATTTCTTTCTCCCCCAGCCTCCATTAGAGACATTGGCCATGACCAACGATGTGACCAATGCAATTTTATTGTAACAAGTTTGGAAGGATATTCTATTGAACAGAGTCTAAGATCTCAGGTTTCAGGTGTCAGCAGTGCCTCAGTGGGCAGCAACCCTTGCCTTGGAATCAGGAGGTTGTGGGTTCAAAGTTTCACTCCAGAGACTTGAGCACAAAATCTAGGCTGTCACTCCAATGCAGTACTGAGGAAGCGCTGCACTGCCAGAGTGTGTCGTCTTTCAGATGAGACGTTAAACCCAAGGTCCTGTCTGCCCTCTCAGTTGGATGTAAAAGATCCCATGGCACTATTTGAAGAAGATCAGGGGAGTTCTCCCCGGTGTCCTGGCCAATGGATCTTTTTTTTGTTTTTTTTGTTTTTGTTTCCAATGGCTAAAGGATCGATAAGGAGAGGGCACAGATTTAAGCTGATTGGCTAAAGAACCAGAGGCGACATGAGGAGAAACTTTTTTACGCAACGAGTGGTTAGGATCTGGAATGCCCTGCCTGATAGGGTGGTGGATACAAATTCAATAGTAGCTTTCAAAAGGGAATTGGATAAATACTTGAAGGAGAAAAAATTGCAGGGATATGGGGAAAGAGTGAGGGGAGTGGGACTAACTGGGTTGCTCTTCGAAAGAGCCGGCACAGACTCGAAAGTCTGAATGGCCTCCTTCTGTGTTTTACTATTCTATGATTCAATATTTAACCCTTAACCAACACCACTAAAACACAGTATCTGGTCATTATCTCATTGCTGTTTGAGGGAGCTTGCTGTGCGCAAATTGACTCCCACATTTCCTACATTACAACAGCGGCTACACTTCAAAAGTATTTCAGCGTCTGTAGAGTGCTTCAGGACGTCCTGAGTTCATGAAAGGCGCTTTATAAATTTTTAAAAAATTTGTTTATGGGATGTGGGCGTCGCTGGCAAGGCCAGCATTTATTGCCCATCCCCAGTTGCCCTTGAGAAGTGCAAGCTCCTTTCTTTTTTACACCTGGGTTTGCTGAGCCGAGCTGGCACATCAGTCGGCCCATGCGAACCCCCTCCATGCACTCAGGAATGGAGGGGCGCTGGGGTCGGGGAGGGCGGGAATCAGCTGGGAGTTCTGATTCTGCTTCCTAACCAGGGGCCTGTGCTGGAAGCTCTGTGGACTTTGGGGGCGAAGAGAGGGTGGTGACCAGTTGCGATGACCTCCACGGTCGAATAGCGCACCAGCGTTCACTATCGGAGGCTCCCTCGAGAAGAACGTCCCCGTGCCTGTGGGTTGCCATCCATGTAATCCCACCCCAGGTGAGAGCCAGCACCTTCGAGAGAAGATTGATTTGGAAAGGAAAGGAATTTTTAAAAGCGGCAATTCAATAAGGACGAGACGTTAAACCGAGGCCCCATCTGCTCTCTCAGGTGGACGTAAAAGATCCCACGGCACTATTTCAAAGAAGAACAGGGGAGTTCTCCCCGGTGTCCTGGGGCCAATATTTATCCCTCAATCAACATCACTAAAAACCAGACTATCTGGTCATTTATCACATTGCTGTTTGTGGGAGCTTGCTGTGTGCAAATTGGCTGCCGCGTTTCCCACATTACAACAGTGACTCCACTTCAAAAAGTACTTCATTGGCTGTAAAGCGCTTTGAGACGTCCGGTGGTTGTGAAAGGCGCGGGAGAAATGCAAGTCTCTCAAGTCTTTCTTTTTTTTAATGGCTTGAACTTTCAACCACTTAAAAGAAAATCGGAGATGGAACTTTGAGCAGGGGGAATCCGTTGCATGAGCAATAATCTTATCTACCTCAATAAAGTAGGACCTCGAAGGTAGTAATCTCTGGATTACTACCAGTGCCACGTGCTAGTAAGAGTACAGAGAACAGGATAGTTAGGCTAAATACGTGGCTTGAGCAGTGGTGTAAGAGGGAGGGTTTTAAATTTTTGAGGCATTGGAACCAGTTTTGTGGTAGGTGTGACCTATACAAAAGGGACGGTCTACACCTGTGCAAAGATGGAACTGATGTTCTCGGGGTAATTTTTGATAAAGCAGTTCGGGAGCATTTAAACTAGTATGGCAGGGGGCTAGAAACCTATGTAGTGAAATAGAGGAAAGTGAAAGGCAGACAGAAATAAATGGTAAAAGGGTGAGGAACAAAAAACAAAGGGCCAAACCAATTCATAAAAAATGTGAGCATAAAAAAAGCCTGAGGGTTTTATACCTTAATGCGAGAAGCATCAGGAACAAGGTCGATGAATTAGCTGTGGAAATAGAGGTTAATAATTATGATCTAATTGGGATTACGGAAACATGGTTGCAGGGTGAGCAGGGCTGGGAGCTTAACATACAGGGGTATTCAGTATTTAGGAAGGATCGACAAAAAAGAAAGGGAGGAGGGGTAGCATTGCTGGTAAAAGAAGGGATAAATGCAATTGAAAGGAAGGATATTAACTCAGTTAATACAGAATCTATATGGGTGGAGCTAAGAAATAGCGAGGGGCGAAAAACATTAATAGGAGTGGTATATAGGCCTCCAAATAGTAAAATAGAGGTTGGGGAGGGCATCACGAGGGAAATTAGAGAAGCGTGCAATAAGAGCACAGCTGTCATCATAGGTGACTTTAACTTACATATAGATTGGAATAGCCTAATCAGTAAAAATAATGAGGAGGAGGAATTCCTTGAGTGTTTAAGGGATGGTTATCTGGATCAATATGTCGAGGAACCAACTCGGGAACAGGCTATATTGGACTGGGTACTGTGCAATGAGAAGGGACTAATTAGTAATCTTGTTGTACGGGGACCCTTGGGTCAGAGCGATCATAACATGATCGATTTCTCACTCGAAATGGAGAGCGAAGAAATTGACTCAGATACTAAGGTCCTGAATTTAAACAAGGGGAATTATGATGCCATTAGACGGGAACTGAGTAGGTCTGATTGGACAACGTTCCTGGGAGGACTGGAGGTAGATAAACAATGGCAAGCATTTAAAGATAGAATGACAAAATTGCAAAAATTATTTATACCAATCTGGCATAAAAGGAAATCTAAAAAGGTGACTCAACCGTGGATAACAGGGGAAATTAGAGACAGCATAAAATCCAAAGATAGGGCGTATAAAATAGCCAAAAAAAGCGCCAGAGCGGAAGATTGGGAACAGTTTAAGATAGAGCAAAGGAGGACAAAGGGCTTAATCAAGAGGGGCAAAATAGCTTACGAAAGCAAGCTGGCGGAAAATATAAAAACTAACTCCAAAAGCTTTTATAAGTATATCAAGAGGAAAAGACTGGTGAAAACCAAAGTTGGCCCATTGCAGTCAGATACGGGGGAATATATAACGGGAAATAAAGAAATGGCAGACCAACTAAATGCATACTTTGGGTCAGTCTTTACGAAGGAAGACACAAAAAACCTCCCTGGGATATCGGGAAAAATAGGGACATTTGCAAAGGAGGAACTGACGCAAGTCAATATCTCTAAGGATATGGTGTTAAGGAAGCTAAAGGGATTGAAGGCGGACAAATCCCCAGGGCCTGATAACATGCATCCTAGGGTGCTGAAGGAGGTGGCCCTAGAGATAGCGGATGCACTAAGTATGATTTTTCAGAATTCATTAGACTCGGGAACAGTGCCCATGGATTGGAGGGTAGCTAACGTTACCCCACTATTCAAAAAGGGGGGTAGGGAAAAAGCAGGTAATTACAGACCTGTAAGCCTTACATCAGTTGTGGGCAAAATGCTGGAGTCCATCATTAAGGATGAAATAGCGGAGCACTTAGCAAATGGGGACAGGATAGGACAGAGTCAACATGGATTTACAAAGGGTAAATCGTGCTTGACTAATCTATTGGAATTTTTTGAGGGAGTAACTGGTAAAATAGATGGGGGAGAGCCAGTAGATGTGGTGTACCTGGACTTCCAAAAGGCCTTCGATAAGGTCCCACATAAAAGATTAGCAGGGAAAATTGAAGCTCATGGGATAAAGGGGAAAGTATTGACGTGGATAGAGAACTGGCTGTCAGATAGAAAACAGAGAGTTGGAATAAACGGCTCATTTTCTGAATGGCAGGCAGTAACAAGTGGGGTACCACAGGGATCTGTCCTGGGTCCCCAGCTGTTCACAATTTACATTAATGACCTGGATCAGGGAGTCGGATGCAGCATTTCCAAATTTGCAGACGACACTAAACTAGGAGGGGGGGTGGGCTCAGAGGAGGAGACCAGGAAGCTCCAGAGCGATTTGGACAGACTGGGTGATTGGGCGGATAAATGGCAGATGCACTATAATGTGGACAAGTGCGAAGTTATCCACCTTGGGTGCAGGAACGGGAGGGCAAATTATTATTTAAATGGCAATAAATTGGGAGAGGGGGAAGTACAGAGAGACCTGGGTGTTCTTGTACACCAGTCACTGAAGGCGAGCATGCAGGTGCAACAGGCGATCAAGAAGGCAAACGGTATGCTGGCCTTCATAGCAAAAGGGTTGGAATACAGGAACAGGGATACCTTGCTGCAGCTGTACAGGGCACTGGTGAGACCACACCTCGAGTACTGTGTACAGTTTTGGTCGCCTCATCTGAGGAAAGATGTTCTTGCCATGGAGGGGGTGCAGCGGCGATTCACCAGGCTGATACCAGGAATGGCGGGATTGACCTATGAGGAGAGACTATGTAGTTTAGGGATGTACACACTGGAGTTTAGAAGATTGAGAGGGGACCTCATAGAAGTGTATAAAATTCTGACAGGTCTAGACAGACTAGATGCAGAAGGAATGTTTCCCTTGGCGGGTGAGAACAGAACTAGAGGACATAATTTAAGGATAAGGGCTAAACCATTTAGGACAGAAATGAGGGGGAATTTCTTCACTCAGAGGGTGGTGAACCTGTGGAACTCATTGCCACAGAGGGCAGTGTACGCCAGCTCATTAAATATATTTAAGAGGGAATTAGATATATTTCTACAGGCAAAAGGGGTTAAGGGTTACGGAGAGAAGGCGGGGACGGGATACTGAATTGGAGGATCAGCCATGATCTCATTAAATGGCGGAGCAGGCTCGAAGGGCCGGATGGCCTACTCCTGCTCCTATCTTCTATGTATCTATGTATCTATGTAATAGACTCTGCAAACATACCAACTTTCAAATGAACTATAACAATTCAAGATTCTGTCTAAATTGGCAATGTAATTTCCTGGAAACATTAGTAGCATTGATTGCTTAATCAAATGTTCTCACAGATGCCTTTGAAAACCCTTCGTGGAAGAAATATGCTTATAGAAATGGAACAGTCGGAAAAGCGATTGTTTTAGACTACTGCAAACCACTGGACTTTTGCCTTGACTTACCGCAGGGGTCATATGCATCGATTCAGAGGAACACACGGGACATCCAAGAGTCAAAGGTGAAGATGTGAAGTGCCCCATTTTGTTGGGAGTGGTTTTAGAACGGGTGTATGTTTGCGTATGTTTGCTCGTTCTGTCGTCCTCATCCATTTTTTGCCCTGCTCGCCACTCTTTTAATTTTGTTTCTTCGTACCACTAACTGCCCCATCACTAAAAGGATGACCGCCTGTTCCCAGATGACCGCCTGTTCCCAGATGTCTCATTTAATTTAGGAGCCTTGCAGCTGTCACAGAGAGAGAGAGCAGAACACAAAATCGTTGAGCTAGCTCTGCTATTTTGTAAGCAAATGGCACCTCTATCTTACTAATCCCAGTGTGCTGTCCTTTCTCTATACGCTTATCTCCCTTTTAAACACTTGTTCTACATTGTTTTGCGGCACAGATAGGAAACTGCAAATGTGGTAAAGCTCCTCTCCTTTCCAATCCAGTTTATTTCTATCTAGACTGAAAGGCCTGGGCCTAGCATCAATCCCTGGGGGACATCACTTGTCACTTCCCGCCAAGCGACAATGCCTCCTTTTATTCCAACTTTCCGCCTGCTAACTCCCAACCAGTTCCCTATCCGTGCCGCAAAACCCTCCAATTCCTTGTGCCTCAATTTTTTGCGAGAATCCTGCTCTCGGTTTGATACACTGCCCAATTTTACCTCATACTGACTTCAAGGCTTGGGCTGATAAGTGGCAGGTAACATTCGCACCACGGAAGTGCCAGGCAATGACTATCTCCAACAAGTGAGAGTCTAACCACTGCCCCTAGACATTCAACGGCATTACTATCGCCGAATCCCCCAGCATCAACATCCTGGGGGTCACCATTGACCAGAAACTTAACTGGACCAGCCACATAAATACTGTGGCCACAAGAGCAGGTCAGAGGCTGGGTATTCTGCGGCGAGTGACTCACCTCCTGACTCCCCAAAGCCTTTCCACCATCTACAAGGCGCAAGTAAGGAGTGTGATGGAATACTCTCCACTTGCCTGGATGAGTGCAGCTGCAACTACACTCAAGAAGCTCGACACCATCCAGGACAAAGCAGCCCGCTTAATTGGCACCCCATCCACCACCTTAAACATTCACTCCCTCCACCACCGGCGTACTGTGGCTGCAGTCTGTACAATCTACAAGATGCACTGCAGCAACTCGCCAAGGCTTCTTCGGCAGCACCTCCCAAAACCGCGACCTCTTCCACCTAGAAGGACAAAGGCAGCAGGCACATGGGAACACGACCACCTCCAAGTCACACACCATCCTAACTTAGAAGTATATCGCCGATCCTTCATCGTCGCTGGGTCAAAATCCTGGAACTCCCTCCCTAACAGCACTGTGGGAGTACTTTCACCACACGGACTGCAGCAGTTCAAGAAGGTGGCTCACCACCACCTTCTCAAGGGCAACTCGGGATGGGCAATAAATGCTGGACTTGCCAGCGACGCCCAGATCCCATGAATGAATTTAAAAAAAGGAGGAAATAAGATGAAGCAGCTTGTAAAATGGATCTGACCCCAGTGGGTGGGTTCGGTTAAAATTATTCCCAGATCTTCCAGAGTTGTGTATAAAATTATGAGGGGCCTAGATAGAGTGGATAGGAATGATCTATTTCCCTTAGCAGAGCGGTCAGTAACCAGGGGACATAGATTTAAAATAATTGGTCGGAGGTTTAGAGGGGAGTTGAGGAGAACATTTTTCACCCAGAGGGTGGTGGGGGTCTGGAACTCACTGCCTGAAAGGGTGGTAGAGGCAGAACCCTCATCACATTTAAGAAGTACCTGGCTATGCACTTGAAGTGCCGTAACCTACAGGGCTACGGACCAAGTGCTGGAAAACGGGATTAGGCTGGATAGCTCTTTTTTGGCCAGCGCAGACACGATGTGCCATAAACTGCTACGATCCTATGATTCTTCTATGAGTTAAAGGTCTTAAATATCAATCATGTTTTTAAATCACTTCTAATGTCCACTGTTTAGTGCGATAAATCACGTTGTTATTGATTCAAGGGTTATGCGCAAGTGAAATAAACCCCAATAAAACCTATCCTGAATTGGCGAGACGTGATTTCTGGTGAAAATTAGCCTTGCATATTTCTGATAAACAACGGGCCTTGCGTAATTGCTCATGGCTTAAAATAAAAGAATGATTGTGTGCCGGTAAAGTGCATTGTCATGTTGCTGGGAGTTTAGTAGCCTATCAATGAGTGTGCCCAGTATTCACTGGCATGACGGGGTGTGTTACTTGGCAGCTATTCCTGGATCCCACTTGCCAGCGTCCGCTAGCACTGACCCTGCCGGAGGGTGCGAGGTCTGTGGCGGAGCAACCGATTGGCACGAGTCTCTTGCCAACCCCCCCTTGTGGCCACAAATTCTGGCATCTGCTATCTGGGGGAACTGCCTGGCTCGCCCCACCCACCCCAAACTGACAGACCCCCTTTGGCTTCAAAAAGGGGGCCAATACCAGAATCGTTTTCATCTTTGGGGTGGGCAGAGGCTCAAGTGAGAGATTCCAATCTTGGTCAACACCTGGAATACTACAACAACAACATCTTGTATCTATATAGCGCCTTTAACGTAATAAAACGTCCCAAGGCGCCTCACAGGAGCATTAAAAGACAAAAAAATTGACACTGAGCCACATAAGGGGAAATTAGGGCAGGTGACCAAAAGCTTGGTCAAAGAGGTAGGTTTTAAGGAGCGTCTTAAAGGAGGAAAGTGAGGTAGCGACGCGGAGAGGTTTAGGCAGGGAATTCCAAAGCTTAGGGCCCAGGCAACAGAAGGCACGGCCACCAATATCAGGAACACGACCCTTTTGGAGTCGTACTGCCAGAACCCCCCACCAGTTCCCTCATATTTTTCTGCATAGGCTACTGTTTTGGATCCTGCACTATTCGGAGATAGTATGGGGGGGTGTTTGAATCATCGAAAGTTACATAGAATCATAGAATTGCTGACAACACTTTTGAACTGTGCTGACGTGGAATAGGCAAAATAAAAAGCACACCGGAGTGTCGAGCCTCACGCTGGGATGAAACGAATCAGCAGTCTGGAAAAGCTCAGCTCAAACACCAGCAAACATAAAAACAAAACATCATGGGCCGAGAATCAGCAATGGACAAGTAGATCAGACTCCAGCAGGCAAGAGGAAAGAAAGAAAGAACTTGCAATTATATAGCGCGTTTAAAAACCTCAGGATGTCACGAAGCGCTTTACAGCCAATGAAGTGGAGTCACTGTTGTAATGTGGGAAACGCGGCAGCCAAAATTGCGCACAGCAAGGTCCCACAAACGGCAATCTGATAATGACCAGATAATCTGTTTTAGTGATGTAGATTGAGGGATAAATATGGGCCCCAGGACACCGGGGATAACTCCCCCCTGCTCTTCTTTGAAATAGTGGCCGTGGGATTTTTTTTACGCCCACCCGAGAGAGCAGACGGGGCCTCGGCTTAACGTCTCATCCGAAAGACAATATTAAAACACAAGGCAGCTAATCTTAATGGTGGCGATTTTGACTGTATGAATCGCAGGGGAAGGAATGGGAAGTTGTCTGAAAGACCACGATTCCCAATCAGATGAGGAAGCGCTGTGGAGTTAGAAATAGATACTTAAAGCAACAAATGAACAGTGAAGGAGTTGGGTGTGCGTTGTAAAGCAAAAGGCCACTGTGTGGCGCTGTTGATGTGTGGTTCTTCCAGGTATGATATTTTCATTTCCACATAACAACAGTCTTTCAAGATAGCACTCTATGACATGATACGACTTATGATAAGGGTTCGAGTACAGGAACAAGGCTGTCCTGCTGCAGTTGTACAGGGCCTTGGTGAGACCACATCTTGAGTATTGTGTGCAGTTTTGGTCGCCTTATCTGAGGAAGAATGTTCTTGCCATGGAGGGAGAGCAGCGAAGATTCACCAGGCTTATACCTGGGATGGCAGGAATGACGTATGAGGAGAGATTGGGTCGATTGGGCTTATACTTGTTGGAGTTTAGAAGAATGAGAGGGGATCTCATTGAAACTTATAAAATTCTAACAGGACTAGACAGACCAAATGCAGGAAGGATGTTCCCGATGGTCGGGGAGTCCAGAACCAGGGGTCACAGTCTAAGGATAAGGGGTAAGCCATTTAGGACTGAGATGAGGAGGAATTTCTTCACCCAGAGAGTGGTGAACCTGTGGAATTCTCTACCACAGAAGGCAGTTGAGGCCAATTCATTAAATATATTCAAGAAGGAGTTAGATATATTTCTTAAAGCTAAAGGTATCAAGGGATATGGGGAGAAAGCAGGGACAGGGTACTGAATTTGGATGATCAGCCATGATCTCATTGAATGGCGGAGCAGGCTCGAGGGGCTGAATGGCCTACTCCTGCTCCTATCTTCTATGTTTCTATGTTTCTATAAGACTTAGGCCTGCAATTCCCCTTTAGCCCTGGCCGTACCTCCAGCGTAGCTGGGGTGAAAAGTGGGGCTGAAGGCAGTTCCGCCAGGATTCTGTCCGTGGAGAGAAGGCCAGTATATTCTGATTAGAGGAGGCAAGAGGGAGCAAGAGTACGGATCTACTGCCTGCCCCCCCCCATCCCAGATCAAGCAGAGATGTCTGGGGGAGTTCCTAGGTTACCCTGGGATGTTCTGGCCGGTATGTCATCTGACAGTGTCCAATGGAACCCGTGCTTGCTCATTGCTGGCGCAGGCTCCATTATGGCCCCAGCACACCTTAAAGAAAGACTTTCATTTCTACAGCGCCTTTCACGACCTCAGGACGTCCCAAAGCGCTTTACAGCCAATGAAGTACTTTTGAAGTGTGGTCACTGTTGTAATGTGGGATAGTTTGAAGAAAAGTTTGGGGGAACGAGTTGAAGACGTGTTTCAGGAGAAAGAGCGTTTAGGAGGTTTTTGCAACTGGAAGTATGTCGGCAGGAAGTTCCAGGGGGGCAAAGGCAGATAAATGTCCACTTTGAGATCAGAAGATTCTGGGTTTAAATTCCACCAGGGTCCAATATTCTTCAGAGGTGCTCACATCAGCAACAACAACAACTTACATTTATATTACGCCTTTAACGTAGCAAAACGCCTCAAGGCCCTTCACAGGAGCGCAATCAGACAAAATTTAACACCGAGCCACATAAGGAGATATTAGGGCAGCTGAAGACGTAGGGTTTTAAGGAGAGTCTTAAAGGAGAAGATAGAGAGGCTGTGAGATTCTCAAAATTCACAGATCCCCCAAAGCTCGAAGACAAACCCTAAGGAAAAAGACTTTGGAATCTTTTCTAACTATTTCAGGGTGGTGAAATGCATTGGGCCTAACCAAAGGACATTTTAGAGCAAAAACCAAGATTTGGTATTTTAAAAGACATGTCTGGACTTGTAAGGGAGAAAAGGCTGTAAAGGAAGGTGGGGTCAACCTCTGTAAAGACAGTTTGGGTATTGGAGTTAATGAAAACTGTCTGGGGAACCGCATGACCTCGGTGGGAGTTTAAATCGGCCCCTAGCAGACATTAACATCCTAACAATAAACCAGAGGAAAAGCAGTCTCCACCCAAATTTACAGAACCCATCAAAACATGCATAAAACAGATCACATCGACCTACTCTATAGAAATACCAGGCCCAGTCAAGAAACTCAAAACTTGGGAACAATCAACTACGATTAAGTGGCAGATCGACAGGATGCAGCCATCCCGAAACCACTTCACACATTAACAAACAAGTTACCGTTAACGAGCCCGCCAAAATCTAACAATGACCGGGATTTGATTTGGCGCGCAGATAAGGAAGCTTCAATTCGTATAATTGAAGGCCCGTTCTCAACCTAAAGAGGGCAGTTCATCCACGGAGGTATTCACCGCAACACAGTTCTCCAGCACCACCGTTCAACGTTCCGTGTCCAGCCAGGAGGTCGACAGCTCGAAAACCAGACCATTCAACAAAGGAGGCCAACAGCTCCTGAAGTAGACCGACACGTGGAAGAAACCAGAGCGACCGCCTCAGTGACCATCGGACACCTCACGGCAACAAGGGCCTCACGAAAACAACCAACCGAACATCACCACCAATATTGGGCCACCGCGACCAAAGAAAACCAACTCGGAGAAAAACCGAAGATCCGCAAAGTTTCCACTCTACAATCTACTCCTGATTTACCCCTGGGTAAGATTTTCCCCAAAAGACTCTAAACCCTACTTCTAAACCAAAGAAAAGTGGGTACTCACCTGATAGATCCAATACGCACCCTACCGCATCAGCGGACTAGCGAAGACTGACCAGCTACGCAGTTGAAGTCCTCTACCGCATACGGGGTACGGCAGACACCAATCAACATATAGAGCGAACCCCAAAACCGCGAACCAGCCCAACTGTCAAGGATTTTGGTGAGTATCATCCCTGGTCTTCTAGAGTCCAACCTAGCTAGGGAAGTGGGATTGGGAGAGGTGAAGTATTCTTCTAATGTAATTTCCCTCATTTGTACCAAAGTGTTCCCCATTTTATCAGAGTGTTAAGAGTGTTGTGTTGTGTTTTACTCTCTTGAATAAAGATCAAAGTTCTTGCATCAAAACCAGTTGTCTGTTGCACTTTTGTCACAATCCCCAAATAAGTCCAAGGTCTAGAACCAAGGGAGTGGGAGCGATTCGAACCGCTCAGAAGTCAGAGGTGAAGCTCACACAAACCACCACCCCCTACATAATGGCGACCGCGGCAGGACCTTGGCAAAAGGGATGTGATGCAGTGGACACTGTTTTTGAGGAGAGAACCAAGATAGAAGAGAGAATTTCCTCTTATGTGTTCGAGAAAGTGAACATAACCAAGAAATGGGTACTCAGTCTGTTGTGTGCTGAGCATCCAATAGACGCTGCAGCTAAATGGACTGAGAGCAAGGACCACAAGAAATCTGTGGAGAAAGCCATCTGGTTGATTTGCTCCCAGAGACAGATCCAGCTGTTAGACAAACGTGTTGAGGCACTTAAGGTAGAGCTGCAGGAATCAACTCAGCTGTCTCAAGCAAGGGCTCTAGCAGGGGAAACATTACTGAATGAACTAACCACCCGAAATGAGGAAAAAATGCAACTAGTGGAAACACATAGAAACAGGCAGGAATATTTTCAGTGTCAGGTCACCGAAGCAAAAACCAGTGAACTGGTGTTGCGGGAAGAGAATGCCCGCCTTGCCAAACAAGTAAGAGAGCAGGAGGAGAGGTTGAGAGACGTCCAGGCAGCTTACAAGATAGCAAGCACTAGGGTGTCTGAGACGGGAGATCACGGTCCCTGCCAGAAACAAATCAAGAGTTTGAACCTTGCTCTGTCCAGGGCCAAAGACATGGTATGCCTATTAAGCCCGGGTGCGGCCCGGGTGGACCTAGAAGGGCAAGGGGAAACTGTTCGGACACCACCTGTGGCGCTGGGGAACGGCCCGGTTTGGCAGCAGGAGGGACGGAAGGTTTGTGAGGCTGGCAGGGAGAGCACACCACCACCACCTGTGGTGCCGGGTTTTGACTCGGTTTGGCAGCAGGGAGGGGAGGGCAAACCAATGCAGGAAAGGTCGGAGCCGGGGCCAATGTGCCCGATCCGGCAGCAAAAGTTTGGCCCGCCCGGCGGTGGTGGGGGTCAAGGACCCCTTGAAAGCCAATTCGTGGCTCCGCATGGCACCCAACAGCTTAGGGCTTTGATAAGCCACCTGGGCAAGCTCACCCAAAAGGGGGACCCCTCGGTCCACTTCATGGAAGTGGAACAAGCAGCGGGCATCAACGACTGCGATGATGCCGAGATGGCAAAAATGCTCCTGTTCTCCCTAGATAGCAAAATCTACCAGTCCCTCTCCGCAGAGAGTAAAAGAGGGCAGGGTGGATACGCTACTATTCGGGAGGGAGTTCTGGAGGCCATGGGAATGAATGATGGTAGTCCCTTATCCCGGGTGGAGAAGACAACCTAGCTAGTAGGGGAGACCCCACAGGCTTTCGCAGACCGACTGTGGTCTGTGTACAGGAGTGCCTGTAATGGGGTTCTCGACCGAGCTCACCTGAATCAGGACGAGCTGGTCCACTGGCTCCGAAGCCTCGTGGCAAACAGCTTGCCACGGATCTGGGCCAAGGCTGAGCTGTGGTTTGACCTGAAAGACCCCCGGGTCACCGAGGAGACAGTGGTCAGACAACTGACCCTGGCTTACCGGAATGGTAGAGGGACAGAAGAGCACCCACCTAAGGGAAAGGTACACGAAATAAAGCCTAGTGAAAAGAAAGAGTGGCACCAGGAAGGTGGTAACCCTTCCGACATGAAGCGTAACTGCTTCGGGTGCGGGAAGAGTGGGCACTGGAGAACAGACTGTAGGAAGCCGTGGAAGGATAACGTAGGGAAGAACTCTCCAGCTCCTGCCCCAAGCACCGAAGCACCGACCTCTTCCCCCACGTTAGACTCGGTCGTGGCCGCGATCCGAGCTCTAGTAAACGGCCCGGGGAAAGTAGCCACCGCCACTGGTGCTCTAACCCCATCTGCACCCCCCCTAACGTAGACTTATGACTGGAACCAGCGCAGCCTGTCTACCTGTGTCCCCTGGAGTACGACGCATGGAAGAGACCACTCGTTAGGATGGAGGTGGAGAAGGTGAAAGGGACTTATCTGTTAGATACTGGAGATTCCAGCACCACAGTCTATTCAGCCAACCCCGCCACCTCACCTCTGTGTAACAGGGTCCCATACAGCTTAGTGGGGTTTACAGGTAACGAGCAGGCTGGCTCGTTCTCCATCCCACTGTCCATTCATTTAGGAGCACTCCACACCAAGTGGACCTGTGTCCTGATGAAATGGGAACGGGAAGGGACGGGGATCCTGGGGGCCGACTTTATCACAGGCCACAGGATTCTAGTGGATCTTAGGAACCACTGTCTGTGGGGAGCATGTACTGGCAGAGAAAGTGAAGTGGCAGTCATCCCAGGGAAACAGGGCAAGGGGACCTTGTGCACCCTGAAACCAAAGGAAGGTTATGACCTCGAACAAATGGTCAGTAACACTCTGATGGCATACCAGGCATTTGTGCGAGCACACCTCGCAGCATTTGCAACTCACAAGCACGATTGTGGGAGGGTAAACGGGGTTGAGGTTAGTGTCAGCGGGGACCCCATGACCCGACCACAGAAGCAACACAATTTCCCCAGGGAGGCGGAAGCAGACATGGAAAAGGCCATGGCTTCTTTAGTAACACAGGGGGTATTGAGACCGATCGCCACCCACGTAAACTCTCCACTGTGGCCGGTTAGAAAACCAGACAACTCCTGGAGGGCCACAGTGGACTATCGGGTACTCAACCGTAACATCCCTGCCTGTGCACCCACGGTAGCAGCCGTCGCCGACCTCATCAGAAGTATCCCAGCATCTGCGACCACTTTCACAGTGCTGGACATTTCCAATGGGTTTTTGTCCATCCCTTTATGAAGAGAGGACCAGTACAAGTTCGCCTTCACTTTTAAAGGCCAACAGTACACCTGGAACTGCCTACCTCAGGGCTTCCACAACAGCCCTAGCATTTTTCACCAATGCATGCCGAATTGTTTGAAGGGCTTCAGCCAGCCCCGGCAGTTGGTACAGTATGTGGATGACCTACTCCTGTTCACCGATGAGGGAGAGGAACACAGTCCACTACTGGCTGAACTGCTGGAGCTGCTCTGGCAAGAAGGCTTCAAAGTAAACCCAAAGAAAGTACAGATCGACCAACAGGAAGTAAAATTCCTAGGGCTAACTGTGCACGCTGGGAAAAGGGCCATCGACAAGGCTAGGAGGGAAGCAGTGCAGGAGTTACCAGCCCCCAACACAGTCACAGGAGTGAGATCCTTTCTCGGGCTAACTGGATACTGCAGAGATTTCATTGAGGATTACGCAGCCACCGCGGCCCCTCTGCTCCGACTCCTACATAAGGGTGTAGAGTGGGCCCGGGATGAGGGTTGCGAGGCAGCATTTCTCAAGTAAAAAAAAATCTGCAGACCGCGCCAGCTCTTGGGGCTATTGATGGGGAGAGGGAGTTTTTCCTGGAGGTGGCAGCCAGCGGGGACAGTCTAAGTGCTGTGCTGCTCCAAGAGAGGCACGACCGGCTGAGACCGGTGGTTTACTCCTCCAGGATACTCACTGATGTGGAGAAGGGCTATTCCAACTGTGAGAGGCACCTCCTCGCCACTCACTGGGCTGTGAAAAGATCATTGATCTTCACAGGTACGTCTCCCATCGCCCTCCTCACCCATCACACGCCCACCCAGATGCTCCTAGATGGGAGAATCAAAGACGGGACAGTGAGCAGTGCCCGTATTGCTCGCTGGACCCTGCTTCTCTCCCAGATGGACCTAAGGGTGAAAGGTCTCTGCGAGCCGAAGCTCGCAGCCAACATGATCTACCCAGGGACTGCCCACCGGTGTTCCATTGAAGGGGTATGGGAAGTCAACATAGGTTTTCAGGCCGGGATACACCCCACAGGCCACGAAATCTATGTGGACGGTTCGAGCACAGTATCTGCTGGCGAGCGACTCACCGGGTGTGGAGTTTATGACCCGGAGGCAGGCATTGCCCTGGCAATTAAACTCCCCAGCACCATGAGCGCCCAGCAGGCTGAACTGACCGCGGTAGTGTACGTGGTTACACACCCCGAGAAATTCCCTACCCCATACACGATTTACTCGGACAGCATGTTCACATGCAATTTGTGTACGGAGTACCTGGCCATCTGGTCCCGTCGCGGATATACCTCCGCTGATGGGAGACCCCTCACCATAAAGCCCCTGCTGGAGAAATCATGGCGGCCGTGGGGGAGGAAGGGAAGGTCTATATCCATAAGGTCAAAGCCCATTCAAAAACAGAGCCCAAGTGGGAGAGCAACCAAAAGGCAGATGAGCTGGCCAAACAGGGGGCCAGGGAAGGGGTATTCTGGGATCCGTACCAAGCAGGTCTGGTAGCCGCAATCCGGAGCAAGGGAGGCACCCAGGGAGTAGCCATGGCCCCGGACTTAAAGCAGGCCCAAGCCCAGGATACCGTCCTCAAGGCCGTCCTGAATGCCCTTGAAAAGGGGGAAAAGATAGAGGGCCCATACAGCACAGCAGCCATCACCGTTAAGGAAGGCATGCTGTTCAGGGGGGAGCAGTGGGTGGTGCCGCAGCAGCACCGGAGGGAATTCCTCCAACTGGCCCATGAGGGTCCAGGAGAGGGGCATCCCGGACCAGAGACCACCTGGTAACGGGTGGAACAGACAGGATGGTGGCCAGGACTCAGGGAAGAGGTCCGCGAGTTTTGTGCCGGCTGTTTGGTGTGTGCTGCTAACAACCCAGACCCCCAGAAAAGGAAGGTATCTATGGGACACATCAGGAGGGTAGAGGGACCATGGCAGTCGATCCAGGTCGATTACATTGGGCCCCTACCCACTGCCCAGGGAGGCTTTAAGTACTGCCTAGTCCTGATGGATGTGTTCTCAAAGTGGGTGGAAGCGTTCCCATGCCGTACTGCTACCACATTGGGTATGGCTAGGATCCTGGTCAGGGAAGTGTTCTCACGATGGGGACTACCGCAGTATGTGGAGTCCGCCCAGGGGAGTCATTTTACCGGGCAGGTCATGCAAGAGACCCTCAGGGTACTCGGCATTGAAGGGAAATGGCACGTCGCCCACAACCCGCAGTCATTGGGTCCTGTGGAGCGTTTAAACCGTACCATTAAAGAAAGGCTATGGAAGGAAACGGGAGACTCACCCAAGAAGTGGGTAGAAGTCTTACCGTTGGTCCTAATGGGGATCCGAGCCAGCCAGTCAAAAAGCACGGGGTATTCCCCACACCAGCCCATGACTGGTAGAATTATGCGGACCCCCACCCATGTGCTAGCCCCAATGCTCACGGAGGGTCAGCTCAGTGAGGTCAACTGGGACAGCTTTGTCAGGAATCTGTTTGAACACCTTAAACAGGTTCACTGGCAGGCTGCTAGCAACATGGGAAAACAGCATCGGAGTAACCGACAGCTGCTAGAACCCCGCAAGCACCACGAGTGGGAGATAGGGGATCAGGTCATGGTTGGGAATTTTGCCCGGGTAGGGAGTTTTGAACCACTGTACATGGGGCCGTACAGCATTGTCGACAAGGCAAGCCCCATGGTCTACGCCATAAAGATGCCCCACCGCACGAAGTGGTTCTACATTAACCAATGTAAGCTGTTTAAACCCAAAGGGGAACAGCCAGCAAGGGCGAACCGCCCTAAAGGTAGAGATCCTCAGCCAGCAGCTGTGGCAGACTCACAGGCCGCACCGGTAGGGGCAGTGGCTTGTGTCACCGGATGGGCCACCCCACCAATTATGTGGGACTCGGACGCACCCCCGGTAGCCAGAGTCCTGAGAAGGTCTCCTTGCACACCACAGCCAAAACTACCGTGGTCACCAGCCCATCAATGGTTCAGCCCAGCAAGGGCCACAACCCGAAAAAGAATACCCAAGGTCAGGGATCATTCTAAGAAGAGGGATCCCCAGCCTGCGGCCTCAGGCTGCGAGGAACCCACAGGACAGGACAGGGACTCAGCAGCCACACCAAAGGGGGTAGTGTGCTGTAGCACAGGAGGGGACACTCCCCGGATTATCAGGGATTCAGGGAAACCCTCAGTTGTTTTAAGAAGGACTCTCCAGGTCCTGCGGTACAGGCCACCTTACGCCCAGGCGTACAAGCTGCTCAGAAGCTGCCCAAGGCAGAGGCCAAACAGGAATTAGCCTGGCCGTCCGGAGACGGGCGGCGGATGTACAGAGCTTTAATGTATTTAGGTGTGTTTTACAGTTTTGGTAGTTTTAGATTTTATTCAATTATTTTACTTAAGTAAGTTTAAATTTTCAAGACTCGATCACCTGTCAAGCCAGAGAACCTTCTCGGGACATGACTATCTGTTTTGTGTGTCCCTACAGAGAGGAAATCGGCATGAGGAGGATTTTGCTCCTGCTCGCCCTGGTAGGGGTGAGCATCGGTGACCGAGGTGACGTGGATGACTCCCACATTTATGGGTGCTCAGGAGAGAGAGCGCCGATCGTTACCGCTGGGGGTGGCAAACCGGGTGTGGAGGAGCTCGCTATTTACTTCCATGAGGGAAGCTGGCCAGGGTGGCTGGGGTCTAACTCTACAAAATACTCCAGCCAGACCGGGTTCACCTACGGGGAGGACTCCATCCCGTGCCCCAGGGTACAGGACGTTGCTTCAAGGGTCAGTGTCACTGAGGGGAAACGTGTGTGTTTCACATGCAAGGGACAGATTCCCCTGGATAGGTGGTGGTGGCTCAGGAAGCTGAGCAGGGACATAGGGAACTGGGAACGACTGGGGAATGGCACCTACCGGACGATCACAGGGACCCCAGGGGGAGTGAGTATGTGTTGGGATAAGTGGTGGGAGTCGGAACAAGGAATCTATGTCTGTATGTGGGGATCAGAGAGAGCCTGCCCCACAGGCATATCCATCATCTTCTCTAGACAATGGCAAGATACCGGGAAGGGGATGGGGTGGGACTCTAGCCTGCATGCGTGCGCGCTCCCACATTCCCCGATCCCAGTCAACGCCACCGAACTTGTAGCACGCCCCCGAAAGCCCTTGCCCACGACCCCGACATCACGGACAGTAATAGAGAGGTGTCCCACCACCACCAAGGGACCAGGAAATGGGCTAGTGCTAGTGCCGACCGAAAAGGTACTATACCAGGGGGTACACTATGCAGTAGCTTCAGTTATCCTAACCCTTACCGAAGTACACTTACCTCAATGGTGTCCTAAGGAGACAGAACAGCTATACCAGGCCCTGCTGAAATAAATGTTTAGGAAATTCTACGAATTCGACTTTGCCAACATAGACAAAGCAGAGCTGTACACATTTCACGCTGAGCACACCATGGGCGCGGGGAGACAAAGAAGGGGGACCTGGAACGATATTTTCACTACCTACAATACAGGATCCTCTGTAATAAATAGCCTGGACGATATAGAACTGCAAACACAGATAAATGGTCTAAAAACCCAACTGCGAAAGATCTTAATGGAAGAAAACAAAGTGGTAGGCTCAGAGCTACACGAGGACCAAGCTATGACGGTCCATTTAAAGGAGATCATTGCTGAGCTAGAGAGACACTCAAAAACAGTAAATGCACTCATACGGGAGGATAGGAATGCTTCGGATCAGGCTGCACAGAATGAGGTGTGTGTGCTATACGGGGCATGGTTGCTGGGCGAGGGCCGTAGCAACCTGGAGGATTTTAAACAAGGTTTAGTCCCCTCCTGGATCAGCAACAAGCACCTCGCAGCCCTCCACCCGTTTAGCAATTCGCTGAGCCCGTGTCAGCTCCGCCTAGCCTCTGAAGCCTACCCTGTCCCAGTAGATTGTGGGCGTTCCAATCACACTATCATGGGGATAGTGGTGAGGATGCCGGTCATGGGTGGGACAACCCGACCCGCACCTGTATACAGGGTGGAGAACATTGGGATCATTCAAGGGGGTGCACACATCCGTTTCGCAGCGGTCCCACCTTATGTCATAAAGTGGGAGCGTGCTATGACAGGTACTGACCTCTCCGGGTGCCGGAGCCAGGGTGCACACATGATACTGTGTCCCCAGCACTTGAATGCCTATTCTAGACCACAGTGCAGGTTTAAAGCTGCTGGCGCACGACCTATCAACTGTACCATGGAGGTAATGGCACACGGCCATGTTCCCCCACAGGTAGCATTCATAGGGGGTGGGACATATTGTGTCACCACAAGTGCACCCCACTACCAGCATGGACAGCACATCTGGTGTCCGGTGAGTGACAGCAGTTTCTGCTTTAAGCCCGAGGCAGAAGTTCAAGTGGCCCAGGAACGGATTGTCCCCATTCCTGAACCCTCCACTGTTCACCTCACTGTCAGGGAAAACATTACCAACCTGCAAAACTATGTCACATTCTTCGGCTGTAAGATTCCCCCTCTACCCGAACATCTTACCGCCCTACTCAAAACAGTAGAAGTATCACAAAAACATCTCTATACTCTAGAACAAAAGACAGTCGAGATAGGGGCCGAGATTTTGGACATCATAGTTCCACCATGGTGGGATATTTTCGAAAATATAGAGGTCCCTTCCTGGATCACAATGGCTTCCCACATTTTAGTGGTCTGCCAGCTTGGCATAGTTTTCTACTTACTGTGCACAAAGTGCAAGGGAAAGGACAGAGTGCTCCGATCCCGACATGAGAAAGCATGGGACGAGCATTACAATAAAGCCTATGACCAGGTTTGGGACGAGCCTTAATTGTTATTAAAATGAATAAAGTTTTGTGACCGTGTATTATTTTTCTATGTATGTCCTATATTTTCCAAGTGGTGCAGGGGTGTTGGACCCCCTCCGTTCTTGGATATGAATGTAACTGAATTCTTGCCTGTGTCTGCATCTGAACACTACACCTACAGGGGAATGTGTGTTTTGGGTCTCAGATAGGTAAAATACAGGGGAATGCTGGCTCTCGGGGATCAAGCATTTTGCTCACCCAGTATGATACTCTAGTGAGTAAAGTATCAGAGGGGGGACTGTAAGATTCTCAAAATTCATAGATCCCCCAAAACTCGAAGACAAACCCTAAGGAAAAAGACTTTGGACTCTTTTCTAACTATTTCAGGGTGGTGAAATGCATTGGGCCTAACCGAAGGACATTTTAGAGCAAAAACCAAGATTTGGTATTTTAAAAGACATGTCTGGACTTGTAAGGGAGAAAAGGCTGTAAAGGAAGGTGGGGTCAACCTCTGTAAAGACAGTTTGGATATTGGAGTTAATGAAAACTGTCTGGAGAACTGCATGACCTCGCTGGGAGTTAAATCGGCCCCTTTCAGACATTAACATCCTAACAATAAACCCGAGGAAAAGCAGTCTCCACCCAAATTTACAGAACCCATCAAAACATGCATAAAACAGATCACTTCGGCCTACTCTATAGAAATCCCAGGCCCAGTCAAGAAACTCAAAACTTGGGAACAATGAACTACGATTAAGTGGCAGATCAACAGGATGCAGCCATCCTGAAACCACTTCACACATTAACAAACAAGTTACCGTTAACGAGCCCGCCAAAATCTAACAATGACCGGGATTTGATTTGGCGCGCAGATAAGGAAGCTTCAATTCGTATAATTGAAGGCCCGTTCTCAACCTAAAGAGGGCAGTTCATCCACGGAGGTATTCACCGCAACACAGTTCTCCAGCACCACCGTTCAACGTTCCGTGTCCAGCCAGGAGGTCGACAGCTCGAAAACCAGACCATTCAACAAAGGAGGCCAACAGCTCCTGAAGTAGACCGACACGTGGAAGAAACCAGAGCGACCGCCTCAGTGACCATCGGGCACCTCGCGGCAACAAGGGCCTCACGAAAACAACCAACCGAACATCACCACCAATATTGGGCCACCGCGACCAAAGAAAACCAACTCGGAGAAAAACCGAAGATCCGCAAAGTTTCCACTCCACAATCTACTCCTGACTTACCCCGGGTAAGATTTTCCCCAAAAGACTCTAAACCCTACTTCTAAACCAAAGAAAAGTGGGTACTCACCTGATAGATCCAATACGCACCCTACCGCATCAGCGGACTCGCGAAGACTGACCAGCTACGCAGTTGAAGTCCTCTACCGCGTACGGGATACAGCAGACACCAACCAACATATAGAGCGAACCCCAAAACCGCGAACCAGCCCAACTGTCAAGGATTCTGGTGAGTATCATCCCTGGTCCTCTAGAGTCCATCCTAGCCAGGGAAGTGGGATTGGGAGGGTGAAGTATTCTTCTAATGTAATTTCCCTCGTTTGTACCGAAGTGTTCCCCATTTTATCAGAGTGTTAAGAGTGTTTGTGTTGTGTTTTACTCTCTTGAATAAAGATCAAAGTTCTTGCATCAAAACCAGTTGTCTGCTGCACTTTTTGTCACAACCCCCAAATAAGTCCAAGGTCTAGAACCAAGGGAGTGGGAGTGATTCAAACCGCTCAGAAGTCAGAGGTGAAGCTGACACAACCCACCACCCCCTACAAGGCGGAGAAGTTTAGGGAGGGAATTCTAGAACTTAGGGCCTAGACGGCTGAAGGCACGGCCACCAATAGTGGAACAATTAAAAGAGGGCAGAATCGGAAGGGTGCAGTGATCTCGGAGGGTTGTGGGGCTGGAGGAGGTTACAGAGATGGGGAGGGGCACATCACATGTGCATATTATATTGAGGACGCGTGCAGAAAGCGGCAGACTGCAGGGACAGAGCATTGCTTATCCTGCTGTCAATATCCGTCAATGTAAACCTTTGGCTCTTGGCTGTGAAAGCGGAGATTGGCAGCGTGCCCAGCTTCTGAGGATGTTCTCCCTCCCGCATTTGAAAAACATTAGAATTCAGTCAGAAAGACCTGTAACATTACTCATGGGTCAGAGTCTAAGAAGGAACCCAAATTACACGGGTCAACGTGCATTTTATTGTACAATAATGGACACACAAAATACCAATATGCCGCAAGTGGGTATGTATGGTAGGGAGGATGATCGGGAAAAAAGGAAAAATTTGCATTTATATCGCACCTTTCATGATGCCAAGTCTTCCCAAAGTGCTTTACAGCCAATGAATTACTTTGAAGTGTTGTCACTGTTATTATTTAGGCAAACACAGCAGATAGTTTGTACATAATAAGGTCCCACAAACAGCAATGTGATAATGACCAGATAATCTGTTTCTGTTGATGTTGGCTGAGGGATAAATATTGGCCCAGGACACCGGGGAGAGCTCCCCTGCTCTTCTTCGAAATAGTGCCATGGGATCTTTTAATTCACCTGTGAGGGCAGACGGAGCCTCGGTTTAAGGTTTCATCCAAAAGACGGCACCTCCGACAGTGCAGCACTCCCTTAGCACTGCACTGGGAGTGTCAGCCTGGGTTAAATGCTCAAGTCCCTGATATCAAAGTTAATGGGTTACTGAGCCAAGGCTGAAACTAAAAGTGTAATACTGAAAAATTCCTCGGCGACCCCCTCAGGTGACCAAAGCCAGTCGAGGAGATCACACGGACATAAGAACATTAGAATTCGGAGCAGGAATAGGCCTTACGGCTGCGCGAGCCTGCTCCGCCATTCAATAAGATCACGGCTGATCTTCAACCTCAACTCCACTTTCCCACCTGATCCCCATATTCCTTGATTTCCCCATGAGCCCCAAAATCTATCGATCTCAGCCTTGAATCTACTCAATGACTCAGCATCCACAGCCCTCTGGGGCAGAGAATTCCAAAGATTCACAACCCTCTGAGTGAAGAAGTTCCTCCTCATCTCAGTCTTAAATGGCCGACCCCTTATCCTGAGACTGTGCCCCCTAGTTCTAGACTCTCCAGCCAGGGGAAACAACCTCTCAGCATCTACCCTGTCAATCCCCTTCAGAATCTTCTATGTTTCAATGAGATTACCTATTATTCTCCTAAACTCCAGAGAGTATAGGTCCATTCTACTCAATCTCTCCTCATAGGACAACCCTCCCATCCCAGGAATCAATCTAGTGAACCTTCGTTGCACCGCCTCTAAGGCAAATATGTCCTTCCTCAGATAAGGAGACCAAAACTGTGCACAGTACTCCAGGTGTGGTCTCACCAAAGCCCTGTACAATTGTAGCAAGGCGTCCTTACTCTTGTAATCCAATCCCCTTCCAATAAAGGCCAACATGCCATTTGCCTTCCTAATTGCTTGCTGTACCTGCATCCTAAATTTCTGTGTTTCCTGTACGAGGTCACCTAAATCTCTCTGAACACCAAGGGGGAAGAATTCAGTTGGTTGCGCCTCCCGTTAGCGCCTAAAGAGGGCGCTAATGGGGCGCAACGCAACTAGCGCCCGGGCGCGGTGATGTTTGCGCCGCTCGCGAAATTAACTAGACATTTTGCGGCGGCGCTAAACACAACTGCTACGATCTCCTGCGCTGGCAGATTGTGACGTCAGTCGAGTGCGCAACACCCCGGTAGCGCCCCGGAGCGGATATTGAGTTGTGCCCCCTGCCTTACCGCCTGCCGCTAGCAACGACAGGTTGAGGGGAGCGTTTTGCAGTCAGGAAGGGACTGGGGGAGCGCTATTTAAAGGCGACCGCTTCCTGCCTTTTATTGTTGGTGACATTTTTGAACCACGCATTCTGAGAGAGAGAGAGAGACTTCTGGAGAGATTCAACGCTGTGTGAAGGAGTTTTGGGTACTGAGCAGCACTTTGCAGGTTCATTTTGATTTGACCTTCCTTGTATCGATTTAGAAGAGACTGTGGGGGTTGCACTCTGAGCTCTTTCCCTGGGCCTCTCCATTGTTCTTTCCAGCAGATTTGATGTACAGGTCTCTCCAGGCCGAGATTCAAGGCTGCAATGAGCAGGATGTGGATGGAAAGCAAGATCGGCCCTCCCCTTTAAGAACTGGCCGGCGCCATTGTGTCTGTGTTCCATTGCTAACTGACATCACATGAGCTTCGCCAGCGCTCTGAGGTAGCGCCTCGCTCCTCGGCCTTTGCGCCTTAAGACAGTTATGAAGCGTCTGATTTAGCGCTCCAGTCACCTCCAGGGTCGATAAAAGTCAAGTTTGCAGTCGGAGGCGATAATTAGCGCCAGGCGCTAATCTTTGCGCCCGGCCGATAATTGCGCCCCAAACGGGCCGATATTGAATTTCTCCCCCCAAGTGTTATCTGTATAGACACTTAGGGCTGGATTTTGTCTTGGGGTCGGGTTGGGGTCGTGTAAACCACATTTCGTGTTCCCCCCCGACTCCAGATTAATGTGGATGCCTGATGCAATTTTCACTTAATTGGGCAATTGAGTTCCAGCATGTGGGAACCCATGAACTAATTAGTGGTTTCAGTCTGAAAGCTGCCTCTGATGATGTCATCATTGCTGACTGCCTAGTCTCAGAGACTGTTGGTGAGAGAGGACCTGCCTCGCTTTTGATGACCTGGATGCAAAGATGGGGGGAGAAGACAGAGAGAGAGAGAGAGAGAGAGACAGAGACAGAGAGAGAGAGAGAGAGAGAGAGAGAAATTTTTTGCCAAGCAAGTCCTCCCAGGCAGTCTCTGAAGACATTCAATGCAACAGCATCAGAGGCGACGTTCAGACCTAATACTACTACCTTCATCACATCTCCGTTGTAATAGTGGACCTGCAGCCGATACCGATAGTCAGCTATCCACTTGTGCTCCCGCCAGGTTTCACTGGAGTGTTTCACACCAGGCGTGCTTCACGTCAGAAGAGGGTTAAACTAGCTACAGCATTTCAAAATGGCATTACAGAGCCAATTTAGAGCTTGTTAAGGGCTTTAATGGCCTCTCCCGCCTCTTGAAGGCGGGATGGAGTCGGGAACATTGCGTGGAGGCGGGATGGAGTCGGGATGGGGTCGGAAACCCTGACCCCGCAAATTTAACCCCCCACACGCCTCCAAACCCGACTCCATGGGTCATTCAAAATCCAGCCCTTAACCTCTATATGATGCGGCCTCTGTTCCAGTCAAGAACCGGTCCAGCTCCCTCTTGAAGCCAATACGGAGAGTCAGTACCCACCGCACCAGCAGGCAATGCATTCCAGAGCCTGATTTAAGATTTTACATGATAATGGCTTCTCCTGCTGGAGTAATCCACCTTCACCAATCCAATATTACTGCACCTGTACAGGAGAACAAGAGGCTGGGCAGCTGACTGCTGAGTGATATGGGCTTCCCATTGCAATATTATTCACTCAACCAGCATCACTTAAAAAGATTATCTGGTCATCATCACATTGCTGCTTGTGGGATCTTGCTGTGCGCACATTGACTGCTGCGTTTCCCTACATTACAACAGTGACCGCACTTTAAAAAGTACTTCATTGGCTGTAAAGCGCTTTGGGACGTCCTGAGGTCGTGTGAAAGGCGCTACAGAAATGCAAGTTCTTTCTTTATGGACGATACGGCCCATGCACAGGCGACTGATCAAGCCAGCCTTTGGTTTGTTTCAGGTGCTTGGATGGATGCCACCGTCTATTGCTGTCAAAAAAACTGGCCAGAGTGAACCATGGCGCTGCAAGCTGCGCAGTATTGCCACTGATAGAGGCATCAGTGTGCATGTTCACTGATGATCAGGGCCAAAGGAGGACAAAGAAGGGCAATTGCATCTGCCCCATGAGAGAAAAAGGGAAACTGGCAGCACAGGAACAGTGCCAGCTATTGATTGTCGCATCCTTCCCCCTCTGTTGGCTGCATTCCTCCTGGGCACAGTTGTGCTCGCATCCTTTGATTTACCCATTAACCTTGCTCTGATGTCCCTTGGTGTTTACAGAACAGGCATCTGTTAATTAGCGGCAACTTTTATTTTACTGCAATGCGTAGTTCTGTGTATGTATGTCCTAAATCATAGAATCATAGAATGGTTACAGCACGGAAGAAGGCTATTCGGCCCGTCGAGCCCGTGCCGGCTCTCTGCAAGAGCACTTTAGCTAGTCCCACCCCCCCCGCCCTTTCCCCGCAGCCCTGCAAATGTTTTTCTTTCGGGTACTTATCCAACTCCCTTTTGAAAGCCGTGATTGAGTCTGCCTCCACCATTCTTCCAGGTCCCAACCACTCGCTGAGTAAAAAAGTTTTTTTTTATGTCGCCTTTGGTTCATTTGCCAATCACCTTGAATCTGTGTCCTCTGGTTCTCGACCCTTCTGCCAATGGGATCAGTTTCTCTCTATCTACTCTGTCCAGGCCCCTCATGATTTTGAACACCTCTATCAAATTTCCTCTCAACCTTCTCTGCTCTAAGGAGAACAACCCCAGCTTCTCCAGTCTATCCACATAACTGAAGTCCCTCATCCCTGGAACCATTCTCGTAAATCTTTTCTGCACCCTCTCTAAGGCCTTCACATCCTTCCTAAAGTGCGGTGCCCAGAATTGGAAACAATACTCCAGTTGTGGCCGAGCCAGTGTTTTATAAAGGTTCATCATAATTTCCATGCTTTTGTACTTTATGCCTCTATTTATGAAGCCCAGTGCAAGGTGTGCAGAGCTATGATGTGTGTAAAGGTATATTTATGTGCATGGATTTATGTGAAACACATGGAACTGGGAGTCGTTAATCAATGGTGAATATCCTGGGCCAATATTTATCGCTCAACCAACGTCACTGAAACAGATTATCCGGTCGTTATCACATTGCTCTTTGTGGGAGCTTGCTGTGTGAAAATTGGCTGCCGCGTTTCCCACATTACAACAGTGACTCCACTTCAAAAATACTTCATTGGCTGTAAAGCGCTTTGGGACGTCCTGAGGTCGTGAAAGGCGCTGTATAGATGCGAGTCTTTCTTTCTTTAGAGATTTAACCTTCTATGCCCTTGTGATTCTAGTGCTCCTGAAACCCGTGTGTCCGTGGCCGGGAATTCCCTCAGAGCTTCTCCCGCTCCACCAGGAGTACAGCGGAAATCTCCTTTACGCGCGTCAACGCGGATTCCGGACAAGCTAGAGCAGTGGGAGCAGGAGTAGCTCTGAGGAGATTCCCGGCCCCATGCCCAGCCGTGGTCCTTGGAGTCGTACTAGGAGCTGCTGGCTGTGCTAAACCCCTATTGCGCTTCTGGGGTTGAGCCAGATGGTCCTCCGCACCGAGCTACGAGCAACCCGGAAGCACCAGCGTGAATCTCAGGAGCTTCCTAAGATGTTGTGGCCCCTGCATCCTCAGGTGTCAGTCGTGGCTCAGTGGGTAGCACTCTCTCGCTTCTGTGTCAGAAGGTTGTGGGTTCATAGTCCCACTCTAGAGACTTGAGCACATAATCCAAGCTGACAATCCCAGTGCCAGTACTGAGGGAGTGCTGCACTGTCAGGGGTGCCGTCTTTCGGATGAGACGTTAAACCGTCTGCCCCCTCAGGTGGACGTAAAAGATCCCGCGACACTATTTCAAAGAAGAGCAGGGGGAGTTCTCCCTGGTGTCCTGGGGTCAATATTTATCCCTCAATCAACATCACTAAAAACAGATTATCTGGCCGTTATCACATTGCTGTTTGTGGGAGCTTGCTGTGCGCAAAATTAGCTGCCGCTTTACCTACGTTAAAACGATGACTACACGTCAAAAAGTACTTCATTGGCTGTAAAGCGCTTTGGGACGTCCTGAGGTCGTGAAAGGGCGCTGAATAAATTCTTCATTCTATCTCACAGACACTTGTGCTAGACTGCCATGGACCAGCAAATGCTGTCCATTTTCTCATCTCACACTACAGGAGAGCATGGTAGATTTTCCTGAGTACAGATTGCCTGGGGACAGTGATAGGAGTAGCAGCTCTCCAATGTGGTAGCCTGTTTGAATTCGAATGAGAACCTGCGTTTTCATGGCCTCCGGGCATCCCAAAGCACTTTACAACCAATGAACTCCTTTGTGAAGCGCAGCCGCTGTTGTAATGCAGTCAAACGCGGCAGTCAATTTGAGCACAGCAAGCTCCCAAAAAAGCAGCAGTGAGACGGTTGATAAGCAGTAAGCTGTCTACATACCCTTAACATTCAACCCTTTGGCTCCTGATACTGCCTCTGAGAGGTTACCGTTAAATGCCACTAGAGGGTGCTCAAGCCCTCAAAATGAGTCGCCGACAAGGCTGTGCCGGTACCAAATGTCCCAGGCTGGGAATTTGCTCAGAGCTCCGGCTACAGCAGAAGTACAGCGGAGACCCTCTTTCTTGGCAGCTTTACCGCAGGACTTGGCGCTGGACTGCCAGGAGAATTAAATATGTGGGGTTACGGGGATAGGATGGGATCTATTAGGGGAATTAAATACGTGGGGTTACGGGGATAGGGTGGGATATGTGTCGGTGCAGGCTCGATGGGCTGAGATGGCCTCTATCTGTACTGTGGGGATTCTGTGTGAGAGGGCAGGGACAGGGGGCTGGATTTGGATGATCAGCCATGATCGTATTGAATGGTGGAGCAGGCTCGACGGGCCGAATGGCCTACTCCTGCTCCTAGTTTCTATGTTTCTATTTTTCTAGAATCTTGGCGCGATTGTTGTGTGCCCGATGAAATTCTGGCAGCTACCCCATCCCATTGGAGCTGATTTTCTAAGCATACCCTGGCAATGGGTACCCTCACCTCACCCGACACACTCCGGCCATGCTAATCGGGTTATCACAGGTAACATGCCCGTGATTTCCCCATACAGTGGCGAGGGGTCCCTGATGGTGAGACTCCCTCTATAAAAGAGGTCCCTGATGGTGAGACTCCCTCTATAAAAGGGGTTCCTGATGGTGAGACTCTCTGTAAAAGAGGTCCCTGATGGTGAGACTCTCTATAAAAGGGGTCCCTGATGGTGAGACTCTCTATAAAAGAGTCCATGATGGTGAGACTCTCTATAAAAGGGGTCCCTGATGGTGAGACTCTCTATAAAAGAGTCCATGATGGTGAGACTCTCTATAAAAAGGGTCCCTGATGGTGAGACTCTCTATAAAAGGGGTCCCTGATGGTGAGACCCTCTATAAAAGGGGTCCCTGATGGTGAGACTCTCTATAAAAGGGGTCCCTGATGGTGAGACTCTCTCTATAAAAGGGGTCCCTGATGGTGAGACTCTCTATAAAAAGGGTCCCTGATGGTGAGACTCTCTATAAAAGGGGTCCCTGATGGTGAGACCCTCTATAAAAGAGTCCATGATGGTGAGACTCTCTATAAAAAGGGTCCCTGATGGTGAGACTCTCTATAAAAGGGGTCCCTGATGGTGAGACCCTCTATAAAAGGGGTCCCTGATGGTGAGACTCTCTATAAAAGGGGTCCCTGATGGTGAGACTCTCTCTATAAAAGGGGTCCCTGATGGTGAGACTCTCTCTATAAAAGAGTCCCTGATGGTGAGATTATTTCTATAAAAGGGGTCCCTGATGGTGAGACTCTCTCTATAAAAGGGGTCCTGATGGTGAGACTCTCTATAAAAGGGGTCCCTGATGGTGAGACTCCCTCTATAAAAGGGTCCCTGATGGTGAGACTCTCTCTATAAAAGGGGACCTGATGGTGAGACTCTCTATAAAAGGGGTCCCTGATGGTGAGACTCTCTCTATAAAAGGGTCCCTGATGGTGAGACTCTCTATAAAAGGGGTCTCTGATGGTGAGACTCCCTCTATAAAAGGGGTCCCTGATGGTGAGACTCCCTCTATCCAAGAGGTCCCTGATGGTGAGACTCTCTATAAAAGGGGTCCCTGATGGTGAGACTCCCTCTATAAAAGAGTCCATGATGGTGAGACTCTCTATAAAAAGGGTCCCTGATGGTGAGACTCTCTATAAAAGGGGTCCTGATGGTGAGACTCTCTATAAAAGAGGTCCCTGATGGTGAGACTCTCTATAAAAGAGTCCCTGATGGTGAGACTCCCTCTATAAAAGAGTCCCTGATGGTGAGACTCTCTATAAAAGAGTCCCTGATGGTGAGACTCCCTCTATAAAAGAGGTCCCTGATGGTGAGACTCCCTCTATAAAAGAGTCCCTGATGGTGAGACTCTCTATAAAAGAGTCCCTGATGGTGAGACTCCCTCTATAAAAGGGGTCCCTGATGGTGAGACTCCCTCTATAAAAGAGTCCCTGATGGTGAGACTCCCTCTATAAAAGAGTCCCTGATGGTGAGACTCTCTATAAAAGAGTCCCTGATGGTGAGACTCCCTATAAAAGGGGTCCCTGATGGTGAGACTCTCTATAAAAGAGTCCCTGATGGTGAGACTCCCTCTATAAAAGAGTCCCTGATGGTGAGACTCCCTCTATAAAAGAGTCCCTGATGGTGAGACTCTCTATAAAAGAGTCCCTGATGGTGAGACTCCCTATAAAAGGGGTCCCTGATGGTGAGACTCTCTATAAAAGAGTCCCTGATGGTGAGACTCCCTCTATAAAAGGTGTCCCTGATGGTGAGACTCTCTATAAAAGGGGTCCCTGATGGTGAGACTCTCTCTCTATAAAAGAGGTCCCTGATGGTGAGACTCTCTATAAAAGGGGTCCCTGATGGTGAGACTCTCTATAACAGCATCCCTGATGGTGAGACTCTCTATAAAAGGGGTCCCTGATGGTGAAACTCTCTCCAGGTCATCGACCTGAAACGTTAACTCTCTTTCTCTCTCCATGGATGCTGCCTGGCCTGCTGAGTTTTTCCAGCGTTTTCTGTTGTTATTTCTATAAAAGGGGTCCCTGATGGTGAGACTCCCTCTATAATAGGGGTCCCTGGTTATGAAACACCCTCTGTTAAAGGGGTTTTGATGGTGTCTCCCTCTGTAAAAGGGATCCTGATGGTGACTCTCTCTGTAGAAGAGATTCTGACAGTAAGACTGGCACTGAGACTGTCTTGTAAACCTGCTTGACGGTACGTTACTGTGAATACAGGGCTTGTTGATTCAATGGAATGAATTAATGACACACCACTCAGTTTGACTAAGCCAATGGATTTTCCTATGACAGTTGACACATGAGGTGATCAAATTATCCAACTGTCTCAACGAAGGGCTCCTTTTCAAATAGCCCACTCCAACATGTTCAGTGTAATCGTATTGAGCAGAATCAAAGGAGCGATCAGAATCTGCCATGAACAGCGAGCTTATCTAAAGGCGAAGAGTTCTGTAGAAAGCAAACACTTACAGGGCTGTTCCTGGTGAGTACATCATAATTAGAGAATCATAAAATGATACAGTTTAGAAGGAAGCCATTCGGCCCATTGTGCCTGTGCTGGCTCTTTGGTAGAGCTGCCCAATTAATCCCACTCCCCCTGCCCTTTCCTCATAGCCCTGTAATCTTTTTCCCTTCAAGTATTTATTCAATTCTCTTTTGAATGTTACTATTGAATCTGCCTCCACCACTCTTTCAGGCAGCGCATTCCAGATCACAACAACTCGCTTCATAAAAAATGCTTCCTCATGTCGCCTCTGGTTCTTTTGCCAATCACCTTTAATCTGTGTCCTCTGATTACTGACCCTTCTGCCACTGGAAACAGTTTCTCCTTAATTACTCTATTGAAACCCTTCATGATTTTGAACACCTCTCTCAAATCTTCTCTTAACCTTCTCTGCTCTGAGGGGAACAATCCCAGCTTTTCCAGTCTCTTCACATAATTGAAACCCCCCATCCCTGGTACCATTCTAATAAATCTCTTCCGCACCCTCTCCAAGGCCTTTGTATCCTTCCTAAAGTGCGGTGCCCAGAATTGAACACAATACACCCGCTGAGGCCTAACCAGTGTTTTATAAAGGTTTAGCATAACTTCCTTGCTTTTGTACTCTATTCCTCTATTTATAAAGCCAAGGATCCCATATGCTTTTTTAACAGCCTTCTCAACTTGTCTAAAAGATTTGTGTACATATACCCCCAGGTCTCTCTGTTCCTGCACCCCCTTTAAAATTGTACCATTTAGTTCATATTTCCTCACCTCATTCTTCCTACCAAAATGCATCACTTCAAACTTCTCTGGTTTAAATTTCATCTGCCACATGTCTGCCCCTTTCACCAGCCTGTCTATGTCCTCCTGAAGTCCGTTACTATCCTCCTCATTGTTTACTACATTTCCGAGTTTCGTATCATCTGCAAAATAATTAGGCTCTTCCTCTGTACTATAGTGTTAAAGATTTTAAGAATACAAGATATTATTTGAAGGGAAGAGGCCATTTGGCCCAACAAGCCTTTTGCGTTGACCCCGAGCCATCTAGGAATGACCCCCAGGACAAGTGTATGTATCACATTTCCATCACTATTTTAGTGGAAGTATTAACCCATTTAAAGTAAAACTAGAATAGCTGTCTGTATTTTCCCACCATTATCACTGAAACCCATTTCTAGGCTCTCATCACTCAATTCCTTCTCTTTGCGGAAACATATCTAATTGCTTTTGAATCCACTCATGCTATTTGATCGTTGACCTTCTCTGCTCACTTAATTCATCCGCCTATTAAGATTTTCTGCCTGACCTGTTTTCTCATTCCTACTTTCCTAATTTGTAACTTCTTGTGTCCCCGAGTACTTGAATCCTTTACTGTAGCGAAGAACTTGTCCTGCGTCAGCTTTCTCAATTCTTGCAAACATTAATTTAGTGGCTTCAAAGTCTTCACTTTTCCAAAGGCCAACCAGTCCAACGTCTTTAATCTTTGCCCATGATTTCAATACCTCTTACCTGGGAACTCTCTTGGCTGCTTGCCTCTGCGTCCTCTCTCAACTTTCCTTGTGACTCTCCGATCATTTTCCCGCATAAACCCCTGGATGAAAATGCGCAGAAGGAAATGTGTGAGGAGTGAGATTATTCTGTTGATATTTTGCTAAATAGATACTGCCCTGCCCCGCTGATCGCAGGCAGCCGCTCATAGTGAGCAAGTGACGCTAACCATTCGCCCTTACTGTAGGCATCAATCACAGAGGTCCCACTTATAGCGTATTAAGTGCGCCGGCAATTTTGGGCGTACTTTGTCATGGGATCTTTCTAACAGAGTTTCCTGCTTCAGTAACTGCAGTTTTTTTAAACGAAGAATGACGGGGAGGAAAAGACGCTTTGGTCCATCCAGACTGTCCCACACAACCGCGAAGCCTTGAGCCTCACAATACGTCCACCCCCCACCCCCCACCCAAAAGCCATGTGATCTCCTGGGAGAGGCGAGAAACCAGATATTAAAAAAAAAACCCAGGCCAATTTGGTGGGGAAAAGAAATCTGGAAAATTCCTCTCCGATCCCCTTAGGCGATCGAAACTAGTCCAGGAGATCGTCCTGGCCCTGATTACTGTCATGCAGTGCCGACCTTTTGTACAAGGTGACCTCCACCCCAGCCAGAAACAGGTCCAGCTCTGACTTGAAGGAATTCCGTGAATTAGCGTCCACCACACAAAATGCCAGCCATCCATTTCTCATCTTCCGCCAGATTTTGTCCTAATCTTCTCCCACTTTCCTTTCTCGCTCTGCCACTCCGGTAGTCTCCCGTCTGGTTGGATAAGGAGTCAGTGCCACCGCCCTGCCGAGCCGCATGGCCTACTCCTGCCTTCCCGCTATTTATTTTTACCGCCCCCCACTGCTCAAAACAGGCGTCAACATATTCGCACCCGCTATAAACGGTGTGGACTGTCCTTTGCGAAATTTAATCTGAAGCTTTAGTCAGTCCACATAGCTTTGGCTGCTGTATTAGTGAATAATGGGCACTGGTCTCATCTCTCTGTAGCACTCTCGGCTCTGAGTCAGAAGGTTGAGGGGTCAAGTGCCACTCCAGGGACTTGAGCACAAAAGTCCAGGCTGACACTCCAGGGCAGTGCTGAGGGAGTGCTGCACTGTCGGAGGTGCCTTCTTTCGGATGAGACGTTAAACCGAGGCCCCGTCTGCTCTCTCAGGTTGATGTAAAAGATCCCGTGGCACTATTTCGAAGAAGAGCAGGGAGTTATCCCCGGTGTCCTGGCCAATATTTATCCCTCAACCAACATCACTAAAACAGATGATCTGGCCATTATTACGTTGCTGTTTGTTGGAGCTTGCTGTGCGCAAATTGGCTGCCACGTTTCCTACCTTACAACAGTGACTACACTTCAAAAGTACTTCATTGGTTGTAAAGCACTTTGGGACATCCTGAGGTCGTAACAGGCGCTATATAAATGCAAGTCTTTCTTTCTTTCCTTCTTTCTTTCTTTATTTCTTAACCACTCAAATGTATTGTGCATGCTGTTCATTGCATTAACTCCCTCAGAAATGTGCTGATGGCTCACATGCCTGTCTGTATTAGTGACTGGATCTGTCACATAGCATGGTTTGCCTTTTAACAACAACTTGCATTAATACAGCACCTTTAACATAGTTAAACGTCCCAAGGTCACAAAATGTGACACCGAGTCATGTAAGGAGATGTTGGGACAGGTGACCAAAAGCTGGGTTAAAGTGGTAGGTTTTAAGGGGCGTCTTAAAGGAGGAGAGATTTAGGGAGGGAGCTGAGGGCCCAGGCAGCTGAAGGCACGGCCGCCAATGGTGGAGCGATGAAAATCGGGGATGCCCAAGAAGCCAGAACTGGAGGAGTGCAGATATCTCGGAGGGGGGGGGTTGTAGGGCTGGAGGAGGTCACAGCGATACGGAGGGGCCGAGGCCAGGAAGGGAACTGAAAACAAGGATGTAAATTTTAAAATCGAGCCAATGTAGGCTAGCGAGCACAGGGGTGATGGGCGAACGGGACTTGGTGCGAGTTAGGACACGGGCAGCAGAGAATTGGATGAGCTCAAGTTTAACTTCACACATGTGAGCACATAATCAAGGCTGATCCTTCAGTGCAGTACTGAGGGAGGGCTGACTGTTGGATGTGTTGTTAAACTGGCTCTGTTTGCCTGCTCTGATGAATGTAGAAGATCCCATAGCACTATTTGACAATCAGGGGAGTTGTCCTGTCAAAATCTATCTCTCATTCAACATCACCAAAAAACAGACTAACCGATCATTTATTTCACTGATGTGGGACCTTGTGTGTAAATTGGCCTCAGTAATAGCAATTACTGAGGACATGAAAGCTGCTATATGAATGCAAATTCTTTCTTTCCATGGTTTTGTCACTTTTCTTCTCATGTGCAACTTAGACATTTTTTCCCTGTAAAAGGCAGGGATCCTTTCCAGTATGGGAATGCTGGATATTATAGGGACGATTCCACAAGCGCGCACTACTGGTTGGAAGCCTGCCTGCTGGCTGCATATGTTCATAAATTGCAAGCAAGTATGTGAACATTGAAATCCTATTGCACACTCAGACTCACACACACTCAGACTCACACAACACACACTCAGACTCACACTCACACACACTCAGACTCACACACACTCAGACTCACACAACACACACTCAGACTCACACAACACACACTCAGACTCACACAACACACACTCAGACTCACACAACACACACTCAGACTCACACAACACTCACACTCAGACTCACACAACACACACTCAGACTCACACAACACTCACACTCAGACTCACACAACACACACTCAGACTCACACAACACACACTCAGACTCACACAACACACACTCAGACTCACACAACACTCACACTCAGACTCACACAACACACACTCAGACTCACACAACACACACTCAGACTCACACACACTCACACAACACACCCAGACTCACACACATACACACTCACACACACTCACACTCACACAACACACTCACACTCACACACACTCACACTCACACAACACACACTCACACTCACACAACACACACTCAGAGACTCACACACACACTCACACACTCACACACACTCACACAACACACCCAGACTCACACACATACTCACACTCACACACACTCACACACACACACTTACACAACACACCCAGACTCACACACACACTCACACACTCACACACACTCACACAACACACCCAGACTCACGCACATACTCACACTCACACACACTCACACACACACACACTTACACAACACACCCAGACTCACACACATACTCACACTCACACACACTCACAGTCACACAACACACACTCAGACTCACACACACACTCACACACTCACACACACTCACACGACACACCCAGACTCACACACACACTCACACACACACACACACACACTCACACACACACACTCACACAACACACCCAGACTCACACTCACACACATACTCACACTCACACACACTCACACACTCACACAACACACCCAGACTCACACACACACTCACACATACTCACACTCACACACATACTCACACTCACACACACACACACTCACACACACTCACACAACACACCCAGACTCACACACATACTCACACTCACACACATACTCACACTCACACACACTCACACTCACACTTACACACACTCACACACTCACCCTCACACACACTCACACAACACACCCAGACTCACACACACACATCCACACAATCACATTCAACACATACTCAACAACAACTTGTATTTATATAGCACCTTTATCATAGTAAAATGTCCCAAGGCGCTTCACAGAAGCATAATAAAACAAAATTTGACACTGAGCCACATAAGGAGATATTAGGGCAGATGAAAAGAGGTAGGTTTTAAAGAGTGTCTTAAAGGAGGAAAGAGGTAGAGAGGCGGAGAGGTTTAGGGAAGGAATTCCAGAGCTTAGGGCCTTGGCAGCTGAAGGCACGGCCACCATTGGTGGAGCGAAGGAAATCAGGGATGCTCAAGAGGTCAGAATTAGAGGAGCGCAGAGATCTCGGAGGATTGTGGGGCTGGAGGAGATTACAAAGATAGGGAGGGGTGAGGCCATGGAGAGATACATAGAATATAAGACGTAGGAGCAGGAGTAGGTCATTTGGCCCCTCGAGCCTGCTCCGCCATTCAATAAGATCATGGCTGATCTGATCTTGGCCTCAACGCCACTTCCCTGCCCGCTCCCCATAACCCTTGACTCCCTTACCTTTCAAAAATCTGTCTATCTCCACCTTAAATATATTCAATGACCCAGCCTCTACAGCTCTCTAGGGAAGAGAATTCCAAAGATTCACGACCCTCTGAGAGAAGAAATTCCTCCTCATTTCCGATTTAAATGGGTGCCCCCTTATTCTGAAATTATGCCCCCTAGTTCTATATTCCTCCACGAGGGGAAACATCCTCTCTGCATCTACCCTGTCAAGCCCCTTCAGAATCTTATATGTTTCAATAAGATCCTCTCTCATTCTTCTAAACTCCAAAGAGTATAGGGCCAACCTGCTCAACCTTTCTTCATAAGACAACCCCTTCATCTCCGGAATCAACCTCGTGAACCTTCTCTGAACTGCCTCCAATGCAAGTATATCCTTCCCTAAATAAGGAGACCAAAACTGTACACAGTACTCCAGGTGTGGTCTCACCAACACCCTGTACAGTTGTAACAGGACTTCCCTACTTTTATACTCCATTCCCTTTGCAATAAAGGCCAACATTCCATTTGCCTTCCTAATTTCTTGCTGTACCTGCATGCTAACTTTTTGTGATTCATGTACAAGAACCCCCAGATCCCTCTGTACCTCAGCATTTTGTAATCTCTTCCCATTTAAATAATAATTTGCTTTTTTATTTTTCCTATGAAAGTGGATAACCTCGCATTTTCCCACATTAAACTCCATCTGTCAGATTTTTGCCCACTCACTTAGTCTATCTATGTCATTTTGGAGATTCTTTGCATCCTCCACACAATTTGCTTCCCACCTATCTTTGTGTCATCAGCAAATTTGGCTACATTACACTCAGTCCCTTCATCCAAGTCATTAATATAGATTGTAAATAGTTGAGGCCCCAGCACTGATCCCTGCGGCACCCCACTAGTTACAGTTTGCCAACCTGAAAATGACCCATTTATCCCGACTCTCTGTTTTCTGTTAGTTAGCCAATCCTCTATCCATGCTAAGATATTACCCCCGAACAAGGATGAGAATTTTTAAATCGAGGCGTTGCTTAACCGGGAGCCAATGTAGGTCAGCGAGCACAGGGGTAATTAGTGACAGGACTTGGTGCGAGTTAGGACACAGGGAGCAGAATTTTGGATGACCTCAAGTTTACAGAGGGTAGAACTAGGGAGGCCGTCCAGGAGAGCGTTGGAATAGTCAAGTCTAGAGGTAACAAAGGCATGGATGAGGGTTTCAGCAGCAGATGAGCTGAGGCAGGGGCGGAGACGGGCGATGTTACGGAGGTGGAAATAGGCGGTCTTAGTGATGGCGCGGATATGTGGTTGGAAGCTCATCTCGGGGTCAAATATGACACACTCACATTCACATTTCCACACTCATACACTTGGAATCATACACACACATACTCACTCACACACATTTACACAACACACTCACACACACTCACAGAGACATACATATTCAATCTCACACACATGCCTTCTCATGCACACGCACACACATGTTCACGACATACATAGCACATGTAAACGTATACAAATGCACATATACACCAGCTAATACACATAAATAATCACACATGCGCACACATGCAACTACACACATATACAAACACATTGACATACACACATGTACACATGCACAGCACTTACATACACCACCAAATAGATACACGCTCCCACTTACATGCCCCATATACACACCACATTGACTTGCACACACATTCGCTTATCTGCCTGAGATAATTGTGTAAGTCCAGAATAGGGATATTAGCAGGGAAATAAAGCTCCTGTTTAAAACTGTGCCACATCAAAGTGAAGGAGATGCGTCGCATATTTATAAATGCGGACACGACCAGGTTCCTTGGCCAAGAAGAGGCCTCTCGTCATCGTACCCGCTGCAGCAGCAAAGAGACAGATGACTTCATGAGAACTCAAGGGAAATTAGTCTGTTTTATTGCAATGGGCCCTACTTGTCTGGCATTCAATCAAATAATAAAAGTGATCGATTTAGCATATTAAAAGAAATTCAAAGTGCTTCTCAACAAAATGAAGATAAAGTGAGCAGAATTTTTTTATTCTTCAAATAACAAGACTCGAACTGTCCGAAGGCATTCACGTACTGTATATATTTTTTTTACGGTTTGCTATTTTTTTCTTTGGTGGGAGAGTGAGATGTGCGAGTTTAGGGAAACAAACCCACTTTGGTTTGCAATGCTTTGCCACTCAATGTCAACATCAGCCACTCCCAGGTCAAGTGAAGAAAGAGGCCGGCGTCTTCACCTTGGAGATGATCGGGTGCGTGCAGGCTGTGTAGCGGGTCAGGAACCCGAAGATTTGAACAGCGCGCTCTGCACTGCACGTTTAACTTAATGGCACCAATTGAAAGACTCATGTGCGTTTCCCGGCCCAATTAAATGGAGCGGATCTGGTGACGTCACCCGTTTCCAGCGCCGATATTTAAAGCAACCTTGCACACGTCTCATTTGAAGGTTGCTGTAGCAGTCTAGAAGGTGGTTTCAAGCGCTCTAAATTACGGAATAAGGATGACAAATCTGTGGGTTGTGGAGACAAGACAGAGGGCAGTGCCAAGGTTCACAGATGCCTCGCTGGAAGTGCTAGTGCAGGCAGTAAGAGTACGCAGGGAGGTCCTCTTCCCTGGGGATGGTCGAAGACAACCACCCAAAGACACAAAAAGAGCATGGCTAGAGATCGCAGAGGAGGTCAGTAGCAGAGATGTCATGAGGAGGATGTGGATCCAAGGCTGCAAGAGATTCAATGATCTCATGAGGTCAGGAGAGGTGAGTACAATGTCACACTCACCTACACCCTGATGTGCCTGTCACCCCCACCCAGGAGGTATACTCCTGCACACCATTCCTCACACCAACATACCTTCCAGGCCCGCCCATTCCTCTCTCTCTATGTACCTACTCACATCCCCATCTGACTAACCACCACTGACACTCAGCCTCATCCTAATGCGATCATAGCAAGTAACACCACAGAAGGAGGCCATTTGGCAATGTCACGCCACTCCCTCATAGTAACCCTCTACAGATGTAGCCCATCCATTCTTTACACTCATTCCATCACTCTCACTCAAAGTTCTCTTCTTTCTCTCCTTGCAGGAGAAGAGAGCGCACAACAGCAGGGAGAGGCAGAGAACTGGAGGTGGCCCGCTAGTCTTCAGTAATTAGGACTAGCAGAGGAGCACGCCCTTGAAACCTCTGGAGTTGCAGAGCTGCTGGCGGTGGGAGACGGAGAGAGGGGGACATCCCAGCAACCTGCTGACAGAATTAAAACTCATACAACCATATGGCATATAACAGTCACTCATATGGTGACTGATGTCAGCAGCCAGTGAAATGTCATCATGTGCATAATGCTAACGTTACTCATTCTTATCCTAACAATTCTAATTCATCTCTTTACTCTCTCACAGGTCCATCAAGTGCCCCCCCTCCACCCCCCACTGTCCAGCCAGAGGAGGAAGACGACTCCTCAGAGGAAGCGCCATTCTCTGAGGGTCCACCATCAGCAAACCCAAGCAAAGCCAGCACCAGCGCAAATACGCACACCTTGGGGGGTCCTGTGCGAGATAGAGTAGTGTTGTCACCTTGTGTCTCACACATCACGAGTGAGCAAGAGCAGATGGTGTTGACAGGGACAGCAGTGGAGACTCCTTGCTGGAGGGCGCAGGACGCTCTAAGCTCTGCTGAGCTGCATGCAGATGCTGAACCTCGGGGGCCATCGAGAAAGAGGGTGATCTTGGAGGGGCAGCAACAATTACATGAGGCTCTGGCAGGTTTTACAGCCGCGATGTGTGCAAATGTACAGAGAATGGAGGAGTCCATCTCCAACATGAGCACCACCATCTCGCAGGCGATAGCAACAATGCGCTGTTCCATGGAAAGGATAGCCACCTGCATGGAGCAGTAAATGCGCCAGTCCAATCAGAACATGGGTCTAGACAGAGTAAATAGAGAGAAACTGTTCCCATTGGCGGAAGGGTCGAGAACCAGAGGACACAGATTTAAGGTGATCGGCAGAATATCCAAAGGCGACTTGAGGAAATACTTTTTTACACAGAGAGTGGTTAGGATCTGGAATGCACTGCCTGAAAGGGTGGTGGAGGCAGACTCAATTGTGGCTTTCAAAAGGGAATTAGATAAGTACCTGAAGGAAGAAAAATTGCAGGGCTATGGGGAGAGGGCGGGGGAGTGGGACTAGCTGAAGTACATAAGAACATAAGAACATAAGAAATAGGAGCAGGAGTAGGCTATTCGGCCCTTCGAGCCTGCTCCGCCATTCAATGAGATCATGGCTGATCTTCTGCCTCAACTCCATTCACCGGCCCTATCGCCATATTCCTTGATGCCCTTACTAGTCAGAAATCTATCGACTTCTGTTTTGAATATACCCAATGACTGAGCCTCCACAGCCCTCTGGGGTAGAGAATTCCAAAGATTCACCACCCTCTGTGTGAAGAAATTTCTTCTCATCTCAGTCCTGAATGGCCTACCCTTTATCCTGAGGCTGTGGCCCCTGGTTCTAGACTCCCCAGCCAAGGGAAACATTCTCCCAGCATCCACCCTATCAAGCCCTGTAATAATTTTGTATGCTTCAATGAGATCCCCTCTCATTCTTCTGAATTCAAGAGAATACAGGCCTAGTTTACTCAATCTCTTCTCATACGACAGTCCCGCCATCCCAGGAATCAATCTCGTGAACCTTTGTTGCACTCCCTCTATGACAAGTATATCCTTCCTTAGGTAAGGAGACCAAAATTGTACACAGTACTCCAGGTGTGGTCTCACCAAGGCTCTATATAATTGGAGTAAGACTTCTTTACTCCTGTACTCAAATCCTCTTGTAATGAAGGCCAGCATACCATTTGCCTTCCTAATAGCTTGCTGCACCTGCACATTCACTTTCAGTGACTCATGTACAAGGACACCCAGGTCCCTTTGAGCATCTGCATTCCCCAATCTTTCACCATTTAGGAAATACTCTGCCTTTCTGTTTTTTCTACCAAAGTGGATAACTTCACGTTTATCCACTTTATATTCCATGTGCTCTTGTAAGAGAACCAGCACGGGCTCGACAGGCCGAATGGCCTCCTCCTGTGCTGTAACAATTCTATGATTCTAACATGCTTGCTGTGAACAACAGATGGCAGATGCTCATTGACCTCATCACGAGGTGGGATATTAACGTAGAATTGGGCGTTCATCACCCCACTCATGTGCAGCAAGGTGCTCTCCAACTCCTTGCTAGTAGGGAATTACGGGTGGCCCATGAGAGGGATGATGGTGAGAGGGGACATGGAAGTAGGGCTCCTCTCAAAGCACTCCCACTTCTCCCCCATTGCCTCCCCCTCAGTCAGAGCCCCACCTGCTTCCTTGGATCCTGATGGCCGAGTCTGCCCCTGCACTGTTGCAGGAAGAGCCATCTTTGGCTGGGCCCTCACAGGCTCCAAAACCCAAAGGACGTCTGCCAAAAATGTCAAAGCAGTCAGAGCAGGGAAGTGAGAAGGCTGCCTCTACCTCTGCTGAAGCCACAGGGGCTGCACCTTGTAGTATCACGCGGAAACGAAAAAATACAGAATCCTAGATGCATAAGGGTATGCATATGGGTGTTTGAAAAAATGTTAATGTTAAGTTTCAGTTATATTTGTGACACACATAAATTTATTTCTTTGTACAACTTTACCATCTTGTCCATTTTTGCCTGCTACCTGGGAAGTGGCTTTGTCACTTGGAGTGAATGGTGATACATTACTTAACCGTGAGCACTGGGGGTTTGGGTGAGAGGAATGGCTTGGTTATTGTAGGACTCCTTTATGGTGTTGTTGGGGGTGGGTGGGAAGTTAGTCCAGCAGTTGGGAGCCATATGGCTGCACTGGAGCAAGTTAAGTAAATCTGGCCATTATGAGACCATCCTGGGCCTCCCAGGCAGCAATGTGCGCTGCTGCTGGTGCCATTTCCACCTCAGGTTCCTCCTCCTCCTGCTCCTCGTGTTCCACCTGTTACTCCTCCTCGTCCTTCTCCTCCTCCTTATCTGAAGAGGCTGTGTGCGGTGCACCTTGCTCCTCCTGAAGCTCCAATCCTCACTGCTGCACTATGTTGTGCAGTGTGCAGCAAATGACAATGATTCTGGAGACCCTGGCTGGTGTGTACTGAAGGGCTCCTCCAGATCTGTCAAGGCATCTGAAGCGCATCTTCATCATGCCGATTGCTTGCTCTATGACACATCTGGTGGACATGTGGCTGTCATTATAATGCTCCTTGGCCTCATTACTTGGCCTCCTCCAGGGTGTCATCAGCCACGTCTTCAGGCAGCCAGCCGGTGGGTGGGTGTGATGAGCTGAGGGAGGGTGGACTGGCGCAGCACGAAAGAATCATGACAACTGCCTGGGAATCTGGTGCAAACATGCACGATGATCTTTTTATGGTTGTAGACGAGCTGCACATTGAGGGAGTGGAAGCCCTTGTGGTTCACAAACACTCCTGGGTGATGTGGGGGTGCCTTGATGGTCACATGAGTGCAGTCGATGACACCCTGCACCTGTGGGAAGCCAGTCAGAGCCGCAAAGCCGAGCACCCGCTCAGTAACACTGGCTTCATCAGTGGAAAAATTTACATAAGTGGCTGACTTGTCAAACATGGCATTGGTCACCTGGGTGAGGCATTTGTGGGAGGCCGACTGCGAGATCCTGCAAATGTCTGCTGCAGATCCCTGGAAGGAGCCTGAGGCGAAGAAGTTGAGGGCGGTGGTGACATTGACAGCCACTGGTAAGGCGTGTCCACCAGGTCCTCTGGGCAGCAGGTCTTGTTCCAGCAATCTTCAAATGTCTGCGATGTCCTGGCGCGATAGCCTGAGCCTCCTGAAGCACTGCTGCTCCGGTGTTGTGGGTATCACCTCTGGGTGGGTGCAGCTCTGTGCTGACCCCCTCTCTCCTGCGGAGCATCAGGTCATTGAGGAGAAGGCTGCTGGTGTGGTTGCTGCTGCTGCTGGTGCTGCTGCTGCTGCTGCTGGTGTGGCTGGTGTTGTTGCTGCTGGGGCTCATCTTGGTCCGATTCTGAGGTCCAAGGTGAGACAGTATAAGCAGCACCCATGCTGATCTAATAGATGGCAGGTAAAGTGGAGATCAGAGGCACAATCCCTCAATGTTGTGATAGTGAGTAGCAATATGGTGAGAGTGGCTTCCGAGGTTGCAGAATTGACCCGCAAACTGCTGACAACTAAACCTCTGCACAAAATGGAGTCAGCAAGAGCCTTTCCCTTAGGCAAGGAAGCAGGTGTAAGGTGTGAGTATTTATGTGTTTTTTTCCAGCTGTCACTTAATGGACTCGGCCAATGGCCAGTGAGCTCCCGCCTCCCCTTCACAGGCGAGGTTCCCGAGGTGCGTGAATCCCGTGCGCAAGAAGTTAAAGCCCAAACCTGCTGTTAAAAGGCCTCTTAAGAGTCTCTCAACAACCAGTTAAGTACTTCAATGAGGTCGCCTGTCTCTCCCGAGCGGGTCCCTGGCACGCCGGGAAACGCGCCTGAATTAAATGCGGAAGTCTGCGGGATGACGGCGGGTTCCCGACACGCTGGCAATTTCCGTGATTTTTACTGCTGGCCCCCCCTCAAACCCATACACTCGGCGCTGGGAAAATTCTGGCCAGAGAATTTGCATTTATATAGCGCCTTTCACGGCATCAGGATGCCCCAAAGCCAATGAAGTACTTTTTTGGAGAGTAGTCACTGTTGTAATGTAGGAAACGTGGCAGCCAATTTGCGCACAGCAAGCTCCCACACACAGCAATGTGATAATGACCAGATAATCTGTTATAGGGACAACCCTCCGTGATCTCTAACATCCTCCAATTCTGTCCTCTTACACAGCTCCGATTTTCTTCGCCCCACTAACGGAGGCCGTGCCTTCAGCTGCCTGGGCCCTAAGCTCCGGAATTCCCTCCCTAAAACTCTCCGCCTCTCTCTCTCCTTCTTTAAGACGCTCCTTAAAACCTACCTCTCTGACCAAGCTTTTGGTCACCTGCCCTAATGTCTCCTCATGTGGCTCGGTGTCAAATTTTATTTGATAATCGCTCCAGGAAAGCGACTTGGGACATTTTTACTATGTTAAAGGTGATATATAAACGCAAGCTGTTGGTTGAGGGATAAATGTCGGTGAGGAATCTGTGGAGAACTCACCTGCTCTTTGTAAAAGGCGCGAGCATTGGCCCTTCATTTGGGATTCCCAAATAAAAAAGAAGTTACCAAGAAGTTACCAAAGGCTGCTTATATTTCATAGAATCATAGAATCATAGAATGATACAGCACCGAGGGAGGCCATTCGTCCCATCGTGCCTGTGCTGGCTCTTTGAAAGAGCTCTCCAACTAGTCCCACTCCCCCTGCTCTTTCCCCATAGCCCTGCAAATATTTTCTCTTCCAGTATTTATCCAATTCCCTTTTGAAAGTTATTACTGAATCTGCTTCCACCGCTTTTATCAGGCAGCGCATTCCAGATCACAACAACTCGCTACTTAAAAGAATGTTTCCTCATGTCGCCTCTGGTTCTGTTGCTTGGAGCTGAGCAACTGTTGCTAAAGAACACAGAACTTTGGAACGGCATGGAAACTGAAGACAAGGATAGCCGAATAGGAGACCAGTTGGGCGAGAGGCCGGGGAGAAAGCCGAGAAGAATGATCCAGGGACAATGTGAAGCGAAACGCTAGGACTGGTTGGAGGCATATGGAGAGGGTAGCAACAGTTAGACAATGATGGAGCATGATAGTTACAATGTCAGACACTGTACTCCCGGAATACGCAAGACTGATCCAACCATCTGTTCTTGAGATTGATTTGAATTCACGGCAAGGTAATTCTAAACCCTCATTAGCATTGTTCTGAAACATTAGCTATTTTTCAATATCATTACAACAAAATTGGATGTGTTGCCCAGGGAGCCATGGAGAGAGCAGGTGAGCAAAAGTAAAAATACATTTTTGCGAAGGCGAGGGGGGAAAAAAAAGTGGTTTCACATCCCGCATGCACTGCAGAATCAATGACTATCTGTTGTACCAAAAAAACAAAAACAGTCGGATTAGCTGATCACTGAATTGTGATTTATAAACTGAATTACATTACACAGAATTACATCGAATTTTACAGCTCAGAAAGAGGCCATTCGGCCCAACTGGTCCGTGCCGGCGTTTGTGCTCCACACGAGCCTCCTCCCACCATATTTCATCTAACCCCATCAACATGTCCTTCTATTCCTTTCTCCCTCATGTACTTCCCCTTCTAGGCATCTCTGCTATTCGCCTCATCCACTCCCTGTGGTCACGAGTTCCACATTCTCACCACTCTCTGAGTAAAGAGGTTTCTCCTGAATTCCCTATTGGATTTATTAGTGACTATCTTATATTGATGGCTAATGTTCCTCCTAAGGTGCGCGGGCGCGTGGCCGCTCACAAGCGGCTGCTGCTGAAAGATACTGCGCAGCAAATTTAAAAGGACCGCGCATGAAAAAAAATTAGAGGGAACATTGTTTATGTCCTCTAGTTCTGGTCTCCCCCACAAGTGGAAACAACTTCTCTACGTCTACCCTATCGAATCCTTCATAATCTTAAAGACCTCTATCAGGTCATGACCGGATATAAAACAAATGATTCTGTAATTGGCCGTGGGTGTTTGAATGCTGCGTGGCCATCTCCATGGCTGTTCCTTTTTTCATGGCTGTGTGGCAAGAGGAAATATTAAAACTAGCGTAGAATGAGAAGCTGGAACATGGCCCCTAGATCTGTTCTCCCCCACAAGTTTACGGAGAGCAAACCAGGCACTAGGGTTTATTTCTAGAGGAATAGATTTGGAAAGTAGGGAAGTTATGCTAAACCTGTATCAAACCTTGGTTAGACCACACTTGAAGTGCTGCGTGCAGTTCTGGCCGCCATATTATAAAAAGGATATAGAGGCACTGGAGAGGGTGCAGAGAAGATTTACAAGGATGATACCAGAAATGCGAGGGTATTGGAAAGGAAAGAACATAAGAACATAAGACATAGGAGTAGGAGTAGGTCATTTGGCCCCTCGAGCCTGCTCCGCCATTCAATATGATCGTGGCTGATCTGATCTTGGCCTCAACGCCACTTTCCCGCCCGCTCCCCATAACCCTTGACTCCCTCACCTTTCAAAAATCTGTCTATCTCCACCTTAAATATATTCAATGACCCAGCCTCCACAGCTCTCTGGGGAAGAGAATTCCAAAGATTCACGACCCTCTGAGAGAAGAAATTCCTCCTCATTTCCGATTTAAAAGGGTGCCCCCTTATTCTGAAACTATGCCCCCTAGTTCTAGATTCCCCCACGAGGGGAAACATCCTCTCTGCATCTACCCTGTCAAGCCCCTTCAGAATCTTATATGTTTCAATAAGATCACCTCTCATTCTTCTAAACTCCAATGAGTATCGGCCCAACCTGCTCAACCTTTCTTCATAAGACAACCCCTTCATCTCAGGAATCAACCTCGTGAACCTTCTCTGAACTGCCTCCAATGCAAGTATATCCTTCCTTAAATAAGGAGACCAAAACTGTACGCAGTATTCCAGGTGTGGTCTCACCAATGCCCTGTACAGTTGTAACAGGACTTCCCTACTTTTAAACTCCATTTCCTTTGCAATAAAGGCCAGCATTCCATTTGCCTTCCTGATTACTTGCTGTACCTGCATGCTAACTTTTTGTGATTCATGTACAAGGACTCCCAGATCCCTCTGTACCTCAGCATTTTGTAATCTCTCCCCATTTAAATAATAATTTGCTTTTTTATTTTTCCTACGAAAGTGGATAACCTCGCATTTTCCCACATTAAACTCCATCTGCCAGATTTTTGCCCACTCACTTAGTCTATCTATGTCCCTTTGGAGATTCTTTGCATCCTCCACACAATTTGCTTTCCCACCTATCTCTATATGAAAGGATGAACGGGCTGGGTCACTTTTCTCTTGAAAAAAGAAGGCTGAGGGGTGACCTAAGAGAGATCTTTGAAATTATGAAAGGTTTTGGTAGATTGGATACAGAGAGAATGTTTCCACTTGTGGGGAAGAGCAAAACTAGAGGCCATCAATATAAGATAGTCACCAAGAAATCCAATAGGGAATTCAGAAGAAACCTCTTTACCCAGAGAGTGGTGAGAATGTGGAACTCGCTACCACAGGGAGTAGTTGAGGCGAATAGTATTGATGCATTTAACGGAAATCTAGATAAGCGTATGAGGGAGAAGGTAACAGAGGGCTATCCTGATAGAGTGAGATGAGGAAGGATGCTCAAGTGTAGCATGGACTGGCTGGGCCAAATGGCCTGTTTCTGTGCTGTATATCCAATGTAATTCTATGCTTCCGCCACACTTTCAGACAGTGCATGCCAGATCCTAATAACTCGCTGCGTAAAAAAAGTCTCCTCATCTCCCCTCTGGTTGGTTTGTCAATTATCTTAAACTGTGTCCTATGGTTACTGACCCTCTGAAGGTACGGTCGCCAATGGTGGAGCGATTAAAATCAGGGATGTGCAAGAGGCCAGAATTGGAGGAGCGACGAGTTCCCGAAGGGTTGTAGGGCATTTTAAAGAATGTACAAAACCCATTTAAAATAAAAAGGTGAACTACCCTTGCTAAAATAATGTCGGCATTTCATCGTGATGTGTTAAATGATTCATTAAATATAGCGCACCCGGCTTTATCTCAAACTACTCAACAAATCTTGAGGAAATGTTCCCTCTGTCCTTTCTCAAATGGCCAGAAACTCAAGTTAGACAATCGGAAAGGAATTTGAAGTCCCCCATGAAGCATAAATTTGAAGATAGAGTGGTTTTCCTAGCCTGGTCTCTGCTCCGTTGGTTTCCAGCGTATAGTTTTGGTGGGTGTACGAATGCAGAAGATTTAAATATTGGGCACAGGAATCACTTTTCTACGGTGCATTTGTTATTTTATCTGTAAAGTCATTTGGGTTTGACACTCTTTTAACAATCTCAGTTCCCGAGCATGTAGAGGGTTCAGAGATCATAATGGACTCTTTGCAACGTGATGATTTTTTCAGATGTTCTTAAGATTAATCCAGTTCTGTTTTTAAAGAGCTGGTTAAAAATATATAAATTGGTAAGCCTGGTCCAACACTGTTGATGCAGTTAGAGGTTTGGGAGTTGTAGGTCAGGACGGAGTTCCAACCCTCCAGGATTATCCTGGAGTCTCCAGGAATTCAAGATTAATCTCACGGACACCGCTGTGAACAACATGGGGGAAAAATCATTGGGGCATTAAAAAAAATCGTGTAATTAAAAACAGAAAATGCTGGCGACACTCAGCATCTGTGCAGAGAGAGAGAAACAGAGTTAACGTTTCAGCTCGAAGACCTTTCGTCGGAACTGGAGAAAGTTTTTGCATCTCTAACTTCTTCCAGTTCTGACGAAAGGTCATCCACCTGAAACGTTAACTCTGTTTCTCTCTCTCCACAGATGCTGCCTGACTTGCAGAGTGTTTCCAGCATTTTCTGTTTTTATTTCAGATTTCCAGCATCCGCAGTAATTTTGCTTTTGTTAAAAAAAAATGTGTTTTCTTTGAACACTTTTGTTTATTAGTTATAAAAATATTGGAGATGGGGAAAAAAAGGCTGTTTGACCGGGTGGGGCGGTTGGAGTTCAGAGGTCGTGTGATAAAATCTCCAGGAATATGACCAAGCATATAATTAATTTAGGCATAGCCTCCGAGAGGGGAAGTATCTAGTGTATCGGATAAACAGCAACCTGTACCTACATTTATAAATATATAAAGCACCAAATGTTTTCTTTTTAAATTAATTCAGCTAACAGTTCAATTGGGCTTTTATTTTTTTTACTATTATTTGTCCTCGGGATGTGGGCATCGCTGGCAAGGCCAGCATTTATTGCCCATTCCCTCCTAGCCCTTGAGAAGGTGGTGGTGATCCTTCTCCTTGAACCGCTGCAGTCCATGTGGTGATGGCGCTCTCGCGATGGTGCTCGGTAGGGAGTTCCAGAATATTGTCGCTCCCTCCAGCTATCTGCCGACTCTGTTAACCTCTCTATAGCCTGCTGCAGTCACCTGCATCCTCAGTTTGCAATGCTCCTTAATTTGGTATCATCAGCAAACTTAAACAAAGGTCAGAATTTTGCCAGCACTCAGCGGACCCGATTGGTGGCGGGTCAGCTGTTAAGTTTAAAATGATTGACAATGGGTCGGGAACCCACTGTCAAAACGCACACACTGGACTTTCCCGATGTCGGGTCTGCCAGCGCTGAGCAGACCCAACAGGCAGTGGCGGGGGACTCAATTCAAATCATTAGTGGCTTGTTTACAGCCACATATCAATGTTTTTTTCCCAGCTTTTTGGATTTGACAGGTCGCCCACCGGTTTCCCGCTGTGCCTAGACCTCGTCTGTGAAGCTGAGGCGGGATGTCAGTAGCCATTGAATCAGCTGTTGAGTTGACAGCTTCGAATGTACAGTAAAAGCTCCCACCTCATAAAGATATCTTCCCTCAGCCACAAACTCTTCTTCACTGCATTTCCACAATAGATTCACCATGTTGCTAGTCTTTACATAAGTCTCCATTCAGTCTGACCTCATTACCTCTCTCACCATTGTCAGATTGCTTCTGTCATCTCTACTTCACCTGCCATCTATTCCATCAACATGGGTGCTCTTTATACTCTCTCACCTTGGTCCTCAGAATCCCACCACGATCAGCCCCAACACCAGCAGCACCAGGCACACCAGCAGCACCAACCACAACACCAACCTTCTCCACCTGATGCTGCACAGGACACAGGGCATCAGCACCCGACCATATTGCTGCCCGGGAGGCCAGGGATGGTCTCACCATGGCCAGATTTACTTCACTTGACGCTGTACACCCTGGCTGCCATACGATGCGCCAGGTTGGCACCGCCCTACACCAACATCATAAAGCATCCCTACAATGCCGAAGCCATTTCTTTCAAACTCATCGCCATTGCGGGGGGTACCGTTATGTCTTATCATTCACTGCAACTCACTAAGCCACTTTCAAAGGTGCACACAAATCAGTCCAAGAACGCAAAGTGTTGAAAATAAAGGTTTCAATATTTGACACCACATTAACAGAAACTTTACATGAACATTGCATAAAACACCCAAGTGCCTACCCTTGTGTGTTGTTAGTTGGTATGATTGCACTAGGATGAGGGTGAGTGTGAGGGGTGGCTAGTCAGATGGGGAAGTGATAATGTAAATAGAGAGGGATGGGTGGAGGTGCAAGGTAAGTTGGTGTGAGTAAGGATGTGCAGGAGTAGGGTAGGGAAGGAAGAGTGATGGGGATGTGATGATAGGCACAGCAGGATGAGGTTGAGTGTGGCTTTGTACTAACGTTTCATGATCTACTGAGATCATTGAAAGGTTTGCGGCACTGCACCCTGGTCCTCCTGACCACATCCCTGCTTGTGCCCCCCTCTGCAATGTGCAACCAGGCTGTGTTGGTCTCCTGGAGAGGTCTCTGCCGCCCATGGGAAGGGAAGACGACCTCCCTGCGAGCTGTGACTCCCTCCATAAGCATGTGGAGGGAGTCATGGGAGAGCCTGGGTACAGCCGTGTACCTCTGTACAGTGCTTGTCAGTGTTTGCAGTACCTCAATGCTGTAGGACACTGACAGCACAAATGTCAAAATCAATTTGCCCATGGTCCCTTTAAGGAAATGCCTCATCAAATGATGTCACCAGACCCGCTTCCTCTAATTGGCCGGGAAAGGCACTGGGCGGGCTTAACAAGCCCAATCAGGGGAAAATCGTTTCAGAGGCCGGGCTGGAGCCAGCAGCGGGGTCGGGACCCGCCACCGACGTCGCCCGCCAAAGACCCGCCGAGGTTGGGGAAATCGCGGCCAATAATTTCCAGTGGTCATGATGCGGAGATGCCGGTGTTGGACTGGGGTGGACAAAAATGAGAAGTCGCACAACACCAGGTTATAGTCCAACAGTTTTATTTAAAATTACGAGCTTTCGGAGCTGTTGCCCCTTCGTCAGGTAAAACCTGACGAAGGAGCAGCGCTCCGAAAGCTCGTAATTTTAAATAAAACTGTTGGACTATAACCTGGTGTTGTGCGACTTCTAATAATTTCCAGATCGTTTATATAAATGGAGATTTCTGCACAGGTCTCTGGGACATCCCAGTGCCCACATCCTGCCAATCCAAACATTCATTTACTTGCATTGCTCTGCTTACTGTCACCCTCTATCGATGTGGCTACTGTTCTATTATTTTCGTAACATCTTTCAGATGAGACATTAAACTGAGGCTCCGTCTGCCCTCTGAGGTGGACAAAGAAAGATCCCATGGCACTATTTGAAGAAGAGCAGGGTTGTCCTAGTCAACATTTATCACTGAACTAACAACACCAAAATCAGATCAAGTAGTCATTTATCTCATTTGCTTTCCGGGAGCTTGCTGTGCGCGAATTGAATTTTATGTTTTCCTACATTACAACAGCGACGACACTTCAAAGATACTTCATTGGCTACAAAGCGCTTTGGGGTGTCCCAAGATTGTGAAAGGAACTAGATAAGTCCTTTGTTTTCTTTGTTTTCTTTTCTTAAAAATTCTCTTATTAAGAACCTTATCAAAGGATATCTGCTAAAATCTAAAATTTAAAATGCATGCAAATTAACCAGAACATTGACGTAAACTTTGTATGTCGTTCACGGTTTGAAGCTACGCAGCTGACAAAGTGAAAAAGCTCTGGCAATTCTGCATTATGCATTCCATTCCCGACTATTCATTATTTCTACCTCATCTCCACTTTCCTGAACTATCCCCATATAACCTTGATTCCCTTAATGTTCAAAAATCTATCGATCTCTGTCTTGAATGTACTCAACGACTGAGCCTCCACAGCCCTCTGGGGTAGAGAATTCCACAGATTCACCACCCTCTGAGTGAAGAAATTTCTCCTCATCTCAGTCCTAAATGGCCGACCCCTTATTCTGAGACTGTGACCCCTGGTTCTGGACTCCCCAGCCAGGGGAAACATCCTCACTGCATCTACCCTGTCAAGCCCTGTAAGAATTTTGTATGTTTCAATGAGATCACCTCTCATTCTTCTAAACTCTAGAGAATATAGACCTAGGGGGAGAAATTCAGTATCGCCCCATTTGGGGCGCAATTATCGGCCGGGCGCAAAGATTAGCGCCTGGCGCTAATTATCGCCACCGACGGCAAACTTGACTTTTAACGCCCTTGGAGGTGATTGGAGTGCTAAATCAGGCGCTACACACCTGTCTTAAGGCGCAAAGGCCGAGGAGCGAGGCGCTAACTCAGAGCGCGGGCGCAGCGCAGGTGCTGTCAGTTAGCGATGGAACACAGACACACTGGCGCCGGACAGTTCTTAAAGGGGAGGGTCGATCTTGCACTCCAGCCACACCCTGCTCATTGGAGCCTTGAATCTCGGGCTGGAGAGACCTGTGCCTAAATCTTCCAGCCAAGGACTATGGAGAGGGTGAGAGAACGAGCTCAGCGCTTCAGCGAGCGGGCCTTGGATGCTCTGGTTGGCGCGGTGGAGCGCAGAAGATCAATACTGTACCCAGAGAGTGGCAGGAGGCCTTTGCCGTGTGAGTACAGAAGAGTGTGGAGGGAGGTGGCTCAGAGCGTCTCCTGCAGGAGCATGGTGCCCAGGACCCATGTACAATGTCGGAAAAAGTTCAACGACCTCACTCGGGTTGTCAGGGTGAGTGGCTTTTTTTCAATACCTCTCCATCCCTCCATCTCAACCTCACTCTATGGCCAGAGGGTCTTAAAACCCCAATGCACAACACTCATCCAACACCTATGGCCCTCTCATGAAACACACACGCACATTCCACACTATGCATACAGTAAGGGCTATTCACCTATGGGAGGCACATCAGGCAAGACCATGGCTGCATACAGTAAGGGCTATTCACCTATGGGAGGCACATCAGGCAAGACCATGGCTGTATATTTACTCAGACGCCGTCCTTTTTCTTGCAGGCCAAGCTATCTCATAATAGGAGACAGCAGCAATGGACGGGTGGAGGGCGGCCTCAGCTGCAACCCCTCAGCGATCTTGAGGCGCGCGTCCAGAGGATTGTGGCAAGCCGGGTGATCGGTCCCGTCGCCACTGGAGACGCCGACCCCGTTCTGGACAGCAATGGTAAGGTCATCACCTTTTTGTCCTCTGTCCTTCCACTTGTCCCTCACAACACCAGCCTTTGACACTTTCAATCCAACTTACTAAATCGCTGCACTTATTCCTCCCTTACTGTCACCCTGTCCTCACGCTAAAGCCACTCTTGTACCTCCCTGCTTTCAGATGGTGATTCACCAGCTGAGGAGATGGGCCTTCAAGCTGCCAGTGGGAGTGAAGCTGCAGGCGAGGAGGAAGATGAAGGCGGAGCATCAGTGCCACCCTCTCCCGAGGAAGCCCATGCCCACACTGGGAACACACCTTCCCTGGAGGGGAGCAGGGGGGAAGGGTCTGATGAGGGTGAAGCTCCAGGACCCAGCGGGCTGCAGCAACGCGATGGGGGTAGGGAAGCTCGGGGGCCTTCTCCCCGGAGGGAGAGTAGGCCAGCGAGTCCTGCTGCACTGGACGCAGAGGAGGAGCGGCTCATCGCTGAAATGAACACCCAGGCGGTGGACATGCACACTGAGCTCATGGGTGCAGTGGGAAGGGTGCCCGAATGCATTGAATCACTGGCAAGGAGTGTGGAGCACTTCGCTGTAGCACAGGCGGATGCCACGCTAAAGCTTAGTGCTGCAATTCAGTCTCAGACTGCTGTCATGCAGACTCAGATTGAGGCCATGCGAGCACTGACTGCTGCCATCCTCGATGGTTCGGATACGTTTCCCCGGGGCTCTCACCGCGCCGCAGCAGGCCAGCAATCTGTGCTCCAGCAGATTGCTCCGGATGCTGAAGTGCTGCCCCGTGGGAGTGCCAGTGGGTCGGTCGAGCAGGGAGTTGCTGTCCTCTCTCAAGATGACAGCATTCCTGCTGCCACCACTGTCACTTCTCCACTGCACTTGCCACCGCCTGTAGGACAGACTGCTGCTGCCCATGCAGAGTTGGTGCAGTCTGCAGCCGGGCCCTCCAGGCCCAGAGCTGGTCGAGGCCGTCCTTCAAGGGCATCTGCAGTCTCAGGTTATGAGAATCAGCAGCCTTCCACCAGCCTTGCTGCAGCCACTGAGGTCCCATTACGGAGGAGCAGTAGGGTGGGAAGGGGGGAAGTGCGCAAGGGAAGGAGATCACCCTCGAAGGGCAAAAAGTAGGAGGTGTGACAAAATGTTTGTCAATTTTTTATTAAAGGCCGAGGTTCGTGTTTAAACTTTTGTTTAGGGGTAAAAATTAGGTCGCGCCCCATTTGGGGCGCAAATATCGTCTGGACGCAAATATTAGCGCCTGGCGCTAATTATCGGCACTGACTGGAAACTTCACTTTTACCGCCCCGGGAGGTGAGTGGAGCGCTAAATCAGGCGCTTCACACCTGTCTTAAGGCGCAAAGGCCAAGGAGTGAGGCGCTAACTCAGAGCGCTGGCGAAGCTCATGTAATGTCAGTCAGCAATGCAACACACACACAATGGCACAGGCCAGTTCTTAAAGGGGATGGTTAATCTTGCTTTCCATCCACATCCTGTTCATTGCAGCCTTGAATCTCGGCCTGGAGAGACTTGCACATCAAATGTGCTGGAAAGAACAATGGAGAGTACCAGGCAAAGAGCTCAGAGTGCAGCTCCCACAGTCTCTGCTAAATCGATACAAGGAATGGCAAATCAAAATGAACCTGCAAAGTGCTGCTCAGTACCCAAAACTCCTTCACACAACGTTGAATCTCTCCAGAAGTCTCTCCCTCTCTCTCTCAGAATGCGTAGTTCAAAAATGCCACCAACAATAAAAGACAGGAAGAGGCCCCCTTTAAATAGCGCCCCCCCCAGCCCCACAGCGATTGATAGCGTTCCAGTCTTCTGGTCGTTGGATGCGCCAGGCGATAAGGCAGGGGGCGCCACTCAATTTCCGCACCGGGGCGCCACAAGGGCGTTGCACCATGGAATGACGTCACAATCTGCGCGCGCAGGTGGTCGCAGCGGTAAGTTTTAGCACCGCCGCACAATGTCAAGTTAAGTTCCCGAGCGGCGCAAACATCGCTGCGCCCGGGCGTTAGCGGCTTTGCGCCCCATTAGCGCCCTCTGAAGGCGCTAACGGGAGGCGCAACCAACTGAATTTTTACCCTACTGTTTTGGACATTATCTCCAGGTTGTGAGAACCAGTTATGTTACTGACTGTTTTTTTGTATTTCTTTCTATTAGTTTGTCATGAAGAAATGACACACACAGAGTTTGTAAAATAAATAAGTTTCTGTATTCAAAATGTACATGTTTGGTCTTTGGAATCATTACTGCCTTGGTCGGCTTAGGGGTTGCGGGTTGGTTTCATTCATGTTGTTCTCAATGGCAGAAGCCATTTCCTCAGCAGGGGCCTGGAAGCGGCTTGCTATCAGCCGTTGACGGACGGCCCTTGCAGTTTCAACATTGTGGGCCGCCCTCCCGCCTTGGTGCTTCTGATGATCATCCTCCTCCTCCTCTTCCTCCTCTTCCTCCTCCTCCTCCTCCTCCTCTGGTGGTGCTCCAAGGCCTGGTGGCATAGGCTGGGTCCTGAGGATTGCCATGTTATGCAGCATGCAGCACACAACAACGAAGTGGGAAACTCGCTCAGGCGAGTACTGCAGGGCTCCTCCAGAAAGGTCCAGACAGCGGAGCCGTTGCTTCAGCATGCCGATTGTGTGCTCAACGATGTTCCTGGTAGCTTGATGGCTCTCGTTGTACCGCAGCTCAGCAGGGGTGTTGGGCGTACGGAGCGGTGTCATCAGCCAGGTGCTCAGTGGATACCCCTTGTCCCCGAGAAGCCAACCAACTGGCTGATGCAGTGCCTCGAAAAGTTCTGCCACAGTAGTCTGGCGCAGGATGAAAGCATCGTGGCAGCTGCCAGGATAGTGGGCATTGACAGCGAGTATCAGCTGTCTGTGGTCACAGACCAACTGAACATTCAAGGAATGGAACCCCTTTCTGTTCCGGAAATCCTCGGCATTCACATGCGGAGCACGCAAAGCCACATGCATGCAGTCAATGGCGCCCTGCACCATGGGGAAGCCCGCTATCCTGGCAAAGCCCAGAGCGCGTTCATGCTGCTTGTCTGGGGTCATGGGGAAAGAGATGTACTCTCGTCTCCTTTTAAAGAGGGCATTTGTGACGTGACGGATGCAGCAATGCACCGCGAACTGGGAGATATTGGCGATGTCCCCAGCAGCAGATTGAAATGAGCCAGTAGCATAAAAGTTCAGAGCCACTGTAATCTTCACTGCCACCGACAGAGACATCCTGGACCTCAGTTGAGGCTGCAGATCTGGCTGCAGCAGGTGGCAGAGCTCAGTGACCACCTCCTTGCTGAAGCGCAGCCTTCGCAAACACTGCTCCTCAGACATATGAATGTAGGAGAGCTGTTCACGATATACCCTGGGAGGGTAAGCTCTCCTGTACAGACGCCTGTTGGCCCTCCTCCGTCTGGCCATCATTGCCACTCTCTCTCTGCGTCTCTGTGTCCTCCGATTCAGCTGGCGCAGGACGACGCCCCCAATCAGTGCAGCCCCCATAGTCTCTTAGCAAGCAAAGTTATGAAGGCCAAAAACCAAAGTACCTGCAAAGTTATGATCAGTAGCCAAAAGTACCTCACACAGCGTTGACTCAATGCAGAAGTCTCTCTTTCTCTCTCTCGGAATCTCTCTCTCTCTCTCAGAACGAGTGGTGCAAAAATGTCAACCACAGAGAAAGACAGGAAGAGGCCCCCTTTAAATAGCGCCCCCCCCAGCCCCACAGCGACTGATAGCGTTCCAGTCTGCCGGTCGTTGGATGCGCCAGGCGGAAAGGATGGGGGCGCCACAAGGGCATTGCACCCTCGTATGACGTCAAGATCTGCGTGCGCAGGAGATCGCGGCGGTAAATTTTAGCGCCGCCGCAAAATGTCTAGTTATGTTCGCGAGCGGCGCAAACATCGCTGCGCCCAGGCGCTAGCTGCTTTGCGCCCCATTAGCGCCCTCTTAAGGCGCTAACGGGAGGCGCAACCAACTGAATTTCTCCCCCCTAGTCTACTCAATCACTCCACATAGGACAATCCCCCCACCCCAGGAATCAGACTGGTGAACCTGTGTTGCACTCCCTCTATGCCAAGTATATCCTTCCTTCGGTAAGGAGACCAAAACTGTACACAATACTCCAGGTGTAGTCTCACCAGGGCCCTATCTAATTGCAGTAAGACGTCTTTACTCTTATATTCAAATCCTCTTGTAATAAAGGCCAACATACCATTTGCTTTCCTAATTGCTTGCTGTACCTGCATGTTAACTTTCAGTGATTCGTGTACAAGGACCCCCAGGTCCCTCTGAACACCAACATTTCCCAATCTCTCACCATTTAAAAAGTACTCTGCTTTTCTAATTTTCCTACCAAAGTGGATAACTTCACATTTCTCCACATTATATTCCATTTGCCATGTTCTTGCCCACTCACTTAGCTTGTCTATATCACTTTGAAGGTTCTTTGCCTCCTCCTCACAACTTACATTCCCACCCAGCTTTGTATCATCAGGAAACTTGGATATATTACATTTGGTCCCCTCATCCAAATCATTGATATAGATTGTGAATAATTGAGGCCCAATACTGATCCTTGCGGTACCCCACTAGTTACAGCCTGCCAACCGAAAATGACCTGTTTATTCCTACTCTCTGTTTTCTGTCCGTTAACCAATCCTCAATCCATGCTAGTATATTACCCCCAATCCTATGAGCCCTAATTTTGTTTAATAACCTCTTGTGTGGCACCTTATCGAATGCCTTCTGAAAATCCAAATACACCACATCCACTGGTTCTCCCTTATCTATTCTGTCAGTTACAACCTCAAAAAATTCTAGTAGGGAAAATGCTAGAATCTATTATTAAGGACGTGGTAACAGGGCACTTAGAAAATAACAATAGGATTGGGCAGAGTCAACACGGATTTATGAAAGGGAAATCATGTTTGATGAATCTGTTAGATGTAGGCCATCAGGTCCCGGTGATTTATCGGCTTTCAGTCCCATTAATTTCTCCAGTACTATTTTTTTACTAATACTAATTTCTTTCAGTTCCTTATTCTCGCTAGACCCTTGGTTCTCCACTATTTCCGGGAAGTTCTTTGCGTCTTCTTCCGTGAAGACAGATACAAAGTATTTGTTTAATTTCTCTTCCATTTCCTTATTCTCCATTATAATTTCTCCCATCTCAGCCTGTAAGGGACCCACATTTACTTTTGCTAATCTTTTCCTTTTTACATACCTATAGAAGCTTTTACAGTCTGTTTTTATGCCGCATGCTAGTTTACTCTCATATTCTATTTTCTCTTTCTTAATCAATTTCTTGGTCCTCCTTCCCTGAATTCTAAAATCCTCCCAATCCTCAGGCTTACTACTTTTTCTGGCAACATTATAAGCCTCTTCCTTTGATCTAATACTATCTTTAACTTCTCTTGTTAGCCATTCGTGGACCACTTTTCCTGTGGCGTTTTTGTGCCTTAAAGGAATGTATACTTGTTGTAAATGATGTATTAATGCTTTAAATGCTAGCCATTGCTTCTCTACCATCATACCTTTTAATGTAGTTTTCCAATCTACCTTAGCCAATTCGCCCATCATACCTACATAGTTTGCTTTGTTTAGATTTAAGACCCTAGTTTCAGATTCAACTAAATCACTTTCAAACTCAATATAAAATTCTATCATGTTATGATCACTCCTCCTTAAAGGCCCCTTTACTGCAAGGTTATTAATTAACTCTTTCTCATTGCACAATACTAGATCTAAAATAGCCTGTTCTCCAGTTGTTTCCTCAACATACTGATCTAGAAAACTATCTTACATACATGCCATGAATTTGTCCTCCACACTATTACTGCAAATTTGGTTTGCCCAGTCTACATGTAGATTAAAGTCCCCCTGATTACTGTATTACCCTTGTTACATACAGGTGAGAACACTGTTAGATCACACACAAAAATCTCAGGGATTTAGGCAGCGGATCACAGAGTAGAGGAGGAGATAAGGAAAAGCAAGTTTTAAGCAAAATGGAAGTGAAAATTATACCAAGTATTTCATTGTTTGAGCGATGGAGACAGCTGCAGAGATACAGACACAGATGTGAGAGTGAGAGATACTGCGTGAAAGGGAGATTACACTAAAACAGATTCGCTGGTCATTTATCTCATTGTTGTTTCTGGTACGTTGCTGCACATTAAATTGTTTGTTGCATTCCCCTACACTTCGGAAATGCTTCATTGGCTGTGAAGCACTTTGGGACATACCAAGGTTGTGAAAGACACAATGGAATTCAAATTATTTTCTTCGTTAGTTGTATGAGGGGGAAAATGCTCGCCAGAAATCTTTTACATCCATGTGAGAGGGCAGCATGGGCCTCGGTTTAACTTCATATCCAAAAGACCATACCTCCGACATTGCAGCACTCCCTCAGTACTTCACTGAAGTGTCAGCCTGGATTACGTGCTTAATCTCAGGGCTTGAACCCAGGACCGTCCTGACTAGCGAGAGTGCTGTCACTGAGCCAAGGCAAACCCCTAATAGATGAGTTCTGACGAAAGGTCAACGACCTGAAAGTTTCTGTTTCTCTCTCCACAGATGCTGCCTGACCTGCTGAGTGTTTCCAGCATTTTCTGTTTCTATCCCTAATAGATAGAGTAGTTTAGGGTACCCTTCAAACTTTGAGATTGGCCAGAGGGACTGCAATGGTCTTTGGGTCTTGTACATTGTTATGTTACTAAAAATGCCCAACTGCTGAACTGAATGGTCCTTCTAAGAGGGAGCAACCCAGAGTAGAAGTCATTCTCTGAGGTTCTGCAGATGATCTTCGTGATGTGCGTTGCCTTGTTTGTCCTGTGCACTTCTTGGGAACTCAATAATGGTGAAAATATTAGGAAGGTCCTACCTAGCCTCTGGATAGTGCACTCAAGTGATTCATTGTAAGGTTAGCGTGGCAACTGGCCTGCGGTAAGATGGGGGAGCCACCTTCCCTTCAGCAGGCAGTAACACACTAACCCTTTGGTCTCTAATGGAGTTCCACCACAGCAAGACCATCAACTTTTCCCCTTTGCCAAGGCCAGGTTTCCTGCTGGTTGATCACAGTTCACAGAATCACAGAATCCCCACAGTGCAGATAGAGGCCATTTCGGCCCATCGAGCCTGCACCGACACATATCCCACCCTATCCCCGTAACCCCACGTATTTAATTCCCCCTAACATATCCCATCCTATCCCCGTAACCCCACATATTTAATCCCCCCCTAACACTAAGGGTCAATTTATCATAGCCAAATCAACCTAACCCGCACATTTTTGGACTGTGGGAGGAAACCGGAGCACCCGGAGGAAACCCACGCAGACACGGGGAGAATGTGCAAACTCCACACAGACAGTCACCCCAGGCCGGATTCGAACCCGGGTCCCTGGCGCTGTGAGGTAACAGTGCTAACCACTATGTCACCATGTTGCCCCTGATGCTGCTACCTGATGCCCATGGCTTAGCACTCCGCAACAGACAGTGGTGTGCAGAGGCTCCGCATGAGTGGAATAAGCCGTTGTTAAGTTACTGTAATTAATGTGTCACAGGAATGCTACACGGAGATGACAAGACAGCACCTTCTGGCAGGTGAAGATAGTCTTTAATGTGGGGCTTTCAGCACTTCTAAAGTAATCAATAGTTAACACTGGTTTAGCTGCCAGTGATAACTGAGCCACTAAAGTAAGTTGTCACATTCATCCAGTCCTTTGGTATAGCTCGGCCAGCTAGCTGTCTGGAACAGTCCCCTCATGAAGGCCTGACGTTCCAAAATTTGAAGTAGTCGCATCTGTAAGATGACAAAAGCTTATTATCTGGGATTAATTGAGACTATTACAATGGAACTGATAATTTTCTAAATAATTCCCTCAGACTTCATTTCCTCTATAGGTAAAGAAAAACTTTTAAAGAAAGATTTCTATAGCGCCTTTCACAGCCTCGGAAGACCCCAATATTCTTCACAGCCAATGAAGTAGTGTTTTGAAGTGTAGTCACTGTTGTGATGTAGGAAACGCGGCAGGCAATTTGCGCACAGCAAGGTCCCACAAACAGCAAGGTGATAATGACCGGATAATCTATTTTAGTGACGTTGGTTGAGGGATAAACATTGGTCCCAGGACACTGGGGAGAATTCAACTGCTCTTTGTTGAAATAGTGCCACAGGATCTAATTATGTCCACCTGAGAGGGCTTCAGTTTAACATCTCATCTGCAAATGAAGCACCTCCAACAGTGCAGCACTCATTCAGGATCATCAGCTGAGATTTATTATATCCAAGTTTCATGGAGTGGGATTTGAACCCAGAGCCTTTGGATTCAAGAGGTGAGATTACTATCCACTGAGCCACGGCTAACTCTGTACCCACGTCCACACACATGCATTTTTGCAGTGGGACAGGGGGAAGTCACTAGAGTGGGGATACTGCTCGATTTTGCCCTTCAGATGCCCGGACTGACATCAGCTGACTCAACGCAGGACAAATTAAACCCAGCGCCTTCTGGTCTGAAATGAAAGCAGAACAGGCTGGAAATACACAGTCGGTTCATTGGCATCTGCAAAGGGAAAAGACAGGTTAACAGCGTGGGAGTAATTCCTTCAAAAGAACTGGGAATAGAAGATAAAGGAGCCCCTTAATAGGACAGAACAAAACAAGGGAGGGGGCGTTTTAGTGCTCTTGGTTGAGGGATAAACGTTGGCCAGGACACCAGGGAGAACTCCCCTGCTCTTCTTCGAAATGTCGCCGTGAGATCTTTCACGTGACTCAGAGGCGAGAGTGCTATCAGCCTAAAAACAAAAAGGTAAACTAACAGCTGATGAGGCAACACCAAGCTGAGGCTTTAATAGCTCGCAGGTTGCAGGAGGATGGGAAGATTGAGAGAGGAAAGGAGTTCCAAAATCTGAGGTTCTGGGAAAGGAAGATTTTGAGTATATCTGAATGGGTGGGCTAATTCAAAAGTAACAGGGGCTGGAGATTCAGGCCTGCATCTGTGTGAATGGATTGGGAACTACTTAAATTAATGGGAACACCATCAAAGAAAAAAGAAAGACTTGCATTTCTATAGCGCCTTTCACGTCCACCAGACTCCCCAAAGCACTTTGCAGCCAATGAAGTACTTTTTTGGAGAGTAGTCACTGTTGTAATGCAGGAAATGCGGCAGACAATTTGTGCACAGCAAGCTCCCACAAACAGCAATGTGATAATGACCAGATATTCTGTTTTTGGTGATGTTGATTGAGGGATAAATATTGGCCAGGACACTGGGGAAAACTCCCCTGCTCCTCTTTGAAATAGTACCATGGGATCTTTTACATCCACCTGAGAGAGCAGACAGGGCCTTGGTTTAATGTCTCATCTGAAAGATGGCAACTCCAACAGTGCAGCACTCCCTCAGCACTACACTGGAGTGTCAGCCTAGATTTTTGTGCTCAAGTCTCTGGAGTGGGACTATGAACCCACAACCTCTGACTCAGAGGTGAGGGTGCTACCCACTGAGCCATGGCTGACACTTCAAGCTCCCCTCCAAGTCACACACCATCCTGACTTGGAAATATATGGCTGTTCCTTCATCGTCGCTGGGTCAAAATCCTGGAACTCCCTCCCAAACAACACTATGGGAGTACCTTCACCACATGGACTGCAGCAGTTCAAGAAGCGGCTCACCACCACCTTCTCAAGGGCAATTAGGTTTGGGCAATAAATGCTGGCCTTGCCAGCGACGCCCACATCCCAGGAACGAATAAAACAAAATTAAGAATGGAGGGAAGAAGAATTAAGGAAAGATTGGAAAGAGAATGACTGCACAGAGTGAGCCTAAACAGAGTGCTTCTAAACAGAGTGCTAACGTTGGGAATTTGGAGAGAGTGGGAATTCGGAGCAGAGGGGGAAGGAGGAGAGAGCGAGAGGAGCGGCCGGAGATAAAGGTAGGCCCGAGAGCCCGGAGGGAGTGCGAGCATCAGGGAGCAGGGTAAGTGACGTCAGCACAAGGGAAGGAGCTGAAGAGAAAAAAAACCAAATTGGTGAGTAGCTGGTGATTTGTTTTTTTTTAAGTCTTGAATTCGTTTCTGTTAAGTTAGTTACTGGTCTATTAAGTAAAGGCATGGCAGGGCACTTCAGTCCCGTGGAATGCACATCTTGTGCCATGTAGGGACTCCAGGACGCTTCCCGTGTCCTGGACAAACACATGTGCAGGAAGTGTCGTCAGCTGGAGGAGCTCGAGCTCTGGGTTTCGGAGCTTGAGCAGCAGCTGGCGTCATTGCGCTGCATCCGTGAGACTGAGAGCTTCGTGGATAGCACGTTTCAGGAGGTGGTCACCCCGCAGCGTAAGAGTGTGCAGGCAGAGAGGGAATGGGTGACCACCAGACAGAAGAGGAGGACCAGGCAGGTCATGCAGGAGTCCCCTGAGTACATCTCACTCTCTTAGCAGTGCTGGTGAAGGCGATGGTTCCTCTGGGGAGTACAGCCAGAGCTAAGTCCACCACCATGGGTGGCTCAGCTGTACAAGGGGGGAGGAGGAAGATTGGGAAAGCAATCGTGATAGGAGATTCGATAGGGGATAAGACAAGTGTTTCTGCGGCTGTAGACGTGATTCCAGGATGGTATATTGCCTCCCTGGTGCCAGGGTCAAGGATGTCAGTGAGCGGCTGCAGAACATTCTGTGGGGGGAGGGTGAGCAGCCAGATGTCGTGGTCCATATCGGTATCAATGACATAGGTAGAAAGAGAAATGAGTTCCTGCAGGCAGATTTTAGGGAGCTAGGAAAGAGATTAAAAAGCAGGACTTCAAAGATAGTAATCTCCGGATTACTCCCAGTGCCACGAGCTAGTGAGTATAGAAATAGGAGGATAGAGCAGATGAATGTGTGGCTGGAGAGATGGTGCAGGAGGGAGGGCTTTAGATTCCTGGGACATTGGGACCGGTTCTGGGGGAGGTGGGACCTGTACAGGCTAGACGGGTTGTACCTCAACAGGGCCGGGACCAATGTCCTCACGGTGGGGTTTGCTAGTACTGTTGGGAAGGGTTTAACCTAATATGCAGGGGGATGGGCACCAGGATGTAGCATTAGAAAGGAGAAACAAGGTGCACAAAGGGTTGGGAGATACGGATAGCACTAGAGTAAGAAATAGTACAGTATTAGGTGGGGTCAGACTAAGAGAGAATACAATAAGGTCTAAGATAGGTTTACAGTGTATGTGTGTGAATGCACGATGTGTGGTAAATATGTTTTGTGAGCTGCAGGCACAAATAGCCACATGGGAATATGATGTCGTGGCGATCACGGAGACCTGGCTCAAAAAAGGACAGGATTGGGTTTTAAATAGTTCTGGATATAAAATGCTCAGGAAAGATAGGGAAAGAAAGAAAGGAGGTGGGGTGGCAGTATTGATTAAGGAGAATATTACAGTGCTGGAGAGAAAGGATGTTCTGGAGGGGTCAAGGACAGAATCTATTTGGTTGGAGTTAAGAAACAATAGAGGTGCCATTACACTACTAGATGTATTCTATAGGCCACCAACTAGTGGGAAGGATATAGAGGAGCACATTTGCAGGGAAATTACAGAGAATTGCAAGAACTATAGAGTAGTGATAATGGGGGACTTCAACTATCCTAATATAGACTGGGATAGTAATAGTGTAAAGGGAAGAGAGGGGGAAGAAGTTCTGAAGTGTGTTCAGGGGAACATTCTTGATCAATACATTTCTAGCCCAACGAGGGAGGAGGCATTGCTGGATCTGGTTCTGGGGAATGAGGTGGGTCAAGTGGAGCAAGTGTCAGTAGGGGAACATTTAGGAAACAGTGATCATAAGGTTTAGATTAGCTATGGAAAGGGACAAGGAGCAATCTAGAGTAAAAATACTTAATTGGAGGAGGGTCAGTTTCAGTGGGTTGAGAATGGATCTGGCCCCGGTAAATTGGAATCGAAAATTGGCAGGCAAAACTGTAATCGAACAATGGGCTGCCTATAAAGAAGAGATGGTTTGGGTACACTGGAGGTACATTCCCACGAGGGGGAAAGGTAGGGCAACCAAAGCCAGAGTTCCCTGGATGACGATAGAGAGTAAGATGAAGCAGAAAAAGGGGGCATATGACAGATGTCAGGTTGAGAATACAAGTGAGAACCAGGCTGAATATAGAAAGTTAAGAGGGGAAGTGAAAAAGGAAATAAGAGGGGCAAAGACAGAGTATGAGAATAGACTGGCAGCTAACACAAAATGGAACCCAAAAGTCTTCTATAGGCATATAAATAATAAACCGTTAGTCAGAGGAGGGGTGGGGGCCAATTAGGGACCAACAAGGAGACTGATGCAAGCAGAAGGCATGGTTGAGGTACTAAATGAATACTTTGCATCTGTCTTTACCGAGGAAGAAGATGCTGCCAAAGTCATAGTGGAAGAGGAGGTAGTTGAGTTACTGGATGGGATAAAAATTGATAAAGAGGAGGTACTAGAAAGGTTGGCTGCACTTAAAGTAGATAAGTCACCAGGACCGGATGGGATGCATCCTAGGATGCTGAGGGAGGGAAGGGTGGAAATTGCGGAGGTACTGGCCATAATCTTCCAATCCTCCTTAGATACGGGGGTGGTGACAGAGGACTGGAGAATTGCAAATGTTACACTCCAGGACAAAATTAACAGTCACTTGGACAAGTGTGGATTAATTAAGGAAAGCCAGCACGGATTTGTCAAAGGCAAATCGTGTTTAACTAACTTGATTGAGTTTTTTGATGAGGTGACAGAGACGGTTGATGAGGGTAGTGCGGTTGATGTAGTGTGCATGGACTTCCAAAAGGCGTTTGATAAAGTGCCACATAATCGGCTTTCCAGCAAAGTTGAAGCCCATGGAATAAAAGGGATAGTGGCAGCATGGATACAAAATTGGCTAAATGAGTCAAAACTAAAGGGTACAATTCTAACAGGGGTGCAGAAATAGAGAGACCTGGGGGTATATGTGCACAATTCATTGAAGGTGGCAGGGCAGGTTGAGAAAGCGGTTAAAAAAGCATACGGGATCCTGGGCTTTATAAATAGAGGCATAGAGTACAAAAGCAAGGAAGTTATGATGAACCTTTATGAAACATTGGTTCGGTCACAACTGGAGTATTGTGTCTAATTCTGGGCACCACACTTTAGGAAGGATGTGAAGGCTTTAGAGAGGGTGCAGAAAAGATTCACAAGAATTACTCCATGGATGAGGGACTTCAGTTACGTGGATAGACTGGAGAAGCTGGGGTTGTTCTCCTAAGAGCAGAGAAGATTGAGAGGAGATTTGATAGAAGTGCTCAAAATCATGAGGGGTCTAGACAGAGTAAATAGAGAGAAACTGCTCCCATTGGCAGAAGGGTCGAGAACCAGAGGACACAGATTTAAGGTGATTGGCAGAAGAATCAAAGGTGACATGAGGAAAAACTTTTTTATGCAGCGAGTGGTTAGGATCTGGAATGCACTGCCTGAAAGGATGGTGGAGGCAGATTCAATTGTGGCTTTCAAAAGGGAATTGGACAAGTAGCTGAAGGAAAAATATTTTCAGGGCTACGGGGATAAGGCAGGGGAGTGGGACTAGCTGAAGTGCTCCTGCAGAGAGCCGGCACGGGCTCGAGGGGCCGAATGGCCTCCTTCTGTGCTGTAACCATTCTATGATTCTATATTGATGACAATAGGCTTGTTGTAAAAATAGCTCTTTGTTTTTAGGTATACAATATGTTTTGGAGGGGGGAATATAACACCATTAATGATTGATAGCAAGACTTTTTTTTTGCAGAGCCTGTCAGAGTTTCTCGTTTGTAAGCTCTATCCCCTTGTCCCCTGGAGAAAGAGGCCTGACAAGGCTGATGGCTGTGCTCAGAACCCAGGGAAGCTGTGATTAGGGTGGATCGATACCTTGAAGAGAGCTGTAAAAAAAAAAAATGTTTAAATAAAAACAACGTAACATGGTAAAGTCAAGAAACTTTGAAGGCTATCAAAGGTACCTTTGACAGAAAAACAATATTGTAACTAGATTTAAGAGCATTGCAATTTATGGGATGTCGTTGCTGCAAAAATGGCTGGTGCAGTTGCCTACGATGATCACAGCACTTCAAAAGGAAAATCATTGTAGCGTGTGAAGCACTGTGATGTGAGAGTCCCTATATAAATGCAGCTGTTATTATTACTACAGGGAGTAGCAAAGATGTTGCACTTGATTTAGTGTTCAATACCGATCTTGAGATGGTAGAAAATTGAAAGTTAAGGGACTATTCTGTAATGCTTTGTGCATCAAGATTTATGGTTTTCCGACAAGAGCACAGACATTGCACATCCCATCTCAAGCTGTAAACTTTATTCGAGGATGGCTCCAAGCTCCCTCCAGTCATCTTCTTTCCAGTCACCCGGCAGCCACTACCAACTGTAGCCTAATAGAGAGGCACTCAGTTTTTACAACATTGCTACAAATACTCTAATTTCAGAGCACAGCAGTGATTATTTAACACCGGAAACATTATAATAGCATTGGATCTGTTTCTTTCTGCAATTTCTATTCTAATTTTTGCTTGCCTTTCCAAATGATCTACATTGAGTGGGATGTTGTTGCTGCAAGATGGACGCTTTAAGATAATAATTGAGAAGGACACAGGTATGACAAAGACCAGGGTAATAGATTGGAGAAAAGCTGATTTTGAGGGGCTGAGAATAGCACTTGGGAAAATAAAATGGACAACAGTATTGGCAAAAAATGATGTAGAACAGCAATGGGAAACATTTAAAACAGTGTTCAACAGAGTGCAGGAAAAATATATTCCGCTAATAAACAAGAACAAGCTAAACACTAATGAGACACCGTGGATGAATAAAGCCATAAGGGAAAAATTGAGGGTAAGGAAAGAGGCATACACTGAGTACATGGACAGCAGGAGAGCTCAGGTTAAGGGAGAATATGAAGGGATTAGGAGAGAAGTCAAAAAAACAATTAGGAAGGCAAAGAGGAACTGCTACAACTGTACAGGGCACTGGTGAGACTACACCTAGAATACTGCATACAGTTTTGGTCCCCTTATTTAAGGAGGGGTATACTTGCATTGGAGGCAGTTCAGAGAAGGTTCACTAGGTTGATTCCTGGGATGGAAAGGTTGTCTTATGAGGAAAGGTTGAGCTAGTTAGGCCTATACTCATTGGAGTTTAGAAGAATGAGAGGTGATCTTATTGAAACATATAAGATTCTGAGGGGGTTGGACAGGGTAGATGCTGAGAGGATGTTTCCCCTCGTGGGGGAATCTAAATGAGAGGGCATAGTCTCAGAATAAGGGGTCGCCCATTTAAGACGGAGATGAGGAGGAATTTCTTCTCTCAGAGAGTCGTGAATATTTGGAATTCTTTACCCCAGAGAGCTGTGGAAGCTGAGCCATTGAATATATTCAAGGCTGAGATTGACAGATTTTTGAGTAACAGGGGGGTCAAGGGTTATGGGGAGCGGGCAGGAAAGTGGAGTTGAGGTCAAAATCGGATCAGCCATGATCTCATTAAATGGCGGAGCAGGCTCGAGGGGCTGAATGGCCTACTCCTGCTCCTATTTCTTGTGTTCTAGGATCTATGAAATTAAATTATCAAGGAACATAAAACAAAATAGCAAAATATTTTACAGGCACATAAATAAAAAAAGGAAGGTCGGGATGGGAATAGGACCATTCAGGGATGTAGAGGATAATACCACAGGTAACGATAGAGAGATGGTAGTGATATTAAATAATTACTTTGCTTCAGTATTTACCAGGGAGATAGAACAGGTGGAGATGGCAGCGAAGGTTCACCAGACTGATTCCTGGAATGGCAGGACTGTCGTATGAGGAGAGATTGGGTCGACTAGGCCTGTATTCACGAGAGTTTAGAAGAATGAGAGGGAATCTCATTGAAACGTATAAAATTCTGATAGGGCTAGACAGACTGGATGCAGGGAAGATGTTTCCCTTGGCTGGGGGCTCTAGAACGAGGTGTCACAGTCTCAGGATACGGGGTAGGACATTTAAGACTGAGATGAGGAGAAATTTCTTCACTCAGAGGGCAGTGAACCTGTGGAATTCTCTACCACAGAAGGCTGTGGAGGCCAAGTCACTGAATATATTTAAGAAGGAGATAGATAGATTTCTAGACACAAAAGGCATCAAGGGGTATGGGGAGAGAGCGGGAATATGGTATTGAGATAGAAGATCAGCCATGATCATATTGAATGGCGGAGCAGGCTCGAAGGGCCGAATGGCCTACTCCTGCTCCTATTTTTCTATGAATGATGAGATTAGTAATGAGTTAACTGCATTTAAAATAAAAGGAGGAGATATACTAAATAAACTAATGAAACTCAAAGAGGATATAACCCCTGGTCCGGATGGATTGCATCCACGCATTTTAAAAGAATCTAGGGAAGAAATAGCAGAGGCATTACTACACATATTTAGTAATTCGTTAGAAAAAGGTGTAGTGCAGAGGACTGGTGGATAGCTAGTTATACCTATATTTAAGAAGGGAGATAAAACATGTCCAGGGAACTATAGGTCAGTCAGCTTAACATCGGTGGTAGGAAAAATATTGGAATCCCTACTAAAGGAGAAAATAGAAGAATATGTATAAACGAAAAATTTAATAATAAAAAGGGAAAGTCTTGCTTGACCAACCTAATTGAATTTTTTGAAGCGGTAACAGAGAGAGTAGACAAGGATAATGTAGTAGATGTAATTTATCTAGATTTTCAAAAGGACTTCGATAAGATACCACATAATAGACTAATGAATAAGGTCAGGAATGCGGAGTCAGGGGACAAGCAGCAGAATGGATAGCTAGCTGGCTGAAAGACAGAATCTCCTCACTTCACCCGACGAAGGAGTTGTAACTCCGAAAGCTTGTGATTTAAAATAAAACTGTTGGACTATAACCTGGTGTTGTGCGACCTCTCAATTTTGAAAGACAGAAAGCAGAGAGTAGGGGTAAAGGGTAGCTATTCAGAGTGGCAGAAGGTGGGTAGTGGTGTTCCACAAGGATCAGTGCTGGGACCACTGTTGTTCACAATTTATATTAACGATTTAGACATTGGAATCAAAAACATAATTTCTAAACTTGTGGACAATGCCAAATTGGGGGGGGGGGATATAGTTAATACTGAGGAGGACTGCAACAAATTACAGGAGGACATTAATAAACTTGCAGAATGGGCATATAATTGGCAAATGAAATTCAACACAGATAAATGTGAGGTATTACATTTTGGTAAGAAAAATAGGGAGGTCACATATTACTTGAAAAATACGAATCTAAATGGGGTAGAGGAGCAAAGGGATCTAGGAGTACAAATACACAAATCACTAAAAGTTGCGACACAGGTTATAGCAAGGCCATAAAAAAAGCAAACCAAGCACTAGGGTTTATTTCTAGAGGGATAGAATTGAAAAGTAGTGAAGTTATGCTAAACCTGTATCGAACCTTGGTTAGACCACACTTGGAGTACTGCGTGCAATTCTGGTCGCCATATTATAAAAAGGATATAGAGGCACTGGAGAGGGTGCAGAGAAGATTTACAAGGATGATACCAGAAATGCGAGGGTACATCTATCAGGAAAGGATGAACAGGCTGGGTCTCTTTTCTCTTGAAAAGAGAACGCTGAGGGGTGACCTAATAGAGGTCTTTAAAATCATGAAATGTTTTGATAGAGTGGATACAGAGAGAATGTTTCCACTTGTGGGGAAGAGCATAACTAAAGGCCATCAATATAAGATAGTCACCAAGAAATCAAATAGGGAATTCAGAAGAAACTTCTTTACCCAGAGAGTGGTGAGAATGTGGAACTCGTTACCACAGGGAGTGGTTAAAACGAATAGTATGGATGCATTTACGGGGCGCTTTGATAAGTATATGAGGGAGAAGGGAATAGAGGGTTATGCTGATAGGGTTAGATGAGGAAAGACGGGAGGAGGCTCAAGTGGAGCATAAACCCCGGCATAGACTGGTTGGGCCGAATGGCCTGTTTCTGTGCTGTATATCCTAATTAATCCTATGTAATGGCTGCCACAGTTGCCTACAGCGATCACTGAACTGCACACAAAGGGTAGTGGAAATCTGGAACACTCTCCCCCAAAAAGCTGTTGAGACTGGGGGTCAATTGAAAATGTCAGAACTGAGATTGATAGATTTCTGTCAGGCAAGGGTATTAAGGGATACAGAACCAAGGCGTGCAGATAGAGTTAAGGTACAGATCAGCCATGATCTAATTGAATGGCGGAACAGGCTCGAGGGGATGAATGGCCTCCTCCTGTTCCTATGTTTTATACAGCTTGCCATCTTCCTGTTTCCTTGGATGTGGATTTTATTATTTTCTGTTTCTGTGTGGTAATTTATCCACTTCTTGGTTTCACTTGGATGGAACATCAAGGACTGTTCCCACACAGTATTCCACTATCATAGAATGATACAGCACAGAAGGAGGCCATTCGTACCATCGTGCCTGTGCTGGCTCTTTGAAAAAGCTCTCCAATTAGTCCCATTCCCTTGCTCTTTCCCCATAGCCCTGCAAATTTTTTTCCTTCAAGTTTTTATCTAACTCCCTTTTGAAAGTCCCGATTGAATCTGCTTTCACTGTTCTTTCAGGCAGCACATTCCAGATCACAACAACTCGCTGCGTAAAAAAATATTTCCTCATGTTGCTTCTGGTTCTTTTGCCAATCACCTTCAATCTGTGTCCTCTGCCACTGGAAACAGTTTCTCCTTATTTACTACCAAAACATAGAAACATAGAAGATAGGAGCAGGAGTAGGCCATTCGGCCCCTCGAGCCTGCTCCGCCATTTAATGAGATCATGGCTGATCATCCAAATTCAGTACCCTGTCCCTGCTTTCTCCTCATATCACTTGATCCCTTTAGCCTTAAGAAATATATCTATCTCCTTCTTGAATATATTTAATGAATTGGCCTCAACTGCCTTCTGTGGTAGAGAATTCCACAGGTTCACCACTCTCTGGGTGAAGAAATTCCTCCTCATCTCAGTCCTAAATGGCTTACCCCTTATCCTTAGACTGTGACCTCTGGTTCTGGACTCCCCCGCCATCGGGAACATCCTTCCTGCATCTAGTCTGTCTAGTTCAAGATTTTGAACAACTCTATCAAATCTGTTCTGTTCTTCTCTGCTCCTAGGAGAACAATCTCAGCTTCTCCAGTCTCTCCATGTAACTGAAGTCCTTCATCCCTGGTACCATTCTAATAAATCTCCTCTGCACCCTCTCCAAGGCCTTGACATCCTTTCTAAAGTTTGGTGCCCAGAATTGAACACAACACTCCAGCTGGGGCCTAACCAGTGATTTATAAAGTCATAAATGAGAAGTCGCACAACACCAGGTTATAGTCCAACAGTTTTATTTGAAATCACAAGCTTTCGGAGCTGTTGCTCCTTCGTTGGGTGAAGTAAAGAGATACAGAATCGCCAAAGCATATATAGATAGAGAACAATGCATGTGTACCTTACAATGGTAGACGACGATTATAAAGTCATGTGCTCCTGCTTGGTGAGGCTACGTGCTGGGAATTTACCCTATAGTTGTTCCCGCCCCACTCCCCACCACCCCAGTATATTCTCAAGATTATTTCCTTTTTATTGGTGTGTTTCTGTAAGGATCAGCTGCAAACACCTTGAGTTGCTAAGTCATGTAGCCCAGGATGTTCCAGGTTCAACCTGCAGTCTGTACTGAGTTTGCATGCCTCAGTCAGAGTGCAGTTGGATGGTACAATTGGTCACAATGGCCAGGGGTCCAGGAGGGAGGCAGAGTTAGGAACATCAGAAGATAAGGAACAGGAGTCGGCCATTCAGCCCCTTGTGCCTGTTCCGCCAATGGTGGAAGTAGAATCCGTAATACCTTTTAAAAGGGAAGTGGGTAAATATTTGAAAAATAAATAATAATTAAAGGGAGTGGAGAGAGGGCGGGAGAATGGGACTAAATGGATAACTCTTTGAGAGAGCTGGCACAGATGCAGTGGGCCTATTGGCCTCTGTTATTGATGTACAATTCTAAGAGAAAAAAAATGACGACAACAACAACTTGCATTTATATAATAGCAAAATACTGCGGATGCTGGAAATCCGAAATAACAACAGAAAACGCTGGAAAAATTCAGCGGGCCAGACAACATCCGTGGAGAGAGAAAGAGTTAACGACCTGAAACGTTAACTCTTTCTCTCTCCACGGATGTTGTCTGGCCCGCTGAGTTTTTCCAGCGTTTTCTGTTGTTATTTTGCATTTATATAACGCATTTAACACAGTAAAACGTCCCAAGACACTTCATAGACGTTTTCAAACAGAATTTGACACCGAGCCACATAAGGAGATATTAGGACAGGTGACCAAAAGCTTGGTCAAAGAGGTAGGTTTCAAGGAGCGTCTTAAAGGAGGAGAGAGAGGCGGAGAGGTGGAGAGGTTTAAGGGAGGGAATTCCAGAGCTTAGGGCCTTGGCAGCTGAAGGCACGGCCGCCAATCGTGGAGAAATGAAAATCGTGGGATGCGCAAGAGACCAGAATTGGAGAAGCGCGGAGATCTCAGAGAATTGTAGGCCTATGTTAGTCAGGTTATGTATGATATGACGCATTACCATAGAAGATTAAGACATCGTACTTCTTGATGAAGAATGAGCTTCCCCACCTTCCCCACGATGTCCCAGTTGGTAACCGCCCATTTTCCATTTTGCTCTGGCACTGAGGCAAACAGACTTGGGAAGGGCCTAGGTTCAACTCTGCGGCCTGAGCTGAGACCACTGATCCCAGCTGCAGCAGCAGCAGCAAGGCTGGTTTTGTAGAGATTGGTGTCCTTGACTGTTCTTTCGAATGGGCAGCTGTCAAATTCCTCAATTTCATGGAGGCCTTTCTTGGATAAATCAATTCCTGCCATTAATCTGACAGTTGCTATGATCATCTCTGACAGCGCCAATCGCAGAGTGAAAAGCCATGCATGAAGGTGACTAGGAATCAAGCTACAGTAAGACAAACTGCCTTGTGTGTCCGTACTGCATCTCACTTGGGGAAGATTTCCTATAGAAGGAGGCCGTTCGGCCCATCGTGCCTGTGCCGGCTCTTTGAAAGAGCTCTCCAATTAGTCCCACACACCTGCTCTTTCCCCACAGCCCTGCAAATGTTTCCCCTTCAAGGATATTTATCCAATTCCCTTTAGATAAGTTATATTTGAATCTGCTTTCACCGCCCTTTCAGGCAATGCATTCCAGATCACAACAACTCGCTGCATAATAAAAACCTCCTCATCTTCCCCCTGGTTCTTTTGCCAATTATCTTAAATGTGTCCTCTGCTTTACTGATCCTTCTGCCACTGGAAACAATTGCTCCTTATTTACTCTATCAAAACCCTTCATGATTTTGAACACCTCTGTTAAATCCTTAATAAAAACAGAAAATGCTGGAAATACTCAGCAGGTCAGGCAGCATCTGTGGAGAGAGAAACAGTGTTAACGTTTCAGGTCGATGACCCTTCGCCAGAACTGGAAAAAGCTGGAGATGGAACAGGTTTTTAAGCAAGTGTAGGGGCAGGGAAAGGGGGGAGGGGAGGAAAGAACCAAAGGGAAGGTCTGTGATAGGGTGGAAGGCAGGAGAGATTAAGAGACAAAAGGGATGATGGTGCAAGGCAAAAGGAGATGGTAATGGGACAAGTTAAGAAACAAAAGATGGCTCTGGATGAAGTGTAAATGGCGATGGCAGAATGAAAGACAGCTGCCATGTGGGAGAGAGAAAAAAAATGGAAAAAAAAGATAGGGGCAGAGGTTATGGTCTGAAATTGTTGAACTCTATGTTGAGTCCAGAAGGTTGTAAAGTGCCTAATCGAAAGATGAGGTGCTGTTCCTTGAGCTTACATTGAGCTTCATTGGAACAGTGTAAGAGGCCGAGGATGGTGAGGTCTGAATGGGAGTGGAGCGGAGAATTAAAGTGACAGGCGACTGGAAGCTCAGGGTCTCCCTTACGGACTGAACGGAGGTGTTCCGCAAAGCGATCACCCAATCTGCATTTGGTCTCCCCAATGTAGAGGAGACCACATCGTGAGCAGCGAATATAGTATACTAAATTGCAAGAAGTACAAGTAAATCACTGTTTCACCTGGAAGGAGTGTTTGGGGCTCTGGACAGTGGGAAGGGAGGAGGTAAAAGGGCATGTGTTGCATCTCCTGCGCTTGCACGGAAGGTGCCAGGCGAAGGGGAAGGGGTGTTGGGGGTGATAGAGGAGTGGACCAGGGTGTCGCGGAGGGAGCGGTCCTTTCGGAATGCTGAAAGGGGAGGTGAGGGGAAGATGGGTTTGGTGGTGGGATCACGCTGGAGGTGGCAGAAATGGCGGAGGATGATCCGTTGAATGTGGAGGCTGGTGGGGTGAAAGGTGAGGACAAGAGGAACCCTATCCGTGGTTCCAGGAGGGAGGGGAAGGGGTGAGAGCAGAAGTGCGGGAAATAGAACGGACACGGTCAAGGGCCGTGTCAACCACTGTAGAGGGGAATCCTCGGTTGAGGAAAAAGGAAGACATGTCGGAAGCACTAGTATGGAAGGTGGCATCGTCAGAGAAGATGCAGCGGAGATGGAGAAACTGGGAGAGTGGAATAGAGTCCTTACAGGAAGCAGGGTGGGAGGAAGTGTAGTCCAGGTAGCTGTGGGAGTCAGTGGGCTTGTAGTGAACGTTTGTCAATAGTCTATCCCCAGAGATGGAGACGGAGAAGTCAAGGAAGGGAAGGGAAGAGTCGGAGATGGACCATGTGAATGTGAGGGAAGGGTGGAAATTGGAAGCAAAGTGAATGAAATTTTCTAGTTCAGGGTGAGAGCAGAAAACAGCACTGATACAGTCATCAATGTACCAGAAAAAGAGGTGAGGGAGGGGACCTGAGTAGGACTGGAACAAAGAATGCTCCACATATCCCGCAAAAAGGCAGGCATAGCTAGGACCCATGCGGGTTCCCATAGCAACATCTTTAATTTGGAGGAAGTGAGTGGAGTCAAAGGAGAAGTTGTTCAATGTGAGAACAAGTTCAGCCAGGCGGAGGAGGGTGGCGGTGGATGGGGACTGGTTGGGCCTCTGTTCAAGGAAGAAGCGGAGCGCCCTCAGGCCATCCTGGTGAGGGATGGAGGTGTAGAGGGATTAAATCCTTCTCTGCTCTAAGGAGAACAACTCCAGCTTTTCTAGTCTCTCCACATAACTGAAGCCAAACATCCCTGCTACCATTCTCGTAAATATCCTCTACACCTTCTCTGAGGCCTTGACATCCTTCCTAAAGTGTGCTGACCAGAATTGGATACAACACTCCAGCTGGGGCCTAACCAGTGATTATAACGGTATCGCATCATTTCCTTGCTTTTGTACTCTATGCCTCTGGATATAAAGCCAAGGATTTAGTTAACAGACTAACTGTGCTTGAACATTTATCTAATAGCGATTATAACATGATCGAGTTCAACGTAATGTTTGAAAGGTAGAAACGCGAAACAGCTACTTAGATTTTAGATTTGGGTAAGGCCAACTTCAATGCGATGAGACAGAGACTGTCCACAGTAAACTGGGCAAATCTGTTAATGGGTAAAACCACAGAAGATCAGTGGGAGATGTTCAAAAAAGAATTTAAGGTGATATAGAACCAGTTTATACCCCTGAGGGGCAAGAGCTCTACTTGCCTAAAAACCAGCCATGGATGACTAAAGAGGCAGCATAAAACTAAAAGAAAAAACATACAAAAATGCAAAAAATAGCACAGATCCTGGAGAATGGGAAAGATACAAAGAACAGCAAAGAGTCACAAAACAGATAGTAAGAGCTACAAATACGGAGTATGAAAGGAAACTTGCAAGGGATATCAAAATCAACACAAAGAATTTTTACAATTACATTAGGAAAAAGAGGGTGGTCAGGAGCAATGTTGGCCCCTTAAAAACTGAAAGCGGTGATATTGTCAATGATAATAAGAAAATGGCGGACATGTTGAATAATTACTTTGCGTCAGTATTTACAGTAGAGGAAGAGGCTAGCATATCAGAAATCCCAAGGATACTAAATCGGGGACAGGGACTCAATAAAATTAACGTAAGTAAAATAACAGTAATGGAGAAAATAATGGCACTAAAGAGTGACAAATCCCCAGGACCAGATGGTTTCCATCCCAGGGTTTTAAAGGAAGTAGGTGAGCACATTGCAGATGCCCGAACCATAATCTTCCAAAGTTCTCTCGATTCAGGAACTGTCCCTTTAGATTGGAAAATTGCTCATATCACTCCGCTATTTAAGAATGGTGAGAGAGGGAAACCAGGGAATTATAGTCCAATTAGCCTAACATCTGTTGTCATGAAATTACTAGAGTCTATAATTAAGGATAGGGTGACTCGCAAATTTTCAGTTGATCAGAGAGACAAACCTGACAAACCTGATTGAATTTTTTGAGGAGGTGACTAAAGTAGTGGACAGAGGGATGTCTATGGATGTTATTTATATGAACTTCCAGAAGGCATTTGATAAAGTCCTTCATAACAGACTGTTAACTAAGATAGAAGCCCATGGAATTGAAGGCAAATTATTGACCTGGTTAGGAAATTGGCTGAGCGGCAGGAGACAGGCAGTAGGGATAATGGGTAAGTACTTTAATTGGCAGGATGTGACTAGTGGTGTCCCGCAGGGATCTGTGTTGGGGCCTCAATTATTCACAGTATTTATTAACAACTTAGATAATGGCATAGAAAGTCATATATCCAAATTTATCGATAACACAAAGATAGGTGCCATTGTAGGCAGTGTAGATGAAAGCATAAAATTACAAAGGGATATTGATAGATTTAAGTGAATGGGCAAACCTGTGGCAAATGGATTTCAATGTAGGCAAATGTGAGGTCATCCAGTTTGGACCTAAAAAGGACAGAACAGGGTACTTTCTAAATGGTGAGAAGCTAAAAACAGTGGATGGCCAAAGAGACTTGGGGGGTCCAGGTACATAGATCATTAAAATGTCATGAACAGGTACAGAAAATAATCAAAAAGGCTAATGGAATGCTGGCCTTTATATCTAGAGGACTAGAATACAAAGGGTAGAAGTTATGCTGCAGCTGTACAAAACCCTGGTTAGCCCACACCTGGAGTACTGTGAGCAGTTCTGGGCACCACACCTTAGGAAGGATATATTGGCCTTGGAGGGAGAGCAGCGCAAATTTACCAGAATGATACCCGGACTCCAGGGGTTAAATTACGAAGAGAGATTACACAAATTAGGGTTGTATTCCCTAGAGTTTAGAAGATTAAGGGGTGATCTGATCGAAGTTTTCAAGATATTATAGGGAACAGATAGGGTAGATAGAGAGAAACTATTTCTACTGGTCGGGGAGTCTAGGACTAGGGGCCATAGTCTAAAAATTAGAGGCAGACCTTTCAGGAGTGAAATTAGGAAACACTTCTACACACAAAGGGTGGTAGAAGTTTGGAACGCTCTTCCGCAAACGGCAATTGATTCTAGATCAATTGTTAATTTTAAATCGGAGATTGCTAGCTTTTTGTTAACCAAAGGTATTAAGGGATATGGACCAAAAGCGGGTATATGGAGTTAGGTCACAGATCAGCCAGGATCTCATTGAATGGCGGAATAGACTTGAGGGGCTCAATGGCCTCCTCCTGTTCCTATGTTCCTATGATCCATAGGCGTTTTAACAGCCTTTTCAACTTGTCCTGACAGCTTCAAAGACTTGTGTACATACACCCCCAGGATTCTCTGTTCCTGCACCCGCTTTAAAATTATATTATTTAGTTTATATTGCCTCTCCACATTCACCCTTCCAAAATGCATCACTTCACACTTCGACGCATTAAATTTCATCAGCCATATGTCTGCCCCCTTCACCAGTCTGTCTCTGTCCTCCTGAAGTCTGTTACTATCCTCCTTACTGTTTACAACATTTCCTAGTTTCATGTCATCTGCAAGCTTTGAAATTATGCTCCCTGTACTCGAGTCTAGTTCATTAATATAAATCAAAAAGAGCAGTGGTCCCAATACTGACCCCTGGGGAACACCACTGTACACTTTCCTCCAGTCTGAAATTTGGAATGCACTGCCTGATAAGGTGGTGGAAACAGGTTCAATAGTCGCCTTCAAAAGGGAATTGGATAAATATTGAAGGAAAAAAAATTGCAGGCATATGGGGAGTGGGACTAACTGGATTGCTCTTCAAAAGAGCCAGCGCAGACTCGATGGGCCGAATAGCCTCCTTCTGTGCTGTACTATTCTATGATAACCTTCCACTTTAGTCTGTCGAGTAGAACAAGGCCCGTCACGCTGTCAGGATATTGAGGCATGATCGGTGTTTAACTGCAAATTTAAATGTCTGATATGTAAATGGTAGAAAAAGAGCAAAGCTAAATTATTCATATATTCATTCCCTCTTCAAATAGAAACGTTTCTGTGAAGTTGGGTTGCAAGTATAATGCATTACGTACCTCTCAAAAATATAGACAACTGAAGAAAAAAAAATCTTATAACTGCTGAACTTATTCTGTTTTAAATAACCCATTTAGACATGATTTAAATAATGCGTAGAGATAAGGAATAACTGGTAGCATTTCTTAAACGCGCACCTGTCAATTTGCAACTCTCAAGGAGACCTCATCCATTTATTTTCAATATTTATTATACTATTTCTGTACTGATAATCGCAGCCATTGTAATAAATCAGAAATGGAGAGACTGACAGCAGTAGCTCACACGGTTATTTTATTACTTTCTGGACAATCCTTCGCATGCCTCTGCCTGTCACCTCCCTGCACCACCGAAACCCAACCCCGGGCATCAAACTTGATTTGCAAATTATGTATTGCATTTGTACCTGATTTCATATTCAGGAAACTTTAATGAGTCACAATCGAACAGGCAGGTTACATTCCAATTAAAAAGAAAGGGAGCCCAATGATAAATGACCAGGAAAATAACCAATCGACAGGGGTATCGGCCGTGGTTCAGTGGGTAGCACTCTCGCCTCTGAGTCAGAAGGTTGGGGGTTCATAGTCCCACTCCATGAGAATTAAGCAAAAAAATCTAAGCTGACACTTCCAGTGCAGTACTGAGGGAATGCTGCACCGTCGGAGGAGCCGTCATTCAGATCAGGCCCTGTTGTAATGTAGGAAGCGCGGCAGCCATTTTGCGCGCAGCTAAGGTCCGACGAACATCAATGTGATAATGACCAGATAATCTATTTTTTTATGGCGTTGGTTGAGGGATAGATGTTGGGCAGGACACCGGGGAGAACAACCCTGCTCTTCTTCAAAATAGTGCCGTGGGATCTTTTATGTCCACCTGAGATGGCAGATGGGGCCTCGGTTTAACATCTTAAACCAAGCTTTTGGTCACCTGTCCATGTGAAGGAATAAGCAATATACATATTCAGAAAAATACAGTGTTCTATAAAATAATTCTGACTTTATTAAAACATGACAAACTGGGTTTGAAAATCTGGAAGCCTCAACAATGGAGAAGCTGTAAACAGCATACAGGCTTTTGAGATAAGATAAGTTGTTGACACTGAATCAATAGCCTTATTGAAACAGAAGGTTGGAGGTTCCTGGAAGTCTGAAGCATTGGAAAGATCACAATGGTATACCCTGTTAAAGTGTCTTAAATCAACACTTTGGAAAGAATCACAGAAAATTAAAGAAACATATGCCTTCATAAAAATGACATCAAATAGATGCACCTGTTACAACCGTTTTTTATGGTAAGCTTGAGACACCTACACAACAGACATAATTCTTAATGCAACCAGTTGAGGTAGCTAAGAAGACAATGGTGCACCCGATTGAGGTGTTTTTAATTTACATGTCGTAAAAAGATATAAACAGAAGACTTTCATAAAAATAACATCAAATAGATGTACCAGCCATCACATTGTTTTTGTGTTGAACTTGAAACACCTAAAGGAGAGACACGAGTCTGCTTGCTACCAGCTGAACTGACTATAAGAATAGAAGGGGTCAGCAGAAAAATAACTAGAGATAATTAGCTTACATCAGCAGAAAACTTCAAAGGAAATACCACTGAGAAAGGGTATAAAAATTGGACTTTCAAATGGGAAGATAGATTCGCTGAAAGGGGCAAAGCGATTCTCGGCTTCAGAGGAAGGCTCTGTAAGTCTACAACTCTTTGAGTCTCAGGTATCAAAGGTATTTGATTTTGGTAGATATCCTGGAATAAACTAAGAACTGTAAAAATGTAACGAAGTTAAGATTTGAGAATAAGGATCTCTGATAATAGAATTGTAAGATTTCTGTATTTGGAACTGTTAATGTTGTGATTGAAGCACCTACTGTAATTACATGTCGGTTCTTTAATAAATCTATATATTTTTAGAATTGTCTCACATAGTACTTCTGTATCAAACTCACGAACTCAATCTCTGTACACTCTTTGGTGAGGAGTTGCAGAATTCTGAAGGAGTTTTACGGACCCTCATAATATCCGAAAGGTTACAGTCTAGCTAAACTTATTAAAAGTGCTATCTGGAGAACGGTAACATCTTCAGGCTGTTCCTTTCCTTTAGGGAGAGATAGTCTGGACCTTTAGACCCAATTAAGCGTCTTTAGGATTCGGCTACCTCTAACTTTAGTTGAAGGTGAACGTCTGGGGTATATGCCTGATCCGGGGTAGCCCAAAAGGGGCTAGGACTAGTAATAATCCCTTCATCCAAACTCTCCTCCTGGCTCGGTGCTAAATTTTGTTTGATAATCGCTCCTGTGAAGCACCTTGGGACATTTTACAATGTTAAAGGTGCTATATAAATGCAAGTTGTTGTTACCAATTTAGTTTCATAGATAGTGAGTTGCCGCATGTCATTAAAGTAAATCATTATTTACAATAAACACCCTAATGCGAGGCACAGTCTATATTGCGGTAAATACTATACATGAGTTGCAGTCATTGGACCTCTTATTTATTTCTGTCTATCGCTGTGAGTGAGCCTTGCATTTCTTGTTATTTTCTCCGACTTTACAGGTTGTATCTCCCTTTATCGCGCACCATCCCTAGGCAGGGTGGTGGGCACATTGCCCTCTATCCATCACTAGTACTATTGTACGGTAGATACCATGGATGACTTCAATGGTCAAGGATGCTCCATTCTGTTAATGTGCAATGATTGAAAGATGACAGAGGAGGGTCTGTGCGGTCTTTGTACAGTTCCGCAGGCTACCACAGCCCTCCTGCACCCCAACCAACTCACCGTTCTTCCATGCGTGATCTGAGCTAATCTGATGTTGCTATTCTTCCGATGGGTTTGGCACAGTGTTCATTCTCTTGACAGGCAATTCAACTGAAGCCAAGCCTGATCAGACCCGCATGGGTGCCCCTTCCAACAGAGGTGGGGGGTGGAGCGATGGCGGGAGGTTTGTCCTTCGGTCAGGTGTAGCAAATTTAGCAGATTTTGTAACTCTCCCTAACCCATCGGCAATGAAGCTAATTCTGGCATTCCCACCGCCTTTCCAGCTGAGATGAACTAACCAAGGATGGAACCAGGGATGTTCATGGTCTGTACGGCTCCATACCACACCAAAACTGGGCATCTACTCAGTCTGCAATCAGGCTGCCTTAATCTTGACTTTGAACGTTGAGCTTGTACCTCAGGGTTTAACAGTGTATCACACTTGGAGTACTACGCACAGTTTTGGTCTCCATATTATAAAAAGGATATAGAGGCATTGGAGAAGGTGCAGAAAAGGTTTACAAGGATGATACCAGAACTGAGAGGTTTTAACTATCAGGAAAGGATGAACAGGATGGTCTCTTTTCTCTGGAAAAGAGGTTGAGGGGATGACCAGATAGAGGTCTTCAAGATTATGAAAGGGTCTGATAGGGTAGACATAGAGAAGATGCTTCCACTCATGGGGGAGACCAAAACTAGAGGCCATAAATATAAGATAGTCACTAATAAATCCAATGGTGAATTCGGGAGAAACTTCTTTACCCAGAGAGTGGTTAGAATGTGGAACTCGCTCCCATATGGAATAATTGAGGTGAATGGCATAGATGCATTTAAGGGGAAGCTAGATAAACACATGAGGGAGAAAGGAATAGAGGGTTATGCTGATAGGCGTTAGATGAAGTAGGGTGGGAGGAGGCTCGTGTGGAGATTACACTGGCACGGACCAGTTGGGCCGAATGGCCTGTTCCTGTACTGCAAATTCTATGTAAAGAGCTTAACCAAACTGCGGATGAGGCCAAATCCCTGAAAGACTCAAGAACTTTTCCTGTTAAGATCCAGATAAAGAAAAAATCAAGCCTATGTCTACAAACTCAAAATATCAGTGCGCTCCCGCAAGCATCATTCAATTAGATGTCTCTGTATGAATGATTGAAAGATTAATAATTTATTAAAAAATGACAGAAAACATTAATAATTTTGTAATGAAAAGTATATTTAATAATAAACTAATGGTACAGAGTGATGTGAAATTATCGACATGAGACATAAACCAGACTTTTCAGGTGCTACAATGTAATATTTTAAAAACACCAGTTCCACCCAATCGCAACAGTTTGTGTGTCAGGTTTTCATACAGAGAACAGACATCTCCTATTAGGACTCAAGGGTATAGCGGGTAAAGCTCGCCGTGAATCTCGCGGGATGAAGAAAGAAGTCCCGGGAGCCTCGCCGTGTCCGTTTTGCGATCTGGTCAGGGCTGCCATCTCTGGTCGGATGTAATCCTGGAGGCATCGTCACATGACCCTCCCGCCTCCAAACACCCCGTCCCCACGCGCTCCTGCCATTGGTGGCCCGACAAGTCCATCCTCACGGTGCCCCGCCTCCTCACGCAAAAACGGAAATCGAGCAGACTCTGCGTTTCCCAACTGGATGAGTCTTGACTGTCAATCAAACTGCTTTTCCCCCTCTGCCCGCCATCTCCAATTATTGTAGAACTATTAAACAAAAGTGTTCCGAGTATATAGGAAAAAAAATCCACATTTTTTTAACACCTCTATGATTATTTCCCCAGAGTTGCTGGAAGCAATGCCCAGCAGATCAACCTTCAATTCCTGGAGACACCGGGACAATCCTGGAGGGTTGGTAACCCTAGGTCGGTTGGGATTCCCTAAGGCGTGCAACTGTGGCACACGGTGGCCGTTGAAGTAACTGTGACATGAGACTTTGTGAATCAAACTGAACGAGCCGTCCAATCGATGAAGAGTGAGCTGCTCTCAGCTAGGGTCGCAATCGAGCCGCTGCTAATTGGCTACAGCGCACCAGTGTTAGGAAGGGCGGGAAGAATGAACTCTTGCTCCTGGTCCCTGTCCATTGACAGCTCCCCCCCCCCCCCCACCAGCACCCCACTATAAATACACGTATGTTAGGATAAGATTGGCACTGCCTGTGGGCCTCCTTCTCCTCCCGCTAAAGTCGATTGAGGGTCCATTTTCCAAGTTGGCCTCGCCTACCACTTACATGACAATTAGGGGCCCGCCATCCACGATTGAAATGAATGGGTGTTGAGTCGCAGGCAGCGTGCCTCCAATGTCCCCCATATGTATGGCTGCAGAGTCAGGCTCCTCACCGGCAGCGTGAACTCGGAAAACTACACCCTTGCTCTTCAGACTCACACGTGAAGGATGTCCTCTTGGGTGAGGTCACGAAGGGGCAGGCTGTGTCTGTAGAACCCGTACTCACTAGAATGACACTGGGGCTAAAAGGGTTAAATTATAATGCTAGGTTACACAGACTAGGCTTGTATTGCCTTGATTATGGGATGGACTAATTGAGGTGCTTAAGATGATTGAAAGAGTAGATGGAGAGAAACTATTTCCTCTGGTGGGGAGAGTCCAGAACAAGGGCGCATAACCTTAAAAGCCGTTCAGGGGTGATGTCAGGAAGCACTTCTTCACACAAAGGGTAGTGGAGATCTGGAACTCTCTCCCCCGAAAAACAGTTGAGGCTGGGGGTCAATTGAAAATTTCAAAATTGACATTGATAGATTTTAAGGCTATTAAAGGATACGGAATCAAGGTGGGTAAATGGAGTTAGGAGACAGATCACTAATGATCTAATTGAATGGTAGTACAGGTTTAAGGGGCTGAATGGCCTCCTCCTGTTCCGATGTTCCTACTCTTGCAAGAGTCAGCACCTTCAGGAGAGGGGAGAAAATTGGAACGAGGGCCCTTCGATTTCCACAGATACTCAAGGGACGAGCCTCTTGTTGGAATGTACTCTCTAGTGCTCCTGTAAGTGTCTTGCCTGCATCGTTTGCCACTGGTAAACCTCCCCCTTTCTTTAAATAATTGCCTCCTGCGCACACCATCATGACTGCAATCAAAGCAACTCTCACTTCTTGCACAGTGCTGCTTTCGATTTCTTCACATTTCCTTTTCCAAAAAAAATCCTCTCAACAAAGCAAGGAATTATTTAAGCCGATGAGGAACGAAGTGGACTAAAGTACGTTTCTTCCGCTCCGTAATTGACGACATTCCTCGACGATGTTCAGGCTTTGGCTGATAAGTGGCAAGTAACATTTACGTCACACAAGTGCCAAGCAATGACTATCTCCAACAAGACAGAGAGTCTAACCACCGCCCCTTGACATTCAATGGCATTACCATTGTTGAATCCCCCATCATCAACATCCTGGGGGTCACCATTGACCAGAAACCTAACTGGACCAGCCACATAAATACTGTGGCTACAAGAGCAGGTCAGAGGCTGGGTTTCTGCGACGAGTGTCTCACCTCCTGACTCCCCAAAGCCTTTCCACCATCTACAAGGCACAAGTCAGGAGTGTGATGCAATACTCTCCACTTGCCTGGATGAGTGCAGCTCCAGCAACACTCAAGAAGCTCAACACCATCCAGGACAAAGCAGCCCGCTTGATTGGCATCCCATCCACCACCTTAAACATTCACTCCCTCCACCACCGGCGTACCGTGGCTGCAGTGTGTACCATCTACAAGATGCACTGCAGCAACTCGCCAAGGCTTCTTCGACAGCTCCTAGCAAACCCGCAGCCTTTTCCACCTAGAAGGACAAGGGCAGCAGGTGCATGGGAACACCACCACCTCCAAGTTCCCCTCCAAGTCACACACCATCCTGACTTGGAAGTATATTGCCGTTCCTTCGTCATCGCTGGGTCAAAATCCTGGAACTCCCTCCCTAACAGCACTGTGGGAGTACCTTCACCACACGGACTGCAGCGGTTCAAGAAGGCGGCTCACCACTACCTTCTCAAGGGGCAACTAGGGATGGGCAATAAATGCTGACCTTGCCAGCGATGCCCACATCCCAGGAACAAATAAAAAAAATTCCAACAGCTTCCCTTGAAATGCATTTAAGATAAGTGTATGGCTTTTGCGTATGTATGGGATGGGGGGGAGGGCCTCAAGCCTTAAGCCCTCCAGCGAGGGAAGTGCGGAGAGGGAGGTGATCGTCGACTAGTATCTCATAGACCGTGCGTGGCAGATAGCTGCTACGAACTATCCGTGACATTTTGTTGCGAGATGCTTGCGCTTCTGGTTATTTCATATATTTAGAAAGAAAAGTTAACCTTTTATTTTTCGAACACATGCAGGATATACTGCATACATGGCATTTAATTAAAAAAAGACGCAGGAGTGACATTCGCACATCTGCAGCCTGTACACAGCGTCACAACTGCAGCCTGTACACCAATCAGTCACAGGTTCCTTTGATACATATACAACAGCACCTTTGAGTACAAACATATATTGGAAATCAAACCCAGCAAAAGAAAACAAATTGCCTCCAGAACAGTGTGTATATAGTTTCACAAATTTAATTTAACTACTGTAATGTGGGAGCTCGCTACTTGAAGCTAAGGGCCTTGTAAAAAATCATAACAGTGTCAGTATCTAAGAGATTTGTGTACTCAGCTTATTTAAACAAGGCATGTTCAAACCAAAACCAAAACCAAAACTTGTGTTTTATAGATATATAAAAAAGGAAAGTTCTTAAAGGGCAAGTAGACCCCAGCAGTGAGGTTATTCTTTTCGTCACCTTAGTCAGGCATTCCCCTTTAAGAGGGAGCGTTTTACCCTCACCAGTGATGTCATTCCTTTCACGTGTCCCAGGTCAGATCAATGGTGGATGCTTCAGTGTGACCGGGAGTGTGACGCAATGATCAAATAGACCTGCCATCTGTTGTATAAAAATATCCCTCCGGAGTTTTGAGTGAGTTCCAGACCGTGGCACAATCTTGGCATTCGCCACTCACTAACTGCCTACTCACAGAAGGAGGCCATTCGGCTCATCGTGCCTGTGCCGGCTGTTTGAAAGAGCTGTCCAATCAGTCCCACTCCACACGCCCCCCCGACCCCGCTCTTTCCCTGTAGCCCTGTAAATTTTCCTTTCTATATATGAATAATTTGAGCGCATAAATGTGAAGGATGCTGGGGAATGAACACTTTCCAATTCAGACAGCTGAGTCAAAAGAGCAGTGACAGCAGCCAACACGCATCACTGCACCAACAACATAAACCCAGCCACTCATTCCACCAGGGTGGCATATTTATCATTTGCCACACCAATCTTTCTGCAGTCGCTCTGAGGGAGACTCCCATTTAATTCCCAATTAGGGATCGCTGTGTGGTGTGGGACCCCATGCTTCCCAGAAACTGCCCACACTCAGTTCATGTACAGCCGACAAAGAGAGGTGACTTCCATCCCAACAGAAACCGAAACGTAGAAATAAAGGGAAACCGGGAGACGTTGAAGGATTTGAATGATAAAAGTTCTGCCACTTTTGATATCGGCCTGATATGTAGAAAGGGCTTTGTGCGGTCTGATACAGTTCTAGATTCTGAATGACATTGGGGCGTATCAGGGCAGTGGGCTCGTTAAGTGCATATAATCATAGAATGATACAGCACAGAAGGAGGCCGTTCGGCCCATCGTGCCTGTGCTGGCTCTTTGGTAGAGCTATCCAATTAGTCCCACTCCCCTGCTCTTTCCTCATAGCCGGGCAAATCCTTTCCCTTCAAGTAATCTAATGATGTGTCATGGTAAATGGTCCCCTGATACCCTGCCTGATTGCATTAGTGAGTTGGGCAGGAATGTCCAAGAGTTTTTCTCGAAACTGGTTCCTGTATTTTTTTTTGCCTCCTCCAAGAGTTAGCCTCACTAGTGAGGAGGGAGATGCTCCGAGTTGCATCGGCCAATGGATTGAATAATCGATGCAGTGAATGAAGAGAAAGACCATGGGGAGCAAAGAGGCAGAATACATTAACGTCAGTTCACTGTCAATTGTGTACGGTTCATATGATGGATGCAGCTTGCCATTTTTAACCACGCTTATGTTTTTCATTGGTATGAAATGATTCCTTAAGATGATGGCTCATAGAATCACGTCCAGAATTTTACCCAGCTCGTGTTTTTAACTGGAGCCCTTCCAATCAGGCCCACAAACATTGTCCTATTCAATATGCAACGCCCTGGAAGGAATAACTGCACTGATGGAGTTCACTGGAGTTCCCCTCTTTAAAGCCTCAAAAGGTCCTTTCAGATGAAAACCGACCAAAGACCTTCTGATGAACCACAAAGCAATAAACAGCAAAAGAATACAGGAGTGCAAGAACATCAAGTTAGAAAAAACATCCATTGATGCTTTACATCTTCATAACAGACTCCTTGTTTTTTACATATATTTTTTACAGTAAGGCTTAAAAAATCAAACACTTTAGGAAATAAAACACAATTTCAAGAGAAACAAAATATTAAAAAGTTGAATATTATAGTTGAGGATCTTTATGTCTACCTGAACACGCATACACAAATGGGACCTGCAAGTAAAGGCCATAGAAAAATGGTCACAAGCTTCTCACAAAATGGCTGCCAGAAGCACTTTAGCCAGCGATTAAAATGGTGGATTAAGCAACTGTGGAGAAGACCAATTGCTTCTGTTGAAATAAGATGGATATGTTTTTTTTTTCAGAGCAGGAGTGTTCCAGGAAAGAGATACATCCAAAACATTTCACTGAGAAGGGTTCATGCTCCATGAATGCTGCGTTGGGTGATATTTGCATGTGTTTTCTTTTAGTCACCCCGCCCCCACACCTACCCACGTACCGCTGTTCCCAAATGTACAGCTTCAAAACAGTTCAAATCAATACTTGTAATAGAAAGGAAAAACAAAGTATTAGTCATTGTCGAGTGAATTGGCCCCATGATTCCATGGGTTGTGGCCTGGCACTTTATAGCATCATAGAATCTTACAGCACAAGAGGAGGCCATTCGGCCCATTGTGCCTGTGCCAATTATTCCCACTTCTCCCCTGCTCTTTCCCCAGAAGCCCTGCAACTTTCTTCTCTTCAAGTATTTATCCAATTCCTTTTAGAAAATTAGTGTTGAATCTGCTTCCACCGCCCTTTCAGGCAGCGCATTCCAGATCACAACAACTCGCTGCGGAAAAACAAAATTCTCCTCATCTCTGGTTCTTTTGCCTTAAAAGGTAATTGTGGCGGGATTGCACCTGTTGACGCCGAGTTATGTGCGGTAAAAGGGGAGAGGGCAGCAAAGTAGTCTGGGCACTCATGCCATTACGGGCATATCTCAGGCCTTCTTCAAGCTGCCAGGAAATCAAGCCTCAGGCTGCTAGCCAGGCTGGGGAAGAGCAGGAGGAAGTGTTGAGCATCCCTGGAAACTTTGCAAGTTGTGTTAGTACCATTTCTTAGCTAAATCTTTTGGCGGTAGGGGTGGGGTGGGTAGGCGGGTGGAGCAGGTCTGGGCTGCATCTCTGGGCCTGAACCCACTAAGGTGAGTTCCAATGCCACTTGTGGTTAGCCTCTCCTGGCTGGGCGTACCGGCCACCACTTGAATGCTAGGCCTCTGACAGCCTGGAGCCGAGGGCAGGGGCTGGCAATTGCCGGGCCTTCCACGGGAAGACCAGTTTATTTTTTAGGTCAATTGTCTTTTATTTATACAGTTGTCAGCTGTGGCTCAGTGGGCAGCACTTTCTCTCACCTCTGACTCAAAAGGTTGTAGGTTTCAAGTCCCACTCCAGAGACTTGAGCGCAAAATCCAGGCTGACACTCCCAGTGCAGTGCTGAGGGAGCGCTGCACTGTCAGAGGTGTCATCTTTCAGATGAGACGTTAAACCAAGGCCCCTGTCTGTCCTCTCAGGTGGACGTAAAAGATCCCACGGCCACTATTCAAAGAGAGCAGGGGAGTTGTCCCCAGTGTCCTGGCCAAAATCTATCCCTCAACCAACATCACTAAAACAAACCAGATGATCTGGTCATTTATCATACTGCTGTTTGTGGGGCCTTGCGGTGCGCAAATTGGCTGCCATGCTTCCTACATTACAACAGTGACTACATTTCAAAAGTGCTGTAATTGGGAGGTCCTGTAAGGTGCTATATATTCTATTCTTTCTTTCTTCTTTTTGTAAGGGTCCTTCCCCCTCGGCTCTACACACCATTCTGAGGTTTAAAGGTCAGGTAGGCTAGCTATTCATAGAAACATAGAAAAATAGGAGCAGGAGTAGGCCATTCGGCCCTTCGAGCCTGCTCCGCCATTCAATATGATCATGGCTGATCCTCTATCTCAATACCATATTCCCGCTCTCTCCCCATACCCCTTGATGCCTTTTGTGTCTTGAAATCTATCTATCTCCTTCTTAAATATATTCAGTGACTTGGCCTCCACAGCCTTCTGTGGTAGAGAATTCCACAGGTTTTACCACCTTCTGAGTGAAGAAATTTCTCCTCATCTCAGTCCTAAATGTCCTACCCCATATCCTGAGACTGTGACCCCTCGTTCTAGACCCCCCCAGCCAGGGGAAACATCCTCCCTGCATCCAGTCTGTCTAGCCCTGTCAGAATTTTATACATTTCAATGAGATCCCCTCTCATTCTTCTATTCCTAGACCTTGTTCTACGTAGCTCACTTTGAGAGCATCAATGGGGTGATTTTCCATCTCTGCTTCTCCTCTCAACTATCTGCCCTCCGACCAGTGCTTACCACAGATGGCACAGCGGAGACAAGACACTCACTGTGAAGGTGTGGACTCTGAGCCTGGTGTAGCTTGAGGCAACTTAACAAGAAGCTACCAGGTGGCACCATTCATATTTGTAAACAATGGCACGATACCTGATGAATTTCTGGAATTCTCTTTTGGGAGCAGGGTAGTCCTTGTAGTCCACAGTTGCTGTAGTGAATCGATAGATTATGTTACTGAGACGGGGTCCAGAGACACAACATTGGGGCACCACCTCAGGGAAATTCTGGGATTTGTGGAGTGGGGTTCGGGGGTGGGGGGTGGCAGCAGAAGAAGGAAATCATTGCCAAAAAAAAACCGTGAAGTACATATGCCCCTCACTCTTCTCAGCCCCCGTCCCCTCGCCCTTCCCAGTGTTAATGCCTCCGAGAGGGTCCAATTTTCATCAAACAGTGGACTTGTTGGTTGAGTGACTCAAGGACTGGCATTGATTCCATCAGCAAACTGGCCACAAGCCCACCACGGGGTGGGGGGGTGGGGAGTCAAAGTGAACGCAGGAGAAAAAAGCAATGGGAGGGGGAGGGCTGTTTGATAATAAGGGTAAGAACGTGCTTAAGAAAGAATGAAATAAAAATTGATGTGGTGAGCACATAATTAAAGGTTACACAGAATTTGCTGCACAGATACAGGCCATTCGGCCCAACTGGTCCATGCGCCACACAAGCCTCCTCCCACCTTACTCCCTCTCGCCCTATCAGCATAATCTTCTGTACATTGACCGGCTACGGTGGCCTTTTGGTTTAACACATGGGCAGTACCACATGGCAGTTGATTATGAGTTTTTCTCCATATTTTCTCACACGCAGCATTCCCCGACTTCAGGCTACATGTCAAAGGGCGAGCAATGCTGACTGGTTCTCATAAGATGTTTGGGGTTGGTGGGGGGAGGTGGGTGTGCTAAGGGGAAGGGTTCTGCACAGGGACTGATGTGAGAGTGGAACCTCGGAAAAGGAAGAAAATAATGTCCAAAACAAAATGGTGTCTGGGTGGGGCAGTGGGGGGTGGCGGGGGAGCAGCATCAATCTTAATCATCAGGGTTTCCGAAGAGAGTTTCTCCTTGTCCTCAGGAAGAATACACGCCAAAGTAACTCTTGTCTGCTGGAATCGTATCAAACAATGCTAACACAACGTTAATCATTCAAAAATATTTCACAGAACAATAAATGGCTCCGTTATCGATGTTGCGATACACAATCTTTTTCACAACTGTAAAAGCTGCAGTGTTAAGCCATATAATTAAGAGGCACTTAACTAATTGGCAATGGTGCAGTGTTCCAACTATTACACTACGTGTGTTGATATGCAGTTGCACCGAGGAATGTTGCGTGATAGCTAATGTAGTTAGAGGCAGTTTCCAGCACTGCTGGTGATTCAAGATCCAGGGCAGTGAAGGTATGTCTAACCTGGGATGAGAGGGTTGTCCTATGAGGAGAGATTGTGTAGAATGGGCCTGTACTCTCTGGAGTTTAGAAGAATGAGAGGTGGTCTCATTGAAACATATAAGATTCTGAGGGGGATTGACAGGGTAGATGCTGAGAGGTTGTTTCCTCCTGGCTGGAGAGTCTAGAACTAGGGGTCACAGTCTCAGGATAAGGGGTCGGCCATTTAGGACTGAGATGAGGAGGAATTTCTTCACTCAGAGGGTGGTGAATCTTTGGAATTCTCTACCCCAGAGGGCTGTGGATGCTGAGTCGTTGAGTATTTTCAAGGCTGAGATCGATAGATTTTTGTACTCTAAGAGAATTAAAGGATATGGGAATTGGGCGGGAAAGTGGAGATGAGGTCGAACATCAGCCATGATCTTATTGAATGGCGGAGCAGGCTCGAGGGGCCCTATGGCCGACTCCTGCTCCTATTTCTTATGTTCTTATGTTCTAACACTCGCTAATGGTCACCAGCTACTCCGCTCAGCTTTGCATTCGTCATTGTGCAAGCCTGGACCGTGAGCGTCAATGGTTTAATCGACCAACCCTACATAGTCTTCACTTGACAGCCACACAGGTGCAGTTTGCAGGGATCGCTCGATAACGATTAGGAACGGCAAACTGTGAGTGAACTTTTACTTTCCTAGCTCCCGCCAGAGTTGAAATCAGCTAACTGGAGACTGAATCTAGGAATCTCCTGGGTCTGAATGGCCCAGGTTAACGTTATCTATAATGACTCACCCACTGAGGGAGCTCAGAGGTTCCATTTATGAAGCTTGGGATCCTCATTGCGTAGAACAAGTTCAGAGGACTGTGCTATAACGAAGGGCTACAATGCACATTTGCAATAACTAGAAGTTTGAATTTAGAGTTCATTATAAAAAATTTGTAACACCAAAAGGGTTCATAACAAAAGGGTTCCACTTAAATAGCCTCTTTTATTCCAGAGAGAAAAAAATATATAATTATCTTTGAAAACTGTTGTCGGATCAGTATTCATGACACAGCAACATAGGAACAGGAAGAGGCCATTCAGCCCCTTTCAGCCCATTGAGCCTATTCCACCATTCAATGAGATCATGGCTGATCTCCATTTACCCGCCTTGGTTCTGTAACCCTTAATGCCCTTACCTAACAAAAATCTGTCAATCTCAGTACTGAATTTTTCAATTGACCCCCAGCCTCAACAGCCTTTTGGGGGAGAGAGTTCCAGATTTCCACTGCCCTTTTTGTGAAGGACAGTGTAAGGTTCCCATTCATTTATTCCCCCCACATTTCCTCTCCTGAAGATGCGGATTGTCTCGCTCCACAGACACTGGCAGCTCTCTGATACTCTCCACCAGTGGTCATTCTAAACTGTGTGGGCCGAGACGGTGCATGTTGGCTGTTCAGGACTTCACAGCTGAGCTTAATCCTACGCTCACCAAAAACCTATTCTAGGAGTCACTGAATAGTGAGCAGAGCACGAACCCTGGCTTATTTCCCCCACCACCCCCGCACACCTCCCCAGCTCAGGCACATCGAGCTCAGATGCAATGTCCCAATTGCTGATCGGATGAGATCAGGTAACTTAGCATAAGCAAGGAACTGAACCTGGGACTTTCTTGCGTATATGGCCCAGTACCAATGAATTTACATAAGGAGCCATTAGGATCGTTGGCCTTTATCTCAAGAGGGCTTGAGTACAAAGGGGTGGAAGTTATGTTTACAGCTGTACAGAGCTCTTGTTAGACCCCATTCAGAGTACTGCGTTCAGTTCTGGGCACCACACCTCCAGGGGCTGAATGGCCTTCTCCTGTTGCTAAAATTCCAACTCTTGTTGGCCCTCTAGATGTTTTATTAAGTTTTTTCTACATGCAGCCTCTACTCTATTCAGCAGACAATGGAGGAGATGTGCCGGGATGACTTAATCCACGGGGATACCTTGCGTCCACTGCTTAGCTTCAGTATCAGTGGGATTGGTCTGTTTTGAGGCCACCTCTTTGCTTCAATCTTTATTGATAATTTACTAAAACATGAAAAAAGATTCTATTAAAAAGTCCTGCAATTGTCCTCTAAACAGAGCATCCTTGTAACACTGGACCAGCCACAAGTGGATGTCTCAATGGGTAACTGCACATCCTGGTGCCTTACTATATCAGGAAGATCTCGGGTTCAGTACCAGCTCTGCGCTGAGTTAAGTGATCTCAGCCAAGGTGGGCAGTGAAGGTATTGCAATTGGCCTCAGTGTCCAAACACCTGCCCCTCTTCCCACTGCTGAGTGCCACCCTGTTGGAAGTGTCCAAATATCAGACAGAGACAGGATTAGGCTTGGCTGTGCCCAACCCTCTATGGTTAGGCCGCACCTCAGCACTCGCTGGGGGTGAGATTCAACTTCGGCGAAGGCTGCGTATAAAACAGGCAGTAGCGAATCGGGCCTCCGTTATACACCCGCCCGATGGGCTTTTCAGTTTACGGGCGGCCGACCCACCAGCGCCCGCTTTGCGCTTCCGCCGAAGTTGAATTTCACCCCCACTCGCACAGGGAGATTGGTCAGTTGCGTGAGGTACCTAGGGTGCTTTTGGAACAAACCCCATCCCTACGCGCACCCATGAAAAGAGGGAGCAAAAAAGGCTGGATATCTCACCGATCCTGGCGATGACAAGTTGAATGGGATCCCACTGGCCTATGTCACTTGATCGGCTTAACTCATTTCTGAGTGAGAGGGACAGCATGCAGTAATCTACAAGGAGATTCTGTAAAGATACATATTTTAGACGAACAACTAGCTCCCCATGCAGTGAGTAGCTGAGCTTCAACAGGTCAAGAAGGTCCAGGTTCCAATCATTGGTCTATGTTCACTTAGATGATTTCAACTGGGGCTGTGATCGAGGTACTAGAATTGACTTGGGTGAATTCATGGCAAGTGGGGAAAGGATCAACCAAGGTTCCTCTCATGAAAGCAAAATAGAAACAGGAGGAGGCCATTGAGCCCCTCGAGCCTGTTCCTACATTCAATGAGATCATGGCTAATTCCATATACCCGCCTTTGGCCCATATCCCTTAATACCTTTGGTTAACAAAAATCTAACAATCTCAGATTTAAAATTAACAATTGATCTAGCGTCAATTGCTGTTTGTGGAAGAGAGTTCCAAACTTCTACCACCCTTTGTGTGTAGAAGTGTTCCCCAACTTCACTCCTGAAAGGCCTGGCTCTAATTTTTAGACTATGCTGCCTACTCCTAGACGCCCCAACCAGTGGAAATACATAGGATTACATAGGATTAATTAGGATATACGGCACAGAAACAGGCCATTCGGCCCAACCAGTCCATGCCGGCGTTTATGCTCCACTCGAGCCTCCTCCCGTCTTTCCTCATCTAACTCTATCAACATAACCCTCTATTCCCTTCTCCCTCATATGTCTGTCCAGCCTCCTCTTAAATGCATCTATACTATTTGCTTCAACCACTCCCTGTGGTAGCGAGTTCCACATTCTCACCACTCTTTGGGTAAAGAAGTTTCTTCTGAATTCCCTATTGGATTTCTTGGTGACTATCTTATATTGATGGCCTCTAGTTTTGCTCTTCCCCACAAGTGGAAACATTCTCTCTGTATCCACTCTATCAAAACCTTTCATAATTTTAAAGACGTCTATTAAGTCACCCTAAATAGTTTCTCTCTACCCTATCAGTTGCCCTTAATATATTGAAAACTTTAATCAAATCACCCCTTAAGCTTCTAAATTCTAGGGAATACAACTCTAGTTTGTGTAATCTCTCCTCGTAATTTAACCCTTGGAGTCCAGGTTTCATTCTGGTAAACCTACGCTGCACTCCCTCCAAGGCCAATAGATCCTTCATGATCACTATTTGGTAACGTCCTACTGAAAGTGCTGATGTGTGGATATCAGGTGAGGACCGAGTTGGACTTGTTGGTATTGCCCTGCCCTATCCATGACTGAATAGCCCATTGGCACTCACCATCAAGGCTCATACATGAGTAATGGCCATCTAGGCAAAGGGACCAGAGGGGAACAAGAATGGGCAGTGAAACCAGAGGAGCCAGCTCAGGAACTCGAGAGCAAGAAAGCAGCTCTACAGACGCCTGAAGGCCGAGGTCCAACAAAAAACTCGCGACCTAAAGAAGATGGTGGGTGGAGAAAGCGCAGGAGATCCAGCAGCTAGCCGACAACCACGACGTGCGTGGATTCTTTAGCGCAGTCAAGACCATCTACGGCCCAAGCACCCAAGGCCCTACCCCACTGCGGGCCAAGAACGGAGAGGTACTCATCAAGGACAGAGAGGCAGTCAGTGCCCGCTGGAAGGAGCACTTCGAAGATCTCCTTAACCGCAACTCTTGTCTTCGACGCGAGTGTCCTCAACTCCATCCCGCAGCATGCTACCCGCCACCATCTCAGCACAACCCCAGCCCGGTATGAGGTTGAAAAGGCCATCCGACAACTGAAGAACAACAAGGCCTCAGGAGCAGCTGGAATCCCCGCCGAGGCACTAAAGCATGGCGGAGAAGCACTACTGGCGCGAATTCATGAACTCATTTCTCTTATATGGAAGGAGGAGAGCATGCCAGGGGATCTCAGAGATGCCGTAATTGTGACCATCTTCAAGAAAGGTGACAAGTCCGATTGTGGTAATTACAGAGGAGTTTCCCTGCTGTCTGCCACAGGGAAAGTCATCGCAAGAATCCTCCTCAATCGCCTTCTCCCAGTGGCCGAAGAACTCCTCCCAGAGTCGCAATGCGGATTCCGCCCACTAAGGGGCACAATGGACATGATCTTCACCGCACGTTAATTACAAGAGAAATGTAGGGAACAGCACCAACTGCTGTACATCGCCTTCTTTGATCTCACAAAGGCCTTCGACACTGTCAACCATGAGAGATTATGGAGTGTCCTCCGCAAATTCGGCTGCCCTCAAAAGTTTGTCACCATCCTCTGCCTGCTTCATGACGACATGCAAGCCGTAATCCTGACCAACGGGTCCACCACAGACCCAATCCACGTACGGACCGGGGTCAAGCAAGGCTGTGTCATCGCACCAACGTTATTCTCGATCTTCCTTGCTGCAATGCTCCATCTCGCCCTCAGTAAGCTGCCCGCTGGAGTGGAGCTAATTTACAGAACAAACGGGAAACTGTTCAACCTCCGTCACCTCCAGTCCAGATCCAAGGTCGTCCCATCCTCTGTCGTCGAATTACAGTATGCAGACGACGCTTGCGTCTGCGCTCACTCGGAGGTCGAACTCCAAACCATCATCAACACCTTCACCGAAGCGTACGAGAGCATGGGCCTTACACTAAACATCCGTAAGACAAAGGTCCTCTACCAACCTGCCCCCGCCACACAGTACTGCCCCCCCCCGATTATCAAAATCCATGACAAGGCCTTGGACAACGTGGACCACTTTCCATACCTCGGGAGCCTACTGTCAACAAGGGCAGACGTCGACGACGAAGTCCAACACCGCCTTCAGTGTGCCAGTGCAGCCTTCGGTCGCCTGAGGAAGAGAGTGTTTGAAGACCAGGACCTCAAACCCGGCACTAAGCTCATGGTCTACAGAGCAGCAGTGGTACCCGCCCTGCTGTATGCCTCAGAGACATGGACCATGTACAGCAGGCATCTCAAAGCACTGAAGAGGTACCACCAATGCTGCCTCCGCAAGATCCTGCAAATCCATTGGCAGGATAGGCGCACCAACGTCAGTGTTCTTGCTCAGGCCAACATCCCCAGCATCGAAGCTTTGACCACGCTCGATCAGCTCCGATGGACGGGTCACATTGTCCGCATGCCCGATACGAGACTCCCAATACAAGCGCTCTACTCGGAGCTCCGGCACGGCAAGAGAGTCCCAGGCGGGCAGAGGAAATGCTTCAAGGACACCCTCAAAGCCTCCTTGAAAAAGTGTAACATCCCCACCGACACCTGGGAATCCCTGGCCCAAGTCCGCACAAAGTGGAGGAGAAGCATCCGGGAAGGCGCCGAACACCTCGAGTCTCTTCGCCGGGAGCAAGCGGAAGCCAAGCGCAGGCAGCGCAAGGAGCACACGTCAACCCAAGCATCGCACCCACCCGCCCCTTCAACCACCGTCTGCCCCACCTGTGACAGAGACTGTAGGTCCCGCATTGGACTCATCAGTCACCTGCGAACTCATTTTTAATGTGGAAGCAAGTCATCCTCGGTTCCGAGGGACTGCCTAAGAAGAAGAAGAAGAAGTTAGTTTGGGTTGGACAAAATATGTTAATGGAGAGAATTACAAGAGATGGAATTCAATGCAGATAATTGTAAAGTACTGCACATAGGAAGGACAAATGGGAAGGTGTATACTTCATGGGGGAGATGAGGAGACATTCTTTTACGCAGCGAGTTGTTGTGATCTGGAATGCGCTCCCTGAAAGGGCGGTGGAAGCAGATTCAAAACTTTCAAAAGGGAGTTGGATAAGTACTTGAAAAGGAAAAGTTTGCAGGGCTGTGGGGAAAGAGCAGGGGAGCGGGACTAATTGGAGAGCTCTTTCAAAGGGCCGGCACAGGCTCAATGGGCCGATGTGACTCCTTCTGTGCTGTAAGATTCCATTTTGTGACTAGTCCTGAAGAAGCTGTCCCCAACAAGAAGTTAATAACTTCAGGATAGGAGGGTGAGGGAAGCAATAGTTTAAAGCTAAGTAGACAGATTAGACCTGTGGGTAAGTGCCTCTTATTACCAGTACTGACCTGTGGAATTAACCTCAACCAAACTATCCACAGTTTCCTCCGCAGAGCACCATGGCCACTCAGGTTTCCGCACTGACCATCAACCTGTCTTCTAGATACAAACCTTTATTTTACAATCCTCCCTTCTGCCAGAAAGAAGAATCTAATCCAAATTTAAGGGCAAAGTCAGTCCGATCTCTGAAATCAGAACTCTGTTTGATTGTCCCTCTTTGTGCAAAAACCCCTGCCGTTAACCATCAGGGAGCAAGGCTTTATTCCCAGTCATGGTCCGAGACCACCTGGAGCAATTAGCTGTTATTTACTAGAAAAGTCAAACAAAACCTTCAATCTTAAGGAAATCTGCTCCCCTTGACCCTGCCCTCTTAAGAACCTTCTTTCTAATGCACAAGGCAGGGGTCAGAGTGAACTGTGCTTGTTGGCAGCCAGGATTCATGAGATATGGAGACCCACTAGAAGTATCGACAGCGTGAAACATGGGAGGCGCAGAGCAAGCTAATCCAGCAAGGTTTCTCTTGGCTGTGCTTTAAGAGCCAATAATACACTCTATGTAGGTTAAGCCAATAATACTCTCTATGTAGGTTAAGCCATAGACACTCTCTATGTAGGTTAAGCCAATAGGACTCCCCGTGTGGGTTAAGCCAATAGGACTCCCTGTGTGGGTTAAGCCAATAGCTCTCTCTGTGTGGGTTAAGCCAATTGCACTCTGTGTGTAGGTTAAGACACAATAGATCACGACTTATTTTCAGATATGTTGATACAGAAGCATCATTTAACAGATGGGAGCAGAAAATCCACTTTGACCTGCACATGTGTGGCCATCAAAGCAAATTATTACTGCAGGGATATTCTCACACGAGATAGTCAAACAGAAATATATTAGCCCCATTAAATATCTTAGAATCTCGGGAGTGGGGGTGGCGGGGTGGAATTGGGGCTACTATTAATTTCAAGGGAAAAAAAGTCAAGGAGCAAATGTGTGATATTTAAAACCTAAACAATAGTTGCTGGCGGTATCCATCTCAAACCCTGTCCGCCTCGAATTGCTTAAAACCCGCAATTTATCTACAGTGATTTTCCTTTTCCCCTCTTTGTCGCAGTCGATTGAAAAAAGAAAGAGTTGCACAAGGGACAAAATCGCATTCTCCAGTGTTACAGGAATAGATAAAACTTCGTGATACACCAACTGGGAAACAACAGCTTCAACGTTTTGTCCGCTGTATATATATAATATATATATAGAGAGAGAGCAATATAAAGATTGTTTCTAACTTTTACTCCACAATATCATTCACGTGTTACACTTTTTTTATTTTCTGAACGGCAAAAGGGGGAAAAAAATAAGACAGAAATTGTTTTTCAAAAATCCTTCCAGAAAAATGAGGACAAATTTCGATTTTTTTGTATCACTGATAATGCAACTTATGAAAGTTTCCAAAGCCATTCTAATGCCTCAGCCTCACAAATATGTATTTCTCTTCCCTACAAATATTGGTTGCAAGGGTATCCGTGTTTAGCGTGTTTCTTTGACAGAGTTCTTCCCATTATGCCTTGCTGCTTTCTTCTTTCGGTTGGATGACGTCATTGGGCACTGCCTCCTCTATGTTTTCTGGACTCAAAGCTTCCTTGCCATTGCCTTCCTTTAATGGTAGCTTTCTGCAAACGATTGACAAATGAGAAGAAGCTGTGAGGATAATTATTCTGAATTATCACGTAACAGGTGAAATCTAGCCAGCCCTATATCTCTGGCACTGGCCAGCTCATGCTTCTCATGAAGAAAGAGCTTGCATTGAAGTCACACTTCTCACGTGTTTCACAGCCAATGAATTCCTTTTGAACTATAGTCACTGTTTTTTAGGCAAGGTCTCACAGACATCAAATGAGATAAATAACCAGGTAATTGTGGGGTGTTTGAGAACATAAGAAATAGGAGCAGGAGTAGGCCATACGGCCCTTCGAGCCTGCTCCGCCATTCAATAAGATCATGGCTGATCTTCTACCTCAACTAAACTTTCCCGCCCTATCCCCATATCCCTTGATTCCCTTAGTGTCCAAAAACCTAGCGATTTCAGTCTTGAATATACTCAACGACTGAGCGTCAACCACCCTCTGGGGTAGAGAATGCCAAAGATTCTGAGTGAAGAAATTTCTCCTCATCTCAGTCCTAAATGGCCGACCCCTTATCCTGAGACTATGACCCCTAGTTCTAGACTCTCCAGCCAGGGGAAACAACCTCTCAACATCTACCCTGTCAAGCCCTCTAAGAATCTTTTCAGTTTCGGAGATCACCTCTCATTCTTCTAAACTCCAGAGACTATAGGTCCATCCCACTCCTCACAGGACAACCCTCTCAGCCCAAGAATCAAACATTAAGGGACGAATGTTGGCTGGGACACCAGGAGAACTCCCTACTCTTTATCGATTGGTAGCACAGAATCTATTACCTTGACCTGTACAAGCGGATGGGGTCTTTGTTTTAAGGTCTCACCTGAAACACAGCACCTCTGACAAATGCAGTGTTCCTAAAATACCCCACTGGAACATCAGGCTCATTGTGGTCAACTCCTAGAGTGAGACTTGAACACACAGTCCTCTGACTCAATGCGTGGCTGATATGTGCCTCAGTGTCAGGTCCTGTACATGTATGCTAAAAACAGGTAAAAGGAACAACTGTGGCAAAGATAATAGAACGTGGAATTAAGGGGAATGTGGTCACATGGATAGAAAAGAGAAAGAAAAGAGAGACTTGCATTTCTACAGCGCCTTTCACGATCTCAGGACGTCCCAAAGCGCCTTACAACCAATGAAGTACTTTTGAAGTGTAGTCACTGTTGTAAGGTAGGAAACGCGGCAGACAATTTGCGCACAGCAAGCTCCCACAAGCAGCAATGTGATAATGACTCAGATAATCTGTTTTGTTTGTTATGTTGATTGGGGGATAAATATTGGCCAGGCTAGAGAAATGGTTGGAGGGCAGAAAGTAAAAGAAAGTTTCCTAGACTGGAAAGATGTGCTGAGTGGTGTTCCACAGGTGTCTTTTTGGAGCTACTCTCATTTACTACATACATAAATGATCTGAATTTAGAAATTGAGGGAACAATATCAAAATTTACCGATGATACCAAACTAAGCCTCTGAGTCTTTTTTTTGGTCAGGTTGGTGTCCGACACATATAGAATCATTGGACTTAAGAATATCCAACCCAATCTATTGATAAGTCCAAATTAATGCAGTCTCTGTGTGCACACTCACTCTGTAGGGACCCCCACTTAACTAAACCCAGAGAACATAGGTACAGGTTGGCAAGAGCCAAGGTTGAAGGATCCCAAAGTGTGTGAACGGCTACTGCTGGTGTTTAAGCAGTTAAAAACAACCTAAGTGCCAGCTTGGCTCAATTGGCAGCACTGTCAGCTCTGAGTCAGAATGCTTTGGGTTCAGGCCCCACTGAAGGCCTGAAGCACCTAATCAAAGCTGTCACTTGAGAGCAGTACTAGCGAGTCTTGCACTGTTGGAGGTGCCATTTTTTTGGAGTCCCACGTGTCTGTTCTGGTGGACATAAAAGATGTCATAGAGCTTTTCAAAGAGGAGTAGGGAGGTCTCTTGGCATCCTAATCAACATTTCCCTCAACCGTGGCTCAGTGGGTAGCACTCTCACCTCTGAATCAAAAGCTTATGGGTTCAAGCTCCACTCCAGAAACTAGGCTGGCACTTCAGTGCAGTGCTGAGGGAGTGCTGCACTTTCAGGGGTGCTGTCTTTCAGATGAGACATTAAACCGAGGCCCTGTCTGCGCTCTCAGGTGGACGTAAAAGAGCCCATGGCACTATTCGAAGAAGAGCAGAGGAGTTCTCCCCGGTCTCCTGGCTGTCATTTATCCATAAACACCTAAAGTAGATTATCTGGTCGTGCTGTTTGTGGGAGCTTGCTGTGCGCAAATTGGCTGCTGCGTTTCCTTCATTACAACAGTGACTACACTTCAAAAGTACTTCATTGGCTGTAAAGTGCTTTGGGATGTCCTGATGCCGTGAAAGATATAAATGCAAGTTCTTTCTTTCTTTACTTGACCTGGGAGTGGCTGCTGTTGACATTGGGTTTAATCTTAATCAGAAACTGATAAGCCCCGAAAATCTAGGATCCCGCCCCACCACAGTAAAAGTGAACGAGCGGGACTATGGTGTTCAGGCCAGTTGCACTCCTGCTCCTGTCGTGACTTCTAGGGTCAGGCAATTTTGCTAAAGTGGGTGGGTGCTTGTGCTGCTGTTGCCATAGTCGAGGCACCTGCTAGGTAGGGGCGGAGGAAATAGTGGCGATGGTCAATCACCAGGACCCCAGCACTGGCAGGTCTGGCTGAGGGACCCCTCCAATGAAAACTATTGGTCATTTTCCAAGCAGGCCGCTGCAGTCCGTGGTGAAGGTACTCCCACAGTGCTGTTGGGGAGGGAGTTCCAGGATTTTGACTCAGCGACGATATATTTCCAAGTCAGGATGCCTTGATGTCAAGGGCAGTCACTCTCACCTCACCTCTGGAATTCAGCTCCTTTGTCCATGTTTGAGCCAAGGCCGTAATGAAGTCGGGAGACGAGTGGCGGAACCCAAAGTGAGCATCGGTGAGCAGGTTATTGGTGAGTAAGTGGCGCTTGATAGCACTGTCGACGACACCTTCCATCACTTTGATGATTGAGAGTAGACTGATGGGGCGGTAATTGGCTAGATTGGATTTGTCCTGCTTTTTGTGGACAGGACATACCTGGGCAGTTTTCCACAGTATCGGATAGATACCAGTGTTATAGCTGTACTGGAACAGCTTGGCTAGAGGCTGGCTAGTTCTGGAGCACGATTCTTCAGTACTATAGCCGGGATGTTGTCAGTGCCCATAGCCTTTGCTGTATCCAGTGCGCTCAGCTGTTTCTTGATATCATGTGGAGTGAATCGAATTGGCTGAAGACTGGCTTCTGTGATTGTGGGGACCTCGGGAGGAGGATCTTCCACTCGGCACTTCTGGCTGAAAATGTCTTTTGCACTCGTGTGCTGGGCTCCTCCATCATTGAGGATGGGGATGTTCATGGAGCCTCCTCCTCCCCCCCCCATTAGTTGTTTAATTGTCCACTACCATTCATGACTGGATGTGGCAGGACTGCAGAGCTTTGATCTGATCTGTTGGTTGTGGAATCGCTTAGCTCTGTCTCTAGCATGTTGCTTAGCATGTATGTAGTCCTTTGTTGCAGCATCCCCTGGTTGGCACCTCATTTTTGGGAACGCCTGGTGCTGCTCCTGGCATGCTCTTCTACACTTCTTATTGAACCAGTGTTGGTCCCCTGGCTTGGTGGTAATGGAAGAGTGAGGGGGATATGCCAGGCCATGAGGTTACAGATTGCAGTGGAATACAATGTTGCTGCTGCCCCACAGCACCTCATGGATTCCCAGTTTTGAGCTGCTATAGCTATCCCATTTAGCACGGTAGTAGTGCCACACAACACGATGGAGGGTGTCCTCAGTGTGAAGACAGGACTTTGTGGTGGTCACTGCTACCAATACTGTCATGGACAGATGCATCTGCGACAGGTAAATTGGTGAGGACGAGGTCAAGTTGGTTTTCCCCTCATGTTGGTTCTCTCACCACCTGTCGCAGTCATGTCTTTCAGGACTCAGCCAGCTTGGTCAGTAGTGGTGCTACCGAGCCACTCTTGGTGTTGGACATTGAAGTCCCCCACCCAGAGTACATTGTGTGCCCTTGCTACCTTCAGTGCTTCTTCCAAGTGGTGTTCAACATGGAGGAGTACTGATTCATCAGCTGAGGGAGGGTTGTAGGTGGTAATTAGCAGGAGGTTTCCTTGCCCGTGCTTGACGTGAAGCCATGATACTTCAGAGTCAATGTTGAGAACTTCCAGGGCCACTCTCTCCTGACTGTATACCACTGTGCTGCCTCCTCTGGTGGGTCAGTACTGCCCGTGGGTGTGCCTTTGTTGTGTCCGAAGCCGGTGCCGAGGTCAATGCCGGGTGGTCCATCCAGTTTTATTCTTCGTATTATTGTTTCTGTAGCAGTTTGGTACAACTGAGTGGCTTGCTAGGCCATTTCAGTTAAGAGTCAACCACATTGCTGTGGGTCTGGAGTCACGTATAGGCCAGACCAGGTAAGGATGGCAGATTTCGTTCCCTAAAGGACATAAGTGAACTGGCGATAGTTTTTATGGTCACCATTACTAGCTGCTCATTTAATTAACTGAATTTAAATTCCCCAGCTGCCATGGTGGGATTTGAACTTAGCCTTTAGTCCAGGCCTCGGGATTACTAGTTCAGTAACATAACCATTGTGTTACCATGCCCCTCTGCCGATATCTCCAATTATTTAAGAAAGGAATCGGATCTTGGAATTGATAGGCTCCTGGGTTTGACTTCAATAGTCAGAACGCCATTATGCTAATCACGATGCTACCATCCCCGTACAGTATGCCAGGGGCATCAGAGGTAACGTTGGCAGAAATTCCGCCAGATTGTGTCCCTCCCCCCACCCCCCCCTGCCAATCCCACCTCCTTCAAGACTGAGATCGATAGATTTTTGGGCTCTAAGGGAATCAAGGGATATGGGGATATTGCGGGAAGGTAGAGTTGAGGTTGAAGATCAGCCATGATCTTATTGAATGGCGGAGCAGGCTCGAAGGGGCCGAATGGTCTACTCCTGCTCCTGTTTCTTATGTTCTTCTGTGACATCAGCTACAAAGGCGGCCAATGTGGGATTCGCCTGGTTCCAACCTTTCCAACTAAACTCCGATCAATGCGAAATGAGATGGTGATTAGGCATAAGTCGTATTAAGGCTCCTGTAGCCTCCACTTGTCCCAAAAGGGGCCCTAGGAAACTTGGGGCCGATCTACTCCTTCATCTCATTCGCCATCCGTGGGACCTCACTGAGGTCGATGCTATTTACCCATGTAAAGACAGTGACTGCATTTCAAAAGCAATTCATTGGCTGTGAAGTGCTCTGGGACATCCTCAGGACCAGCGCTCTATCAGCGCGTTTTTTTTTCTTTCTAAAACTGACACGGGGCACAAACAGTCCATAATTTTGCAAATCGACACTCGGTTGGCAACCTCACTTCGAGAAAGAATCCGAATGACCAGTGGGGAAGACTTCTGTTGTCCATACTGCACATTTATGGCAAGTGAGAGATACTGGAGGCATCAAACAGTAAATAAACAGATGGGTTCAGGATGCACTTTGTCTGATCCACATGTTGGCAGTTTGCCCAGTCCAGCCATTTCACACAGTCGTGCCAATCTCTGATAATTATTTTATATTTCTGGCGTTTTTCTCTGCTTGCTGGCGCCAGTCAGACACAAGACAGATGGCAAACATTCGCAGCCAGGCACCTACACACATCCAGCGAGGAGAAAGTTGTCAGAACTGCAGAGAAGTTTTCCAAATTCTTATTTTAAATTTATGTTTTCTTACAAATTTACTCTCTCTGCTCTCCCAACTCCAAAGTTACCTGGGGAGAAGGCGTTTCTTTTCAATGCTACAGTATTTTCTTGCTCTAATTTACAGTTCACTAACAGATCAAGTTTTGAAATGAGCGATTTTTGTGGGTGACTCATTAATTACAGAGAAGAACAGGTTATTTTCTCTGTTACTGTTAATTTCACCCGACTGCAGGGGAGAGGATTGGACAGCGATGGACTCCTAGCTCTCCTCCAGCTCTGATATGGGACTGAAAGCCTCCAGGAAGGAATGTCCCTTTCACGAGCCCGACTACCCCATGTGGCAAAGCTGTGGGCCTACAGACTGAGGTCCTAGGCACTGTGGCATTGTGTGTTTGAGTACCAATGTCCAGTGACGCTGTGTGTCAGAGCACCAATGTCCAGTGACGCTGTGTGTCAGAGCACCAATGTCCAGTAACATTGTGTGTTTGAGTACCAATGTCCAGTGGCACGGTGTGTCAAAGCACCAATGTCCAGTGGCACGGTGTATCAAAGCACCAATGTCCAGTGGCACGGTGTGTCAAAGCACCAATGTCCAGTGGCACGGTGTGTCAAAGCACCAATGTCCAGTGGCACGGTGTGTCAAAGCACCAATGTCCAGTGGCACGGTGTGTCAAAGCACCAATGTCCAGTGGCACGGTGTGTCAAAGCACCAATGTCCAGTGGCACGGTGTGTCAAAGCACCAATGTCCAGTGGCACGGTGTGTCAAAGCACCAATGTCCAGTGGCACGGTGTGTCAGAGTACCACATGACCCCATGCTACTCCCAATTCCGAACCCTTGGAAGGAGAGCAGACTTACTCAGGCTCTGTGAGTGGTGTGGTTTCATTCGGTTCATTCGCTGAGCTCCCATCATGGTTTGTGATCGGTTCATCTTCTGTCCTCATCTCCACTATGGGCTCTTTTGACCCATCCTTCCTGAAAAGGTAGAATGAAGATCAGTCAATGCCTGCCCTTTAAAGGGGCGGCATCTTTGTGCAAAGAACTGCTGGGCCTACCTTTATTATCAAGGAACAACATAAATCCCATCTAAACGCAACATCTCAACACTGCCGGTGTTGTCTCCATAATGATATTGACACATGGCTCTTCGATATTCAACAAGAAAGCTTGAAAGATTGAGCAGGCTTGGGGCTTTTTTTCTCTAGAAAAGAGAAAGCTGTGGATTGACCTATTAGAGGTCTTCAAGATTACAAAAGGGTTTGATAGGGTAGACGTAGAGAAGATGTTTCCACTCGTCGGGGAGACCAGAACTAGAGGCCATAAATATAAGACAGTCACTAATAAATCCAATAGGGAATTCAGGAGAAACTTCTTTACCCAGAGAGTGGAACTTGTTACCACATGGAGTGGTTGAGGTGAATAGCAGCGATGCATTTAAGGGGAAGCTAGATAAGCACATGAGGGAGAAAGGAATAGGGATATGTTGATAGGGTGAGATGTAGAGGGGTGGGAGGAGGCTCGTGTGGAGCATAAACACCGGCACAGACCAGTTGGGCCGAATGGCCTGTTTCTGTGCTGTATGTTCCATGTCATTCTATGTTAAAAAAAAGGTTTTGTCAAGCACTTTTCTTTCATGTAGTCAGTGCACGTTTAACAAATACAACACACGACAAATACAGGATATTTGTATTCCTCAAACACCAAAGGTACATATTACAAGTGACAATTGGCATACCTTGGAGAGTTTTATTGTCAAGAAATGGAGTCTCTGAGAGATTTGTTGACTGTACTGCCAATATTTATGATTTTTGTTTTATTTTTATGGAGGTATGTACTTGGTTTTATTTTACTTGACTTGTATGAATTTTACGTTCATCAGATTGAGACAAATGGCATATGGGTCCCATTTTAAGCACCCAGTACTACAATCAAGCAATCCCAGGGCAGATAAAGCATGGTTAGATGCACAGTAAATCTTACTCTCTTCTCCCCAACTAGGTGACTCAATCCCAATGCTCAGAAGAGCAGCTGTTACTGTACCAATGTGACACTTTTTGCTTCCAGCACACAATCCTTGTGATCGGTCTAAGTGAGATTGAACGTTGAGTGCCAAATTAGGGGCAATTTGTGTCCATTAGAAATTTGGTTCCGACACCAAAGATTCATTTTAAATAAGAATTTTTCAATCAAAAGACTGGAAGATATCGGGCCGTATTTTGCGACCCCCCCACCAAGGGAATGCGCTGAAACCCGGCACTTGCAATCTGTCAAGATTCTTGACAGATCATCCTCCTGCCCGGGAAAAGTGCCTCTGCGGGTGGAGAGTTGCGCATTTTGCACAACCTCTGCCAACTGAATGACTGTCAAATTCTTATACCTGGTAAAAGCAGGTGTACGAACTGCTTTCACCAGCATAAGAGTTTTAAAAAATAGAAAATAAAATTTGATCACTCATTTATATATTAAAAATACTCTTCAAAAAGGTAAGTTTATTTTTAGCCCGGTAAAAATATTTAATTTTTTCCCCCCAAATTAAATTTTTCTTTAAAATATTTAATTAAATGGCATTTTAATTAATTTTAAATATGTGATTAAAATATATATATTTAATGTGTTGGTGTATTTTTTAGGTGATCCCCATTCATACTTTTGACAGTTCCGTACGTGCAGACCTGCCAAAAGTATGAATGGGGATTCTCTTCTTTTATTGGTTGGGCCAGCCCACGTGATCCCAGGAGCGCCTACGAACCTCCTGCGCCCCTGGGCTACGTGGGGCTCTGCCCGCGCGGACCCGGAGAGGCCCAGGAGCGCAAGCCACCATTCCTCCCAGGCCACCAGGTACTTTTGCAGACATGTGCTATCTGGAGGACGGTAACATTTTCAGGTTGTTCCTTTCCTTTAGGGAGAGATAGTCTGGACCTTTAGACCCAATTACGCGTCGTTAGGATTCAGCTACCTCAAACTTTAGTTGAAAGTGAACGTCTGAGAAATACGCCTGATCCGGGGTAGCCCTAAAGGGCTTAGGACTAATAATAATCCCTTTATCAGGAGGAACCTGCCTTGAGGCACTGCTCAGTGTTTGTTAATTCACACAAACGACACAGTTTTAACAACAGTTATATGGCGGCTTCAACGTAGTAAAACGTTCCAAGGCACTTCACAGGAGCGAAATCAGACAAAAAATTGACTCCGAGCCAAAGAAGGAGACATTAGGGGACAGGTGGCCAAATGCTTGATCAAAAGGCAGGTCTTAAGCAGCGTCTTAAAGGAGGAGAAAAAGGTGGAGAGGCAAAGAGGTTTGGGGAAGGCAATTCCAGAGCTTAGAGCCTTGGCAGCATGGTCGTCAATGGTGGGGTGAAGAAAGTGAGGGTCGCACAAGAGGCCGCAGTTGCAGGAACATAGAGATCATGGAGGGCTGGAGGGCTGGAGGAGGTTACAGAGATAGGGGTCTTTAAATGTTGTCATTGATGATGCCATCTGTTTCAGAAATTGCCCAGCATTTAAAGTCTTCTACATAAGAAAAGGTGGAACTGAAAAAGGTAGCTTTTTCCGTCAAACCCATCTTTCCGCAGACCATGTATATCACTGATTCCTGCCAATCCATTTAGTCTCCTCAGCAAAAGTTCTGCAAAATTAAGCAAAGGTCTAGACTGTTCTCCTAACCTTGCATCATCCATTATACGTCCATGGACTGGTTGTATTCCTTGGCATGTTTATGGTCCCAGCAGCTAGGTAGTCTTCGATCATCTCCACCTGCACTTATCAATTGTTAATGCAGTGAGTATAGTTGGAAAGGCTGCGATTCTATTTCCACATTATACCCAGCCAGGGAGGTCTTAATGCTTGCTCATACTTTAGGTTCTCTGGCCTGTTTGAAACCTCTACTTCTGGCGGCAAATTTGTAGCCTTCAGATCATCTAGGTCTCAAAGAAAATAAATCCGAAACGCACAGGAATAATGTTAACCGATTCGTATCTGGATGTACACGTAGAAGGCAGACGCTGCCCCTTCATTTTTACACACAGACAGTAAAGACAAGAAGAAAAGGCCATCAGGCCCACCCCATCCCGTCAATGATGTGAGCTCGCATACCATACCTCCCCCCCACCCCCGCCACCCCCCGCTCCCGATCAACACTATCTCCAGAGAACAGGCAAAAACAAAACAGAGGAACAAACCTATGGTCAACTGTGGAAAGTTCTTCTCTGACAGCCTAAGGCAATAAGCGAGTTCCAGGAGAGTACAGTTACCCAGGCCTTCATCACAATCACAATCACAACTAACCAGCAATTTAGCTTCTTATACCTAGAATTGTCATCTCAGGAACTTGTGAAGTTCCCTTTTTAAGGAACTGTAGCAATTCCATACTCACTGCACTTTGTCCCAGAGGACAATGACTGTTTGCATCTAACCTCTTTGCCCACAGAGGACTTGAGCACAAAAATCTCGGCTGACATTCCAGTGCAGTACTGTCGGAGTGCTGCTCTGTCGGAGGTGCCGTCTTTCGGACGAGACGTTAAACCAAGGCTCCGTCTGCTCTCTCAGGTGGACATAAAAAGATCCCATGGCCACTATTTCGAAGAAGAGCAGAGGGAGTTATCCCCGGTATCCTGGCCAAAAATTTATCCCTCAACCAACATCACTAAAACAGATTATCTGGCCATTATCACATTGCTGTTTGTGGGAGCTTGCTGTGCGCAAATTGGCAGCTGCATTTCCTACATTACAACAATGACTACACTTCAAAAAAGTACTTAATTGTCTGTAAAGCGCTTTTGGATGTCCGGTGGTTGTGAAAGGTGCTATATAAATGCAAGTCTTTCTTTCTTTTCCGACTACTTCTGTCCATTTCATATAAGCTATCTAAAGACTGTATCCAATCCCTTCATCATTTGAAAAACTTTAGTTTTATTCCCCCTAAGTTTCCCTAAACTTATATTTCTCTAAAGTAAATAACCCAAACTCTTGCAGACTTCCCTCATATCTAAGATCTCTTAGCATCATTCTGGTCACCCCCCTCTCCTCTCCAGTGCCTCGGTATGTTTCACTATGCCGGGGATGAAAATTAGACACAATACTTCAGGTGCAAACATACCAGAGCCTTACAGAGTCTGAGTATAGTACCCGACATTATTTAAATAATGTCCCTGTCAATACGACCTGAAGCCCTATTTGCTTTCCCTGTAGCCTCCTCACACTGCTTGTGTACCTTTATCGAGTGATTAGCTACTACCCCCAGGTCTCTTTCTTGATACATTGATACATAGATACATAGAAGATAGGAGCAGGAGTAGGCCATCCGGCCCTTCGAGCCTGCTCCGCCATTTAATGAGATCATGGCTGATCCTCCAATTCAGTATCCCGTCCCCGCCTTCTCTCCATAACCCTTAACCCCTTTTGCCTGTAGAAATATATCTAATTCCCTCTTAAATATATTTAATGAGCTGGCGTACACTGCCCTCTGTGGCAATGAGTTCCACAGGTTCACCACCCTCTGAGTGAAGAAATTCCCCCTCATTTCTGTCCTAAATGATTTAGCCCTTATCCTTAAATTATGTCCTCTAGTTCTGTTCTCACCCGCCAAGGGAAACATTCCTTCTGCATCTAGTCTGTCTAGACCTGTCAGAATTTTATACACTTCTATGAGGTCCCCTCTCAATCTTCTAAACTCCAGTGTGTACATCCCTAAACTACATAGTCTCTCCTCATAGGTCAATCCCGCCATTCCTGGTATCAGCCTGGTGAATCGCCGCTGCACCCCCTCCATGGCAAGAACATCTTTCCTCAGATGAGGCGACCAAAACTGTACACAGTACTCGAGGTGTGGTCTCACCAGTGCCCTGTACAGCTGCAGCAAGGTATCCCTGTTCCTGTATTCCAACCCTTTTGCTATGAAGGCCAGCATACCGTTTGCCTTCTTGACCGCCTGTTGCACCTGCATGCTCGCCTTCAGTGACTGGTGTACAAGAACACCCAGGTCTCTCTGTACTTCCCCCTCTCCCAATTTATTGCCATTTAAATAATAATTTGCCCTCCCGTTCCTGCACCCAAGGTGGATAACTTCGCACTTGTCCACATTATAGTGCATCTGCCATTTATCCGCCCAATCACCCAGTCTGTCCAAATCGCTCTGGAGCTTCCTGGTCTCCTCCTCTGAGCCCACCCCCCCATCTAGTTTAGTGTCGTCTGCAAATTTGGAAATGCTGCATCCGACTCCCTGATCCAGGTCATTAATGTAAATTGTGAACAGCTGGGGACCCAGGACAGATCCCTGTGGTACCCCACTTGTTACTGCCTGCCATTCAGAAAATGAGCCGTTTATTCCAACTCTCTGTTTTCTATCTGACAGCCAGTTCTCTATCCACGTCAATACTTTCCCCTTTATCCCATGAGCTTCAATTTTCCATGCTAATCTTTTATGTGGGACCTTATCGAAGGCCTTTTGGAAGTCCAGGTACACCACATCTACTGGCTCTCCCCCATCTATTTTACCAGTTACTCCCTCAAAAAATTCCAATAGATTAGTCAAGCACGATTTACCCTTTGTAAATCCATGTTGACTCTGTCCTATCCTGTCCCCATTTGCTAAGTGCTCCGCTATTTCATCCTTAATGATGGACTCCAGCATTTTGCCCACAACTGATGTAAGGCTTACAGGTCTGTAATTACCTGCTTTTTCCCTACCTCCCTTTTTGAAAAGTGTGGTAACGTTAGCTACCCTCCAATCCATGGGCACTGTTCCCGAGTCTAATGAATTCTGAAAAATCATACTTAGTGCATCCGCTATCTCTAGGGCCACCTCCTTCAGTACCCTAGGATGCATGTTATCAGGCCCTGGGGATTTGTCCGCCTTCAATCCCTTTAGCTTCCTTAACACCATATCCTTAGAGATATTGATTTGCGTCAGTTCCTCCTTTGCCAATGTCCCTATTTTTCCCGATATCCCAGGGAGGTTATTTGTGTCTTCCTTCGTAAAGACTGACCCAAAGTATGCATTTAGTTGGCCTGCCATTTCCTTATTTCCCGTTATATATTCCCCCGTATCTGACTGCAATGGACCAACTTTGGTTTTCACCAGTCTTTTCCTCTTGATATACTTATAAAAGCTTTTGGAGTTAGTTTTTATATTTTCCGCCAGCTTGCTTTCATAAGCTATTTTGCCCCTCTTGATTAAGCCCTTTGTCCTCCTTTGCTCTATCTTAAACTGTTCCCAATCTTCCGCTCTGGCGCTTTTTTTGGCTATTTTATATGCCCTATATTTGGATTTTATGCTGTCTCTAATTTCCCCTGTTATCCACGGTTGAGTCACCTTTTTAGATTTCCTTTTATGCCAGATTGGTATAAACAATTTTTGCAATTTTGTCATTCTATCTTTAAATGCTTGCCATTGTTTATCTACCTCCAGTCCTCCCAGGAACGTTGTCCAATCAGACCTACTCAGTTCCCGTCTAATGGCATCATAATTCCCCTTGTTTAAATTCAGGACCTTAGTCTCTGAGTCAATTTCTTCGCTCTCCATTTCGAGTGAGAAATCGATCATGTTATGATCGCTCTGACCCAAGGGTCCCCGTACAACAAGATTACTAATTAGTCCCTTCTCATTGCACAGTACCCAGTCCAATATAGCCTGTTCCCGAGTTGGTTCCTCGACATATTGATCCAGATAACCATCCCTTAAACACTCAAGGAATTCCTCCTCCTCATTATTTTTACTGATTAGGCTATTCCAATCTATATGTAAGTTAAAGTCACCTATGATGACAGCTGTGCTCTTATTGCACGCTTCTCTAATTTCCCTCGTGATGCCCTCCCCAACCTTTATTTTACTATTTGGAGGCCTATATACCACTCCTATTAATGTTTTTCGCCCCTCGCTATTTCTTAGCTCCACCCATATAGATTCTGTATTAACTGAGTTAATATCCTTCCTTTCAATTGCATTTATCCCCTCTTTTACCAGCAATGCTACCCCTCCTCCCTTTCTTTTTTGTCGATCCTTCCTAAATACTGAATACCCCTGTATGTTAAGCTCCCAGCCCTGCTCACCCTGCAACCATGTTTCCGTAATCCCAATTAGATCATAATTATTAACCTCTATTTCCACAGCTAATTCATCTACCTTGTTCCTGATGCTTCTCGCATTAAGGTATAAAACCCTCAGGCTTTTTTTATGCTCACATTTTTTATGAATTAGTTTGGCCCTTTGTTTTTTGTTCCTCACCCTTTTACCATTTATTTCTTTCTGCCTTTCACTTTCCTCTATTTCACTACATAGGTTTCTAGCCCCCTGCCTTACTAGTTTAAATGCTCCCGAACTGCTTTATCAAAAATTACCTTTAATACGTACCTGGCATGGTACAAACATTCCTGAGTTTCCTACACCACACTGCATGGCATTCCATGACATCTGCCACACATGGGGCCCATTCGCCTAACCTACCTCGATCAACCTGCAACCTGCTGATTTGTTCTGAATTACTAACATCTGTGTACATTTTTGCATCATTCATGAATCTCAGAATGGTTCCAACAAAGCCTTCCTCAACATCATTAATGAAAGTGGTAAACAGCACTGGCCCCATTACAGAGCACTGCAGAACCCCGTGTGTAACTGAGTCCCAATCCCATTCATTCCCATTAACGACAACCTGCTGTTTATACAAATTCAATCAGTGGCCTATCCATTGTAATAATAGCCCTATAATCCCATGGGATATAATTTTATTCTAATAGCCATCTTATCATCACCATCATCATTGATGGTTTGCCTAAGGCAGGTTCTGACTCAATCCCACTTTTCCAAATCACACTGTCTAGCCACCTATGCGGTACTTTATAAACACTTTTTGGAACTTAGGGAGCAGAACATTAACTGGCCGATCTTCATACACCATCTAGTCACTCCGTAAAGAACCTGATCACGTCACTGAGGAAGGTGCTCCATTTTCTGAAGCTGTGTTGGGTATCTCTGAAAAATCTAAGTGATCATATGCCACATACTGAATAATGTTTTCCAATGGCTTTCCGACTATTGAAGTCAAACCCAGGGGCCTATAAATTCCAGGATCTGATTCCTTTCTTAGATAATTGGATAGTGTGAGCCAACCTGCAAACCATGGCAACCAACCCAGATCTCAATGAGCGACTGACTATGTGAGCCAGTGGCTCACAGACAACCTCGTCCAATTTGCTGAACACTCTGGACTAACTAGCATTGGGTCCTGCAGTACTGTCAACCTTAAGTACATTAATCTTGACTAAAGCCATTTCCTTAGTTATGTCTAATGAAGCACTTCTATCCTGTAATAGTGGTACTAAAGTATCCGTTTAGATTTATCCATCTTCCACTTCCGATGAAAGGTCATCGACCTGAAACGTTAACTCTGTTTCTCTCTCCACAGATGCTGAGTGTTTCCAGCATTTTATGTTTCTGTTATCTACTTATCTCATCAGCCATTTCTTTAATTTTGTACATAACCTGCCCTGACAAACATCCTCAAAGGACCAACGTGGTCCTTGATTTTATCCTGACTCTCAAAATAACTGAAAAACGCTTGCCATCACTACTGCAGTAGTCCACTCTGCTTTTTAAAAAAAATATTACAATTTCTAATATTGTCTTTGTTTATATTTGGATGCTTTTTATACTTATCCCTATTTTGTTGACAGTTGAATGCTGTATACACTGTGACATAGTATTTATTTCAGTTTCTTTCTCCATGAACGTCCTTATTTAAACATTTAGGCTTCACTTTACAGTCAGCCCTCCTTCTTGCTCTCTTGTGTGATACAAGGCTTCTCTAACCTTCAGGTATTGTCCCCCTCTCCCTCAAATCTGCCGTCATCAACCCTCTCCTCAAAAAAACAACCCTTGACCCCTCCGTCCTCGCAAACTACCGCCCCATCTCCAACCTCCCTTTCCTCTCCAAAGTCCTTGAACGTGTTGTCGCCTCCCAAATCCGTGCCCAGCTTTTCCACAATTCCATGTTTGAATCCCTCCAATCAGGTTTCTGCTCTTGCCACAGTACCGAAACGTCTCTCATCAAAGTCACAAATGACATCCTTTGTGACTGTGACAAAGGTAAACTACCCCTCCTCGTCCTTCTTGACATGTCTGCAGCCTTTGATACGGTTGACCACGCTATCCTTCTCCAACGCCTCTCCACCGTCGTCCAGCTGGGTGGGACTGCACTCGCCTGGTTCCATTCTTATCTATCTAATTGTAGCCAGAGAATCACCTGCAACAGCTTCTCTTCCCGCTCCCGCATCGTTACCTCTGGGGTCCCCCAAGGATCTATCCTTGGCCCCCTCCTATTTCTCATCTACATGTTGCCCTTAGCGACATCATCCGAAAATACAGCATCAGTTTCCACTTGTACACTGACGACACCCAGCTCTACCTCACTACCACTTCTCTCAACCCCTCCACGGTCTCTAAATTGTCAGACTGCTTGTCCGACATCCAGTTCTGGATGAGCAGCAATTTTCTCCAATTAAATATTGGGAAGACCGAAGCCATTGTTTTCGGTCCCCGCCACAAACTCCGTTCCCTCGCCACTGACTCCATCCCTCTCCCTAGCATCTGTCTGAGGCTGAACCACACTGATCGCAACCTTGGTGTAATATTTGACCCTGAAATGAGCTTCCGACCACATATCCACGGCATAACTAAGACCGCCTGTTTCCACCTCTGTAACATTGCCTGTCTCCGCCCTTGCCTCAGCTCATCCGCTGCTGAAACCCTCATCCATGCCTTTGTTATCTCTCGACTTGACTATTTCAACGCACTCCTGGCTGGCCTCCCACATTCTACCCTACGTAAACTTGAGGTGATCCAAAACTCTCCTGCCCATGTCCTAACTCGCACCAAGTCTTGTTCGCCCATCACCCCCTGTGCTCGCTGACCTACATTGGCTCCCGGTTAAGCAACACCTCGATTTCAAAATTCTCATCCTTGTTTTCATAATCCCTCCATGGCCTCGCCCCTCCCTATCTCTGTAATCTCCTTCAGCCCCACAACCCCCCGAGATCTCTGCGCTCCTCTAATTCTGGCCTCTTGAGCATCCCTGATTATAATCGCTCAACCTTTGGTGGCCGTGCCTTTTGTTGCCTCAGCCCTAAGCTCTGGAATTCCCTCCCTAAACCTCTCCACCTCGCTACCTTGTCTTTCCTCCTTTAAGATGCTCCTTAAAACCTTAAAACCCACCTCTTTGACCAAGCTTTTGGTCACCTGCCCTAATTTCTGCTTATGTGGCTCGGTGTCAAATATTTTGTCTTTTAATACTCCTGTGAAGCGCCTTGTGACATTTTACTATGTTAAAGGCGCTATATAAATACAAGTTGTTGTTGTTGTTATAGCTTTAAAAATACTCTTTTGTTCTTTACAATACCCAACAGCATAACCCAATGTACCTCCCTCATGTCTTACGCAATGGAAAATTGAACCCTCCAGAAGTTAGGCGCTAACACTAAATTATCAGCAATGTTATGCCATCTCAGAATTGACATCGAACAATAAGAACATAACATAAGAACATAAGAATTAGGAGCAGGAGTTGGCCATTTGGCCCCTCGAGCCTGCTCCGCCATTCAATAAGATCATGGCTGAACTTCTACTTCAATTCCACTTTCCTGCACTATCCCCATATCCCCATATTCCTTAATATCCAAAAATCAATCGATCTCTGTCTTGAATATACTCAACGACTGAGCCTCCACTGCCCTCTGGGGTAGAGAATTCCAAAGATTCACCACACTCTGAGTGAAGAAATTTCTCCTCATCTCAGTCCTAAATAGCCGACCCCTTATTCTGAGACTGTGACCCTGGTTCCAGACTCCCCAGCCAGGGGAAACATCCTCCCTGCATCTACCCTGTCAAGCCCTGTAAGAATTTTGTATGTTTCAATGAGATCACCTCTCATTCTTCTAAACTCTAGAGAATATAGGCCTAGTCTACTCAATCTCTCCTCATAGGATAATCCCCCCATCCCAGGAATCAGTCTGGTGAACCTTCGTTACACTCCTTCTATGGCAAGTATATCCTTCCTTCGGTAAGGAAACCAAAACTGTACACAATACTCCAGGTGTGGTCTCACTAGGGCCCTATATAAGTGCAGTAAGATGTCTTTACTCTTATACTCAAATCCTCTTGTAATAAAGGCCAACATACCATTTGCTTTCCTAATTGCTTGCTGTACCTGCATGTTAACTTTCAGTGATTCGTGTACAAGGACACCCAGGTCCCTCTGAACACCAACATTTCCCAATCTCTTACCATTTAAAACATACTCTGCTTTTCAATTTTTCCTACCAAAGTGGATAACTCCACATTTCCCCACGTTATATTCCATTTGCCATGTTCTTGCCCACTCACTTAGCTTGTCTATATCCCCTTGAAGCCTCTTTGCATCCTCCTCACAACTTACATTCCCACCCAGTTTTGTATCATCAGCAAACCTGGATATATTACATTTGGTCCCCTCATCCAAATCATTGATGTAGATTGTGAATAGCTGAGGCCCAAGCACTGATCCTTGCGGTGCCCCACTAGTTACAGCCTGCCAACCCGAAAATGACCCGTTTATTCCTACTCTCTGTTTTCTGTCCATTAACCAATCCTCAATCCATGCTAGTATATTACCCAAAAATCCCATGAGCCCTAATTTTGTTTAATAACCTCTTGTGTGGCACCTTATCGAATGCCTTCTGAAAATCCAAATACACCACAATAATATAATGATCATCATTAACAACACATAAAGATCAGCTATCGTCTCCTGATCACTACTAAGTACCAAATTTAATAAATTGTCCTCTCTGGTACTCTCCCTAACTTGTTGAATAAGGAAACAATCATTAACAGTAAACAGTCACACACAGTTGGCCTCTCTCTTACAATGCTGAAACATCAGGCTTCTTCCAATTGATTTCGCAACATAACAACCTATTCAATTTTGCCATTGACTGTTCACTTTTTGTCTAACTGTTCCATGCTGTTAAGCAACTTCCTACCAAGCTCTGCTTTTGAATACTTTGGGGATTCATTTGACCACCTCCACTGCCTTTGACAGGGTCTGGCATTGTGAATTCCTAAACAGATTACAGTTATATAATCTTCCACCAGAGTTATATTCCAATTTGCTGATGGGTCACATCCAGGTAGTTCTTGCTTTTTTTATCTCCCCTTCTTATTATCTGACCACCTAATTCTTTTTTTCGATCCACTGATTTTCTTAGCCGATCTTCTCTCCTCCTTTTCTCCTTGCTGGGATAGGTTTCCATTGGGTTCTGGATATTAGGCTTAGCTTCAAACTCCCCCTCATTAGTTGAATAGTTCGCCAAAACTTAGTGTCGAGGCTCAAACATAAAGTGAAGCCAGCACCTGTGGAATCATAGCCCAGCATGACTTAGGAATGTCAGGGAGGAGGAACTAACAAAACAATCAAGGCTTTCCTGATGGCCCAGCAAGTAGGTGAGACACGTAGATCAGGGACATTCTCAATTTGATCCCAATTCTGTGCAGAGTTAGCTCTCCACTGGGGATGAGTAGTACACTTGGCCTTGATGCTTTCTTTCAACAGGTCACTGGATAGGAAGCTAAGCTATATTTTCGCCTCCCCCTGACTTGGAGGGGAACTTGGAGGTGGTGGTGTTCCTATTTGCCTGCTGCCCTTGTCCTTCTAGGTGGTAGAAATCGCGGGTTTGGGAGGTGCTGCCGAAGAATCCTTGGCAAGCTGCTGCAGTGCATCTTGTAGATGGTACACACTGCAGCCACGGTGTGCCGGTGGTGGAGGGAGTGAATGTTTAAGGTGGTGGATGGGGTGCCAATCAAGCGGGCTGCTTTGTCCTGGATGGTGCCGAGCTTCTTGAGTGTTGTTGGAGCTGCATCATTGAGGCAAGTGGAGAATATTCCATCGCACTCCTGACTTGTACCTTGCAGATGGTGGAAAGGCTTTGGGGAGTCAGGAGGTGAGACACTCACCGCAGAATACCCAGCCTCTGACCTGCTCTTGTAGCCACAGTATTTATGTGGCTGGTCCAGTTAAGTTTCTGGTCAATGGTGACCCCCAGGATGTTGATGGTGGGGGATTCGACAATGGTAATGCCATTGAATGTCAAGGGGCAGTGGTTAGACGCTCGCTTGTTGGAGATGGTCATTGCCTGGCACTTGTGTGGCACGAATGTTACCTGCCACTTATTGCTGTGATGGAGACCTGCAAATCAAACCTGGAACCTTCATGATCTGTGGAGCTCAGTTATACACTGAGGACTGGACTTACCAAATAATTCATCAGGGATCCAGTGTCCATTTCTGTTAATGTTGTGATACACTTATACTTTTCCTGTTTAACCAGCATTTGTGGTTTTAGTAACAGAAAGCCTAATTTCCAATTAATCTAATTTGAAAATCTTCCTGAATATGTTCGTCAGTATAGTTTAACCAATGAGTTTAATAAAGATTTGATTTAACAGTTTTTAAATTGTGAGGAAAAAGTCAAATACCTAATTAACCAAATTTATTTGTGCATATTAGTCCTCATTAGCATAATTGCAAATTTGTTATCCTCCACAGTGTAACAGAATAAACTCCATGAATTTTAGGACCATAGCACGTCTGGTATTTGAGTCCTGAGTGGCATTATTTACTATCCCACCAACAGTACTAGATCCAAAATCCCTGGTACACAGGTGAGATGACTGGAGAATTGCAAAAGTTACACCCAGAACACAAAGAGTCTGCAAAGCGATATAGATAGACTAAGTGAGTGGGCAGTAAAGTGGCAGATAGAGTATAATGTAGGGAAATGTGAGGTTATTCACTTTGGTAGGTAGAATAGAAAAACAGAATATTTTTTAAATGGTGAGAAACTTTCAAATGTTGGTGTTGAGAGAGATTTGGGTGTCCTCGTGCAAGAAACACAGAAAGCTAGCATGCAGGTACAGCAAGCAGTAAGGAAGGCAAATGGCATGTTTGCCTTTATTGCAAGGCGGTTGGAGTATAAGAGAAAGGAAGTCTTGCTACAATTGTACTGGGCCTTGGTGAGACCACACCTGGAGTACTGTGCACAGTTTTGGTCTCCTTATCTAAAGAAGGATATACTTGCCTTGGAGGCGCTGCAACAAAGTTTCACTAGATTGATTCCTGGGATGAGGGGGCTGTCCTATGAAGAGAGATTGTGTAGAATGGGCCTATACTCTCTGGAGTTTAGAAGAATGAGAGGTGATCTCATTGAAACATACAAGATTCTGAAGGGGATTGACAGGGTAGATACTGGCTGGAGTGTCTAGAACTAGGGGGCATAGTCTTAGGATAAGGGGTCGGCCATTTAAGACTGAGATGAGGAGGAATTTCTTCACTCAGAGGGTTGTGAATCTTTGGAATTCTCTGCCCCAGAGGGCTGTGAATGCTGAGTGTTTGAGTATATTCAAAGCTGAGATAGATAGATTTTTGGACTCTAGGGGAATCAAGGGATATGGAGATTGGGCGGGAAAGTGGAGTTGAGGTCGATGATCAGCCATGATCTTATTGAATGGCGGAGCAGGCTCGAGGGGCCGTATGGCCTACTCCTGCTCTTACTTCTTATGTTCTTATGTTCTAATTCTGGGCACCACACCTTAAGAAGGATGTAAAGACTTTAGAGAAGGTGCAGAAAAGATTTACAAGAATGGTTCCAGCAATGAGGGATTTCAGTTACATGGATAGACTGGAGAAGCTGGGGTTGTTCTCCTTGGAGCAGAGAAAATCCAGAGGAGATTCGATGGAGGTGTTCAAAATCATGTGGGGTCGAGACAGAGTAGATAGAGAGAAACTGTTCCCATTGGCGGAAGGGTCGAGAACCAGAGGATACAGATTTAAGGTGATTGGCAGAAGAACCAAAGGTGACATGAGGGAAAACTATTTTACGCAGCGAGTGGTTAGGATCTGGAATGCACTGCCTGAGAGGATGGTGGAGGCAGATTCAATCATGGCTTTCAAAAGGGAATTGGATAAGTACCTGAAGGAAAACAATTTGCAGGGCTACGGGGAAAGGGCGGGGGAGTGGGACTAGCTGAAGTGCTCTTGCAGAGAGCCAGCACGGACTCGACAGGCCGAATGGCCTCCTTCTGTGCTGTAACCATTCTATGATTCTAATAACTTGCAGTCCAGAGCTGCCAGCAGGTAAGTCCTAATAATCAGAGGAGGTTCTGTAATGCAGGTTAATTGTGTTTTGTTCTTGCAACACCGGCCTTTGATTGCCTTTGCATTAAATCTTTTTTAACTGTTTGTATATTGTTATCAGTCAGAGTGGGAACCAGAATAAAAAAACTGTTATTGGGAGGAATGGGGCTAGTTACATATCCTGAGAAAGGCCCAGGAAATTCGAGGGCAGCACAATGGGGCAGAGACCAGACATTGTCAGCACCCCTTCTTCCTCCACCCTGTGCAATTGATGGAGGTCTTCAAAATCATGTGGGGTCCAGACAGAGTAGATTAGTGGCATAGTGGTTAGCACTGTTGCCTCACAGCGCCAGAGACCCGGGTTCGAATCTGACCTCGGGTGACTGTCTGTGTGGAGTTTGCACATTCTCCCCGTGTCTGCGTGGGTTTCCTCCGGGTGCTCCGGTTTCCTCCCACAGTCCAAAAATGTGTGGGTTAGGTTGATTTGGCTATGATAAATTGACCCTTAGTGTTAGGGGGGATTAAATATGTGGGGTTATGGGGATAGGATGGGATATGTTAGGGGGAATTAAATACGTGGGGTTACGGGGGTAGGGTGGGATATGTGTACTGTGGGGATTAAAGCAGGGACAGGGTACTGGATTTGGATGATCAGCCATGATCGTATTGAATGGCGGAGCAGGCTCGACGGGCCGAATGGCCTACTCCTGCTCCTAGATTCTATGTTTCTATCTATGTTTCTATGATTCTCCAAGCATAGGAAAATCTACTCTTTTGTCTTCAGCATGGGCCCTGCTGGTGCGAGACTATCTCTATCTGGGGTCCTGATAATGAGATTGTCCTTAATTAGAGTCTGATAATGAAACTCTCATTAATAGGGGCCCTGATGTTAAGACTGCCTTTAAGTGAGAGCCCTCATGCTGAGATTCTTTAACTGGGATCCTTAGGTGAGACACATCTCTTTAATAGAGACCCTGAAGCTGAGACACTCTCTTTAATAGGGACCCTGAAGCTGAGACACTCTCTTTAATAGAGACTCTGATGGTGAGACTCTCCCTTTAATAGGAACCCTGATGGTGAGACTCTCTCTTTAATAGGGACTCTGATGGTGAGACTCTCTCTTTAATAGGGACACTGATGGTGAGACTCTCCCTTTAATAGGGACCCTGATGGTGAGACTCTCCCTTTAATAGGGACCCTGATGGTGAGACTCTCCCTTTAATAGGGACTCTGATGATGAGACTCTCTCTTTAATAGGGACTCTGATGGTGAGACTCTCTCTTTAATAGGGACTCTGATGGTGAGACTCTCTCTTTAAGTAGGGCCCTGATGGTGAGACTCTCTTTAATAGGGACTCTGATGGTGAGACTCTCTCTTTAAGTAGGGCCCTGATGGTGAGACTCCTGCTCATGCCACATGCCACATGCACCACTTCCATTCATACTTACAAATAAGCTGCTTTGCCTTCTTCAGCATCCTTGGTTTTGGTGCTTGACCCGTTCTTTTTCCCACAAATCCTTGTGGTGATGCACATCAGCAATCCACACTGTTTTGTGAAGAAGCAGCTAACATCAGTGATAACGAGGATTAACAAGAGAGCGGCAGCGCCGAGACCAACAACCGCCCCAAGGCCTAGACTCCTGAACAGGGTATCTAAAATATAAAACCGAGAAAATATAATCAGTACAATAGCAAAATACTGCGGATGCTGGAAATCTGAAATAACAACAGAAAATGCTGGAAATACTCAGCAGGCCAGGCAGCATCTGTGGAGAGAGAAACAGAGTTAATTTTTCAGGTCTGTGACCCTTCATCAGAACTGGAAAAAGCTGGAGATGGAACAGATATGAAGCAGGTGCAGAGACAGTGGGGTGGGGGGGGGGGGAGGGGTGTGGTTTAGGAGGGGAGGAAGGAGTTGAAAGAATATACTGTGCTTATGTAAGAGGCAGGAAAGATAAAATGTTGCAAATGGGAATGACAAAATCATACAGCATGGAAAATGGGGGCAGGGATTATTGTCTGAAATTGTTGAACTTGATGTTGAGTCCAGAGGACTGTAAAGTGCCTAATCGAAAGATGAGGTGCTGTTCCTCGAGCTTACGTTGAACTTCATTGGAACAATGTAATAGGCCGAGGACGGTGAGGTCTGAGTGGGAGTGAAGCAGAGAATTAAAGTGACAGGCGACCGGAAGCTCAGGGTCACCCTTACGGACTGAATGGAGGTGTTCCGCAAAGCGGTCACCCAATCTGCATTTGGTCTCCTCAATGTAGAGGAGACCGCATCGTGAGCAGCGAATACAATATACTAAATTGCAAGAAGTACAAGTAAATCGCTGTTTCGCCTGGAAGGGGTGTTTGGGGCCCTGGACAGTGGGAAGGGAGGAGGTAAAAGGGCATGTGTTGCATCTCTTGCGCTTGCACGGGAAGGTGCCAGGCGAAGGAGAAGGGCTGTTAGAGGTGATTGAGGAGTGGACCAGGGTGTCGCGGAGGGAGTGGTCCCTTCGGAATGCTGAAAGGGGAGGTCTTCCCTCCATGGCCGCCAACCTCATAGCCCCCCAACCCCGCACAGCCCGCTTCTACCTCCTTCCCAAGATCCACAAACAGGACTGCCCTGGTAGACCCATCGTTTCAGCCTGTTCTTGCCCCACGGAACTTATCTCTTCCTATCTCGACTCTGTTTTTTCTCCCCTTGTCCAATCTCTTCCCACCTACATTTGTGACTCTTCCGACGCCCTCCGTCACTTTAACAGTTTCCAGTTTCCTGGCCCCAACCGTCTCCTTTTCACAATGGACGTCCAATCCCTCTACACCTCCATCCCCCACCAGGATGGCCTGAGGGCGCTCCGCTCTTCCTTGAACAGAGGCCCAACCAGTCCCCATCCACCACCACCCTCCTCCGCCTGGCTGAACTTGTTCTCACATTAAACAACTTCTCCTTTGACTCCAGGCACTTCCTCCAAATTAAAGGTGTTGCTATGGGAACCCGCATGGGCCCTAGCTATGCCTGCCTGTTGATGGGATATGTGGAACATTCTTTGTTCCAGTCCTACTCAGGTCCCCTCCCTCACCTCTTTTTCCGGTACATCGATGACTGTATCGGTGCCGTTTCCTGCTCATGACCTGAACTAGATAAGTTCATTCACTTTACTTCCAATTTCCACCCTTCCCTCACCTTCACATGGTCCATCTCCGACTCTTCCCTTCCCTTCCTTGACTTCTCCATCTCCATTTCTGGCGATCGGCTTTCGACAAACATCCACTACAAGCCCACTGACTCCCACAGCTACCTGGACTACACTTCCTCCCACCCCGCTTCCTGTAAGGACTCTATTCCATTCTCCCAGTTTCTCCGTCTCCGCCGCGTCTGTTCTGACGATGCCACCTTCCATACCAGTGCTTCCGACATGTCTTCCTTTTTCCTCAACCGAGGATGTCCCTCTACTGCGGTTGACACGGCCCTTGACTGTGTCCGTTCCATTTCCCGCACTTCTGCTCTCACCCCTTCCCCTCCCTCCCAGAACCACAATAGGGTTCCCCTTGTCCTCAGCTTTCATCCCCCAAGCCTCCACATTCAACAGATAATCCTCCGCCATTTCCGCCACCTCCAACGTGATCCCACCACCAAACACATCTTCCCCTTACCTCCCCTTTCAGCATTCCGAAGGGACCGCTCCCTCCGCGACACCCTGGTCCACTCCTCAATCACCTCTAACAGCCCTTCTCCTTCGCCTGGCACCTTCTCGTGCAAGCGCAGGAGATGCAACACATGTCCTTTTATCTCCTCCCTTCCCACTGTCCAGGGCCCCAAACACCCCTTCCAGGTGAAACAGCGATTTACTTGTAATCTTGCAATTTAATATACTGTATTCGCTGCTCACGATGCGGTCTCCTCTACATTGGGGAGACCAAACGCAGATTGGGTGACCGCTTTGCGGAACACCTCCGTTCAGTCCGTAAGGGTGACCCTGAGCTTCTGGTCGCCTGTCACTTTAATTCTCCGCTTCACTCCCACTCTGATCTCTCTGTCCTCAGCCTCTTACACTGTTCCAATGAAGCTCAACGTAAGCTCGAGGAACAGCACCTCATCTTTCGATTAGGCACTTTACAGCCTTCCGGACTTAACATCGAGTTCAACAATTTCAGACAATAATCTCTGCCCCCATTTTCCATGCTGTATGATTTTGCCATTCTTATTTGCAACATTTTATCTTTCCTGCCTCTTACATAAGCACAGTATATTCTTTCAACTCCTTCCTCCCCTCCTAAACCCCCACCCCTGTCTCTGCACCTGCTTAATATCTGTTACATCTCCAGCTTTTTCCAGTTCTGATGAAGGGTCCCAGACCTGAAATGTTAACTCTGTTTCTCTCTCCACGGATGCTGCCTGGCCTGCTGAGTATTTCCAGCATTTTCTGTTGTCATTTAAAATATAATCAGTGTCTGCTCTTTTGGGTTATATCAACTTTTAAGGCTTTCTGTGGTATAATTATGCACTTCTGTCACATGGGAAACATGTTGAACCAATGGGCTATTGGTAGTCCACCAATCAGGAGTGGGTTAGGGCTGGTCTTCCTGTGCTTACCTGCCACGTTTAAAGATATCCTGTTGTTCTCCCCTATCATATAGGGGAGCTGAAGTTACACAATGGACTTAGATGGAGTGGAGTGACAGAAAGGCGGGGGGGGGGGGGGAAGGAAGTCAGAGGGACAATGGACTAACCTTCAAGCCCAATACTCTCCTCCGTACTATAGACCCTAAATGTCAGCTACATCAAATAATACCTTCTGAGGTTGGGTTTAAGGTACATTAAGAGCCTGAGTGGCACCTAATGTTGGAGTGCTTGATGCTGAAAGTGAATGCCCAAAGTCGTAAATAGTAAAACAGTGGAATTCCTCACTGCTAACATCCATTCATTTGGTCTATATGAAAATAATTCGTAAAAAAAAATGTAAAGGCACAATATATTTCCCCTCTATTTCACATAACTGTGCTCAACACATCACTCACGTCTGACTTTTATGTTTTGTGGGATATCTTGGCCTCAGGTACCATGGCAGTGATCTAAGGTGTCAGCCTTGGCTCAGTTGGTAGCACACTTGCCTCTGAGTCAGAAGGTCATGTGGTTCAAGTCTCACTCCATGGAACTTCAGCACGTAATCTAGGCTGACACTCTGGTGCAGCGCTGAGGGAGTGCTGCTCTGTCGGAGGGGCTGCCTTTTGGATGAGACGTTAAAACCCCGGGCCCCATCTGCCCTCTCAGGTGGATGTAAATGATCCCATGGCATGATCTGAAGAAGAGGCTACAATGACCATTTTGGGGAACAACACTGCATCTGCTTGGCAAATGGCCTTCCCGTGATAAGGAGGTTGGTGCCGGGTTCAACTGTAGTTTGCAAACGGTAACCGTCAAGAAGAGCAGGGGAGTTCTCCCCGGTGTCCCGGCCAATATTTATCCTCAATCAACACCTAAAAACAAATTAATCTGGTCATTACTACATTGCTGTTTGTGGGAGCTTGCTGTGTGCAAACTGGCTGCAGAATTTCCTACATTAGAACAGTGACCACACTTCAAAAAGTACTTCATTGTCTGTAATGTGCTCTGGGATGTCATTAAAAGTGCTACATAAATGCAAGTCTTGCTTTTTTTCTTTTTCAATAGTACTTAATTGGCTATAAAGCGCTTTGGAATATTCTGAGGTTGCAAAAGGCACTATATAAATGAACGCTCTTCCTTTTTTATCAAGATTGTATAAAAGGAATAGAAGGCAATTAAAGTTGTCAGTGTGGCCGGTGATATTCTCACCTCTGAGCGAGAGAAGACTGTGGGGCAAAAATTCAGTTGGTTGCGCCTCCCGTTAGCGCCTTAAGAGGGCGGTAATGGGGCGCAAAGCAACCAGCGCCCGTGCGCGGCGATGTTTGCGCCGCTCACGAAATTAACTAGACATTTTGCGGCGGCGCTAAACACTACCACCACGATCTCCTGCGCCGGCAGATCGTAACGTCAGTTGAGTGCGCAACGCCCCGGTAGCGCCCTGGACCGGCTATTGAGTGGCACCCCCTGCCTTACCGCCTGCCACTAGCAACGACAGGTTGAGGGGAGCGTTTTGCAGTCAGGAAGGGACTGGGGGAGCACGATTTAAAGGCGACCGCTTCCTGACTTTTTTTGTTGGTGACTTTTTTGCACCACGCATTCTGAGAGAGAGAGAGAGAGACTTCTGGAGAGATTCAATGCTTTGTGAAGGAGTTTTGGGTACTGATCAACACTTTGCAGGTTCATTTTGATTTGCCCTTCCTTGTATCGATTTAGAAGAGACTGTGGGGGCTGCACTCGGAGCTCTTTCCCTGGTACTCTCCATTGTTCTTTCCAGCAGATTTGATGTACATGTCTCTCCAGGCCGAGATTCAAGGCTGCAATGAGTAGGATGTGGATGGGGAGCAAGATCAACCCTCCCCTTTAAGAACTGGCCGGCGCCATTGTGTCTGGGTTCCATTGTTGACTGACATCACATGAGCTTCGCCAGCGCTCTGAGGTAGCGCCTCGCTCCTCGGCCTTTGCGCCTTAAGACAGTTGTGAAGCGCCTGATTTAGCGCTCCAATCACCTCCAGGGGCGATAAAAGCCAAGTTTGCAGTCGGAGGCGATAATTAGTGCCAGGCGCTAATCTTTGCGCCCGGCCGATAATTGCGCCCCAAATGGGGCAATACTGAATTTCTCCCCCCAAGGGTTCAAGCTCCACTCCAGGACATGAGCACGTAATCTAGGCTGACATCTTAGTGCAGTGCGGAGGGAGGGCTGCAGTACCAGAGGTGCCATTTTAAATGATGAGATATTAAACTGAGGTCCTATCTGCCTGTTCAGATGAACTCATGTACCCATGGTACTATTCAAAGAAGAGCAGGGGAGTCCTCCCCAGTGTCCCGGCCAATATTCTACCCTCAACCAACACCACCAAAAAACCAAATTAACTGGTCACTCCTCTCACCAGGAATGGTAGCATAGTGGTTATACTACTGGACTAGTAATCCAGCATGGCCCTGACCTAATGATCCACGGACAGTGAGTTCAAATCCCACCATGGCAGCTGGGGAGTTTAAATTCAGTTAATTCAATAAACCTGGAATAAAAAACTAGTATCAGCAATGGTGATCTGTGAAGTTACCAGATTGTTGTAAAAACCCATCTGATTCACGAATATCCTTTAGAGAAGTAAATCTGCCGTCCTTACCCGGTCTGGCCTATACGTGACTCCAGACCCACAGCAAAGTAGTTGACTCTTGACTGCCCTCCGCCTAGCAAGCCACTCAGTTGTCAAGAAGGCGGCTCACCACCACCTTCTCGAGGGCAATAAATGCTGGCCTTGCCAGCGACCCCCACATCCCGTGACTGAATAAAGATTTACTTCTGTGGGACATTGCAGTGTGCAAATTGTCTGCCGCATTGGCCGAGATAGCAACAGTGCCCACACATCAAAGATAAAAATAACCCTTCAGATGTGAAGCAAGGTGAAAGCTATTTATTTCTATATAGTAACAAATATTACAAGCTAAACATGATAAAATCATACAGTCTTATCTCAGGGAGTGAACAGAAATGAGAATTGAGTTGTGTGCTTTCAGCTAGAATAGAGTTCAGTCACATTAAAGAATCGGATGAAAAATAATCAATGGCAAATTGGGGTGATATTTCTTTCATTAACCCGACTCCCAGGCAGAAGCTACGACCCAAACTGACGGCTGCTGACAAACCTGATGTGAGTTCCACTGCCAACCCCAACCCAAACTGACCCAATCCCATGACCAACCGCAATCGGACTGACCCAATCCCAACCGACCTCACCCAATCCCAACCGACCTCACCCAATCCCACTGCCAATCCCAACCGACCTCACCCAATCCCAACCGACCTGACCCAATCTCACTGCCAATCCCAACCGACCTCACCCAATCCCAACCGACCTGACCCAATCTCACTGCCAATCCCAACTGACCTGACCCAATCCCACTGCCAATCCCAACAAACCTCACCCGATCCCAACCGACCTCACCCAATCCCAACCGACCTCACCCAATCCCAACCGAACTGACCCAATCTCACTGCCAATCCCAACTGACCTCACCCAATCCCAACCGACCTCACCCAATCCCAACCGAACTGACCCAATCTCACTGCCAATCCCAACTGACCTCACCCAATCCCAACCGACCTGTCCCAATCCCACTGCCAATCCCAACTGACCTCACCCAATCCCAACCGACCTCACCCAATCCCAACCGAACTGACCCAATCCCACTGCCAATCCCAACTGACCTCACCCAATCCCAACCGACCTGATCCAATCCCACTGCCAATCCCAACTGACCTCACCCAATCCCAACCGACCTGACCCAATCCCACTGCCAATCCCAACTGACCTCACCCAATCCCAACCGAACTGACCCAATCTCACTGCCAATCCCAACTGACCTCACCCAATCCCAACCGACCTGATCCAATCCCACTGCCAATCCCAACTGACCTCACCCAATCCCAACCGACCTGACCCAATCTCACTGCCAATCCCAACTGACCTCACCCAATCCCAACCGACCTGATCCAATCCCACTGCCAATCCCAACTGACCTCACCCAATCCCAACCGACCTGACCCAATCCCACTGCCAATCCCAACAAACCTCACCCGATCCCAACCGACCTCACCCAATCCCAACCGACCTCACCCAATCCCAACCGAACTGACCCAATCTCACTGCCAATCCCAACTGACCTCACCCAATCCCAACCGACCTCACCCAATCCCAACCGACCTGACCCAATCCCACTGCCAATCCCAACCGACCTGACTCAATCCAAACTGACTTGACCCAATCCCAAGCGACCTGACCCAATCCCAAGGGACCTGACCCAATCACACTGCCAATCACCACTGTCCTGACACGACCCAAACCCACTGCCAATCCCAGTTGACCTGAACCGATCCCACTGACAATCCCAACCTGGCCTGACCCAGTTCCCGCTGCCAACCACAACTTAACAAAATCCTGCTTCCGCTGACAATACTTGAATTTATTGCTCCAACAGGCAGCCCCTGGTTGCACTTCTCCCAATGATGTCCCTCTAAGTGTAATTCTCCTAATGATGTCTCTCTAATTGTAATTCACCTAAGAATCTCCTCTAATTATACTTTATTAAATGATGTCCCTCTAATTGTAATTCTCCAATGATGTCACTCTAATTGTACATCTCCTAATTATGTCTCTATAATTGTACTTCTCCCAATGATGTCCCTCTAATTGTACTTCTCCTAATGATGTCCCTCTAATTGTAATTCTCCTAATGATGTTCCTCTAATTGGACTTCTCCCAATGATGTTCCTCTAATTGGACTTCTCCCAATGATATCTCTCTAATTCTACTTCTGCTAATGATGCTCCTCTAATTGTACATGTCCCAATGATGTCACTCTAATTGTACATCTCCTAATGCTGTCCCCTCTAATTGTAATCCTCCTAATGATGTTCCTCTAATTGTACTACTCCCAATGATATATCGCTAATTGTACTTCTCCCAATGATGTCCCTCTAATTGTACTTCTCCCAATGATGTCCCTCTAATTGTACTTCTCCCAATGATGTGCCTATAATTGTACGTCTCTTAATGATGTCTCTCTAATTGTACTTCACCAAATGATGTCTCACTCATTGTACTTCTCCCAGTGATGTCTCTCTAATGGTACTTCTCCTAATTATGTCCCTCTGATTGTACTTCTCCCAATGATGTCCCTCTAATTATACTTCTCATAATGATGTCCCTCTAATTGTACTGCTCCCAATGATGTCCCTCTAATTGTACTTCTCCCAATGATGTCCATCTAATTGAACTTCTCCCAATGATGTCCCTCTAATTGTACTTCTCCCAATGATGTCCCTCTAATTGTACTTCTCCCAATGATGTCCCTCTAATTGTACTTCTCCCAATGATGTCCCTCTAATTGTACTTCTCCCAATGATGTCCATCTAATTGTACGTTGTCTACCTTATACGTTGCAGGAAAGAATGCACCACGGCATGGTACATCGGCGAGACCATGCAGACACTGAGACAACATATGAACGGACACCACGCAACAATTGCCAGGCAGGATTGTTACCTCCCAGTCGGGGAACACTTCAGCAGTCAAGAACATTCAACCTCAGATCTGCGGGTTAGCGTTCTCCAAGGCGGCCTTCGAGACACATGACAACGCAAATCATCGAGCAGAAACTGATAGCCAAGTTCCGCACCCATGAGGACGGCCTCAACCGGGATCTCGGGTTCATGTCACGCTACAGAACATGACTCGACATCGTTGTCTGGTTTCCCAGTTTTTTAAAAAAAAGTTAAAAGCCTAACTGCAGACGGCAACATTTGACACGTTGGACCCCCTGTGACCCACCTCATTGTCTTAGCTGTACTCTGATGTGTCTTTGATGTAATGCCTCCCTGACGGATTGTATCTCTGCAGACACATTGTTCTCTGTCTATATATACTGTGTAATCGACTTATATTCCCTCACTGTACCTGAAGAAGGAGCAGAGCTCCGAAAGCTCGTAATTTCAAATAAAACTGTTGGACTATAACCTGGTGTTGTGCGACTTCTCATTTTTGTCCCTCTAATTGTACTTCTCCCAATGATGTCCCTCTAATTGTACTTTTCCTAACGATGCCCTCTTGTTGTACTGCTTCTAATGCTGTCCCCTGATTGTACTACTGCAAATGTCAGGTCCTAATTGTTTTAGTTCCAATGGTAGCCCCTGATTGTATTGCTCCCTATCATACCTTAACTAATTGTTAGCTGCTTGAGAGATGTAGAATGAAGCTTATTGCATGTGTATTGTCTTTGGTGGCTTTCTGTCAATCCTGTTTTGATATTTGTGTTGGGCGAAAGTGGCCGATGTATAATTGCGAGCAGCCGGCAGTTTAATTGGTTGTTGCGAAACATAACGGTAAATGATACTGACATTTTTCGAGGAAAATAGGAAAACACACCATTTAGTTCTTTGAAGTATTGAAACAACTCTGCACAAATATTAGCGCATACTTGCTTAAATTGCATTTAAATTGTTTATTATTCTAATAGAAGCATTAGCCTCAAAGAGGTTTATATAAATATTTGCGCAGTGTAATTTAAAGCATGTTCTTTGCTGAGACCGACTTCTCTATGGATTCTTGTACCAAAGGGACTGGTTCTGGACTTTGGCCACGGTCTTCACATTCAGTTTTGGAGCAGTGTGACATTGAACAGCCTGGGAAAGTTCAGAGCCGAATTCTGCGAGTCCGTAATCTCCCTTTTAAGGGTCTTTCATATCAGGTCTCCATCTCGTGTGTCTTACTGCAAAGAGCTGAACATGATGACTTGCTCAAGAAAGCAAGTTTGAGTCGGTTCCCCATAATTCCAATCCCCAACGGGTCGTGGTAGATGTGCACACTTATTAATAATGCGCACCATCAAAGTGATGTGTGCGAGGTAAAGGCAGAGTAAATTGTGGTCTGATTCCTTAGGCAATAAGGACTCAGATGTTCTCCGAGAATAAAAATCGAATGCTTGCATCTGTTAGTGACAGACAGTGACAAAATGATGCTTTTTGTTTAATGGCTTTGTTTGCATTACATTAGCGGGTGTTTGCTGTGTTGTCATTGGTGTCGAGGGGAAGGGGGAGATGGAAGGTTGAAGAGCAGACGCCGTTATTTCTCAATACCATTAGACCGCATCGTTTTCCAATAAAACAATCTGTGAGCAACGCTAACTCTTCCGATTGTAAATCTCCTTCAGAAACCAGGAGCCAGAGCTCTCCCAGAAACTCACCCGCTACAGGCATCACCTAACTGAGACACACAGACCCAAAGGTACTAAGTTTGGTTAACCTCTTGACTCCACAAAGCCTATCCACCACCTACAACAACAACTTGCATTTACACAGCGCCTTTAACGTAGTAACACGTCCCAAGGCGCTTCACAGGAGCGATTATCAAACAAAATTTGACACCGAGCCACATAAGGAGATGTTAAGACAGGTGGCTAAAAGCTTTTTCAAAGAGGTAGGTTTTAAGGAGCGTCTTAAAGAGTGGTAGAGAGGCGGAGAGGTTTAGGGAGGGAATTCCAGAGCTTAGGGCCCAGGCAACTGAAGGCACGGCCGCCAACAGTGGAGCGATTCAAATCAGGGATTCACAAGAGGCCAGAATTGGAGGAGCGCAGAGATCTCGGAGGGTTGTAGAGCTGGAGGAGGTTACAGAGATAGGGAGAGGCGAGACATGGATGGACCTGAAAGCAAGGATGAGAATTTTAAAATTGAGGTGCTGCTTAACTGGGAGCCAATGTAGGTCAACGAGCACAGGGGTGTTGGGTGAACGGGACTTGATGCGAGTTAGGATACGGGCAGCAGTGTTTTGGATGAGATCAAGTTTATGGAGGATGGAAAATGGGCGGCCGGCCAGGAGTGCGTTGGAATAGTCAAGTCTAGAGTTAATAAAGGCTTGGATGAGGGTTTCAGCAGTGGATGAGCTGAGGCTGGGGCGGAGACGGGCGATGTTACAGAGGTTGAAATAGACGGTCTTAGTGATGGTGCGGATATGTGGTCGGAAACTCATCTCGGGGTGAAATACAACACCAAGGTTGCGAACAGTGTGGTTCAGCCTCTTAAATCTGTGTCCTCTGCTTACCAACCCTCCTGTCAGTGGAAACTTCTCTCATCTTTCCACGTAACAGAAGTCCCGCATCCCTACTACCATTCTGGTAAATCTCCTCCTGCAAGTTGTGGTCTTACAAACCGTGATATTAGATTTGTTAATTTTAATGGACACAAAATCATGGCCTCTGCACTTGTGATCTGCTGATGAGATCCTTGCGAGTGATCGTTATCCACTGTCAGTGTCAGGTTCCAGAATTGTCCCTTACATACAACCGTTGGAAGGTTATGCTTATAGACTGGAAGGTCATGCTAAATAGGGTTAGATGAAGAGGGGTAGGAGGAGGCTCCTGTGGAGAATAAGCACCGGCACGGACCAGTTGGGCCGAATGGCCTGTTTCTGTGCTGCACACTCGATGTAATTCTATGATCTGTTGAAAAGAAGCTCTAAACTTTACAGCAGTTGAACGCACAACTGCTCCCTTACCTTTTCAGTGCATACTATTTGTCACATTTTACTCTTAACGGATTTGGCTTATTTCCCTCAGTGAGGTGGATTAAGTCATTTACAATGGCAGTCCCAGTAATTCGCCTGTCTGTTCAGCAATTGCCTGCAAATGTTTGACAATCAGATTTCCTGGTAGAGCTCATTTGTATCACATAAAGAATGCAAAATGTTGATCCTTCAATAATGACTATTTAATTTAATGATTGAGGAGGATATGATAACTTGCAAGTGGGGTTGTCAGGAGTGAGTTATGAAAAGATTTATTAATTATTAGTTAAAGATGATCATTCATGACTAGATACGCCACACTCTGTACCCTAAGAAACAAAACGACTGCACCGTTAGAAGATTGAGACATCTTGGGGGTTAGGGGTTGAGAAGAGGCCTGGGAGTGGGGTGGGGGGACAACGCAGGGCTGGAATTAGGAGAGGTTTTGTGGAGGTGACTGGGAGCATAATTGTAAAATAGGTTTTAAGGAGGTTCTTGAAGGTGAGGAGAGATGTAGTAAGGTACAGGGAGAGAGTAGAAAGAGAGCTCCAGAACGCAAGATGTCTACATGTCAACCACCGATGGTGAAGCGGAGAGGGACGGGGGGGGGGGGGGGGCGGGGCACACATTGGGCCAGAGTGGGAGATGGAATGGGTGCCAGTTGGGAAGTGGGCGAGGTAGGAGCATAATAACCTGCCATGTCAGTAAATCTCAAACGGTGCCAGTACGACGTCAGGAGTTGAGTAGAACAATTGACCATTCCATCAGACAATGCGTCCACTCTAAGTAACTGTGCCTGGAAATGAGGCTCTTCCAATATTAGCATCAGCTTGCTCACATGAGATTCCTCTGTCCACTATTTAGATGGAGGGCTAGACAGACTGGATGCAGGGATAATGTTTCCCCTGGCTGGAGGGTCTAGAACGAGGGGTCACAGTCTCAGGATACGGGGTAGGACATTTAGGACTGAGATGAGGAGAAATTTCTTCACTCAGAGGGTGGTGAACCTGTGGAATTCTCTACCACAGAAGGCTGTGGAGGCCAAGTCACTGAATATATTTAAGAAGGAGAGAGATAGATTTCTAGACACAAAAGGCATCAAGGGGTCTGGGGAGAGAGCAGGAATATGGTATTGAGATAGAGGATCAGCCATAATCATATTGAATGGTGGAGCAGGCTCGAAGGGCCGAATGGCCTACTCCTGCTCCTATTTTTCTATGTTTCTTGAACGGTTTAATTTGAATGGGTTAGCACCTCTGTTACCGCAGTGGACAAAGGCACTAAACTTTCACCAAATACACCGTTGCTTTTCTTTGGTCTGCATTTCCTCTCCGTGACTTACATTACAGTTTACTATGTGGGGGTGGGGACTGATTACACTCAAAAAATGTAATTGGTAGAAAGACACAAATATATGGTCAGTCTTAACAGATGGAAAATCCTGCGGAGCCTTGCTTATCTCCATGCCCAGGGTTTTGATCGAGTAAATAAGGAGAAACTGCTTCCAGTGGCAGAAGGGTCGGTAACTGAAGGACACCGATTTAAGGGAATTGGCCAAAAAAAACCCCAGAGGCGAGATGAGGAGAGATTTTGTTACGCTGTGAGCTGATGGTCTGGAATGTGCCGCCTGGAAAGGGAGCAGATTCAATAGTAACTTTCAAAAGGGAATTGGATAAATACTTGAAGGGGAAAAATTTTCAGGGCTATTGGGAAAGAGCGGGCGGGGAGCAGGGCTAATTAGATCGCTCTACCAAAGAGCCGGCACAGGCACAATGGGCCGAATGGCCTCCTTCTGTGCTGTATGACGCTATGAAGAAAATTTATGGTGTGGAAAATGGAAACGTTTCACACTAATGCAGTAGTAGCTGAGATCAGGGATGAGGCACATGGTTAAGAAAGACTTGCATTTATATAGCGCCTTTCACGACCACCGGATGTCTCAATGCGCTTTACAGCCAATGAAGTACTTTTTGAAGTGTTGTCACTGTTGTAATGTAGGAAACGCGGCAGCCAATTTGCACACAGCAAGGTCCGACAAACAGCAATGTGATAATGACCAGCTAATCTGTTTTTGTTATGTTGGTTGAGGGATAAATATTGGGCCAGGACACCAGGGATAACTCCCCTACTCTTCTTCGAAATAGTGGCATGGGATCTTTTACGTCCACCTGAGAGGGCAGACAGGGCCTCAGTTTAACGTCTCATCTGAAAGACGGCACCTCCGACAGTGCAGCACTTTCTCAGCACTGCACTGGAGTTATGTGCTCAAGTCACTGGAGTGGGACTTGAACACATGACCTTGTGACTCTAGAGGTAAGTGTGCTACCCACTGAGCCACAGCTGACATGGCAGAGTCGAGGAAGTTTTACTCTGCATCTAATGTGTTCCAAACCTAACCGAGGAGTGCTTTGATGCTAACACTGGTTGTGCCTAATATGGAAGGGTCTCCATTCCCCAGCACTGACACCCCTCATCTTGAATGGATTGGATTCAAGCCTGAGTCGAAAGGCCCCAGCAGATGTGAACCACTGCCTTGAACAATTTGAAAATAAAATTAAACACGTTCCAGCTGAGGGAAATGTTAATCATAAACATTTTGAGTCAAAACACAATTACTTCTCACTACATTTGTTTCTCATTTGCATGGTTGATAGAGGCTGAGAGAGAAAGAGAGAAAATGATCAAATTCGGCTCCTTATTCATCAGAATAATGTTTGTTCAATTTGAAACTCAGAATCCTTTGGGTATTAAATACATTTAAAAAGCCTACTAATTATATTTCCATCAGTCCAAAAAAAACTTAATTTAGCTCCAGCCAAATAGCAATGCATATGTTTAATAAATAAATTGACATTGATTTTGTCAGAAGTAAAGTACTTCAACACTTTGACTCCTAAAACATTAATTACTATTGACATCTTCTCAATGGGTGCCCTTGATGTGTTGCAAGATGTCGAATAGCAAAATATAGAAATGAAATGATTCCCTTCTCTTTCCATCTTAACTAATTAAGCAAATCTGTCAGACGGTTTGTGTCCCAGGATTAGTCCTGAGGGCCTGTTTATTCTGCATGGTAAGGATTGCACGCTAGTTGGACCTCAGCTAGAGTACTGCGTCCAATTCTGGGTGCAACACTTTAGCAAGGACATGACGACCTTGGAGAGGGTGCAGGAGGAGATTTACTAGAATGGTACCAGGGATGACAGGGCTTTCAGTTATCTGGAGAGTCTCGAAAACACTCCAACAACACTCAAGAAGCTCGACACCATCCAAGACAAAGCAGTCCGCTGATTGGCAACCCATCCACCACCTTAAACATTCACTCCCTCCAGCACCAGCGCACCGTGTCTGCAGTGTGTACCGTCTACAGGATGCACTGCAGCAACTCGCCAAGGCTTCTTCGGCAGCACCTCCCAATCCCGCGACCTCTTCCACCTAGAAGGACAAGGGCAGCAGGTGCATGGCAACACCACCACCTCCAAGTTCCCCTCCAAGTCACACACCATCCTGACTTGGAAGTATATCGCCGATCCTTCATCGTCGCTGGGTCAAAATCCTGGAACTCCCTCCCTAGCAGCACTGTGGGAGTACCTTCACCACACGGACTGCAGCAGTTCAAGAAGGCGGCTCACCAGCACCTTCTTGAGGGCAATTAGGGGATGGGCAATAAATGCTGGCCTTGCCAGCGACGCCCACATCCCATAAAACGAACAAAAAAAAAGAAAAGCTGGGATTGTTCTCCTCAGAGCAGAGAAGAATAAAGGGAGATTTAATAGAGGTCTTCAAAAAGATAAGTAAAAACTTTTTTTCACTGGCAGGAGAGTTGGTAACCAAAGGACACAGATTTAAAATAATTTGCCAAAAAGCCAGCGGGGAGATGAGCAGCCTGTGACCTGGCGGCCGCGCAGCTGTCTCGTGGTCCCACGCAGCCGGTCAGCCGGCTTCACAATGCAAAAAAAAGCGTATGCTTGGAAGATTGAATGGGCCGCGCAGCCCGATAAAGGGTCCACGCGGCACCCCCGTAAAACAAATTAGGGGGAACATTTTAGATGAGGAGAATTTTTTTTGACGCAGCGAGTTGTGATCTGGAACGCGCTGCCTGGAAGGGCGGTGGAAGCAGATTCAATAGTAACTTTCAAAAGGGAATTCGATAAATACTCGAAGGGGAAATATTTGCAGGGCTATGGGGTAAGAGCAGGGGAGCGGGGCTAATTGGACAGCTCTTTCAAAGAGCTGGATGGCCTCTTTCTGTGCTGTATCATTCTATAATTCTATGAATACTCTGACTGCCGGCAGGGAGCCTCGTCCGATTCGAGAGCGTATCAGAGATTTGGGCGCATGCCCGGCGTTTCTGAAATGCGTTCAAGGATGTTTCCTAGCCAGCAATTTGGAACAGGAAGATTACCACCATTGTGTAACTATATGGAATTGCTGTTTGTTGAGCCGCATAAGGATTGTCATGATGCAATCTCTCCCAAGACTGGACAGTGACTTGTAACATACTATTCAACCACAGGACCCATCACAGTCAGGCACAATCCTGTCAGCAGCAACCACTTTAAGGCAGCGAATCAGCTCAAGGTGCTTCACAGTTGGGTGTCAGATGAAGGCAAAGAAATTTGGGGAGATGGTTGATTGCACTGCCGAAGTTTTATGTTATAAGGATGCTTTTGAAGGTGGGGAGAGAGGGAAAAAGCAGGAGGGCGGTCAGAGAGAGATGCATAGGCTGGGGAGAAGATGGCTAAAGGCTCCACCACTTATGGTAGGGTGGAGTGAAGGAGGAATGCACAATAGGCCATAGCTGGAATAGACAGTGCAGACTGGGTTACAGAGCTGGAGAAATATTGCGGATGTAGGGAAGGGTTTGTAGATGAGGACAAGGATCTTGAAGTTGATGTGCTAATGGACAAGAAGCCAACAAGAACAGGAGTGATAGGTGAAAGGGCTTTTGTGTGTAATAGGATGTACTGTTAATATGGTCATTCAACTAAATAGATTAAGGAGGACAGGGGTCACAATTAGGGGGCATAGTCTAAAAATTAGAGCCAGATCTTTCAGGAGTGAAATTAGGAAACACTTCCACACACAAAGAGTGGTAGAAGTTTGGAACGCTCTTCCGCAAACAGCAATTGATGCTAGATCAATTGTTAATTTTAAATCGGAGATTGATAGATTTCTGTTAACCAGAGGTATTAAAGGATATGGGCCAAAGGTGGGTATATGGAGTTAGGTCGCAGATCAGCCATGATCTCATTGAATGGCGGAGCAGGCTCGAGGGGCTGAATGGCCTCCTCCTGTTCCTATGTTCCTACAATCTCTAGTTATGTAAGGCCAGAACTAGGTTGGATGTCAGGAGGTAGTTCTTTTCCCAGAGAATAGTGTCCTGGCCAATGTTCTTCCCTCAATCAACATCGCTAAAACAGATTATCCGGTCATTATCACATTGCTGTTTGTGGGAGCTTGCTGTGCGCAAATTGGCTGCTGTGTTTCCTACATTACAACAGTGACTACCATTCAAAAAGTACTTCGTTGGCTGTAAAGCACTTTGGAACATCTGGTGGTCGTGAAAGGCGCTACAGCAATGCAAATCTTTCTTCCTTTACCTCTGGATCAGGCTGCAGGATCTTGGGGTGAACGCTGATTGGCTGAGTTCCTTCCAGCAAGAGCTGATCCTATTGCTGGCTAGGGTGGAGATCACCTCATACAAAAGGTCGGTACTGTATAATATTATACCGGGCCAGAGCGATCTCCTGGATTAATTTTGATCGTCAATAAGGGTCGTCTGGAATTTTCCAGGTTTTCTTTCCCAATTGGCTTTTTTTTTTACCTGGTTTTTCGTCTCTCCCAGGAGATCACAAGATTTTCGGGTGGGGTGGGCAGTCTATATATTGTGATACACAAGGCATCGCAGTTGTGTGGGGCATGCTGGATGGACCAGTGGGTCTTTTACTGTTCCTCATTGTCGTATGCTCGTGTGTGACAGAAAGAGGGGATTTTAAGGGGAACTGACATCACGTTGCCTTTGTGGACAAATCTATTACTTGTCGGTTTAAGAGGAATATTAACAGCTCTGGTTGTTCATGTGAATAACTGTCATAGAAAGAAAGAAAAATGATAGATTACAAATAATTTCTTTTATTCAAAAATAATTAACGTATTTAAGTGATAATCCTTGTACGCAAGATAAATGCAGAAAGCTTTCATGCATAAATTAACAAATTAACAAACACAGATGGTATCAATATAACAATAGTCTTGCAGTCTCACTCTGCTCTAAGTATGTTTTCAATCTCATCATGCTTTGTACATCATCACCTTTTGAAGTAGGAGAACACTTTCTCCTACAAAGGGTAGTAGAAATCTGGAATTCTCTTCCCCTAAAAAGCTGTGGATGCTGGGGGGACAATTGGAGCTTTCAAGACTGAGAGCGATAAATTTTTGTTAGGTAAGGGTATCAAGGGATATGGAGCAAAGGTGGAGTTCAGGTGCAGATCAGCCATGATCTAGTGGAATGGTGGAGCAGGCTTGAGGGGCTGAATGGCCTCCTCCTGTTCCTAATGTTACTATGTTACCTTCCTATGGGCGTGGCCCAGATCAGCACCAATCATCTATGGAGAAGAGTGTCAATTTAGAGCACGAAATACAGGAATGCCGAAGAAACACTGCAGGATAGGGAACAGGCTATGGTGTGGGGATGGAAATGTGGAACGGAAAATTCTAATGCTGGCGTTTTAAGGGTTGTGATTCTTTTCCCTCCCAGTTTTCTCCCTTACTCTCTTGTAGGTGTTAACTCTTCCTGGGATCTGGTTCGAGAGCTGTTGGCAGTCCTCCCATACCTGGCCCAGATGACCATTGCTTGTGTGTCAGCAGGGTGCTCAACCTTAGAAGTCAACACGGCCAAGCCTAGGCCTCTTTTGACCCAACACCTGCACGTCCCAGCAAGATTCACCGGAGAGTCATCAGGAGCTGATGACTGATGCTCCTCAGTCCAATTGTAGCACCCAACCACACTGTTGACCTGGCTGAGATCAGCACAGACCAGGGATTGAGCCCGGTTCAGGATGGTGGGATATGTTTTTGTTTGAGGGAAGTATCTGCTTCTGCAGGGTGATAGGCCGAGAATGCTCCCGCTCTGCTGCCATAACTTCACCGGAAGCATGGTGGGAATCCTGTTGATGTGCGTAAATGGAGTTACCGCTACATTTCTGACCAAGTTATGGAGTGGGAGCAGCTCTGAGGAAGACAATATTCTACCTCCACAGACTCCTGTGTTTTTTTTATTACATCATTACAACTTGATGGCAGGTTGATATGTAGATGATTTGCCAAAGCTGCCATGGCCGTGGTTACACACAGTATCAGTTACCATGCCAACACGGCGAACGTGCAAACAAACTTCTTTAATTGCTTGTATTAGTGCAGCCTTTCATGGGGTGCAGGCCATGCTAACTTCAGTATACAACAAGCACAAGCAATACTCCTGCTATGGAGCAACGCTTGTGTAGAACTGGTACCTCTATGTGACTTAGTGGTACTACTCTCGACTCTGAGTCAGAAGGTCGTGGGTTCAAGTCCCGCTCTAGGGACTTGAGCACAAAAATCTAGGCTGACGCTCCAGTGCAGTGCTGAGGGAGTGCTGCACCGTCAGAGCTGCCGTCTTTCGGAAGAGACATTAAACCGAGGCCCTGTCTGCCCTCTCAGGTGGACGTGAAGGATCCCATGGCACTATTTCGAAGAAGAGCAGGGGAGTCTTGGCCAATATTTATCCCACCAATAAAACAGATTATCTGGTCATCGTCACATTTTTGTTTGTGGGATCTTGTTGTGCGCAAATTGGCTGTTGTGTTTCCTACATTACAACAGTGACTTTTGACTTCATTGGCTGGAAAGCACTTTGGGACATCCTGAGGACAGGATCGGGTTTGACTGTGACACCTTTGAACAGCTTGTTACATAAGAACATAAGACGTAGGTGCCCGAGGATAACTGGTGCTGTAGACCTGTAATCCAGCAGAAGCAAATAGCTTGGAATGATGTGGCAGCGATTGTCAAACCATTTAACTATGGCACAGTGGTCTATGCATTGTGTCTTGATGTGCCCTTAAAGAAAGAAAGAACTTGCAATTTGTACAGCACCTTCAGGATGTCCAAAGGTTCACTAGACTGATTCCTGGGATGGGGGGATTGTCCTATGAGGAGAGATTGAGTAGACTAGGCCTATATACCCTTGAGTTTAGAAGAATGAGAGGTGATCTCAGAGAAATGTATAAAATTCTTAAGGGGCTTGACAGGGTAGATGCTGAGAGGATGTTTCCCCCTGGCTGGGGAGTCTAGAACCAGGGGTCACAGTCTCAGATAAGGGGTTGGACATTTAGGACTGAGATGAAGAGAAATTTCTTCACTCAAAGGGTTGTGAACCTTTGGAATTCTCTACCCCAGAGGGCTGTGGAGGCTCAGTCGTTGAGTATATTCAAGGCTGAAATCGATAGATTTTTGAATACTAAGGGAATCAAGAGATATGGGGATAGTGCAGGAAAGGTGGAGTTGAGGTAGAAGATCAGCCATGATCTTATTGAATGACGGAGCAGGCTCGAAGGGCCGAATGGCCGACTCCTGCTCCTATTTCTTATGTTCTTATGTTCAAAGCGTTTCACAGCCAATGAATGGAGTCCAGCGGGCCACATATAAAGTTTCCCAATAAACTGCCTATGTTTTCGGGCAGAAATTTAGCATTAATACAAGAAGTGTCAAGGGGCACGCTCTGAGCGAGCCTGCAGCAGTTTCATGTTGTGGAAGGACCCTTTTTGTCTGCAGATAAAAGAAGGTGGTAGAATGTCTAAGGGGGCTCTCCAGATGTCCCGTCGTAACTTAGACGAAAACCCCGGAGAAACAATTGTTTCCATCAACCTCTTGCGGGAGTTACAGTGGGAGATCGGGAGAACGCCAGTGGGAATTCTGTCCCCGGAGACTTTTATCCCGTGAATCTGGGCTGGATTGAATCCAGGGCCCAAAGGGGAGATGTCAATGCCCTTGTCCACTTTGCTGTCCAGTTGGATCTGTTTTTCTGTTACTTTTCTCCTCCTCTGCAGAGCAATGGCACATTCACAGTGCGATATAGAGAGGGGTCATCTCTGACAAATACGCTCCCCCGATATAATTCATTTAATTACTGCTTGGAGCCGCTGTGTGTCATGGACAACAGGTGGATGTCAATGAGTTGCGATGCGGTAATTCAATCGAGTCACTCTGATAAAGTGATAAAACCATAAGAGCAAGGTTTGATCAGTTTATGCACATCAACAGGACCTGCAATGGAATAGCTGTCTTAAACTCATTTGCTGAGATTAATAATATATAGCATCTGTTGCTCCTATTTCAGTTCAGAGAAGGTTCAGGAGGTTGATTCCTGAGATGACGGGGTTGACTTATGAAGAAAGGTTGAGCAGGTTGAGCCTATACTCATTGGAGTTTAGAAGAATGAGAGGTGATCTTATTGAAACATATAAGATATTGAGGGGACTGGACAAGGTAGATGCAGAGAAGATGTTTCCCCTCATGGGGGAATCTAGAACTCGGGGGCATAGTTTCAGAATAAGGGGTCGTTCATTTAAAACAAAGGTGAGGAGGAATTTCTTCTCTCAGAGGGTCGTAAATCTGTGGAATTCTCTGCCCCAGGGAGCTGTGGAGGCGGAGTCATTGAATATATTTAAGGTGGAGATAGGCAGATTTTTTAATAATAAGGGAGTGAAGGGTTATGGGGAGCGGGCAGGGAAATGGATCAGATCAGCCATGATCTCATTAAATGGTGGAGCAGGCTCGAGGGGCCAAATGGCCTACTCCTGCTCCTATTTCTTATGTCTTATGTATGTTCCCAGCAATGCGAGTTACTGACTTTTGCTGTACGCGTTCTAAGTTGGGTGACTGTTGAGTCCCGGAGCCTCCGATTATTCAAGTTTAAAGGTTTTAAGATATTATGGGGAACCTTTCAAGATATTAAGGGGAACAGATAGGGTAGATAGAGAGAAACTATTTCCACTGGTTGGGGATTCTCGGACTAGGGGGTAGAGTCTAAAAATTAGAGCCAGACCTTTCAGGAGTGAAGTTAGGAAACACTTCTACACACAAAGGGTGGTAGAAGTTTGGAACTCTTCCACAAATGGCAGTTGATGCGAGATCAATTGTTAATTTTAAATCGGAGATTGATTGATTTTTGTTAGCCAAAGGTATTAAGGGATTTGGGGGCAAAGGCGGGTGTATGGAGTTAGGTCACAGATCAGTCATGATCTCATCAATGGGAAGAGGCTCGAGGGGCTGAATGGCCTCTCCTGTTCCTATGTTTCTCCTTGTGTGAGCTTGTGTCTGGAAACATCCCATTATTCAAGCTCACTCACTGTAGTTGGATGAGCTTTACTCCTAGGATATACCCTGTTACTCAATGTGCTCTCCTTGCAAGGAGATGATCTTTGAGCTTTGGAATGGCCTCTCACCTGTGCTGTTGCGGAGTTGGGTGAGTTACTGTCTGAAAGCATTCCTCCACGGCTTACTGCCTTCATTTAGGTGAGAGCTTAGCCAAACCACTAGATGGTATTTGATATGGGAGTAAAGTGCTCTGTATTTTTATTTTGGATGATGCGTGGGAGAGAAGAAGGAAAGCAAAGATAGAAGAGAAGGAGGAGGAACGGGCTCGATGGGCCGAATGGCCTCCTTCTGTGCTGTAACCATTCTATGATTCTATGAAAAGGAATCTCAGCGAGTGTGTCCAGTTGTCACTTGCTTGGATCACACCAGCTACCATCTAGCAGCATTTACGATGGGAAAAGATAGGTCGGTTGGCGACACAGATTGTCCCATTCTTGGCTGGAGGAGGATCTGTAGAGGTAAGCGGGCTATGAGAGGAGAACATACTTTGATTTGAAAACATACTCGTCGCTGTATCCTTCATAGTGAATTCTCTATGTTGCGTCTGAAATTTCACCAGTTTTGTGTTTACCGGTGTGAGAGAGGGTTAGGGTGGCCACTATCTGTTCAGAATACTTCCCCCCTCCCCCCAATTGTATATTTGTATTATTTTGAATTATATAGTTAGACACTAGTGGAAGAATACTTAATGCCCCAGTGAAATAGCGTAGGAATGAATGCCTTACGGACGCGTAAGTTTGCACACCAATATCGCACTACATTCCATCAATATGTATTTTTTTAAAGGGCGCCTTGTCCTCCTCGAATTCTCCATGGCACTTGATGTAGCTGACTATGGCATCCTTCTTCACAGACTCTCTTCCTCCGCTGTCCATTTCCATTGCCCTGGCGTGGTTCCATTCCCACCCGTACGGACAACGCCAACACATCTCCAGCAATTGCTTCACCTTTTGCCCCGTTACCAACACCTCTGGAGTTTTCCAAGATCTTTCCTTGCGCCTCTCCGCATTTTTATCTATACGCTGGCCCTTGACGAGATCATTTACAGACACCAGGTCAACTTCTATATGCATCCAGCTCTATCGCTTCATCACTTTTCTCGACCCCCACGATACTCCCGTGCTATCAGACAGCCTGTCCAACATCAAGGGTGAGTTGCAGCTTCCGTTAGCTGAACATTGGGAAAACTCAAGGCATTGATTTTGACACCCGCCATAAATTCCACTCCCCCGTCATTGATGCCCACCCCCAACCTCGCCACTGGCTTAGGACTTGCTGTGTATTTCTGGCAATTTCTGTGTTTATTTTCAGCACTTGGAGCTTTAATTTCTAGTTCCTAGTTAAATCATTCAGAATAGAGGAACACAAGAAACCGTGGGATGGGTGAAGGCTGCTTGGTCAATGAGGTCTGTTCATTGTGATGTGTATAGTACTTGCATATTGCTAACTAGACACTAGATGGCCCCTGATGAGCACATTGCAGCAATTCACAGTCCAAAGTATTCTCTCGTATTATTTTGTTTGAAGTTTAATGCTCTACAGGGCCTGGAAATAAAAGCAGCTAGTTATCATCACCCAGTGACTGCACCCAATTCTGTTCAATATCCTGAGGATTCTGTAAACTGCTCTCTGCCCTATCGAGATAAAATGTAAAAGCAAAAACCTCACATTACCTTTTACATTATGACAATAATAAATCCTTTCCACCCCCGCCCCCCCTCCCCCCCCCACCGTCTCAATCTTCTCCCCTCTACTACTGACCTGTCTAAGATCAGCTAACTCTGTATAGATTGGTGGATCGAACCAGGGACCTTCCTGGCCTGGTGGCTTAATACCACACCAGGTGGTACAACAACTCGTATTTATATAGCACCTTTAACGTAGTAAAAACGTCCCAAAGTCAACGTCCCAACAAGCCATTAACCCATTGAGGGAGCTCTTCAATACAACTCCTGATGGTGAGATGCTCGCTTTGAGACAGTCACGTCTGGAATTGCTGTGGACCATTCACAGCATTTAAGAGAGCATTAAAAGATTTGAAGAGAAATAGTAAAAGGGTATGAAGGAATTAAGTTTAGCCTAAATAGCTCGGCTAGAACTGGTAAGGGTATGGTTTCCTTCTATCCTAAAATTTATATGATTCCATCATGTAGAGGCATTAATTGCTAAGGCCTTCAATTCATTTTCATCATCTTGATTTCATCATACATACTTGAAGGGGAAACATTTGCAGGGCTATGGGGAAAAGGCAGGGGAGTGGGACTAATTGGAGAGCTCTTTCAAAGAGCTGGCACAGAGATGATGGGCCAAATGGCCTCCTTCTGTGGTGTATGATCCTATGATTTGCAAAGGAAAGAACAGAACTGGAGCCACGATCCCGCTCGCTGCCTCTATCCTGGCACCCAGTCCAGTTTCGTATTTGTTTAAAGACAGTAAGCCTAGTCAATTGAAAAGCATTCAAGCATGAGCAAGCACCTTCACCATTCCCGGCAGACTGGCATTAATGATCAATCATCTCTGGTGAGCGAAGTCATTGGGTAATAAAACCCAGCCTTCACATTCTAGAAGTGAGAACATCCCCTGATCGCGGGACAGGCCAGAATGATGAACTGGGCACTCTGCAAATCCTACTGGGTCAATAAGCCTTGAACAACGGTCTACATGATTGTACACATCCAACCATGTAGACAGCATAATGGTGCCTGAAAGTTCCACAATAAAATGGTTCGAAGCACAGTTAACCGCCCACTCGAGGAACAGCACCTCCTCGATTAAGCACTTTACAGCCTTCCAGACTCAACATTGAGTTCAACAATTTCAGATCATAACTTCTGCCCCCATTTTTTCAGACGGCAGCTGTTGATGATTCTGCCATCCCCATTTACACCTCCTCTAGACCCATCTTTTGTTTCTTTACTTGTCCCATTACCATCTCCTTTGCCTCACACCATCATGCCTTTTGTCATTTAAGGTTCACTAGGTTGATTCCTGGGATGAAGGGGTTGTCTTATGAGGAAAGGTTGAGCAGGTTGGGCCTATACTCATTGGAGTTTAGAAGAATGAGAGGTGATCTTATTGAAACATATAAGATTCTGAGGGGGCTTGACAGGGTAGATGCTGAGGATGTTTCCCCTCGTGGGTGAATCTAGAACTAGGGGGCATAGTTTCAGGAGAAGGGGGGCACCTATTTAAGACGGAGTTGAGGAGGAATTTCTTCTCTCTGAGGGTCGTGAATCTTTGGATTTCTCTACCCCAGAGAGCTGTGCAGGCTGAGTCAGTGAATATGTTCAAGGCGGAGATAGTTAGATACAGGGAAGTCAAGAGTTATGGGGAACAGGCAGGAAAGTGGAGTTGAGGCCAATATCAGATCAGCCATGATCTTATTGAATGGCGGAGCAGGCTTGAGGGGCCGAATGGCCTACTCCTGCTCCTATTTCTTATGTTCTTATGTTAATCTCTCCTGCCTTTCACCCTATTACAGACCTTCCCTTTTGTGCTCTCCTCCCCTCCCCCCTTTCCCTGCCCCTGCACTTGCTTAAAAACCTGTTCCATCTCTAACTTTTTCCAATTCTAACAAGAGGTCATTATCACATTGCTGTTTGTGGGATCTTGTTGATTGCAAATTGGCTGCTGTGTTTCGACATTACAACAGTTCAACACTTCAAAATTATCTCTTTGGCTGTAAAGTGCTTTGGGACGTCTTGAGGTTGTGAAAGGTGCTATATAAATGCAAATTTGTTTTTCTTTCTTTCTTGTGATGTTTAGAAGAGATGCCAAGAAGTATTTATTTTTACGGAAGGTGATCAGCATCTGAAATGGTTTATCGGGCCGGGTGGCTGAGGCTGGGACACTGAGCTAATTCACGGGCAGCTAGATGCTGTGATAAGACGGTACGGTGGAGATTCTGAAAGGATGAGTAAGCCCAAGGGCTTTTTTTCATCATATCTTGTGATCCAATGACTATCTGAGTCGAGCTACAGAACAGAATATTAAGACCCCAGATTAATTAACACAGAAACATTCAAAACAACACAATCACTGAATCACACTTCATCAGTACCTGGATTCCTGCTGGGTTAATTCAGCTCCCTTACACTGCCAGACTCAGTAATCATTGCTAATACTATTGAGCTCAGTAAGCTGTCCCTTGCACTATCAGGCTTAGTAAATCCCAATCTCACCTCACACTTTATGCTCAATAACCTCTTCCTTGCATTGTTAGATTCAGCTACCCTCCTCCCTCACACTATCCAGCTTAATAACCCTTTCCTGATATTCCCTATCTTAGTACCCCTCCCTAATACTATCCAATTTAGCACCCCCTTCCTCACATTGCCTGACTTAGTAATCCCTCCCTTCCACGATCTGGGTCCACTAGCCCTTCCTTTATATTGCCTAGGTCACCAACCCCTCCCTCATGATGTCAGGCCCAGTAACTCTTGGAGGAGTGAATCCCTTTTTAAACGGGATTCAAAGGGGAGATTTCTACTTCAAAAAGGGATCCTGAGTGAGACTTCCTGTTCAAACAAATGGTCCCGATAGAGAGATTCTGCCTTTAAAAGGGGTTGCAATAGTTAGACTCCTTCTTTCAAATTCCAGTGGCAATCTAATTTGAGGCAGTTACACAGGATTACACTGGATATACGGCACAGAAACAGGCCATTCGGCTCAACCAGTCCATGTCGGCGTTTATGCTCCACTCGAGCCTCCTCCCGGCTTTCCTCATCTAAATCTATCAGCATAACCCTCTATTCACCTTCTCCCTCATATGCTTTTCTAACCTCCCGTTAAATGCATCTATACTATTCGCTTCAACCACTCCCTGTGGTAGCGAGTTCCACATTCTCACCACTCTCTGGGTAAAGAAGTTTCTTCTGAATTCCCTATTGGATTTCTTGGTGACTATCTTATATTGATGGTCTCTAGTTTTGCTCTTCCCCACAGGTGGAAACATTCTCTGTATCCACTCTATCAAAACCTTTCATAATTTTAAAGACCTCTATTAGGTCACCCCTCAGCCTTCTCTTTTCAAGAGAAAAGAGACCCAGCCTGTTCATCCTTTCCTGATGGGTATAACCTCGCATTTCTGGTATCATCCTTGTAAATCTTTTTTGCACCCTCTCCAATGCCTCTATATCCTTTTTATAATATGGCGACCATATTGTAGCAATTTGCTGCAAATTGGGACAACTCATGGACTGGTTGGGCCGAAGGGACCTGTTTCTGTGCTGTATATTCTATGTAAATCACTACAGCAGCTTTCAACTTTCGTTATTACCGTATGATTAACTCGTGTCATATACTGGCTGTGACGGAGGAGAGGTAAGTAACCCAGACAGAATATCTATAGGCATTGAGCCACACAGAGAGTTCAACAAAAGACAGCGAGCACCAGCATTGTGCACTGCTCCAGCTCTTAAGACAACAGCCAGGTGAAGCCAATGGCACAGACAAATGTAAAATGAGCGGTCAATGGTGGTGGTGATGGCTTGAGTCCGCTTCCGTCTTTGGTGATGTTGAAATGTTGATTCACCGAGAGAAAGAACAGAGGGATGGGGATGGGTGATGGGGTGGGCAGGGGGTGCGGGTGCGGGGGGAGAGAGAAGGGAAGGGTGGATAGTGAGATGGATGGCAATTGCAAAGGTGGGAAAAGTCAGGAAGGGTGGGAAGGAGAAAAGAATGAATATAAATTAATCATTTTTCAAGACACATCGACGGTCACAAAACAAAAAAATCAACAGGCAACAGAGCAAAGAGCATCGAGAAAACAAGGACCAAGAGCCTAGAAACTACTGTTGGTGATACCTGAAGGATGGACACTTAAGACCTTTGTATGGCATTCCTCTGTCCACTAGTTCAGCAAAGGTGTTAGCCCGTTTGAAATAAATGGGTTGCTGCCGGCGTAAAAATAGCGGCCAGAGGAATAGGGTATGAACGCAGTTGATGTTCACCAGCATCTTCAACAGTAATCTCAAAGCTAATTTGACAAATGTTTTATTAAGATCCGAATGGAGCGAAACATTTATTCACGAACACAGTGAATAACAGTACTCCAAAGTGGGTGTTACATGTTAGTGACCTCAAACATAATGGGATTTCCTCTGATGACTATTTCTTTTGGAGCTCTTGCACTAGGAATAGTGAACATTGGAACTGTTCTCGCTATGTATATGATGCTGCTAAGGTATAGTGGCCATAGTAACTCCATCCCCCCAATGACAGCAAGATGCACTGTGACCAATTGTGCGCACTGCACTACAATGTTGAGTTGGCCACCACGAACAGCTCATGGTTTGTGAAATATCGTACTGCAATTATATAGGGCTCTGGTGAGACCAGACCGGGAGTATTGTGTACAGTTTTGGTCTCCTTACCTAAGGAATTATATACTTGCCATAGAGGGAGTGCAACGAAGGTTCACCAGACTGATTCCTGGGATGGGGGGATTGTCCTTTGAGGAGAGATTGAGGCCTATATTCTCTAGAGTTTAGAAGAATGAGAGGTGATCTCATTGAAACATACAAAATTCTTACAGGGCTTGACAGGGTAGATGCAGGGAGGATGTTTCCCCTGGCTGGGGAGTCTAGAACCAGGGGCACAGTCTCAGAATAAGGGGTCGGCCATTTAGGACTGAGATGAGGAGAAATTTCTTCACTCAGAGGGTGGTGAATCTTTGGAATTCTCTAATCCAGAGGGTTGTGGAGGCTCAGTCGTTGAGTGTATTCAAGACGGAGATCAATAGATTTTTGGATATTCAGGGAATCAAGGGATATGGGGATAGTGCAGGAAAGTGGAGATGAGGTAGAAGATCAGCCATGATCTTATTGAATGGCGGAGCAGGCTCGAGGGGCCAAATGGCCGACTCCTGCTCCTATTTCTTATGTTCTTATGAAACATGAGCTTTTACATCAATACTATTCCCTTAAAAAGGAAAGGAAATCTAGAGGGAGGGGAGATAATTTTGTTGTAAGTACTAACAAAATGATATCAAAAGCATCATCCCGACATTTCCATGTGATGGTACAGTGATCAAAATGGGGAGTGGATCTGATGGTTTTGTTCTCTACTCAAAAGCAAAGCAGCTATCCAAACACCTTTCCAAGCCTATTTTGCTTGGAACCAGGAGATAACTCTGTCATCCAGGGAATTTAAACGGGCAATAAATAAGATTAATTGGCAGTATCTGCTGATGGTGCCTTCCTCCTCACGACCTAAGCATAAGAACCTAATTGACCCATTAATGGACAAAAGGAAACAGGGAGAATGATCCAAAAACTGCGTGAACCAGAACTGTCTAAAGAGTGCAAGCCAGGACAATATTAACAGCTGCATATTAAATGCTTAAAATGTTGCATTAAATATTCTGGAGCACAGGTGAAGATGGGGTTTGCTGCTGAATATCAATTGTTCTGCTTGACGAAAGGCCTTGGATATGGAGGTATGCAATGAATGTTCACCTTAACCTTGGGATGTCCAAGCTGTTGTCTTCATGGATCACATAGATGCGTACCATGGAGACTTGGGGATCACATATAAAGTTTAAATTGATATTCCTATTAATTTACATGCATCTATCGTTGATGATCACTGGGAGGATGTTTCCCTTGGCTGGGGAGTCTAGAACCAGGGGCCACAGCCTCAGGATAAAGGGTAGGCCATTCAGGACTGAGATGAGAAGAAATGTCTTCACACAGAGGGTGGTGAATCTTTGGAATTTTCTACCCCAGAGGGCTGTGGAGGTTCAGTCATTGGGTATATTCAAAACAGAAGTCGATAGATTTCTGACTAGTAAGGGCATCAAGGGATATGGCGATAAGGCCGGTGAATGGAGTTGAGGCAGAAGATCAGCCATGATCTCATTGAATGGCGAAGCAGGCTCGAAGGGCCGAATGGCCTACTCCTGCTCCTATTTTTTATGTTCTTATGATACTAACTGTTCTCGGTGCTCTCGTGTAGAATTCATCCACTAATGCGACAACAGTGCTAAAAGCTTGGTCTTGTTCAGACCCCATCTGGAGCACTGCGTACAGTTCTGGGCACCGCACGCTAAGAAGGATATATTGGCCTTGGAGGGGGATACAGTGCAGATTTAGCAAAATGATACTGGGGATTAAAGGGTTAAATTATGAGGCCGGGTTGTGTAAACTTAGCTTGCATTCCCTTGAGTTTAGATGGTTAAAGGATGAACAAATTGAGGTATTTAAAATGTTAAAAGGATTCGATAGAGTAGGTACAGAGACGCTGTGAGGGAATCCAGAACAAGGGGCCACAATCTTATAATTTGAGTTGGGCCATTCAGGAGTGAAATCAAGAAGCACTTTTTCACACAAAGAGTAGTAGAAATGTAGAATTCTCTCCCCCCAAAAGGCTGTGGACGCTAAGTCAATTGAGATTTTCAAGACTGAGATGGATAGATTTTTGTTCGGAAAGGTTATCAAGGGATATGGAGCAAAGGTGGATAACTGGAGTTAAGGTGACTCAAGGGGCTGAATGGCCTCCTCCTGCTCCTTTGTTCCTATTAAACAGTCCTTTCTACACCTCGAGGTCTGCAAAACTCAAAAACAGGATAAACCTACAAATAAGAAATATAAACACAAATAGAAATAAGTTACTTGAACTTTGAATGATGGATTGCGTGAACTATGGAAAAGTTGGCTCATAGGATACAGATTGGACACCCTCAAATTAATTGTCTACTTTCTATAATCTCATTAAACATTTTCTAGTTTACTTCAGGGTTTGTTGGGTAGAGAGAAGACTACCTGTGTCATAGAGTCCTAGGGGAAAAATTGAGTCGCGCCCCCTTTGGGGTGCTAACTTCGCCGTGGCGCTACTTTTATTGGCCGGAAAAATTCGTGCCCCCTGCAGCCGAAATTGAGTGGTAGCGCCCCAAGAGGGAAGCTGGGCGCTACTGGAAGTGCCCCGCCTCTCTCTTGAGGCGCTGCGAGGGAATATCGCGGCACGTCGCGCCGCGGTATTGCAGGCCTTCCTCCCCTTCTTAAAGGGGAGGGGCATTGCGCAGCGCGACCTGGGGCCCAGCTGGGCCACCGGGGATCGGAGTGCCGGCAAAAGAGCCTGGCACTCAAGAGAAGTGCCGGGCTCATGGAGCGCAGCCGGCAATCCGCGGGGGGGGCAGGTCAGGAGGCCAGGGACGGCAGCGGAGGCAGGTGCTGGCAGGTGGCCAGCAACAAAAATGGCCGCCCGGCACCTCGCCTTTAAATAGCGCCGCTCCGGCCGCAGGTAGGCCCCCCTGACCCCGTCGGACATAGCATCCAGCGGTAAGTCAGGGGGCGCTACCGAAGATCGTGGCCGGACGCAAGCGGGGCGCTACGCACGGTGATGACGTCATCGCCGGCGGCTCAGCGCCATGGGGCGCTAACGGTTACTGCCACCGCTAACCTCCCACTGAATTTCGCGGGAGGTGTTGGCGGCGATGCGCCCGGGCGTTAGTTGCTTTGCGCCCCATTAACGCCCTCTTAGGGCGCTAACAGGAGGCGCAAAGCAACTGAATTTCCCCCCCACACAGTCATAATGGCACAGAAGGAGGCCATTCGGCCCATCGAGTCCGTGCCGGCTCTCTGTAGAGCAATCCAGTCAGTCCCATTCCCCCGCTCTATCCCCGTAGCCCTGCAAGTTTATTTCCCTCAAGTGCCTATCCAGTCTCCCCTTGAAAACATTGAGTGTCTCCACTTCCACCACTTCCGTCGGCAGTGAGTTCCAGGTCCTCACCACTCGCTGCGTAAAAAAGCTTTTCTCAAATCCCCCCTGTATCTCTTGCCCAAAACCTTAAATCTGTGTCCCCTAGTCCTTGTACCATCAACTAGTGGGAACAGCCTTTCCCCGTCTAGCCTATCCAAACCCGTCATAATCTTGTACACCTCTGTAGAGCAATCCAGGCAGTCCCATTCCCCTGCTCTATCCCTGTAGCCCTGCAAGTTTATTTCCCTCGAGTGCCTATCCAGTCTCCCCTTGAAAACATTGAGTGTCTTCGCTTCAACCTCTTCCGTCAGCAGCAAGTTCCTGGTCCTCACCACTCGCTGCGTAAAATTTTTTTTTCCTCACATCCCCCTGTATCTCTTGCCCAAAACCTTAAATCTGTGTCCCCTAGTCCTTGTACCATCAACTAGTGGGAACAGCCTTTCCCCGTCTAGCCTATCCAAACCCGTCATAGTCTCGTACACCTCTATCAAATCACCCCTCAACCTCCTTTGCTCTAATGAACACAAATCCAGCTTCTCCAACCTGTCCTTGTAGCTAAGATCCCCCATCCCCGGAACCATTCTGGTAAATCTCCTCTGCACCCTCTCAAGGGCTGAGGGGAAGACTCCAGTCTGTCCTCTTGGCTGGTGAATGTGCGGGACGTAGGGATCAAGGTGAAAAGGGGGATTGCAACCAATTAATTCTGAATGACATGAAGTTCTTTCTAAAAATTTAACTGCAAGTCAATGTTTCATATCCAACAGATTTGGCACAATAGTTCCTTATTGATCTGACTGATCTCCAGCAGTCTTTATTAATGGAGGAAGTTCCATTGACAGAATCAATAATACCTTGGAAACTTAATTTGAGGTCAGTGCGATTCTGACAGCATTTCTTGTTCCAACATATATCTTTATCTCAATGAAAAAGTGGAATGCTCTTTAGAAAGATATTACATCAGTCACTGCAAATAAGTGGATCCGTAACTGAGACTAAAGGGTTCTTTTTTTCTCTATATTGGTAGATTGTCAGAAAGCCCTTCATTCTATTAATACAAGTAACCATGCAATGTTTTGCAGTGAAGATAATTCAATTATACAATGCTTTCAAGCTTGTAGTGTGAACAGTGATAGAATTGAGCCTTGGTCCTATTGGGTATATCAGAAAGTCAATCTTAGTCACGCACCTGTAAGTGAATTCGACTATACAATTTTATAGCCAGAATCATTTGTAAGAAAACATGCTGCCTAAAATGAAGAATGTTAGTACTGGGGAAGTGATAGTTGTGCCTGCTCTTTTGTACTTGGCTCTATGTTAGAAGATATCGGCAGAAATAGGGTTAAAATGTATTTTAAAAGAACAGTAGACGTTGAACAGAGAATCTCATGCTTTTGCTTTTACTTTCCCTAGCGGCATGCAAAAGCCAGCGCTCAAGGCAAGATAAGCACCTGCATGTTTATCTTGTCCAGTATGAAAGAACGCATACATGGTACTGCGTGAGAATTAATGAAGTGGATCGTGGTGACCTCGAAAGAGGAAGATAAGATGTATGGGAAAGTGATGGGAAATAGCATTCTGAGACAAAGTTATTTAACCCATCAATCAATAGTCTAACTTTATCCTTTGGTTTTATACATATATTCCTATATGCACACACATCTTGTAGTTGAGAGAGGTAGTTGCAAGCCTTATAATCATAGAATGGTTTCAGCACAGTAGGAAGCCATTCAGCCTGTGCCGGCTCTCTGCAAGAGCACTTCAGCTAGTCCCACTCCCTCGCCCTTACCCTGTAGCCCTGCAAATTTTTTCGCTCAGGTACTTATCCAATTCCCTTTTGAAAGCCGTGATTAAGTCTGGCTCCACCACCCTTTCAGGCAGTGCAGTCCAGATCTTAATCACTCACTGCATAAAAAAGTTTTCCCTCACGTCGCCTTTGGTTCTTCTGCCAATCACCTTAAATCTGTGTCCTCTGGTTCTCAACCCTTCTGTCAATGGGAACAGTTTCTCTCTATCTACTCTGTCCAGACCCCTCATGATTTTGAACACCTCTATCAAATCTCCTCTCAACCTTCTCTGCTCTAAGGAGAACAACCCCAGCTTCTCCAGTCTGTCCACGTAACTGAAGTCCCTCATCCCTGGAACCATTCTTGTAAATCTTTTCTGCACCCTCTCTAAAGCCTTCACATCCTTCCTAAAGTGCGGTGCCCAGAACTGGACACAATACTCCAGTTGAGGCCGAACCAGTGTTTTATAAAGGTTCATCATAACTTCCTTGCTTTTGTACTCTATGCCTCTATTTATAAAGCCCAGGATCCCGTATGCTTTTTTAACCGCTTTCACAACCTGCCCTGCCACCTTCAACCATTTGTGCACATATACCTCCAGGTGTCTCTGTTCATGCAACCCCTTTAGAATTGTAAGCACATCTAAATTAGTGATCTGTAGCTGAGAAAGTTACAAAAGGGCGGCGAATTGCAACGGGACTTTGGATTCGACCCGGGAAGGTTGAGCTCAAGTGCTGTATACTCAATGGACCTTGTGTCCCCAGCTTGGCTTTTTTGATATCTTAGTTCTAAATACTTTACCTTAGTTGGAGGATCAAACTGTGAATAAGTGAAGCTTTGCTTGCGCGTGTATTATCTTACCGGGATCGAATTAACTTGCAAAATATAGTGAGCTAACTAAGATATACCACTTCGGACAAGTGAAGCAGAGGAAGACCCAGGGCAGTAGAAAAGAAAAGAAAGAAAGACTTGCATTTCTATAGCGCCTTTCACGACCGCCGGACGTCTCAAAGCGCTTTACAGCCAATGAAGTACTTTTTGAAGTGGAGTCACTGCTGTAATGTGGGAAACGCGGCAGCCAATTTGCGCACAGCAAGGTCCCACTAACAGCAATGTGCTAATGACCAGATAATCTGTTTTCTAGTGATGTTGGTTGAAGGATAAATATTGGCCAGGACACCAGGGATAACTCCCCTGCTCTTCTTCGAAATAGTGCCATGGGATCTTTTACATCCACCTGAGAGGGCAGACGGGGCCTCAGTTTAACATCTCATCCGAAAGACGGCACCTCCGACAGTGCAGCACTCCCTCAGTACTGCACTGGATTGTCAGCCTAGCTTTATGTGCTCAGAGTCCCTGGAGCGGGACTTTGAACCCACAACCTTCTGACTCAGAGGCGAGTGTGCTACCAACTGAGCCACAGCTGACACAGCAGGAACAGAGCGGGGCAGTAGAATTAGTTTATTTAGATTCTCTGCAGTACTGATCACAATTCTGCTCTCTGTTTTATGAGAAAGGAATTGGAGAAGGTGCAGCAAAGGACAACTAAATTGATAGCTGGGCTAAGGCACCTGAGTTATGAGGAGAGACTGGCGAAGCTGGGAGTGTGTGCACTGTAGAAGGCTGAGGACTTATCTTGCTGATGCATTTGAGATTCTAAATGTAAGGTACAGACAAGATAAACGTAAATATGTTTAACATAGTCACAGATTCTACAAAGGGGTGTAACTTCAGACTTAGAATAGAGCTGTAAAGCAGATTTAAGTAGTTTATGCAGTGGATGATGAATGAGCAGACTGGCATAGAGGGATGATTCAAGAGGCAAAGGGAAAAAATACCGAGATAAAAAATTGATAGAGAGGTTTGAGAAGTATTGTGTGATATGAGAATTTCCAGCCATTGGGTCCAGCCAGATACATCAAAATGGCCTTGTCTTGTCCTGTACATTCCTCTGTTCCTATACTACATCGTTGTTGTGATCTGGAATGCACCACCTGAGAGGGTGGTGGAAGCAGATTCAATAGTAACTTTCCAAAGAGAATTGGATAAATACTTGAAAAGGAGAAATTTGAAGGGCTATGGGGACAGAGCAGGGGGGAGTGGGACTAATTGGAGAGCTCTTTCAAAGAGCTGGCACAGGTACGATGGGCCGAATGGCCTCCTGTTCTGCATGATTCTATGATTCTATGATTACAACAGTGACTACATTTCAAAAGTACTTCATTGGCTGTAAAGCGCTTTGGGACGTCCGGTTGGTTGTGAAAAGTGCTATAGAAATGCAAATGTTTTCTTTTTCTTTCTTTCCTACCTAATTGCAAATGGACCATCATGACTACTTCTAACCAATCTGACTCTGAGCTGGGCCTCACTGTGACCAGTCTGACTCTGAGCTGGGCCTCACTGTGACCAATCTGACTCTGAGCTGGGCCTCACTGTGACCAGTCTGACTCTGAGCTGGGCCTCACTGTGACCAGTCTGACTCTGAGCTGGGCCTCACTGTGACCAGTCTGACTCTGAGCTGGGCCTCACTGTGACCAGTCTGACTCTGAGCTGGGCCTCACTGTGACCAGTCTGACTCTGAGCTGGGCCTCACTGTGACCAGTCTGACTCTGAGCTGGGCCTCACTGTGACCAGTCTGACTCTGAGCTGGGCCTCACTGTGACCAGTCTGACTCTGAGCTGGGCCTCACTGTGACCAGTCTGACTCTGAGCTGGGCCTCACTGTGACCAGTCTGAACCCATCTGACCCAGATTTTAAATCCCCAAAATGTCAGACTGAAAACTTTAATGGCCTGGATTTTGCGGTCAGCGCTTACAATTGCGATTTGCGGTTATCAGACAGTCAAAACAGCGTGGCGCCCTCTACAGGGGATCTGGTACATGTGTGAGCAGGGAAAGCAACAGCATGTCTCCTCAACCAATCAGATTGAAGAATCCTCACTGAGACACGAAGGGCTGGATTTTGTCTTGGGGTCGGGTTGGGGTCGTGTAATCCGCATTTCGTGTTTCCCCCCCGACTCCAGATTAATGTGGATGAATGATGCAATTTTCACTTAATTGGGCAATTGAGTTCCAGCATGTGGGAACCCATGAACTAATTAGTGGTTTCAGTCTGAAAGTCGCCTCTGATGATGTCATCATTGCTGACTGCCTAGTCTCAGAGACTGTTGGTGAGAGAGGACCTGCCTGGCTTGCTTTTGATGTGAGTGGACCTGGATGCAAAATATGGGGGGAGAGAGAGAGAGAGAGAGAGAGAGGAGAGAGAGAGAGAGAGAGAGAGAGAATGAATTTTTTTTGCATCCAAGTCCTCTCACAGCAAAGGCCAGGCAGTCTCTGAAGACATTCAATGCAGCAGCATCAGAGGCGACTTTCAGGCCTAATACTACTACTACTACCTTCATCACATCTCCGTTGTAATAGTGCATCTGCAGCTCATAGTCAGCTATCCACTTGTGCTCCCGCCAGGTTTCACTGGAGTGTTTCACACCAGGCGTACTTCACGTCAGAAAAGGGTTAAACTAGCTAAAACGTTTCAAAATGGCATTACAGAGCCAATTTAGAGCTTGTTAAGGACTTTGATGGCCTCTCCCGCCTCTTGGAAGCGGGACGGAGTCGGGAACCCCGCGACTGATTTTGTCAAAATTGCGTGGAGGCGGGATGGAGTCGGGATGGGGTCGGAAACCCCGACCCCACAAATTTAACCCCCCACACGCCTCCAAACCCGACTCCATGGGTCATTCAAAATCCAGCCCGCAGACTCTAGACCAGGAAGTGTATGTTAGAATATTTATTTCAATGTAAAATCATATATAGAAGGGAAAGAAAAATGGGATTAAGAGAGAGTGATAAAAGAGACAGAAAGAAAAAGTTTAAAAAAAATCTCCAACAATAATTAAAATCTGAAGGAATGAGATTCCACACTTGTAAAAGTAAAGTACAGTGCCAGAGAGGTTGTTTGGCAGTAATTAAGACGTATCACACCGTTAAAAAATTCACTAAAACTTGAATGGACAAGCTCTAACTTTTTCAGGCATGTTTAGTGGGTTTCTAGAGGGTAAGTATCGCAACTACACGCCATTCCATGTGTTTGAATGCTGAGTCTCTCGGTGAGATACTGGAGGAGTGAAGCTTCTGGAGGAGTAGGACAACTCAGACAGTAACTTCCTGATTTCCACGTTTAATTGCTCATGTGTGGACGCCGGAAGTTGCTGTCCGATTTACTCCATAATAACGGTGAGCGCTGTTAGCTTCACTGTTGTTCTTACCGCAAAATCCGGGCCAATATTTATTTCATAGAAATCATAGAAATTTACAGCACAGAAGGAGGCCATTCGTCCCATCGTGTCCGTGCCGGCCAAAAAAGAGCTATCCAGCCTAATCCCACTTTCCAGCTCTTGGTCTGTAGCCCTGCAGGTTACAACACTTCAACTGCATATCCAAGTACTTTTTAAATATGATGAGGTTTCTGCCTCTACCACCCTTTCAGGAAGTGAGTTCCAGACCCCCACCACCCTCTGGGTGAGAAACGTTCTCCTCAACTCCCCTCTAATCCTTCTACCAATATAAATCTGTGCCCCCCTGGTTATTGACCTCGCTGCTCAGGGAAATAGGTCCTTCCTAACCACTCTATCTAGGCCCCTCATAATTTTATACATCTTAATTAAGTCTCCCCTCAGCCATCTCTGCTCCAAAGAAAACAACCCCAGCCTGTCCAATCTTTCCTTGTGGCTAAAATTCTCCAGTCCTGGCAACATCCTCATAAATCTCCTCTGTACCCTCTCTCGTGCAATCACATCTTTCCTGTAATATGGTGACCAGAACTGCACGCAGTATTCTAGCTGTGGTCTAACTAGTGTTTTATACAGTTCAAGCATAACCTCCCTGCTCTTATATTCTATGCCTCGGCTAACAAAGGAAATTAACCCGTGTGCCTTCTTAACCACCTTATCTACCTGGCCTGCTACCTTCGGGGATCTGTGGACATGCACTCCAAGGTCCCTCTGTTCCTCTACACTTCTCAGTATCCTACCATTTATTGTGTATTCCTTTGCCTTGTTAACCCTCCCGAAATGCATTATTTAACCTCAGTGCTTTAAGTTCTTCCATTTCCTACACAAATGAGCAATCACTGGCACTGGACACTCCTCATTATAAAATCATAGGGGGAGAAATTCATTATAGCCCAGGAATGGGCGCTAACTTTGGAAAAGTTTGAGATTTAGCGCCAGTGAATCTCGCTGCATGCAAAATTCAGTGTCATCGCTCAAAGAAAGGATGGGAGCGCTAAATCAAGCGCTAATGACCCAGCTCAGTGGCGTTTGACTCAAAGCGCTAAGCAATTACAGGTGCGGTCTAATCGCAAGTCATCATTGCCACAGGCTCTTTCCAGTTCTTAAAGGGGAGGTTCATTCATGCTGCAGAACCTCATTCTCAGCATTGCTGCCTGTGAACCTGTGTCAGCAAGCAGGAGCAGGCCAAGCCCAATGAGCCGGACGACTCAACCAGCTGGACTCATGGCAGATGCACGCCCCAGGGAGAGAGCCCGCAGATTTTCAGAACAAGCATTGGAGGTGTTGGTCTTCGCTGTGGAGAGACGGAGGGCGGTGCTCTACCCGGCAAGTGGCAGGAGGCCCTCGCCGCAAGTCTTCCGCGCCATGTGGAGGGAGGTTGCCCATCAGGTCTCGGGCAGCACTGTGGTCCCCAGGACCCACACACAGTACAGAAAGAAATTTAACGGCCTCACTCGGGTGGTCAGGGTGAGTCAATGTCTCAACAAATGCTACATACCATCATTTGCACACACTGGCCAAAGTACCACACCCCCAGCACCCACCCATCAGCAATCTCTTCCTACCAACATTCACACCCACATCTCACACCTTGCACACAATGCCGTGGCCACCGGCGACGTTGACCCCCTTGGGGACAACAACGGTATGTTCATCCCTCCTCCTTCTCACATCCCACTTCCCCCTCACCCCACAAGCCTTTCGCTCTTTCCAGCTAATCATGCTGTATGCGTGCATTTCTCCCTTCCTGCCCCCCTCCCCTCACCTTAACCCATCTCTTGTGCCTTTATACTTTCAAATAATGAGCAAGCACCTGATCAGCCTGTCCCTGAGGGCACCGTAGAGAGCGAGGCGGGAGAAGAGGAGGAGGAAGAACGCACTGCGTCACTGCCTGTCTCACCCGCAGGCACGAGCTCAGATACTGGCACTACGCGTTCTTTAGAGGCTAGTATAGTAGCGGGATCTGCACAGGGTGATGTACTGGGAACGAGCAGGCTGCAGCAAGGCCAGGGGGGAAAGGGTAGCTTGGGGGCCAGCTCCCCGGAGGGCGAGTTCGCGCTTGAGTTCTGCTGCACAGGACTCAGGTGAGGACCTCGATGGGGAGGCCTTTGGAAGAAGGGTGATGGGTATGCACACGGGGATCATAGGTGCAATGGCAAGGGTGCCCGACAGCCTGTTAGCAATGGTAAGGAGCGTGGAGGAGTCTGCCTCCAATATTGCACAAAACTCTTCGCACACCATGGGGCCCATCATTTCCAGTCTGGAAAGGATGGTAGACTCCCAGAGAGACCGTGGTGACCCAGACCTGATGCCACGTGTAATGGGCGATCTGGCAGCTTCCATTGCAGCACAGGCGGAAGCGACGCAAAGTCTTAGTGCTGTAATGCAGTAGATGCTTGGTGGCATTCAATCTCAGACTGCTCTCATGCAGTCTCAGCTTGATGCCACGCAAGCTCTGACTGCTGCCATTGTGGCTGGGTCTACCACCATCGATCGGGGCTTTCACGGTGTCGCGGCAGGTCAGCAATCTGTGCGCCAACAGATTGCTAGAGATGCTGAGGTGCTGCCCTGGGGGAGTGCCAGTGGGTCAGTGGAGCAGGAAGCTGCTGTCCTCTCTCAGGATGACAGCATTCCTGCTCCCACCGCTGTCACTTCGCTATTGCCCTTGTCACTGCCTGTCATCCAACCAGCCCAGACTGCTGCCGCCCATGCTGAGGTGGTGCAGTCTACAGCTGGGCCTTCCAGGCCCAGAGCTGGTCGAGGGCGTCCTGCAAGGCCATCTGAAGTCTCCCGCACAGACACTCAGCAGCCTTCCACCAGCCGTGCTGCGGCCACTGGGCCAACACTTCGTAGGAGCACTAGAGTAGGCAAAGGCACAGTAACGAGGGGCACTAAGGGATTGCACAAGGGTAAATAGCTAATATTGTTGTTGTAAAGATGTGTTCACTGATTATTGATAAATGTATTACTTCGGATAATTTTGTACTGTCTCTCATTTCAGCTGTGCGCTGTGATATGGCCTGCGACAGGGATGGAATGAGGGGGATGTGGTGAGCAACGGGGATCTGGGGTTTAATTTATTGGAACCGCAGTCTGATGAGGCGATCACGGACAGCCCTTCCAGAAGGCTGATTGAGAGGCTGCCTCCTCCCTCGCTCCTGTTGCTCCACCTCCTCCTCGTCTTGCTCGTCGTCATCCTCCTCCTCCTCTCCCTCTTCCACCTCCTGAGGTGGTCCCGCAATCCCTGGTGGCAAGGGCCAGGCCCTCATGATGGCCAGATTGTGGGGCATGCAGCACACCACAAAATGGGATACCCGCTCTGGCGAGTACTGGAGGGCTCCTCCCGAGTGGTCAAGGCAGCGGAACCGTTGCTTCAGCACCCCGATGGTCTGCTCAATGATGTTCCTGGTGGCAGCATGGCTCTCATTATATGAGTGCTGGGCAGGAGTGTTGGGGTTGCGGAGGGGAGGCATGAACTAGGTGAAGAGCGGATACCCCTTGTATCCAACCAGCCAGCCGTGAGCTTGATGTGGTGGCTGGAAGAGTGCTGGAACACCGGTCTGGCACAGGATAAAGGCATTGTGGCTGCTGCCAGGATAGCAGGCATTCACATTGAGGATTCGCTGTTTGTGGTCACACACCAACTGGATATTAAGTGATTGGTAGCCTTTGCGGTTACGGAAGATCTCAGGATTGTTATGCCCGCAAATCCATGTGGGTGCAGTCAATGGCGCCCTGCACCATGGGGAATCCCAATATCCTGGCAAAGCCACATGCATGCTCGTCCTGCTTCTCTCTGGTGATGGGGAAGGAACTGTAGTCCCTTCTCCTACTGTAGAGAGCTTCTGACCTCCCGAAGGCAGCGATGGATGGCGAACTGCAAGATGTTACCTATATCTCCTGTTGCAGACTAGAAGGATCCACTGGCGAAGAAATTGAGGGTGATGGTGACCTTGACTGCCACTGAGAGAGCCGTCCTCGTCCTGATCTGAGGCTCGAGGTCTGGTTGCAGGAGGTGGCAGAGTTCTGTGACTAACTCATTGGTGAAGCGGAGCCTTCTAATACACTGCTCCTGGCTTAATTGAAGGTAGGAGAATTGCTGTCGGAAGTCCCTCGGAGGGTAAGGCCTCCTGTTGAGAGCCCTGATGGCCCTCCTCCTCCCTCTGGCCACATGTTCCAATTGTTCTCGTTGCCTGCGCTCCATATTTCTTGAAATGCTTTCCCAGGCAAAAAGGTTTTTCAAAGTGAAATAAAGTTGGTGAATGTAACAAGCAGTCTTTCACTGATAAGGCAGGAAACATGGTTGTGACTCCAGGGGGTAGTGATAGACAACAGAGATAAACATACCCCCTTAGTTTTGCAGACATGGTGTCTCTGATGACTTTTTGGAGGTTAAAGGGGAGACGTCAAACCTTTGAAGTTTTGAAATGCAGAATACGACGTAACTCATGGACCATAATCAAGTGGTTTTCTGCCACCTTTGTAAACTTTAGGAGTGAATGAACAATCTTGGGCTGTGATAAGGACAAACTGAATAATAGCCACACAGGATGTGTGAGTGTGAACGTTTGACTGCTCGAACAGCTCAGACCAACATTACGGGGGGTGGTGGCCGAATTTGGCGTGCGGCGCTGGATTTGCCTCGCCGCGGCGCTACTGCCTCAGCGCCCCGTTAGCGCTAACTGGAGGCGCTAAGGTACCGAATTTCTCCAGACATGTTCTACTCACAAATCTGTGGCGATGTGCGACTAGTTGACAGCACATGGTAACACCGTGATGAATGATATAGTAGTTTGAAATAATTATCAAGCTTACAGACCAATAATCGCGCTTGACCCGTAATCCCCCCCCCCCTTAATAATGCCTTAAGATTTCTTGCATTCTGGCACATACTGCAAAGATATATTAGCCTTCACTGTTTGTGCAAGATGGGCTGCTCGAGATGAATACATGTTCTGGTTGGTTAGCAACAGGCAACTTGGTACATTTAAACACTTTCTGACACGCCATCTGCATGAGTCAGGAGCCATAATCCCTAAATGATTTATTGCAATATGCTGTGTTAACACACTGCATATGTATATGAATTAGGAAAGCAAAAATTAAACGAGCCGGAGTAAATGTTTCAATGCTGAATTGGTTATTCTGAAAAGTGTTTAGAGAAAAATTCAAATGCCAGGCTTTTGTTCTGACTAGGTGTCACACCCAGACCTTCAATGGATCTTTCAAATGAATGCGTGGCTAGAGGAATGGTGCAAGGGGGAGGGATTCAAATTCCTTGGACATTGGAACCGGTCCTGGGGGAGGTGGGACCAGTACAAACCGGACGGTCTGCACCTGGGCAGGGCCGGGTCCGATGTCCTAGGGGGAGTGTTTGCTAGTGCTGTTGGGGAGGGTTTAAACTAAAGTGACAGGGGGTTGGGAACCTGAGCAGGGAGACAGAGGAAAGGGAAACAAGGATAAAAGCTAAAGACAGGAAGGAGAAAAACAAAAGTAGAAGGCAAAGAACTCAACGGTTTAAATCAAACATGGTCACAGTAAATAATAATTCATATAGGTCGGAGAGCGTTAAAAAAACAAGCCTGAAGGCTTTGTGTCTTAATGCAAGGAGCATTCGGAACAAGGTGGATGAATTAGCTGCGCAAATAGAGGTAAATGAATACGATTTGATTGGGATTACAGAAACATGGCTCCAGGGTGGCCAAGGCTGGGAACTCAACATCCAGGGTTATTCAATATTTAGGAAAGATAGGCAAAAAAGAAAGGGAGGTGGGGTAGCATTGCTGGTTAAAGAGGGGATTAACACAATTGAAAGGAATGATATTAGCTCTGATGATGCGGAATCTGTATGGGTAGAACTGAGAAATAACAAGGGGCAGAAAACGTTAGTGGGAGTGGTATATAGACCTCCAAACAGTAATACGGAGGTTGGGGACGGCATTAAAAGGGAAATTAGAGAAGCATGCAGTAAGGGCACAGCAGTCATCATGGGTGACTTTAATTTACATATACATTGGGCTAACTAAATTAGTAAAAATACTGTGGAGGAGGAATTCCTAGAATGTTTACGGGATGGTTTTCTGGAACAATATGTCGAGGAACCAACCAGAGATCAGGCCATCTTAGACTGGGTATTATGTAATGAGAAAGGATTAATTAGCAATCTTGTTGTACGAGGCCCCTTGGGTCAGAGTGATCATAATATGATAGAATTCTTCATTAGGATGGAGAGTGAAATAGTTGAATCAGAGACTAGGGTCCTGAATTTAAATAAAGGAAACTACAATGGTATGAGGCGCAAATTGGGTAGGATTGATTGGGGAATGTCACTCAAGGGGTTGACGGTGGATATGCAATGGCAAACATTCAAAGACTGCATGGATGAACTACAGAATTTGTTCATCCCAGTGTGGCATAAGAATAAAACAAAAAGGGTGACTCAACCATGGCTAACAAGGGAAATTAGGGATAGCATAAGATTCAAGGAGAGGGCATATAAATTGGCCAGAAAAAGCGGTAACCCTGAGGATTGGGAGCAGTTTAGGATTGAACAAAGGAGAACAAAGGGATTAATTAAGAAGGGGAAAATAGAATATGAAAGTAAGCTTGCTGGGAACATAAAAACTGACTGTAAGAGCTTTTATAGATATGTGAAGAGAAAAAGATTAGTGAAATCAAGTGTAGGTCCCTTACAGTCAGAAGCGGGGGAAGTAATAATGGGGAACAAAGAAATGGCTGACCAATTAAATGCATATTTTGGTTCTGTCTTCACAAAGGAGGACACAAATAACCTCCCAGAGATGTTGGAGAACATACAGTCTGATGAAAGGGAGGAACTGAAAGAAATCAGTATTTGCAGGGAAATGGTGTTAGGGAAATTGACGGGATTGAAGGCCGATAAATCCCCAGGGCCTGATAATCTACATCCTAGGGTACTTAAGGAAGTGGCCCTAGAAATACTAGATGCATTGCTGATCATCTTCCAACATTCGATGGAATCTGGAACTGTACCCATGGATTGGAGGATAGCTAATGTTACCCCACTATTCAAAAAGGGTGGTAGAGAGAAAGCAGGGAATTACAGACCCGTATGCCTGACATCGGTAGTGGGGAAAATGCTAGAGTCCATTATAAAGGATGTAATAGCTGAGCACTTGAAAAACAGTGACAGGATCGGACAAAGTCAACATGGATTTACAAAAGGTAAATCGTGCATGACTAATCTACTGGAATTTTTTGAGGATGTAACTGGGAAAATAGATAAGGGAGAACCAGTAGATGTGGTGTATTTCGACTTTCAAAAGGCTTTCGATAAGGTCCCGCATAAGAGATTAGCGTGTAAAGTTAAGGCACATGGGATTGGGGGCAAGGTATTGACTTGGATAGAGAACTAGTTGGCGGACAGAAAGCAGAGAGTAGGAATTAATGGGTCTTTTTCCGAGTGGCAAGCAGTGACTAATGGGGTACCGCAGGGATCGGTCCTTGGACCCCAGCTATTCACAATATACATTAATGATCTAGATAAGGGAACTAAATGTAATATCTCCAAGTTTGCAGATGACACAAAGCTGGGTGGGAGTGTGTGCTGCGAGGAGGATACCGAGAAACTCCAGGATGATTTGGACAGGTTGGGTGAGTGGGCAGAAGCGTGGCAGATGCAATATAACATGGATAAATGCGAGGTTATCCACTTTGGTGTCAAAAACAGAAAGGCAGACTATTATCTGAATGGCAATAGATTGGGAGAAGGGAAAGTGCAAGGAGACCTGGGTGTCCATGTGCACCAGTCGCTGAAAGTAAGCATGCAGGTGCAGCAGGCGGTGAAGAAGGCAAATGGTATGTTGGCCTTCATAGCGAAAGGGTTTGAGTATAGGAACAGGGATGTCCTGCTGCAGTTGTACAGGGCCTTGGTGAGACCACACCTTGAGTACTGTGTGCAGTTTTGGTCGCCTTATCTGAGGAAGGATGTTCTTGCCATGGAAGGAGTTCAGCGAAGATTCACAAGGCTGATACCTGGGATGGCAGGAATGACATATGAGGAGAGATTGGGTTGATTGGGCTTATACTCGCTGGAGTATAGAAGAATGAGAGGGGATCTCATCGAAACATATAAAATTCTGACAGGTCTGGACAAACTAGATGCAGGAAGAATGTTCCCGATGGCGGGGGAGTCCAGTACCAGGGGTCATAATCTAAGGATAAGGGGTAAGCGATTTAGGACAGAAATGAGGAAGAATTTCTTCACCCAGAGAGTGGTGAACCTGTGGAATTCTCTACCACAGAAGGTAGTTGAGGCCAAGTCATTAAATATATTCAAGAATGAGTTAGATATATTTCTTAAAGCTAAAGGTATCAAGGGATATGGGGAGAAGGCAGGTACAGGGTACTGAGTTTGGATGATCAGCAATGATCTCATCGAATGGCGGAGCAGGCTCGAGGGGCCGAATGGCCTACTCCTGCTCCTATCGTCTATGTTTCTATGTTTCTATGTTTCTCTTTCTAATGCCAAGGAACCCACTATTCCGACATTTTCAGTTTTTCCTTTTTATAATCTCTCATTTGAATGTAGGCTGGAATTTTCCACTTCTGCGCTCCCGAGCCCGTGATTTTCCACCAATTAATTTAATAGGGGAAAAATCTTGGACTGGGGAGTACAAATATGGACAATCCCAGCCATCGACTGAGAAATTGGTCTCGGGCGGTGGCACAAATCATGCAGTATCGGATCGGCCGCCCGTTTTTTGCGTCACCGGCTGAGACGAATTTCTGGGCCTAAGTCTTTAAAAGGGGAGGGGGAGGGGTGTGGGTGGGGGATGGTTAAATGGCCACATTATCTTAAAAAAAAACTAGCACTTGAGAAAAATCCCAAAGTGCTTCACATACAGTCAGCTACTTGAAGCGCAGTGACTGCTGTTATCGCGGCAGCCATTTTGCACATAGCAAGATCCTCTCACCATCAATTAAATGATTCACCATTGAATCTCTTTGTTGGTAGTCTTGGCTGATAGAAAGAAAGAAAGAACTTGCATTTATATAGCGCCTTTCCTGACCTCAGGGCATCCCAAAGCGCTTTACAGCCAATGAAGTACTTTTTGAAGTGTAGTCACTGTTGTAGTGTTGGAAATGCGGCAGCCGATTTGCGCACAGCAAGCTCCCACAAACAGCAATGTGCTAATGACCAGATAATCTGTTTTAGTGATGTTGGTTGAGGGATAAATATTGGCCCAGGACACTGGGGAGAACTCACCAGCTCTTCTTCAAAATAGTGCCATAGGATCTTTTACGTCCACCTGAGAGAGCAGACATCTCGGTTTAACGTCTCATCCGAAAGACGGCAGCTCCGACAGCGCAGCACTCCCTCAGTACTGCACTGGACTGTCAGGAGCGTCTCTGGAGTGGGACTATGAACCCACAACCTTTAGACTCAGAGGTGAGAGTGCTACCCATTGAGCCACGGCTGACACCTGGTGATAGATCAATGTGGGTCAGATAGTCACAAGAGATCTTTAATGTCCACCTCAATTAGTGGAACAGACAAGAGTTGGTGTTGGTTAAATGTCTCATCTTCTGGTACCTCAGTCCCTCAGTGGCATAGTGGTTAGCACTGGTGCCTCACAGCGCCAGGAACCCGGGTTCGAATCTGGCCTCGGGTGACTGTCTATGTGGAGTTTGCACATTCTCCCCGTGTCTGCGTGGGTTTCCTCCGGGTGCTCCAGTTTCCTCCCACAATCCAAAAGTGTGCGGGTTAGGTTGATTTGGCTATGATAAATTGACCCTTAGTGTTAGGGGGGGATTAAATATGTGGGGTTACGGGGATAGGATGGGATATGTTAGGGGGAATTAAATACGAGGGGTTACGGGGATAGGGTGGGATATGTGTCGATGCAGGCTCGATGGGGATTCTGTGTGAGAGAGCAGGGACAGGGTACTGGATTTGGATGATCAGCCATGATCGTATTGAATGGTGGAGCAGGCTCGACGGGCCGAATGGCCTACTCCTGCTCTATGTTTCTATGTCCCCTCAGTACTGCACTGAAGTGTCAACGCAGGAGTGGGACATCTCGCGGCGAGCGCTGATTTTTACCTCACCTTTAAGGTCGTATTATTTTTTTGCGCCGCAAATTGCTGGAATCGCGAGCTGAAAACGGCGCGGGGAGGTCAACGGGGCATCTGGGACCTTGGTGAACGTTGGGTCCAGAGGTCTATCTCCTTAGCTAATGGTATTTAAGGATAGAGAAAGCAACAGAGCTGGTGACGGAAAAGGAAACAGGGTGCATTAGAGTCAAATTAGATACAGAACGAGAAATAAAGACAGAGAAAAAAAGACTGGATTAAGAGTGAAAATTGAGACAGAAAGAAAAAAGTAAGAAAAAAATTACAAAATCTAAAATTAAAAATTTTAAAAACCTCTAGGATCAATTTACTACCTGCAGGAGTGAGACTCCACAGTTTCAGTTGTTCCCTTTCTGGGCCTCCAAGGTTGAATTTCATGTCAGGACCATAAATATGGACCTTACGACATGAAATACCAGCCCTAAATGTCTGCGGCGAGTTTCATTCATATTTACGACACAAATGCAGCAATTTCTTGCCGCACACGGGGAGGTTGAGGGCGAGATCCCGTTTTCGCGAGGCTAATGATGGAGCGGCGCAAATCGTCCAGCAATTTGTGGTGATACGCAACTGGCAGCGTATCTCTTCCCCCGTCACAAATTGCTGTGTTTTTTTAACGCACTGATAATGACAGGCACCGTAAACTTGCCGCTATTTTTCCAGCAATTACTAGGCCTTTATGCCCAGGTCCTGAAGTGGGGGCCACACTGAGCAAAGCCAACGCGAGAAATAAGTGGACGATGGTGCCCCATTCTCTCTGGTAAACGTACAATGGAGAATGCTTGACCTGAGTTGCCAGATAGGCCCAAGCTTTATGTTTTATTGTAGCTCCATTGAACATAAGAACATAAGAAGATAAGAATTAGGAGCAGGAGTAGACCATACGGCCCCTCGAGCCTGCTCCGCCATTCAATAAGATCATGGCTGATCATTGACCTCAACTTCACTTTCCCGCCCGATCTCCATATCCCTTGATTCCCCTAGAGTCCAAAAATCCATCTATCTCAGCCTTGAAGATACTCAAAGACTCAGCATTCACAGCCCTCTGGGGCAGAGAATTCCAAAGATTCACAACCCTCTGAGTGAAGAAATTCCTCCTCATCTCAGTCTTAAATGGCCTACCCCTTATCCTGAGACTATGCCCCCTAGTTCTAGACACTCCAGCCAGGGGAAACAACCAGCATCTACCCTGTCAATCCCCCTCAGAATCTTATATGTTTCAATGAGATCACCTCTCATTCTTCTAAATACAGCCCCTCCAGCCTGCTCCGCCATTCAATAAGATCTTGGCTGATCATCGATCTCAACTCCACGTCCCCGCCCAATCTACATATCCCTTGATTCCCCGAGAGTCCAAAAATCTATCTATCTCAGCCTTGAATATACTCAACGACTCAGCATCCACAGCCCTCTGGGTAGAGAATTTCAAAGATTCACAGCCCCCTGAGTGAAGAAATTCCTTCTCATCTCAGTCCTAAATGGCCGACCCCTTATCCTGAGACTCCCCAGCCAGGGGAAAAAACCTCTCAGCATCTGACCTCCATTGGATAGAACTGCACTTACGAAATCCCAACTGTCCAGACTTTGGCTCTCCATTCACCACGACAGCTGCAGCTGCTCAACCATACCCTCACCACCACTTTGATGCCCTAGTCCCTGGTACGGACCTCATCTTCGCTCCCTTAAGTCCAAGGGACGCAGCCTTGAACGGACAACTGGTTTAGCCATTCACCGCCAGATCTGGCTGGACCACATAAAGCATTATCGAGTCCTGCTCTCATCTGCCAAAATTGGCCACTATTCCAGAATCATTCTAGAATGCAAAGATAAATCCCGGCTTCAATTCTCCACTGCTAAATATCTTCTTAAACCCCTCTCCTCTGTCTCCTCCACCCTCACCTCCGACAACAAGTGTGAGGAGCTCATGGACTACTTTGTCTCTAAGATTGAGACAATCCGTTCAGCTGCCTCTGCCACTTCCCTTCCTTCCCCTAGCCCACCGGGCCAAACTTCCTCTAAGGCTCCCCCCTGCCCTAGCCCTGAACTCACATCTTTCTTGAGTTTCTCTCCGATCTCCCCTCGTGACCTCTCCGCGCTCATCTTGTCCATGAGACCCACTTCCTGCTCCCTCGACCCTATTCTCACCAAACTGCTGACCACCCAACTTCCTTTTCTGGCTCCCATGTTAGCTGAGATTGTTGACGGTTCTCTCTCCTCAGCTACTGTCTCCCTCTCCCTCAAATCTGCCGTCATCAAGCTCTCCTCAAAAAAACAACTCTTGACCCCTCCGTCCTTGTAAACTACTGCCCCATCTCCAACCTCCCTTTCCTCTCCAAAGTCTTTGAACGTGTTGTCGCCTCCCAAATCTGTGCCCATCTTTCCCGTAACTCCATGTTTGAACCCCTCCAATCAGGTTTCCACTCCTACCACAGTACCGAAACTGCTCTCATCAAAGTCACAAATGACATCCTTTGTGACTGTGACAAAGGTAACCTATCCCTCCTCATCCTTCTTGACTTGTCTGCAGCCTTTGACACGGTTGACCACTCCATCCTTCTCCAACGCCTCTCCACCGTCGTCCAGCTGGGTGGGACTGCACTCGCCTGGTTCCATTCTTATCTATCTAATCGTAGCCAGAGAATCACCTGCAATGGCTTCTCTTCCCGCTCCTGCACAGTTACCTCTGGTGTCCCCCAAGGATCTATCCTTGGTCCCCTCCTATTTCTCATTTACATGCTGCCTTTTGGTAACATCATCCGAAAACACGCGTCATTTTCCACATGTATGCTGACGACACCCAGCTCTACCTCACAACCACTTCTCTCGACCCCTCCATGGTCTCTAAATTGTCAGACTGCTTGTCCGACATCCAGTTCTGGATGAGCAGAAATTTTCTCCAAAGCCATTATTTTTGGTCCCCGCCACAAACTCTGTTCCCTGGCCACTGACTCCATCTCTCTCCCTAACATCTGTCTGAGGCTGAACCACACTGTTCGCAACCTTGGTGTCATATTTGACCCTGAAATGAGCTTTCGACCACATATCCACAGTATAACTAAGACCACCTATTTTCACCTCCGTAACATCGCCTGTCTCAGCCCTTGCCACAGCTCATCTGCTGCTGAAACCCTCATCCATGTCTTTGTTACCTTTAGACTTGACTATTCCAATGCTGGCCTTCCACATTCCACCCTACGTAAACGTGAGGTCATCCAAAACTTGGCTGCCCATGTCCTAACTCGCACCAAGTCCCGTTCACCCATCACTCCTGTGCTCGCTGACCTACATTGGCTCCTGGTTAAGCAACGCCTCGATTTCAAAATTCTCATCCTTGTTTTCAAACCCTCCATGGCCTCACCCCTCCCTATCTCTGTAATCTCCTTCAGCCCCACAATCCCCCGAGATATCTGCGCTCCTCCAATTCTGCCCTCTTGAGGATCCCTGATTATAATCGCTCAACCATTGGAGGCCGCGCCTTCTGTTGCCTAGGCCCTAAGCTCTGGAATTCCCTGCCTAAACCTCTCCGCCTCTCTACCTCTCTTTCCTCCTTTAAGTTGCTCCTTAAAACCTACCTCTTTGACCAAGCTTTTGGTCACCTGCCCTAATTTATCCTTATGTGGCTCAGTGTCAAATTTTTTGGTCTTATAATACTCCTGTGAAGTGCCTTGGGACATTTTACTACATTAAAGGCGCTATATAAATACAAGTTGTTGTTGCTGTCAAGCCATGTAATGAGGCAGAGAAATAAGTCATAGAATGAATGAGGGAAGTGGCAGGCTTAAATAGGATATATGCATCAGCTTTAAGATTTCTGCTAAGGCAATGAAGATAGAAGAAATTCTCTTCTTTGCCTTGGAGATGGCATATCATCCATATTATCCGTTGCAGTGATGAACTTTTTTCTTTATCATTGAGAAGCCTAGATGAAAGGTCTATGGTGGAGCCTTAGTCCAACGTTGAAAACAGTTAGAGAGAAGATAAGGTAAACCAAAAAGTAGCGATTCTGTAAAATTTGGGTTTTAAAGCCTGATGAATTGTCAGAGAATACAAATATCGAGGAAGGTAAGGAGGTCAATATTTTGAGGTTCTAGGAAAGAATCTATTCGAGTTGGAGACAGTGTGATATGTCTTGATTTCAACACAGCAGAAATGCAGGGAATAATAAAAATAAAATCAGAAAAATCACAACCTTCTATGAGACATAGATCCAGAGTTGGATGATATTTCCCCAGTGGAAACTTAAGTGGAAAGTGGAGACAAAGCATCAACTGCATCTTACCTTCTTATGAACACTATGCATGTGACAACAGATGCAATTAAAAAAAGAACATAAGAACACAAGAAATAGGAGCAGGAGTAGGCCATTCGGCCCTTCGAGCCTGCTCCACCATTCAATGAGATCATGGCTGATCTTCTGCCTCAACTCCATTCACCAGCCCTATCGCCATATCCCTTGATGCCCTTACTAGTCAGAAATCTATCAACTTCTGTTTTGAATATACCCAATGACTGAGCCTCCACAGCCCTCTGGGGTAGAGAATTCCAAAGATTCACCACCCTCTGTGTGAAGAAATTTCTTCTCATCTCAGTCCTGAATGGCCTACCCTTTATCCTGAGGCTGTGGCCCCTGGTTCTAGACTCCCCAGCCAAGGGAAACATTCTCCCAGCATCCACCCTATCAAGCCCTGTAATAATTTTGTATGATTCAATGAGATCTCCTCTCATTCTTCTGAATTCAAGAGAATACAGGCCTAGTTTACTCAATCTCTTCTCATACGACAGTCCCGCCATCCCAGGAATCAATCTCGTGAACCTTCGTTGCACTCCCTCTATGGCAAGTATATCCTTCCTTAGGTAAGGAGACCAAAATTGTACACAGTACTCCAGGTGTGGTCTCACCAAGGCCCTGTATAATTGGAGTAAGACTTCTTTACTCCTGTACTCAAATCCTCTTGTAATGAAGGCCAGCATACCATTTGCCTTCCTAATGGCTTGCTGCACCTGCACATTCACTTTCAGTGACTCATGTATAAGTACACCCAGGTCCCTTTGAGCATCTGCATGCCCCAATCTTTCACCATTTAGGAAATACTCTGCCTTTCTGTTTTTTCTACCAAAGTGGATAACTTCACATTTATCACATTATATTCCAGCCTGTTGAGATCCCCTTGAAGCCTCTTCACATCCTCTTCACAACTGACACTGCCACCTAGCTTTGTATCATCAGCAAATTTGGAAATGTTACATTTAGTCCCCTCATCCAAATCATTGATATAGATTGTGAATAGCTGGGGCCCAAGCACCGATCCTTGCGGTACCCCACTGGTCACAGCCTGCCATCCTGAAAAAGACCCGTTTATCCCTACTCTTTGTTTTCTGTCTGTTAACCAATTCTCAATCCATGCTAGTATATTACCCCCAATTCCATGTGCCCTAATTTTGTTCACCAACCTCTTGTGTGGGACCTTATCGAAGGCCTTCTGAAAATCCAAATACACTACATCTACCAGTTCCCCTTTGTCTACTCCACTAGTTACATCCTCAAAGAACTCCAATAGGTTTGTCAAACAGGATTTCCCTTTCATAAATCCAAGTTGACTCTACCCAATCTTACTATTAGTTTCTAAGTGCCCAGTTATTGCATCCTTTATAATAGATTCCAGCATTTTCCCAACTACTGATGTGAGGCTAACAGGTCTGTGGTTCCCCGTTTTCTCTCTCCTTTCTTAAAAAGCGGGGTTACATTTGCTATCCTCCAATCTGCAGAAACCGTTACAGAATCTATAGAATTTTGGAAGATGACAACCAATGTGTCCACTATCCCAATGGCCACCTCTTTGAAAACCCTAGGATGTAGGTCACCTGGTCCTTGGGATTTATCGACTTTTAGTCCCATTAATTTTGCTAGTACTGTTTTTTTACTAATAATAATTTCTTTAAGTTCCTCATTCTCACCACACCCTTGGTTTTCTCCATTATAAATTCTCCCGTCTCTGGCTGTAAAGGACCTACATTTACTTTTGCCAGTCTTTTCCTTTTCATATACCTATAGAAGCTTTTACAATCCGTTTTTATATTTTTCGCTAGTTTGTGCTCATATTCCATTTTCCCTTTCTTTATCAATTTCTTGATCCCCCTTTGCAGATTTCTAAAAAGATCCCAATCCTCAGACTGACCACTTTTTCTGGCAACTTTATAAGCTTCCTCCTTTGACTTAATACTAGCTTTAATTTCTTTTGTTAGCCATGGTTGGATCACTTTTCCTTTGGGTTTTTATGCCCTAGAGGAATATATGTTTGCTGCAAATTATGCATTATTTCCTTGAATGTTAGCCATTGTATGTCCACCTTCATACCTTTGAGTGTAGTCTCCCAATCTACCTTGGCCAACTTGTCCCTCATATCCTTGTAGTTTCCTCTGTTTAGATTGAAGACCTTCGTTTCAGATTGGACTACATCACTCTCAAACTTAATGTAAAATTCAATCATATTATGGTCACTTGTTCCTAAAGGCCCCTTTACCAAGATTATTGATTAGCCCTTTCTCATTACACAGTACCAGATCCAGAATAGCCTGTTCCCTGGTTGGTTCCTCCACATACTGATCCAGGAAACCATCTCGCATGCATTCCAAGAATTCGTCCTCCACACCATTCGTGGTAATTTGATTTGCCCAGTCAATATGTAGATTAAAGTCCCCCATGATTACTGTATTGCCCTTGTTACATGCACTTCTAATTTCTTGATTGATACTGTGCCCTACATTACCATTACTGTTTGGTTGCCTATACACAACTCCCACCAATGTTTTCCGCTCTTTGCTGTTTCTTAGATCCACCCAAACTGATTCCAGTTCTACATCACGATCTGCTGAGCCAAGATCTTTTATCTCTACCATACCGATCTCATCCCTTATTAATAGCGCTACGCCACCTCCTTTTCCTTTTTGTCTGTCCTTCCTAAATGTTGAGTACCCTGGAACATTCAGTTCCCAGCTTTGGTTACCCTGCAACCATGTCTCTGTAATGGCAATTACATCATACCCATTTACTTCTATTAGTGCCATTAATTCATCCACCTTGTTGCGAATGCTACGTGCATCTACTTACCATAGACCACCCCTTTTGTTCTTTTATTCCTCCCCCCAGCCTCCCCCTTGCATTTTTATCTGATTAATTTCCTGCTCTTTTCTCAGTTCCGATGAAGGGTTTCGACCTGAAACGTTAACTCTGTTTCTCTCTCCACGGATGTTGCCTGGCCTGCTGAGTTTTTCCAGCGTTTTCTGTTGTTATTTTGCATTTACATAAAGTGCCTTCAACTTTGCCTGTTTAATATTTTTCTGCACTTTGACCCTCTTTACTGTTGGCCTTTGTTTCTGCTCCCTACTAGTTTTGCTGACTACTTTTCTAACTTGCACTTCCAGCTTTGTTTCTCTCCGTTCTGGGCCTACACTTAGGTTCCCAGCCCCCTGACAAACTAGATTAAATCCTTCCCAAAAACAGACAGGTGATCCCTATTCCCCCGCACCCAAAAAAGGACTACAGGTTATGGTAGAGATGTGTATCAACCTCCCAGATACCTGCAATGTAATTCAGTTTTTGGCCAGCGCATCTCTCAGGAGGACAATAGGTAGGATGCAAAGGAAAGCAAACATAAAAAGTCTTGACTTGGTTAATGTGTTTTCAAGGCAGGCCAAAGAAACATCAGTGATTGGAAACATGAGGAGGCTAGACAAAGGGGTGCAGATGAAATGGAAGGCAATAAGTAATTATTCTGAATGAAAACAGGAGGCAATAAGGACAGCATAAACAAACTGCTAGATCAGACAGCTCAGTAAGACCTTCCTCCAATCAGTACTTGTTAAGTATTGTTGGGTATTACTGGTGCAGAATGGCTGCTGTGTCTGCCTATACATTGGCCCAAAAATTCGTGAGGAAGCCTTCGTACGAGGGTAAGGCTTCCCCGCGATCTCTCACTGCGCGTTGGCTTTTTCAGTTCCAGCTCGCACGAACTTGATGTTCTGGACAGCTGCTGTGCTGGGCTTGCGTATCCCACAGGCGTAGTTAATTCGTGCGAGCTGTGGGATCACGTGACTCAGTTAGAGCCAATGGCAGCACACCATCTTCCATTCATAACTTTCACATAAGTGCTGTGAAAGCTATGAATACTATAGCCCCCCAAAAGAACAGCTAAACCTCAATTAAATTTAAAAAAAACCATCACATTAATAAAATAAGTATAGTTAAATAAATTAACTATTTTAAATAAAAAATTAATTTTTGAAAAAATTTAAAATCTTTTAAAAAGTTATAAAAATAAACTTACCTGTCTTTAAAGTCTCTAAAAAAGATATACCTGTTAAAAAAAATTCAAAATAATACTTAATTCACTACTTACCTTGTTAAAAGTGGGTCTTACTCCTCCTTTTTTTATGTGTAAAATCTTCCATACTTACCTGCGCGTTGAAACCACTAAGTGCACTACGTGCGCGCAGCCTGTAGCGCGCATGCGGTTCACCTAGGAACCGCCCCCTTTTCCATTCACCAAGTGCCGGTTTTCAGCGCATGCGCAGTGCATGCAGAAAACCGGCAATTGGTGACAGAATACGCGAGAGTACACAGTGCGTACTCTCGCGTATCAACACAAATTTTTGGGCATTATCTACTGCCCTTCAAAATATTATCCATTATATCAAGCTCTTTGAGGTGGTTCAACATGAGAGATGCTACCGACGTATAAGGATTATTATTTATTACTTTTTCAGCCTTTCTCTTTGATATAATGCTTCAAGGGCACCTTTCAGACTTGGTCTGGTAGTTGCATCTGCTGAATATAAAGACCCGTAACTTTTTTTTTAAGCTATTAGCGAATCTCCCATTTCCTACATTACAACAGTGACTGTGAAGGAATAAGCCATATAATCTATTTAGAAAAATATATTATCTTATGAAAGAATTCTGGCCTTGTTGAAACAGGACAAGTTGTTGACCCTGAATAAATAACCTTATTGAAACAGAAGGTGCATGGCTCTGAGAGGCTGACTTTTGGGAACAAAAACAACGGTCCACCCTGGATAAGCTGTTTTAATTTAAACTTTGTAAAGATGGTACATAAGATAAGGAATATCTGCCCTCGTAAAGATGACATAAAATAAGGGACACCTGCCCTTCACACCATTTTATATGGTGAACCAAGAACACCTGGAGCTGCGACAAGATTCTGGAATATTACAAGCTGATGTAGCAGTAAAGAATTGCAGAGGTCAGCAGAAAGATGAATAGGGATAATTGACTTGCTTCAGCAGAAATCTTAAAGGAAATACAACTGAAAAAGGGTATAAAGATTGAAGTCTCAAATGAGATAGCAGACTCGCTTTAATCGGGCAAAGCGATTCTCGACTACAGAGGCAGCTCTGTGGTCTTCAACTCTTTGTACCTCGGGGATCAAAGGTATTTGATAGATGGATATCCTGTATAGAAAACTTTAAGAACTGCAATACTGTAGCGAAGATAAGATTTAAAGTAAGATTCTCTGTTAATAATATTCATATTTTTTCTCTTTTTAGAACAGTTAACATTGCGATTGACTGATTCACCAACTGTAAATTGCATGTTGGTTCTTTTAATAAATCTCTATATTTTTTTAGAATTGTCTCACATAAGTCTTCTGTATCAAAAACTCACAAACTCAATCTCTGTACACTCTTTGGTGGAGAGGTACATGTCTGAGGGGAGTTTTCCGGACCCTCATAATATCCGGGACGTTACACTCTAGCTAAACTTATTAAAAGCGCTATCTGGAGGACGGTAACATACTCGGGTTATTCCTTTCCTTTAGGGAGAGATAGCCCGGACCTTTAGACCCAGTTAAGCGTCTTTAGGATTCGGCTACCTCAAACTTTAGTTGAAAGTGAACGTCTGAGGAATACGCCTGATCCGGGGTAGCCCTAAAGGGGCTAGGACTAGTAATTATCCCTTCATGACAACACCTCAAAAGTACTTCGTTGGCTGCAAAGCGATATGGGACGTTCTGAGGTCGTGAAAGGCGCTGTGGAAATGCAAGTCTTTCTTCTCTTACAGTTAGTTGGAGGGAATGGTGAGTAGTTAGTTGAGGTTGTTGTAACAGACCATAATGGTGGGTGGACTGAGTACACACCTGTGTACACACCTGTAGTTGGAGTTTGTAACTCACTGAGATTGTGGACTGGGGGTTGGCAAATCAGTGTGAGATGGTGGGTTGGGAGTATGCTTGGTGAATCAATGTGGGTGTTGGTCAGGGAGGGGAGGGGTGGTGGGTGGGTAGGGCTGCTTAAATCACCCTGAAACCAGTTGTGTTATTTTAAGACAAATGGGTCACCGCCAGCATTAAATAACATCAATGGGTAATCCCAGGCGTACGGGCAGGCAGGGGTGGGGTGTTGTTGGTAAATGGCTATGAGGTTAAGAACATAAGAAATAGGAGCAGGAGTCGGCCATAAGGCCCCTCGAGCCTGCTCCGCCATTCAATGAGATCCTGGCTGATCTTTGACCTCAACTCCACTTTCTCGCCCGACCCCCATATCCCTTGATTCCCCTAGAGTCGAAAAAATTATCTGTCTCAGCCTTGAATAGACGAAATGACTGAGCATCCACAGCCCTTTGGGGTAGAGAATTCCAGAGATTCACAACCCTCTGAGAGAAGAAATTCCTCCACATCTCGGTCTTAAATGGCCGATCCCTTATCCTGAGACTGTGACCCCTAGTTCTAGACTCTCCAGCCAGGGGAAACAACCTCTCAGCATCTACCCTGTCAAGCCCCCTCAGAATCTTATATGTTTCAATGAGATCACCTCTCATTCTTCTAAACTCCAAAGAGTATAGGGCCCAATCTACTCAATCCCTCCTCATGGGACAAATCTATCATATCAGGAATCAATGGGCATTGGGAGCAATGCTAAATGTCTGTGGGCCGGGAGAGGCTGAGATTAGACCAATTGGATCACGTCTTGCTCAGAAGTATGACGAGGAGCTGGAAGAAAATTGCTACCTTGATAACTCTGGGAGTTTACCCAATGGTAAGTTAAACCAAACAGACCATTAAAGTCCCAGGATTTACCTGTGCCAAGATGGCTCAAAAGCTCATCTTATTCAGCCAATAAGTAGTTACTCTGAATGAAAAAGGAGGCAATAAGGACAAAATGAACACACTGTTAGATCAGGCAGCTCAGTAAGAACTTTCTCCAATCAGTTCTTGTTCAGCATTGTTGGGTATTACTGGCACCATAGCCGTCATCGAACTCGACGGTGGCAGGAGGTGCCTCAGTGTCCCTGAGTTAGGCAGGGGACAAAATTGGGACAGCGTCCCTTTCTGCTGCTGGTTGTCCTGCTGAAGGTGCGTGTACGTGGACAAGTGTAGGCTGGTGGAGGACAGCACTGAGCTGGGCTGTGATGCTCCCTGTGGTTGGGCGGCCTGCCAACTCTCACCTTTAAGGCTCATTTGTGGAAAGAATGGAACGGCAGAGCACTGGTTATATTACTGGACTGGTAATCCAGAGGTTAAAAATAGAAAATGCTGGGAAATACTCAGCAGGTCAGGCAGCACCTGTGGAGAGGGAAACAGAGTTTACGTTTCAGATCGATGACCCTTCCGTCAGAACAGATGCTGCCTGACCTGCCGAGTATTTCCAGCATTTTCTGTTTTTATTTCAGATTTCCAGCATCCGCAGTATTTTGCTTTTGTGTTGTGGTAATCCAGAGGCTTGGGATAATAAGCCAGAGGGACCATGAAACTGTCAGATTGCTACAAAAACCCAACTGGTTCACTGATGTCGTTTAGGGAAGGAAACCTGCCGTCCTTACCCGGTCTGGCCTCTATGTGACTCCAGACCCACAGCAATGTGGTTGACTCTTAACAGCCCCTCTGAGGTGGCCGAGCAAGCCACTCAGTTGTATCAAAGCTCTGCCAGTGATTCAAGAAGGCGGCCCACCACCACCTTCTCAGGGCAACTAGCGATGGGCAATAAATGCCAGCCTTGCCAGCAACGCACGCTTCCCAAGAGCGAATTTTAAAAAAATTGGCACTTGGGTGAGATAACAGAGGGCAACTTGACAGCATGGAACCATAAGGAGGCAACATCAATAAGCGAGGGTAAGGAGAAATATTTTATGTTTTAAAAAGAAGCAATTTGAATCAACAGCAAATCAGTCTGTAGAATAGTTCTATGTAAATCAACAGAGACAGTGAAATAGAGAGAGAGAACGAGAGGAAGAGAGAGCAAGAAAGAGAGAGATACAGAGAAAGAGAGAGTGAGGGAGCAACAAAGAGAGAGAGAAACAGCGAGAGAGAGAGAGGGAGCAACAGAGAGAGAGAAACAGACAGAGAGGGGGCAACAGAGAGAGAGAAACAGAGGGAGAGAGAAAGAGAAAGGGAGCAACAAAGAGAGAGAGAGTGAGAGAGAAAGAAAGAGAGGGAGCAACAAAGAGAGAGGGAGAAACAGAGAGAGACAGAGAAAGAGAAAGAGAGAGAGAGGGGGAGCAACAGAGAGAGAGAAACAGAGAGAGAGAGAGAAAGAGAGAGGGAGTAACAAAGAGAGAAAGAGCGAGAGCGAGAAAGAGAGAGGGAGCAAGAAAGAGAGAGAGAAACAGAGAGACAGAGAAAGAGAGAGAAAGAGAGAGAGGGAACAACAGAGAGAGAGAGAAACAGAGAGAGAGAGAGAGACTGAAACGCAGAGACAGAGATAAATGATTTATTTTTGGCTCAGTCTGTGGAAACGTCGTATTTCAGTTGGCAGGCTATGTTGTACGGACGTGTCTAATACATTTTCCAGTGATAATATTATACTCAATTATAGCAGCTGACACTCATTATTATTACAGCATTAAACATGGCGTTGCATGGTTACTCACAAGGCTTACTTAACATCTGGTCTGCAGCTGCAGTAAAGCCATTAACTGGTCGTCTAATGATTAAGAAATTACACTGATAATAAGTAAAAATTATATTTTTGTGATATTAGGGTAAAGAAGCTTAGTATATTTCCTCAGTGCACTATTATGAAGGAAATGGGTTAATGTCTCATTTAAATTAGTGGACAGGGGAATGTCACACAAATAGGCTAAATGAATGTAAGCTAATACTTTAAAACAAGAATTTCAAAGCTCTGGAGAGACTAACCAGAGTGCTCTCACAGACCTTTCACTCTAACATGCTTTGACACACACACTCCTCATATATGGGTGTCAGCCGTGGCTGGGTGAGCAGCACTCTCGGCTCTGGGGTGAGAAGGCTGTGGGCTCAAGCCCCACTCCAGCGACTCGAGCACCTAACCTAGGGCTGAAACTCCCAGTGCAGCGCTGAGGGAGGGCGCTGCACTGTCGGGGGTGGGGGGGGGGGGGGTGCTGTCTTTCGGATGAGGCTTTAAATCGAGGCTCCGTCTGCCCTTCTCAGGTGGATCTGAAAGATAGCATGACACTATTCTCTCCGGTGTCCGGGCCAACATTTATCCCTCAACTAAAAACAGAAAATCTGGCCGTTATCGCTGTTTGTGGGAGCTTGCTGTGTGCAAGTAGGCGGCTGCGCTTCCTACATTGGCTATGAAGTACTTCGGGATGTCCAGAGGGTATGAAAAGCACTGTATAAAATGCCAGTCCTTTCTTGCCTTGACAAGCTCAAAAAAATTCACCAGAGAAAAAATGTTTTTAAAAGAAAGATTAGATAGCTGAGAGACCAACTGTCTCAGTAATGAAAGCTGTAACCTAATATAAGCTGAGAGCGGGTTCTGTGTGTTCTGGGAGTGCTGCCTGCTATGTACTAAGCTTTTAGTTTTGATCAAATATATATGCTCTCCCAGCTAAATGCATTCATAGACATACGCATCGGCTTGCTTTGTGACCAAGCTAATTTGACATAAAAGCCATACTCTTCTGCAGGATAATGTATTTTGTTCTGCTTAGAACATCCTTAAAAGCATCCGTAAGGAAAAAAACCCAGAAAAATTAAGTTGAATGCATTTTTTTTTAACAATCCCACCCCACAAAGTGCTCACAACAGGCCAAAGGCTTGTCATCAGCTGACAAAGCCACTTTATTCAACCAATGCCATCTTCTCAAGTCTGTCCTTTCAAGGAGCTAGATTTTGAAAGCAAATTTAAATTATATGTTATTTTTTTAACATTCTATCATCTTCGCAGATGGGCGTCCTTTCAACAAAAATAAAGTACTTTGGTTCTGAAAAGATAAAAGCCTGTTGTAATTGGAAGTTTTGTGAAGCCGGGCTTTCCCAGGGTTCACTCATTCATGCAAGGTTCTGCATCCATTTAGTTACAGTAAAATATATAGCTGTGAACTTTCTGTAGCTGTACTATATAGTACACAATGTTAAGATGGATGAGCTGAGGGGAGTGTGGCAGGGAGAGGGGGCTGGGAGAGGGGGCAGGGAGAGGGGGCAGGGAGAGGGGGCTGGGAGAGGGGGCAGGGAGAGGGGGCTGGGAGAGGGGGCTGGGAGAGGGGGCAGGGAGAGGGGGCAGGGAGAGGGGGCTGGGAGAGGGGGCTGGAAGAGGGGGCAGGGAGAGGGGGCAGGGAGAGGGGGCTGGGAGAGGGGACAGGGAGAGGGGGCAGGGAGAGGGGGCAGGGAGAGGGGGCTGGGAGAGGGGGCAGGGAGAGGGGGCAGGGAGAGGGGGCAGGGAGAGGGGGCTGGCTGCAGGGGCTGGGAGAGGGGGCAGGGTGCGGGGGCTGGGAGAGGGAGCAGGAGCAGAGCGTAATTAGGCTTTGATGAAGAAATAATTTATTTCCATCGCACTCTACCCCACCCCACCTCACCCACAAAACTACAAAAGCTGTCAGAAATATGCAACAACTTAGTATTTATATAGCGCCTTTAACATAGTAAAACGTCCCAAGGCGCTTCACAGGAGAGATTATCAGACAAAATTTGACACCGAGTCACATAAGGAGATATTAGGACAGGTGACCAAAAGCTTGGTCAAAGAGGTAGGTTTTAAGGAGCGTCTTAAAGGAGGAGAGAGAGGTAGAGCGGCAGAAAGGTTTAGGGAGGGAATTCCGAGCTCAGGGCTGAGGCAGTTGAAGGCACGGCTGCCAATGGTGGAGCGATTAGAATTGAGGGATGTGCAAGAGGCCAGAATTGGAGGAGTGCAGATATCTCGGAGGGTTGTAGGGCTGGAGGAGGTTACAGAGATTAGGAGAGGGGCGAGACCATGGATGGATTTGAAAACGAGGACGAGAATTTTTAAAGTCAAGGCTGAAAGACCAACTTCCCCTAGGGTAAGCGAGACAACTTTTAAGGGCTCATTGTCCGACTTCGCAAATACCGGCAAGCCAGCTTTGCTTGTCAGGAGGACATATAGGACATTTGGTCGTGCAAATAATGTAAAATAATGGCTGGAAATTCATGTGCAAGGCCTGCCCAAGATCCTGACAATCGCTTTTGGGGGATGAGGCTCCCCAACCGTCAGATTGGAGGGGGTAACTTACACCCCCTATTTCCGTCTATGACAATTCCGTTTCGTCTTTGACCAGGAATAGTGACTTACTGGCGATGGTGTTGGGTTTTGGCGGCATGGTGAACTCGTAGAAGGTTGGCTCGGAGGTGCCCAACTGGTTAACGGCCGTGATCTGCACTTCGTACCGCATGTCCCATTGCAGCTCCTCCAGGATGATGGAGTCTTTGCTTCCCTGTGCTATCTTCTGCACCCATTCCTCTTCCTTGTCTTTCTGTAGGTAGGTAGGTGAGAGATATCTGTAAGCATTGTACCACAACAAGTATCCTCTTCAGAGTTTCGCTTTCAATCGAGCTATTTCTATTACAACGTACAGTAGTGACACACAGTGCAGTACTGAGGGAGTGCTGTATTGTTGCGATTGCTGTTTTCCAGATGAGATGTTACACAGAATTACACAGCAGTATACAGCACAGAAACAGGCCATTCAGCCCAACTGGTCTATGCCGTTTGTTTATGCTCCACACGAGCCTCCTCCCACCCCTCTTGAACTAACTCTATCAGCATATCCTTCGATTGCTTTCTAGCTTAGCCTTAAATGCATCTCTGCTATTCGCCTCAACCACTCCCTGTGGCAGCGAGTTCCACATTCTCACCACTCTCTGGGTGAAGAAGTTTCCCCTGAATTCCCTATTGGATTTATTAGTCACCATCCTATAGTTGTGTCCTCCAGTCTTGGTCTCCCCCAAGGTTCAAGGAGAGGGCCCGCCATCACCTTCTGAAGGGCAGCTAGGGATGGGCAGTAAATGGGGCTTTGCCAGCGACGTTCACTTCCTGAGAACAGATCAAAAAAATTTAAACAGCTGACAACCCCAATCAGAATTTGAAGCACCTGATGATATCATTCCTTTTGCTGCAGCTGATAGGCTACTTTCCCCGATCGAAACCCACATAGGGCATTCGATCTGCTGCCAACACAACCATCAGAGCAAATTTTTGCAATCCAATTGGTTGAAAAAAGACCTTTGGAGCCCCCTTTCAGCCAATCGGAGATAGATTTCAAGTAAAGTGGCCTTGGCTCTGAGAATGAACGGGGTGGGTGTTGGGGAGTCGGAGTAAAACAGGCACATTTAGAGCGTATCGACAGGAAGCTAAGAAACCAGACTAATTATAAGGGCAGGAGTGTTACACCATGTAAAAGCACAGGTCAGATGCTCTGGGGGTGGTGGGGGGGGGGGGTGGGGGGGGGCGGTGAGGCTGCGTGTCAGTGGCCTGTCCCTTTAAGTCCAGGAAACCTAATTACTGTCTGGAGCCGAACCTTGAGGTCAATTAACGGCTAAGCACATCGTGCGCTGAATTGGGGAGCGTAGATTCTGTGCTCTCTCCCTCCCCCTTCAAGGTTAGAAACGAGTGGCTTTCTTTCTGTTCTTACACGCGTGACGCTCAAAGTGTGAACGCTGCATCTCGAAGCTTTCATGTACGTACTTAGATTGTAATTGTCACCAGTGTACGGGAAAAATTGGAACCCAGTTCGACAATTCACCCGTAAAAGATCCTCTGGCACTTTTTCGAAGAAGAGCAGGAGAGTTCTCCCTGGTTTCCTGGCAAGTAAGTATCCCTCAAACAACATCACTAAAACAGATTATCACATTGCTGTTTGTGCGAGCTTGCTGAGCACAAATTGGCTGCCGTGTTTCCTACATTACAACAGCGACTACACTTCAAAAAGTGCTTCATTCACTGTAAAGTGCTCTGGGACGTCCTGAGGTCATGAAGTGCGCTGTAGAAATGCAAGTCTTACTTTCTTTTCTTTTTTAAACGTAGAGCACTCCAGCCCCAACTCACTGGAGGATTAATTTTAATCTCCACCACCGGCAGCCTTTTCATTTTATCGATAAATAAAAATAAATTGCACATATGTAAGATATCTTTCTCTAATGCACCCCATCAGGCATAGTAACAGAAACACTCCATAAAATCAAATCAATCGGTGCAGCACCCTTGACCTCAATCTTGTTTGGAACGAATAAAGATAAATAAATCATACCCCCTGTACAACCTAAGGACAACGCAATATCTCAAAGGAATCACAAAGCAGCCGCAGCCGTAACACTTTACAAGGCTGCTGCAAAAGGCTGTTGTTCTTGCTGTGCAATCGCTCATGTGTTACTGCCTGTGGAGGGGGATTATCAAAGAATGGATAGAGCCAGGGGGGACGGGGGGATGTATTTGGTCGCCGCCACAAACTCTGTTCCCCAGCTACCGACTCCATCCCCTCTCCCAGGCCACTGTCTGAGGCTGAACCACATCGTTCACAGCACTGGCGTCCTATTTGACCCTGAACTGAGCTTCCGCCCACATATCCGCGCCATCACCAAGACCTACTTCCACCTCCGTAACATTGCCCGTCTCCGCCCCTGCCTCAGCTCATCTACTGCTGATGCCCTCATCCGTGCCTTTGTTACCTCTAGACGTGACTATTCCAATGCTCTCCTTGCCAATCTCTCGCCTTGCTCCCTCTCGGGCTCATCCAAAACTCTGCTGCCCGTGTCCTAACTCTCACCAAGACCTGTTCACCCATCACCCCTGTGCTCGCTGTCCTACATTGGCTCCCAGTCCGGCAATGCCCCGATTTAAAAATTCTCATCCTTGTTTTCAACCTCCATGGCCTCCCTCCTCCCTATCTCTGTAACCTCCTCCAGCCCCACAACCAACGTCTTCTCCAAGCTGCGTGGCCACGCAGCCCGGGACCAGCTTTTTCAATGTTAATTTTCACCCATGTGCGAAACTGTGAATGGGCCATGCAGTCCTTTAACAGTTTGGCTAACTCGGCAAATTTGGGAATAAACGAGCGCTGATATCCCACCAGGCCCAGGAAGGAGCCAAGTGTGGTTTTGGATGCGGGTTTTGGAGTATCCCTGTTCGGACGGAGGATCAGTATAAGTTTGCCTTGACCTTTGAAGATCAAAGTTATACATGGACGGGTTTGCCTCAAGGCTTTCACAACGCCCCGTCTATATTCCACAAACGGATGGCTCAGGCACTGATACCTTTCTCGAGACCTGACTGTCTACTGCAGTATGTCGACGACCTTTTGCTTGCAATGCCTGACAAACAGACTCGTATTGAACTAATGGAAGAACTATTAGACATTCTCCTGAAAGTTGGACTGAAAATTAATCCCAAAATGGCACAATTGTTACAGCCAAAGGTGGCATTTATAGGGATTACTGTGGGACCAAAGGGGCTCAGTCTGGACCAGCATAAGATTGATGTGATTCAGTGTTTACCATTGCCCGCATCCAAAACCGCACTTCGCTTCTTCCTGGGCCTAGTGGGATATCAGTGCCCGTTTATGTTAAAGGGCGAAGAGGACTCTGTGGCCCGTGACTGGACAACCGAACATAGTATGGCCATGTCCCTCCTTAAGACTGCCATTATGCAGGCCACATGCCTGACACGTCCTGACCGGGACAAGCCCTTCCACCTGGAGGTGGGATCCACCGATCAGAGTCTTGCTGCCGTTCTGTGCCAGAAGGTACATGATAAACTTATGCCAATTGCATACGCCTCTTGCATTTTGACTGGCGTGGAGAAGAATTACACTCTGTGTGAGCGACATCTGCTGGCCACTTTTTGGGTGGTCAAACACGTCACATTTATTACCGGTTTAAACAAAACGATCATCCATAGCCCCCACACCCCCTTGAATCTTCTACTCAAACTAGGGGACACTTTGGTCTCCTCCGCTCGACTCAGTCATTGGACTCTTCTGTTAATGCAGAGAGATTTGGAAATAACGCCAAAGCAGGCAACCCTACTACCCCAGCTCCTGCTGTATGAGGGGGGGAGCCATGAATGCCCCCTTCTACCACTGGAGTTCAACCGTCACCCCGTCTCTCCTACTCCACTAAGTGATGCCCAGGACGTCTACATTGATGGATCAATGATGGAAAGCCCCTTACTGGATTTGCAGTAGTTATGCCTGACCGAAAACTCACATATAGATGCATTCCCCACTCTGCCCAATATGCTGAAGTTGCAGCCCTGGTGACAGCGATCCAAATTACTCAAGTCATACTTGTTAATGTCTGGTCAGATAGTGCCTATGCGATTAACACTTTGCTATCTTTGCCGCTGTATGCTCGGAATAATCTTTGTACTGTCGATGGCAAGACCCTGCTCCATGCAGACCACTTTGCTTCCCTTTAAATTCACGATCAGCCCCTGTCTATGTTGGTAAGGTGAAGTCCCACTCACGTTCTTCGGACGTACACACCCAGGGTAACTCACAGGGAGATCGTGCTGCCAAGGCCGCCGCCGTTAACGGTAACCTCTGGCAAGCCCCTACCCGTCCCTTAAGATCAGTCTCGAGTATCCAAGGTGGGGACATCGACTTCCCCTCCCTCCAGGCCAGTTATTTCCCCTATACAGTTGTTATTGCATGGCATCAGAATGGATGTCCCTTACCCCAGCCCACACCATGGGCTGCGGACACACAATTGGCTCCGAATCAGTCTGGGAAAGCTGCCCCCTGTTAATGTACAATCCCCGCTTGTGATGGTTATCCTCCAATCTCCCAGTTGTCTGTGTTCCCCCATCCATGGCACCCGAAATTTTTGATCTCCTCCACTCACACCCGGTAGGAGGACACTATTCAGCTGTTGTAACCGTTCAGAAGCTACGCAAATTTGCATAGTGTCCCGATTGTGTGACGAATGTTACTCATAGGGTGAATTATTGCCTGCCCTGTTTACAGCACAATCCAAGTGCCCACACTAATCAGGCACTGTTGCGTAGTCCCCCTCCTCCCGATGGGCTGTGGACCCACCTTCAAATTGATTTTATAGGACCCTTACCTGCAGGACCTTCTGGTTTGAGGTATTGTCTGGTTATAGTTGATAAATTTACTAAATGGATGGAGGCTTTTCCATGTAAAACGAACACCGCATTGACAGCAGCTCGCCTTTTATTGGGTGAGGTGATCTGCAGGTGGGGAGTGCCAATAGCAAACAGGGATCACACTTTACCGTCCAAATTTTTACCGAACTACAACGGATAATGGGTATCTCACACAAACTTCACATCTCCCATCACCCACAATCATCTGGAGTGGTGGAAAGAGGAAACCGAACTCTGAGAACTATGTTAAACAAATTTTGTGCAGATCACCCCACCAAATGGTGCAGTGTGTTGCCAATGTGTCTAATGGCTATTAGATCCACCCCGCATAGCACAACGGGAACCTCATCCGACCAGGCTATGACCGGGTGACTAATGCGAATGCCAGCCCATCTGTTAACCCCTTCAGCCACACCCTTAGTACAAGGAATTGCCAAACAAAAATGGCTTGAAACGGTGGCTAGAGAACATAGAACAAACTAACATGTTTGTAGCTACACAAACAGGCAAATCAAAAAACCAGGCAAAGAAATATTTCGACAAGAAGGTCCGACCTTGTACTAAACTTTGGTTCGAAGCAATGTTGCTTCTTCCCATAGTTTAGTACCATTACAACAAATGGGAACTAAACTTTGGGAAGAAGCAACATTGCTTCGAACCAAAGTGGAAGGGCCCCGTCCCGATTATTGACAGGGCCAGTCCCTCGGTCTATCTGGTGCAATTCCCTAAGAAAAAAGGGAGGACCAAGGTGGCTAAATGGTACCATATCAATCAGTTGAAAACTGTGAAACAGTAAATATTGCAGAACCAGTTAAGAATGATAACAAAACATGTGACATGCTGCATCAGTCATTGAACCCTTCTGCTGGGGGTCATCATATACATAAGACACTTGAATGCCTCTCCAACCTCTACAGACCTGGTCGAGTACTACAGTCAAACCAACAATGAGGGTATATCATGTCGAATCAGTAGGATCTATGGAAGGGAAAGTACACAGACAATATGAAGAATATCCACACTACTTACTTAAGCAAGGCGTGACCTGGAAGGCCCCTAATCAGGATTGTTGCACAAACAATAGGGGATCCTGGATTTGTAGGTGTGATAGTCTGGAGCCAGGGATACCAGCATGCGGGTTCACAGTAGATAGCGAATCGCCTGCTTGTACCATCCAAGTACAAACATGGGGGGCCAATCAGACTCGAAGTGGTTACATAGGCCAGGGACGATATTGTGTGACCACTTCCGCATCCCCGATATACACATGGCCTAGACATCTGCCGGGTCAGATGGCCAACCTTCTGTTTGAAACCTAGCGAGGTGACTAGGATAGGGGACGCTTATTTGATTCCAGTAAGAACTCACAATGTAACTCAAACACAAGTCAACATCACTATGCAGAAGGAGGCCCTAGAGGCAATAGTAAAATTTGGACATCCGATTCCACCATTATCTCTCAGTTTAAAATCCATCATTGAAAGAAGTAGTACCTCCCAGAAACATTTGGTTAAGATGCAGCAAGATAATACCCAAGTTGAGAAAGCGATAAGTGAATTAGGGGACCACGAGTAGTGGGAAGTAGCATATAATGTCAGCCAGCATCCCTGGGCACGCATGATATCAGCAGGCCCAGTGATTGCCCAGTGTCTGGTCCTAATAGTCCTTATTATGAGGTCTTGCTATTTGAAACATCTGACCCACCCAATTGAACCATCGACCTAACAATTTAGAGCTGGCACGATGGATGCAAAATCGAAAATGAGAGGTCGAAATAGAGTTTTCTCCCTCTCAAGGTGGGGAGTTTGTTAGAAATTAGGGTATCCAAAATATATGGGGTTATGCGAATGAAACTGTGACGTGAATAAGACTGTGCTTACATGACTGTATTAGAACTTGAGACAAAAAGGGCTGGATTTTGATACTGGGGCGGGTTGGGGTCGTGTCATCCACTTTTCGTGTTATCCACCCGACTGCAATTGGATGTGGGAGATTGATGCGATTTTCACCTAATTGGGCAATTGAGTTCCAGCATGTGGGAACCCATGACCCAATTAGTGTTTTCAGTCTGAAAGTCGCCTCTGATGATGTCATCATTGCTGCTGCATTGAAGGTCTGCAAAGACTGCCTGGCCTTTGCTGTGAGAGGACCTGGATGCAAAATGAGCTGCAGCAGCCCTAAGTCTGCTCCCAGATATTTTTGCACCACCACTCCCAGATATGTCATCCATCCATCCATCCATCCATCCAGCCAAATGTGCTCCTGCCAGGTTTCACATTCGTGGTTCAGAACAGGCGTGCTTCATGTAGAAAAAGGGTTAAAATCACAAAGGCCTTTCAAAATGGCATTATAGAGGCAATTTAGTGCTTGTTAAGGGCCTTAACAGCCTATCCCGCCTCTAAGAGGCGGGACAGAGTCGGGACCAGCAGACACGATTTAATGAAAATTGCGTGGAGGCGGGATGAAGGCAGGCTTGTGCCCGCCCGCCAGTTTTCGCAATTTTAACCCCCCACATGCCTCCAAACCCACCTCCACGGATCAATGAAAATCCAGCCCAAAGTCTCTTCAGACTAGTATTAGAATAACTAGATAGATGCTTAGAATCTGCTTGTGTTTTGGTTCTCTGTGAATGTTATAGCATTTCACACTGTGACGGATATATATATTCTTGTTTCCAAGCTAGCTAGCTGCTGTTTGTAAGTTAGGATTTTGACTTTGTTTAACAAAACTGCTTTAAAATGCGTAAGTGTGTGAGAATAGAATAGATGATATCTTTGGGAATTTAATAATTCATTCCATGGTACAACAGTTTGATAATGGAATGACATAGTTAGTTTTGCACAGCTAAAGTTGAACATAAATAACTGATAACAAGCAGCTACCAACATCAAAACATCTGAAGGTCAAGAATGGCAAGTCTGACTCCAAACTCCGAGGTGTGATAAAAGGCAGTCAGAAAGATTAACTGTAGTCGTCTAACATTGTACGCTGCACAGGCATTGTTCTCTGTCTATATAGGCTTTGCCGATTCGTATTCCTTCACTTCACCTGACGAAGGGGCAGCAGCTCCGAAAGCTTGTGATTTCAAATAAAACTGTTGGACTATAACCTGGTGTTGTGCGACTTCTCACTTGACTCCAAACTTGGGGAGGGTTTCCCTCTGAGAGTTGAGACAAAGAACTCGCCGTGCCATTGGGCACCTTGGTTTAGGAAGAGCCCTTACAGGTCAGATAGTCCTGGCCATATTGTACATCAGGCCTACCCCTAAAAAGGGAATAAAAGCAAGACCCTAAAAGTTCTTAGCACAGACGGTGGAGGGGAGAGCTATACAAGAGTGAGACTGGTCTAACACTCTTCCGGGAACGGACTCAACCCATTCTTGGAGGTTCTAGACGAGAGGGAGAATGGCCGCAAGCCGGAGAACTGTTCGCGCACGCCAGCCGTCTGTCCGATCGGGACCGGTACCAGCTGCTTGTCACGGTCGTATGTTTTTGCTGTATAACTAGTGTATTATATTCCTTCTTAAACTCTGATTAAACACAATATTCCCACCATATTGGTTTGCAATTGATCCTGAATATTTGAAAGACTAGAGATAAGCTAATATTAACAAATTGGCTAATTTCAACAAGACCTCTACTGAAAATTGTATCAAGCAGGCCTTGAGCGTCAATGGGCCCATCGAGGTCCCCTTCCCCAACCCTCACAGTCCCCCACCCCGATCCACCACCGATTTTCAACTCCCTGTTGCCTGTTTTTCAGACAAGAAACCGATAGATGACATTTGAATATCGTCCCACTATATGTCTCAGAACCGGATTGCACAATGTATTTACCAATCGAGTCATCCCTGGCCAGGGGGGGGGAAGGAAACAAAGACTTTTTTCAAATGCAGGAGCTCGGACCGGATTGACATCAATGGAGGTTCAGCTCCTTGCCTCGGCAGAAATAGCTGCGTGGTGCTGAGGGAACTTGGGAAGGCTAAAGCCTCTTAGGTCCCTGCAATATGGGCTAATGCATCTGAAAAGATACCTTCCATGTGCAAAGTGGATCTAATATTTAAATCTCCCAGGAGATTTGCAATGAATGTCATTCCATCTATTTTGCTCGCAGGCAGATTTGAAGCTTTTCTAAGCTGTAGCTCCGGAATGCTGAGTAGGACAACGTGTGTGAGAAATGTAGAACTGTGCTGGTTACAATTTGTACCCGTCCAACGGCTCATACAGAAATCACCACTCTATGTAATTTCAGGGGAGTAGGGTGGGGGGAGGGGGGACATTGCAAAATGGGTGCACAAGTCCGTCCCTTTTCTTCACCCCCTCGGGTAATGCCTGAAGTGGCACTAGTAAGTCTCTGAGTTGCTCACTCCTATTTTCATTACGGTCTGTGGAGTAACTTCTGAAAAGCCATATAAAGAAGAGACTTGCGTTTCTACAGCGCCTTTCACGACCACCGGACGTCCCAAAGCGCCATACAGCCAATGAAGCACTTTTTGAAGTGCGGTCACTGTTGTGATGTAGGAAACGCAGCAGACAATTTTGCGCACAGCAAGCTCCCACAAACTGCAATGTGATAATGACCAGATAATCTGTTTTTAGTGATGTTGATTGAGGGATAAATATTGATCAGGAGAATTCCCCTGCTCTTCTTCAAAATAGTGCCGTGGGATCTTTTATGTCCACCTGAGAGGGCCGACGGGGCTGAATGGCCTGTTTCTGTGCTGTAAATTCTTTGTAATTCTATGTAAATAACCTTTTTAGTAAGAAAGCACCATTACTATATAATCTTATTGGTAAGAAAGCATTACAGACAGTGCTGCCAGTGTTCAGTAAAGATGCTACTGTTGCATAATTAACCTTATTAGCTTCGGTTCATTTAGCTGGCAAAGTGTTCCACATTAGCAACTGACTCAGACATCTCCGGGCTCATTAGCCCAACATCAGCGATAGGTAAAACAATGGAAACTCTTTGAAGAAGTGAGGCTGGAGGAATATGTGTACACCAGTAACTCAGTAAAAGACAACAAGCATGGATTTAGCCAGGGTAAATCCTGTCTGGCAAATCTCCATAACTTCTCTGAGGATGTTAAAAGCTAAAGTGGAGAATGGAACTTGCTATTAAAGAGTTGATTTGTACTTTAAGAAAGCTTACGGTGTCAGCTGTGGCTTAGTGGTAGCACTTCCCACCTTTGAGTCAGGTCATGGGTTCAAGTCCCACTCCAGACACATGAGCAAATAATCTAGACTGACACTCCAGTGCAGTACTGAGGGAGTGCTGCACAGTCGCAGGTGCCGTCTTTCAGATGAGATGTTAAACCGAGGCCCCGTCTGCTCTCTCAGGTGGATGTAAAAGATCCCATGGCACTTTTTCGAAGAAGAGCAGTGGAGTTCTTCCCGGTGTCCTGTCCAATATTTATAAAGAAAAAAGAAAGACTTGCATTTATATAGCGCCTTTCACGACCACCGGACGTCTCAAAGCGCTTTACAGCCAATGAAGTACTTTTTGAAGTGGAGTCACTGTTGTAATGTGGGGAAACGCAGCAGCCAATTTGCACACAGCAAGCTCCCACAAACAGCAATGTGATAATGACCAGAGAACCTGTTTTAGTGATGTTGGTTGAGGGATAAATATTGGCCCCAGGACACTGGGGAGAACTCCCCCTGCTCTTCTTCAAAATAGTGGCCATGGGATCTTTTAGGTCCACCTGAGTGAGCAGACGGGGCCTCGGTTTAACGTCTCATCCGAAACACGGCACCTCCGACAGTGCAGCACTCCCACAGCACTGCACTGGAGTGGAGTGTCAGCCTGGATTTATGTGCTCAAGTCCCTGGAGTAGGACTTGAATCCTACAACCTTCTGACTCAGAGGCAAGTGTGCTACCACTGAGCCATAGCTGATCCCTCAATCAGCACCACTAAAAGAAATTATCTGGTTATTATCACAATGCTGTTTGTGGGAGCTTGCTGTGTGCAAATTGGCTGCTGTGTTTCCTATATTACAACAGTAACCGCACTTCAGAAGTACTTCATTGGCTGTAAAAGCTTTGGGATGTACTGAGTATGTGAATGGCGCTGTAGAAATGCAAGTCTTCTTTTTCTTTCTTTTGACAGAGTTGTCCATGAAAGGCTTCAAGTTAAACTGAAAGCCACAAGAATTTTGGGTAGAAGCTGGATAAGGAGCTGTTTAAACAACAGGAGGTGGAGAGTATTCATCAGAGGTGTAATGATAGATGTGGGAGTAGAGTTGAGTAGATTCCCACAGGAATTGGTGCTTTTCCCCCTCCTGTACCCAACTTTAATTTACAACCTGGATAACAAAGCCCAATGTAAGCTTGCTACGTTTGCTGAGGATACTAACATTGGAATAGCAGTAGGGATAAAGGATGCAGGAACAGGCTTTCACAAAGATTTAGACTGGACATGCAGTTTGATAAATGAAAGGTAGATCAATACTATATATTTGACATTGGTGAAAAACTATGAATGATAAAGATTAAAAAAATGGGTGGAATTGAATTATCGCCGGGAGACTTAGTAAAGGACATTGGGGGTCGATCTTGACTTTGTGCGCTAGTGTAAAACGGGTCATTGAAGTGAACTGAAATAAAAAACCAGGAGAGATGTAAAACGGGCTGCCGACACACTTTTACACGATCGCACAAAGACAATTTCTACCCCATTGACAGTAGTGTCGTCACTTTTAAAGTCTAGACAATGTAATGAAGCGACTAAACAACTGATAGGAAACTTGCAAAGCAGCCAGAAGTGCACAGAGGTTAAGACTTTACAATACACCGCCCATACTTCACTTGGAATACCTTCTGGTTACTATGCAACAAGAAGAAGGTAAGGGTACCAAGGGATAGAAACATAGAAACATAGAATCTAGGAGCAGGAGTAGGCCATTCGGCCCGTCGAGCCTGCTCCACCATTCAATACGATCATGGCTGATCATTCAAATCCAGTACCCTGTCCCTGCTTTAATCCCCACAGTACACATATCCCACCCTAGCCCCGTCACCCCACGTATTTAATTCCCCCTAACATATCCCATCCTATCCCCATAACCCCACATATTTAATCCCCCCCCCCCTAACACTAAGGGTCAATTTATCATAGCCAAATCAACCTAACCCGCACATTTTTGGACTGTGGGAGGAAACCGGAGCACCCGGAGAAAACCCACGCAGACACGGGGAGAATGTGCAAACTCCACACAGACAGTCACCCGAGGTCAGATTCGAACCCGGGTCTCTGGCGCTGTGAGGCAACAGTGCTAACCACTATGCCACCGTGTTGCCCATGGAGCTATGGTAGGCAAATGGAGTTGGGGTACAGATCAGCCATGATCTAGTTGATATGTATACTCTGGAAGTCATTACTGGGTCATTATATTTTTCAATTCATTTTCATTGTTAAAGCAAATATCACAACTCAATCCTGGATTTCATACGTCACCCTTGTTCCTGTTCATTCCCTATTCTGGATTCAGGAAACATCACAATCCCCCAGCTTCACCTCAGACTGAAGCCTGTCCTCTAACGACCAGGAGCTGATCATACTCTGCAGGAGAACATTTCTCGGAGAAGTGAATTGCAAGTATGATCCCACAGTCCACGACTTTGCAGCTGGGCCACTTTGCGTGCGGACACCATTGTGCCATCTGGGGTACTGAACTACACCTCCCCCGACCCAAATTAGTTTAGAACCCCAAATGGCACAAAGTTGCAAAATGGTGGGATGTGGGCTTGTGGGCTTATCCTTGCAAACTCTCCCCCTCCCTTGAAACTAGAATGTAACATTGCTCTTTTCTATAAAAACAGTTACCTTGGGTTTAAATTGTACTGAAATTTGACTTGCCTGTTGTTTTTACTAACATATTAACCCACAAGTTAACAGTCACCTATATCGAGAACACAAGAATTCAATGCCATCGTGGGGCTTACTACTCTTAGAGAGTGCTGCTCCAATCCCCTTATTGTTAAGCGGTATTATATCAGTATACTCACGGTCCTATATTTGAGCACATATTTTAGGATGGGTGATCCGCCATCATCTTGCTTCGTCACAACCAGCTTATAGTTCTTGCCACTGCCACTGTGTCCCTGCACTGTAGGAGGACTGGGTTCTTCTGCGAATAAACAAAGAGGCAAGAATTTCAATTAGAACGGAGCACAGGGAAGATCTTTGGGTGCTCTCAGTATATTCCCGTTACACTGAAATTGTAAATCTATTGTGCCCTGAGCATGATTTTATAAAAGAAAGGCACTCAGAGGCATTGGCCTTGGGGGTCACCAACTATTAATCCATTTTGACATCCATTATTTCAGGACTGACTGCCTATTCCTCTGTGAACTTTTCAACTTCCACTCAAGCTTTGACTTTGTTCCCACATTTTCTGATGTAAGAGGTCCTGTTGGTGTCAAAATGTTAAAAATATCACCAGCAATGTATCGGGGGAAAAAAAAAACATTGGTGAATCTCAAACAGCCCCGACTGTAGGGTACCCTGGTGGACACCAATGTCCTCCAAACAAACCTACCCTTCTGTCACATTGCTGTGAGGACATGAATGGGGTATGTACTGATTCAGCACTAAGGGACGGTGACATGATTAGGGTTTCGCTCCTGCACCCCAGAACGAACACACATTGCTCATAGTGTCCTGGGGACTTTGATGGAGGAAATATCATTGTAATGTGATCTCATGTAACTGAATAGCTTTGGCTGCGAACTAATCATTGTTTGCATCTCCAACACATTCTGCCACAGAATGATAGAATGCAGGTTTTCAGCTACAATTCTCTGCATAATGAGTTCTGAGTCTTCACATGGAATCAGGTTTTTAGTAGGACAGAGGACTTCAATATAAAATTCCATTGGTCCGTTGGAGCATTGCCACATATCATTCACCCCCCACTGTCTAGAATTCAATAGGAACCAATCTCTTCCCATCCACTTTCTTATATAGAATTGTATTGGACCAATCCCGTTCCCTATTCACCTTCATTGTACAGATTCCAATGGACCAACTCCCTTTCCCATTCACCCCCATTGTACAGATTCCAATGAATCAAACCTTTCCCAATTGACCCCCATTGTACAGATTCCAATAAACCAAACCCTTTCCCATTCACCCCCATTGTACAGATTCCAATGAATCAAACCTTTCCCTATTGACCCCCATTGTACAGATTCCAATGGACCAAACCCTTTCCCTATTCACCCTTATTGTACAGATTCCAATGGACAAAACCTTTCCCAATTGACTCCCATTGTACAGATTCCAATGGACCAAACCCTTTCCCATTCACTCCCAAAGTATAGAATAATATTGCACAGAATTACAAGGTATCGAATTAAATGGACCAAACCCCTTCCCATTAGTTCCCATCAGATACATCCATATTTCATTATGCAATGCACTAAATACTATTGATTTACTGCCAAATAACATCTCAAGGCAGCAGCGCATTTCTGTAAATTAATCAACTTTGTATATAGATGTATTTTCCTGATTTTGTTTTCTATTGTTTTCTATTCAGATAGAAGCACTGAACAATGAACAATTCAACGGGCCGTGATACAAAAATTTACAGATTGACTGCTTTTATCTGCAGTTGATATAAGGTCTGATCCCAGCAGGCCGTTATTTTGGCAATGGAGTACACACTCATTAACATTCAACTGACTCCATGTTTGTTAGATCCATATAATTTCATCAAATGCACAGCAGAACACAAAAATAGAATTGTTGTGCTTGATTATGTTGGCAGTAATAGGCGTGTTTTTACAACCAAAGTTTGCACAGCTGAATAGGTCGCTTATGTTCACTCACAGCAAATTAAAAAAAAAGGTTTTAATTTGTTTTATGGGATCTGGGCGTCGCTGGCAAGGCCAGCATTTATTGCCCATCCCTAATTGTCCTTGAGAAGGTGGTGGTGAGCCGCCTTCTTGAACCGCTGCAGTCCGTGTGGTGAAGGTACTCCCACCATGCTGTTAGGGAGGGAGTTCCAGGATTTTGACCCAGCGACGATGAAGGATCGGCGATATACTTCCAAGTCAGGATGGTGTGTGACTTGGAGGGGAACTTGGAGGTGGTGGTGTTCCCATGCGCCTGCTGCCCTTGTCCTTCTAGGTGGAAGAGGTCGCGGGTTTGGGAGGTGCTGCCGAAGAAGCCTTGGCGAGTTGCTGCAGTATATCTTGTAGCTGGTACGCACTGCAGCCACGGTACGCCGGTGGTGGAGGAAGTGAATATTTAAGGTGGTGGATGGGGTGCCAATCAAGCGGGCTGCTTTGTCCTGGATGGTGTCGAGCTTCTTGAGTGTTGGAGCTGCACTCATTCAGGCAAGTGGAGAGTATTCCATCACACTCCTTACTTGTGCCTTGTAGATGGTGGAAAGGCTTTGGGGAGTCAGGAGGTGAGACACTCGCCGCAGAATACCTAGCCTCTGACCTGCTCTTTTTGCCACAGTATTTATGTGGCTGGTCCAGTTAAGTTTCTGGTCAATGGTGACCCCCAGGATGTTGATGGTGGGGGATTCAGCGATGGTAATACCGTTGAATGTCAAGGGGAGGTGGTTAGACTCTCGCTTGTTGGAGATAGTCATTGCCTGGCACTTCTGTGGTGCGAATGTTACCTGCCACTTATCAGCCCAAGCCTGAACGTCGTCCAGGTCTTGTTGCATGCGGGCATGGACTGCTTCATTATCTGAGGAGTTGTGAATGGCGCTGAACACTGTGCAGTCATCAGCGAACATCCCCATTTCTGACCTTATGTTGGAGGGAAGGTCATTGATGAAGCAGCTGAAGATGGTTGGGCCTAGGACACTGCTCTGAGGAACTCTTGCAGCGATGTCCTGGGGCTGTGAGCAAGAAGGAAGGCAAATAGTCTCTTATCTCCACTCAATCCCACTGTACCCAGAGGGGTACCAATGGTACTATATTACAGCAACTCTAAAGTCAATACCAGGGAGAGAGAGACCCAGGCCTTGGCCTCTGCTCAATGGTTCAATACAAAACCAACACTATACAGGATGGAACCAAGGGAATGAGAGAGGACAGAGTCCGGGAGGGAGCTGCAGCCCTGAACTAAAGAAAGAAAAGAAGGACTTGCATCTATGCAGCCCTTATCACCATCTCAGGATGTCCCAGTCGTAGCCAGAGAATCACCTGCAATGGCATCTCTTCCCACTCTTGCACCGTTACCTCTGGAGTCCAACAGGGATCTATCCTTGACCCCCTCCTATTTCTCATCTACATGCTGCCCCTCAGCGAGATCATCTGAAAACACTGTGTCAGGTTCCACATTACGCAGACAACACCCAGCTCTACCTCACCACCACCTCTTTCGACCCCTCCACTTCCTCTCATTTGCTGTGCTGCTTGTCCGCAATCCAGTATTGGATGAGCAGAAATTTCCTCCAATTAAACATTGATAAGACCGAAGCCATTGTCTTTGGCCCCTGCCACAAAAAAATCCATTCCCTAGCCACTGACTCCATTCCTCTCCCTGGCCCCTGTCCAGACTGTTCGCAACCTTGGCATCCTATTTGACGCTGATATGAGGTTCTGACCCCATATCCTCTCCATCACTAAGATCGCCTACTTCCACCTCCATAACATTGCTTGTCTCCGCCCTTGCCTCAAAGAATCTGCTGCTGAAACCATCATCCATGCCTTTGTTACCTCCAGATGTGACTAATCCAATCCTCTCCTGACCAGCATCCCACCTTGCACCCTCTGTAAACTTGGGCTCATCCAAAACTCTTCTGCCTGTATCAGAACTCGCACTAAGTCCCATTCACCCATCAGTCCTGTGCTCGGTGACCTTCATTACTCCCGGTCCAGCAACGGCTCAATTTTAAAATTAAAATCCTTGTTTTCAAATCCCTCCATGGCCTCGCCCCCTCCCTATCTCTGTAATCTCCTTCAGCCCCACAACCCCCCGAGATATCTGCGCTCCTCCAATTCTGGCCTCTTGCGAATCCCCAATTTTAATCGCTCCATCATTGGCGGCCGTGCCTTCAGCAGCCTGGTCCCGAAGCTCTGGAATTCCCTCCCTAAACCTCTCCGCCTCTCTCTCCTCCTTTAAGACGCTCCTTAAAACCGACCTCTTCGACCGAGCTTTTGGTCAACTGTCCTAATATCTCCTTCTGTGGCCCAGTGTCACATTTTATTCAATAATCGTTCCTGTAACGCGCCTTGGGATGTTTTAGTACGTTAAAGGCGCTATATAAATGCAAGATGTTGTTGCTGTTGTCCTGAAGTGCCTTACAGACAATGAATTAACTTTTGAAGTGTAGTCACTGTTTTAATGTAGGAAACCTGCCAACCAATTTGTGCAAAGCAAGGTCCCACAAACAGCAATGTGAAAATGACCTGTTGGTTGATGGATAAATATTGGCCAGGACACCGGGGAGAATTCCTCTGCTCTTCTTCAAAAGTGGAATGGAATTTTTTACATCCACCTGAGAGAGCAGACAGGTCCTCGGTTTAACGTCGCTTTCATCTGAAAGACGGCACCTCCGACAGTGCCGCACCCCCTGAGTGCTGCACTGGGACTGTCAGCCTGGATTTTTGTGCTCAAGTCTCTGGAGTGTGACTTGAACCCACCCACAACCTTCTGACGCAGAAGAAGAGAGTGCTACCTACTGAGCCACGGCTAACGTAACCAAGGAACAATAAGTGCCGCGGGACATGCCAGGACTGCGGCCTGGTTATCAGCTCTTTCATATGTTTTCCCTCCAGCCCCGCTCCCTTCTCTCAGACAGGTCCTCGTAACTTGGGGACAGGGAATGAGCAGCTCAGTCCACCTCTGGTTTTATATGTTGGTGGCACCCACTCCTGCTGTGCTTTTGTCAAGAGAACATGTCATCTATCAAGGGCTGCACAAGATGAGAGACCTCATCAACTGCTTTGCAAATGTTAAAAACAACAACAACAACTTGTATTTATACAGCGCCTTTAACGTAGTAAAACGTCCCAAGGCGCTTCACAGGAGTATTATAAGACAAAAAATTTGACATCAAGCCAAATAAGGTGAAATTGGGGCAGATGACCAAAAGCTTGGTCAAAGAGGTAGGTTTTAAGGAGCGTCTTAAAGGAGGAGAGAGAGGCGGAGAGGTGGAGAGATTTAGGCAGGGAATTCCAGAGCTTGGGGCCAAGGCAACAGAAGGCACGGCCACCAATGCTCATAGACGCTATGGCCCATTATCATAAAAATACAGTATGCACATTACAAAGCCTCTGCAACTCAGGTACAGACTTCATTTTGTGACCAAAACACGGCCGGGTGATTTAATTACTCAACAGAGAATAAGAAATGTAGAGATTAAAAATGCCTGTGCTTAACCTGTCTCCTGAAGCGGTTCTCAGGAACAAAGACAAAATCCACAGGAGGTCTAAGTCTGATTTCACCAAATTAGGAGACTGCTAGAGAGACTAATCATTTATGACAATTAATTATCATTCCGCCCACAGAGACACAATTGTGTGGTAAATTTTTCAGTGTAGGGTCTGTTGCCAACATCTGATATTGTAATTAGAATCTGCATATTGCAGTGGTAGATAAACTTCAGGGAATGAATTCCATTCAAATGCCAACGCATTTGTTGTTTTTTTCCCCCTTTATTGTTTGTTAAGGCTATTCTGTCTCACTGCCCATGCCGCACTCAATGTTTCTTCCATCCCAGGTCACACGCACCATTTGTAGCTAAGGTGGCAGCCAGGTAAACCACTCTTAGGCCTCCATCAGAGCTACTTTGAGCTGGGACTTTTACCCCCCCCCCCCCCACCTCCCCCATCCCCCTCCCAGACTCTCTTTCTCTGTCTCTGCCCCAATTTCTTGCTTTCCATTGGAAGCTATGACTGCTTTTCCATAGTGACAGGGCTCAAATTGGCAATTCAGAGGAGTAGCAGGTCAAAGTTGTCTATTTTAATTTCATACCCCTCTTCAACTTGTTCAGTGGCAGCTTGCCTCAGTTGGTAGGACTAACTTCTGGGTGAGAGAATTATGAATTATAGATTCCAGGATCATCATAGGCTGACATTTCTGTTCAGTACTGAGTGAGTGCTGCCCATTGTTGGAGATGTTAACTGTGCACGAGACTTCAAAGCAAGGTCCCCATCTGTTCCATTGGGTCAAATTGCATTCCAAGTCTGTACGCCAACCAGTAGCTTCAGCAACTGAACTCAGGTACGAGTGAATATTGGAGGAAATGGATGACATGGGGAAGGGGGGAGGATGGATGGCAAGGGGAAAAGAAAGAAAGAACTTGCAGTTATATCTTGCCTTTCAGGGCCTCAGGAGGTCCCAAAGCGCTTTACAACCGATTAAGTATTTTTTGGAAGTGTTGTAATGCAGGAAACGCGGCAGCCAATTTGCGCACAGCAAGCTCCCACAAACAGCAATGTGCTAATGACCAGATAATCTGTTTTGATGATGATGTTGGTTGGGGGATAAATATTAGCTGGAACACTGTGGACAGCTCCTCCGCTCTTCCTTAATATGGTGCCATGGGATATTTTACATTCCCCTAAGAGGGGAGTCTTGGTTTAATGTGTCATCCAAAAGACAGTACAGCACTCCCTGGTGCATCAGCCCAAGTTACATGCTCAAGTCTCTGGAGTGGGACTTGAACCCACAGCCTTCCGACTCAGAAGCAAGAGCGCTCCCCACTGAGCCACGGTTGACAGTGAAGAGAAGGGAGTCCCTTGTACAGGAGCTGGGAATGAGTTGGTGAAGAAATGGATGAACATGAGAGGGGAGTGGAGACCAGTGAAAGAAGGAGAATGGATCGTGAATCTTTGGAATTCTCTACCCCAGAGAGCCGTGGAGGCGGAGTCATCGAATATATTCAAGGCGGAGATAGACAGATTTTTGAAAAATAGGGGAGTCAAGGGTTATAGGGAGAGAGCGGGAAAGTGGTGTTGAGGCCAAGATCAGATCAGCCATGATCTTATTGAATGGCGGGGCAGGCTCGAGAGGCCGAATGGCCTACTCCTGCTCTTGTTTCTTATGCTCTTATGTTCTTATGGCTGTGAATTAGGGGATTGGATGACAATCGAGAGAGGGAAAGAGGAAAATGAAGAAGAGAGGGAAATCGATGTCACTGGCCTGGTGCTCCATGATCTGATTTCCAGATCATGATGTTTTCCTGTGAGGAAAGCGATTACTGCATTTGCCTGTACAATCACTGTACTTAAGAAGCAACTCACTGTATGTAAAGTGCTTTGAAGCATTTCTAATAAGGCGCTATACAAGCCTTTCCCTTTTTTGACATTCTCCACTTTACATCCACTCTATGAGCAACGGAGAGGAGCAGGAGACGTAACCCATGTCTGCCTCTATAATCACAGCCGCACGTTAGAATGGGCTACGATCTATGTATCTACAGTTCAGCAACTTACTGTTTGTGGGGGGGGATGGCCAGAGGATGTTGGTAGTGAGCAGCCCAAACAGGACTGCCAATTCCTTAACAAGAGTTACGTACATCTGAGACCCATTGAATAACTGTGTGGGCGATAATTCTGTAGAATATTAACTAATTGATTTTGTCAGTACTTTTAATTACCGAATCTAAATCCAATTATTTGGACAGACAGTCATTGTATATAGAGAAAGAAAGGAAACAGAGATTGAGAGATGTCTGAGTAACAGAGACAGGCAGAGAGGGAGGAGAATGAGAAAAAGTGATAGAGAACTGAGAAAGGAAGTGAAAGAGGAAATGAGTGAGGAACTAAGGGAGAGGAGGTGTACAGCGATGAGGAAACTGTAGGGTCGTTCCAGGAGGGATGAACTAAAAGTGGGATGAACGGTTTTCCTCATCTGTATCTTGTGATCTTGCGAGAGAGAGGAAAGGAAAAGGTTGGTATAGTGAAGGTGAAGGAGAAAGAGAGGGGTAAAGGGAAAAGAGAGGGGAATATGGGGAGCGGAGTGAGCGAGAGATGGTGAGAGAGTGAGTGTCAGAGAGAGAAAAAAGGGAGAATGAAAGAACTTACAATTGTATGGCATCTTTCATGATCTCAGGATGTCCCAAAGTGTTTCACAGCCAATGACGTACTTTTGAAGTGGAGTCACTTGTAATGTAGGAAATGAGGCAGCCAATTTGTGCACAGCAAGCTCCCACAAACAGCAATGAGATAAATGACCAGATAACAAGTTTTAGTGATGTTGGTTGAGGGATAAATGTTGGCACTGGGAGAACTCCTCTGCTCTTCTTCAAATAGTGCCATGGGATCTTTTGCGTCCACCCGAGAGGACAGACGGGGGGCCTCGGTTTAGCATCTCATCCGAGAGACGGCACCTCCGACAGTGCTGCACTCCCTCAGCACTGCACTGGAGTGTCAGCCTGGATTATGTGCTCAAGTCTCTGGAGTGGGACTTCGACCCGCGACCTTCTGACTCAGAGTCGAGAGGTAAAGGGAGGGGAGAAGGTGATGGGGGAGGGCGGGGGGTGGGAGAGAAGAGGGAGTAAGGGTGAGTGGTAAAGGTAGAGGAGAGGCTAATTCGGGCAAAGACAAAAGGAGAACGAGTAAGAGAAAGGGTGAGATATAGCAAAAAACTCAAGAGCAGGAAAGGCAGAGGAGCAAGTGTGTAAAGAAGACACACTGCAAGTGTGGGACGTGTTCAGCTCTATTCCCGAAGGTCGGTGTAACTCGCTGAAGGATAAACGTAGACTGTTTCGTCAAAAATAGCAATTAGTGATTCAAGAACTGAGAGTAAGGAGAGTAAACCTTCCCTTCAATCAAACTGCTGCAAAGGGGCTTTCATCTGAACACTTCCAGCGTAAAAACTCTTCGATTTCCTTTGACACTTTAAACACTGTACATCGGCGAAGAATTGAATTGGCTCGCAAACACACACAGACACACAAAGGAAAATCACAGAGAGCTTATATCGTGTTTGCACTGGGCTTGAAGTCCTGGAGAACGGCAAAAGGTAACACCAGAGGATTAGTATGACAGCTTCACAATGGAACCGAGGCATCAAAGGAAAGGAAAGGTTACGTGAGGAGCATTCCAGGCGGGATCTTTACTTTCCGTTCAGCGGGAAAGAACATGGGCAAAAACAGGAAGTGGATTTTCTCACTAAAGTTGTGTTAAAGCAAAAAAAACCCCCCAATATTTGCCATCAAATGTAATTGTTTTTTTAGGGAGGGCATTGGGAACGAAGCAGCTCTTGTTAAAGTCAAAAGGTCCTGGGGAGTAGCAAACTCACAGATACAATATATGCCACACCCTCCCCATTTACTTTAGTTGGTGCGAGTTCTCCTAAGGTGTCAGCCTTGTCTCAGTGGGTAGCACCCTCGCCTCTGAGTCAGAAGGTTGTGGGTTCACGTCCTATCTCCAGAAACTTGAGCACAAAAATCTAGGCTGGCACTTCAGTGCAGTACCGAGGGAGTGCTGCACTGTCAAAGGTGACGTCTTTTGGATAAGACATTAATCCGAGGCTCCGTCCGCCCTCTCAGGTGGATGTAAAAGATCCCGCAGCACTATTTCGAAGAAGAGAAGTGGAGTTCTCCTCAGTGTACTGGCCATCATTTATCCTTCAACCAACATCACTAAAAATAAAAACAAATGATATGGCAATTATCACATCGCTGTTTGTGGGAGCTTGCTGTGCACAAATTGGCTGCTGCTTTTCCTAAATTACAAACATGACAGCACTTTAAAGCGCTTTGGGGTGTCTTGAGGTCGTGAAAGAACATGCAAGCCTTTCCTTCTTTAATTGACATCCACGGCAGCCAAGATGATCCCCTTCCCTCAAAACTGTAACTAAAAGCAGTTCCCATAGCTGCTACCAGCCAAGACTTTGATAGAGAGGGTCTGGCTACTAATTACCTGTATTCCTTTTCAGCCGCTTAAAGTGCAGCAGGGTTGGACTTCCGTCTTTATGTTTGTGGGCTGAGGAGAAGCAGGACTGCTCTTCCCAGGCCCACAAAACAAAATAGGGCCTGTGGCCTATGTGCTCAAGGCCTCCCCCTGGAATTGTTCCACCCTCCCAACCCCACCCTCACCCAGACCTGACGTACCGACCGGCCAGCTCCACGTGAGAGGGCAGCGATTTCCCCCCCCTCCCCATCTGGGGCCCACAGCTCAAAGGCGGCATTTAACTGAAGCTCAAAGCCTTCAGTCTGCAGACCATTTCAGACATGTCAAAATTCTTTTCCGCTCCCCCAATCCACCCCCCCCCTCCTTTCAGGGAGGGAAAGAGAGAATAATGAGCAAAAGAACCGAAAAGGCAAATATAGTAATGACTCCCCAAATAGACAGCCTCTGACTCAAAGAACAGATTGATCAATACACTGTTGCCATAACAACCCCACTTCTTGTTTTTAATTAGGGATCGGAGCAGGTTCTGTACACTTTTCTCAAGACAGCTCTACTTTGAACGCTTCTTCCAACTCCAGTAATCTCCAGCTCAGTTTCCTTTACCCAGGTTTTACTCCTAATTTCTCTCAAGTAAAGCCTCAGGATCATCACAATTCCACTGGCTTAAAATAAGCATCAGATCTTGAGCTCCTGTTTCCTATTTACTTTACTTCCTACTGCTTTTCCATCAGAAAAGCTGGACCACAAAGCATTATAAATCCCTCTCTCCTCTCTGACTGTTATACTCTGCAATACCCCATCAGCCTGCTCATGTTTACGAAATGTCAGTGTGAACATAAAGTGGAACAAATACACTGTGGTAAAATTGTTGTCTTAAAGGTGTATTAGGTTTTTTTTTAATTCATTCCTGGGATGTGGGCGTCGCTGGCAAGGCCAGCATTTATTGCCCATCCCTAATTGCCCTTGAGAAGGTGGTGGTCAGCCGCCTTCTTGAACTGCTGCAGTCCGTGTGGTGAAGGTTCTCCCACAGTGCTGTTAGGGAGGGAGTTCCAGGTGTGTGACTTGGAGGGGAACTTGGAGGTGGTGGTGTTCCTATGCGCCTGCTGCCCTTGCCCTTCTAGGTGGTAGAGGTCGCGGGTTTGGGAGGTGCTGCCGAAGAAGCCTTGGTGAGTTGCTGCAGTGCATCTTGTAGATGGTACACACTGCAGCCACGGTACGCCGGTGGTGGAGGGAGTGAATGTTTAATGTGGTGGATGGGGTGCCGATCAAGCGGGCTGCTTTGTCCTGGATGGTGTCGAGCTTCTTGAGTGTTGTTGGAGCTGCACTCATCCAGGCAAGTGGAGAGTATTCCATCACACTCCTAACTTGTGTCTTGTAGATGGTGGAAAGGTTTTGGGGAGTCAGGAGGTGAGACACTCGCCGCAGAATGTCACTGGGCTAGTAATCCAGAGGCCTGGACTAATGATCCAGAGACGTGAGTTCAAATCCTACCACGGCAGCTGAGGAATTTAAATTCAGTTAATTAAATAAATCAGGAATAAAAAGCTAATATCAGGAATGGTTACCATGAAACTATCAGATTGTCGTAAAAACCCATCTGGTTCACTAATGTCCTTACCTGGTCTGTCCTATATGTGACTCCAGACCCACAACAATGTAGTTGACTTTTAACTGCCCTCTGAAATGGCCTAGCAAGTCACTCAGTTGTAACAAACTGCTACGAAACACAATAATAAGAATGAAACCGGACAGACCACCTGGCATCGACCTCGGCATCGGCTACGGACCCAGCAATGGTCCTCACCAACATCTGGGGACTTGTACCAAAATTGGGAGAGCTGTCCCACAGACTAGTCAAGCAACAGCCTTACATAGTCGTACTCACAGAATCATACCTTTCAGCCAATGTCCCAAACTCCTCAATCACCATCCCTGGGTATGTCCTGTCGCACCAGCAGGACAGACCCACCAGGGGTGGCGGCACAGTGGTATACAGTCGGGAAGGAGTGGCCCTGGGAGTCCTCAACATTGACTCCGGACCCCATGGAGTCTCATGGCTTCAGGTCAAGCATGGGCAAGGAAACCTCCTGCTGATTACCACCTACTGCCCTCCCTCAGCTGATGAATCAGTACTCCTCCATGTTGAACACCACTTGGAAGAAGCACTGAGAGTAGCAAGGGCACAGAATATACTCTGGGTGGGGGACTTCAATGTCTATCACCAAGAGTGGCTCGGTAGCACCACTACTGACCGAGCTGGCCGAGTCCTGAAGGATATAGCTGCCAGTCTGGGCCTGCGACAGGTGGGGAGAGAACCAACACGAGGGAAAAACCTACTTGACCTCATCCTCACCAATCTACCTGTCACAGCTGCATCTGTCCATGACAGTATTGGTAGCAGTGACCACCTCACAGTCATTGTGGAAACTAAGTCCCGTCTTCACATTGAGGACACCCTCCATTGTGTTATGTGGCACTACCACCGTGCTAAATGGGATAGATTCAGAACTAGATCTAGCAGCTCAAAACTGGGCATCCATGAGGCGCTGTGGGCCATCAGCAGCAGCAGAATTGTATTCCACCACAATCTGTAACCTCATGGCCTGGCATATCCCTCATTCTACCATTACCATCAAGCCAGGGGACCAACCCTGGTTCAATAAGGAGTGCAGAAGAGCATGCCAGGAGCAGCACCAGGTGTACCTAAAAATGAGGTACCAACCTGGGGAAGATGCAACACAGGACTACATGCATACTAAAAAGCAGAAGCAGCATGCTATAGACAGGGCTAAGCGATCCCACAATCAACGGATCAGATCAAAGCTATGCAGTCCTGCCACATCCAGTCGTGAATGGTGGTGGACCATTAAACAACTAACGGGAGGCTCCATGAATATCCCCATCCTCAATGATGGTGAAGCAAAAGTGCAAAAGACAAGGCTGAAGCGTCTGCAACCATCTTCAGCCAGAAGTGCCGAGTGGATGATCCATATCGGCCACCTCCTGAGGTCCCCACCATCACAGAAGCTAGTCTTCAGCCAATTCAATTCACTCCACATGATATCAAGAAACAGCTGAGCGCACTGGATACAGCAAAGGCTATGGGCCCCGACAACATCCCGGCTATCGTGCTGAAGACTTGTGCTCCAGAACTAGCTGCACCTCTAGCCAAGCTGTTCCAGTACAGCTACAACACTGGCATCTATCCGACAATGTGGAAAACTGCCCTGGTGGTGGTTGAAGATCAATCATCACAACCCCAGGACATCACCCCTTGACATTCAACGGCATTACCATCGCCGAATCCCCAACCATCAACATCCTGGGGGTCACCATTGACCAGAAACTTAACTGGACCAGCCACATAAATACTGTGGCAACAAGAGCATGTCAGAGGCTAGCTATTCTGTGGCGAGTGTCTCACCTCCTGACTCCTCAAAGCCTTTCCATCATCTAGAAGGCACAAGTCAAGAATGTGATGGAATACTCTCCACTTGCCTGGATGAGTGCAGCTCCAACATCACTCAAGAAGCTTGACACCATCCAGGTCAAAGCAGCCTGCTTGATTGGCACCCCATCCACCACCTTAAACATTCACTCCCTCCACCACCGGCGCACCGTGGCTGCAGTGTGTACCATCTACAAGATGCACTGCAGCAACTCGCCAAGGCTTCTTCGGCAGCACCTCCCAAACCCGCGACCTCTTCCACCTAGAAGGACAAGGGCAGCAGGCGCATGGGAACACCACCACCTCCAAGTTCCCCTCCAAGTCATACACCATCCTGATTTAGAATTATATCGCCGTTCCTTCATCGTCGCTGGGTCAAAATCCTGGAACTCCCTCCCTAACAGCACTGTGGGAGTACCTTCACCACATGGACTGCAGCGGTTCAAGAAGGCGGCTCACCACCACCTTCTCAAGGGCAATTAGGGATGGACAATAAATGCTGGCCTTGCCAACGATGCCCACATCCGAGGAACGAATAAAAAGAAAAGTCATTACTTACCTGCGTTGTGGTTTACCTGCAGTATGACACTAGATTCTCACATTTGGTTGGAGAAAGTTCATACAATGCTGTCACAGACACCAGAAATATTGATATGATCTCCTCCTGCTTAAAAGTTCTTAAGGGAACGATGACTCGCTATTGAGAAAGGATCATGAGAGGACTGGATCCCTTTGTTTCAAAAAGTGGTCCTGATGGGTGGGAAGACTCCTTTCTTCAAAGGGTTTCGGAAGGAAAGAATGAGTCCCTGCTTGAAAGGTTCCTGAGGGAAAAGTTCCTCTTCATAGCAGAAGGTGATATCAACCCAAATGGGTTGGCCATTTGTAAAAATTAACATAATAAAGTCACTGGACCTCATAGGAAATCCTACAGCTGATTCATTAGTGGATTAGGGCCCTGGCGTTTATTGCTCAGTTGAGTTAATTTACTTAACTGAACTTCAAATCCCAGTTTTCAAGTCCCTCCATGGCCTCGCCCCTCCCTATCTCTGTAATCTCCTTCAGCCCCACAACCCCCCGAGATATCTGCGTTCCTCAAATTCTGCCCTCTTGAGCATCCTTGATTATAATCGCTCAACCATCGGTGGCCGTGCCTTCTGTTGTCTGGGCCCTAAGCTCTGGAATTCCCTGCCTAAACCTCTCCGCCTCGCTACCTCTCTGTCCTCCTTTAATACGTTCCTTGAAACCTACCTCTTTGACCAAGCTTTTGGTCACCTGCCCTAATTTCTCCTTATGTGGCTCGGTGTCAGTTTTTTTGTCTTATAATATGCCTTGGGACGTTTTACTACGTTAAAGGTCCTATATAAATACAAGTTGTTGTTGTTGTTGAATCTGGTTTTAATCCCAAAGGTACCATAATGAAAAGAAAGAAGCCAATAAAATAATGCACCATAGCCAAAAATGTCCTGCTCCAACATTCCTCCCTCAACCGCAACCGCCAGAAACAGATCACCTGGCCATTCATTAATTTGCTGTTGGGGGGATCTTGCTGTGTGAAAGAAAGAAAGGACTTGCGTTTATTTAACACCTATCACACCTTGAGAACGTCCCAAAGTGGTTCAGAGCCATTGAAGCACGTTTGAAGTGTAGTCAGTGTTGTAATGTAGGGAAAGACGGAATCCAATTTGTGAACAGCAAGATCCCAGAGGTGGCAATGAGATAATGACCAGATAATCTCCTTTTATGTCGTTGGTTGAGGGATAAATATTGGCCAGGAAATCCAGCGAAAGTTCCCTGCTCTTCTTCAAATAGTGCCATGGGATCTTTTACTTCCACCTGAGAGAGAAAACAGGGCCACAGTTTAATGTCTCAGCTGAAAGACGGAACCTCCGACAATGCAGCACTGGGAGTGTCAGCCTGGATTATGTGGATCTCTGGAGTGAGATTTGAACCCACAACCTTCTGACTCAGAGGTGAGAGTGCTACCCACTGAACAAAGACTGACACCTTAATGTCTGCAATTTGGCTCCCGTGTCAACAGCAGAGATCGCAACTCGAAACTTAAGCATCGAAGAAGAAGATTGGTTGTAAAGTGTTTTGGGGTCTCTGAAATTCCATGGGGGTTCTTCCACCACAACTTCAGTGGAGACATCCAGAGCAATAGTGTAAACGTTATGTACACCATTTCCCCGGGGGGGTTCTACTGGTGTCCTGCTGAAGTCACGGCGGGAGATTGGCAGAACAACGGCAGAATTTGCAGGCCGTGCCATACAAATGCAAGTTCTTCCTTTATTAATACAGGAAGATAGGAACAGGAGGAGGCCATTCAGCCCCTCGAGCCTGTTCCGCCATCCATTTAGATCATGGCTGATCTGTATCTTAACTCCATCCACCCGCCTTGGTTCCGTAATCCTTAATACACTTTGCCTAACAAAAATCTATCGATCTCTGTTTCGAGATTTTCAATTGACCCCCCCAGCCTCAACAGCTTTTTGGGGGAGAGAGTTCCAGGTTTCCACTACCCTTTGTGTGAAGAAGTGCTTCCTGACATCACCCCTGAACGGCCTGGCTCTAATTTTAAGGTGATGCCCCCTTGTTCTGGACTCCCCGCAACCAGAGGAAATAATTTCTCTCTCTCTACCCTATCAACTCTGTTAATCATTTTAAACACCTCAATTAGATCACCCCTTAATCTTCTATATTCAAGGGAATACAGGCCTAGTCTATGCAACCTGTCCTCATAATTTAACCCTTTTAGAAACGGTATCAGGCGTGCGTGGCAATTTTTTGCACAGTGCCATTCTAAAATTTAAACTTGTGCTGCTTTGAGTTACAGCCCGCAGATGCCGAGAGAGAGAAGAAGTGCGTTGCGGAGCTCACTGTTAATCAGTGCGGCAATTTGCAGTACGCATTGCAGTGGCGGATGGGGGTTGGAGCTAAGGTACACGAATACCATGGCACATCGTTCAAAAGGGCAAAATTAATTGTAAAGAAGAAGAACGGTGAAAGTTTATTAAATCTTCCCCTACCACTGGTTTCCAAGGATTTAATTAAATGTCACCTTTATCCACTCAATTCGCTCATTTTTTAAACTAATGTCCGTGTTCGACTTAGAATTTAGTTTCATCCTTTGCTAGATTTATACCTGTAGCACAGAAAAGGATTGCAAGTGGAAAAGGATGAATGTTACATTCACTGATGTCCAGGCAATGTGACTAAAGCACTTAAAAACTGTGATCGAATCCTGGGATATATGGCAAGATTGAGAGGCTTAAATGGCCCCCGGGTTTCTACTAGTCTCCCACCAGATTTACTGGTCAGACCTTACTTATGGTACCTTATTCACCCCTCAACCAACATCACTAAAACTGGTCATTAACTGATTGCTGTTTGCGGGACCTTGCTGTGCGCAAATTGACTGCCGCACTTCCGTACATTACAACAGTGACTACTCTTCAATAGTACTTCATTGGCTGTGAAGCGCTTTGGGACGTCCTGAGGTTGTGATAGGCACGGTAGAAATAAAATCCTTTCTCTTCCTTGTTTAACACGGCGCCCCAGAAATGGGGGGCCGAAAATCCCGGCAAACTGTGCCGGAACCCTGCCCGCCCGTTCCCTCCAACGCTGACCCCCCGAGGGAATATTTGGGGTCAGTGGGAGGGCGGGTGCCTGCGCCATGATCCCCTCCCACCCAGCCCTCGCCCGATCAAATTGCTCTTGGTTCCCTGAGCAAGATGGCTGATTTATAAAAATTAAACAAAAAAAAATGCCTCTCTTTCGGGGTCCGGGCCTTTATCTGGTCCTTGATTTTTCTTACACTGATATCAATAGGCACAATTAAACTCACAACAATAAGCCCCAGATAACCAAGAGCTTATCTTCCTGATAAAACTGGAGGGACAGAGGGATGAAGCTGAGGAGGGCAGTGGGGAGGAGAAAGAACAGAGCTCTTGTGCAATGTGTCCTCCCAGCTACAGTAAACCTGTGGTCCCTAATAGGAAGATAGGAACAAGAGAAGGCCATTCAATTAGGTCATGGCTGATCTGTTTCTAACTCCATTTACCTGCCTTCAACGTAACCCTTAATACCCTTCCTAACAAAAATCTATCAATTTCAGTTTTGACATTTTCAATTGACCCCCCAGACTCAACAGCTTTTTGGGGGAGAGAGTTCCAGATTTCCACTCCTCTTTGTGTGAAGAAGTGCTTCCTGACATCACCCCTGAACGGCCTGGCTCTAATTCTAAGGTTGTGCCCCCTTGTTCTGGACTCTCCCACCAGGGGAAATAGTTTCTCTCTCTCTACCCTATCAACTCCTTTAATCATCTTAAAACACCTCAATTAGATCATGCCTTAACCTTCTATACTCAAGGGAATACAAGCCCAGTCTATGCAACCTGTCCTCATAATTTACCCCTTTTAGCCCCGGTGATCCCTCCTTTGAGACTCTGTTGTTCCTCCATTTCTCCTCGGCTCAGCTATGTATCGGGCTGTATCAGGCTGTGCATTCTGGAGGACCACCTGAACCTTCCTTATGTACTCTCTGCCGTAGGGTTGCCAACTCTCGTTGGACGTTTCCTGGAGGTTTCATCCAATGACCTCCAGCCTCCAACCACCCCGCCCAGTAAAACATCCTTTTATCCCATCTCCCATAATAAATAAGTGTTCGAAGAAAATGAAACAACACACAATTTTTTTTAAACGCCCCCCCCTATGATTTTTCTCCCGGGCAGCAGTGTCCCGGAGATCAATCTTGACTTCCTGGAGAATCCAGGGCAATCCCGGAGGGTTGGCAACCAATGTTCCCTCTTAAATTTTATTTTGGGTGCGTGGCCCCTTTAAGGGGCTGCACGGCCCATTCACAGTTTCGCGAAACTTTACATTGAAAAAGCCTTTCCCAGGCTGCGCGGCCGCGGACCTGGTAGGGAACATTGTTGGCAACCCTATTCTGGAGGCAGTTTTGCAAAGGTTAACTGATAGACGGGAGAATTTAAAATTTCCAATGTTATCCAAAGGAAAAAGCGTCTTTATTCATTTTGCAAATGAGTGAGCTGATTATATTTTACAATCTTGGTTAATTAGTTCAGTCAATCAGTAAGGTAGAGACTGTGACGGTGAATTGCTCCACAGGACATAATGGCTTATCTGCTGGCCTGATTGGATAATGAAATGTTGCTGGTGAAAATCAGAGGCCCAGGGTTAATATTGAAGATGTGAAGGTATTTAAATATTCTGGAGCTCTGCTTGCTAGCTGTTGGGGTTCCGCGAGTATTTATGTGGCACTTTCACTCGGAAAGAAAGAGAATTGCATTTCTATAGTGCCTCAGGACATCCTAAAGTGCTTTACAGCCAATGAAGTTCTTCTGAAGTCACTGTTGTTAATGGACGAAACGCGGCAGCCAATTTGCACACAGCAAGCTCCCACAAGCAACAATGAGATAATGGCCAGATCATCTGTTTTCTTTTAGCGATGTTTTCTGAGGGACTCTCATTACATCCTGGAGTCTCCAGGAATGAAAGATTAATCTCATGGATGCTGCTCCAAGCAACACCCGGAAGAAAAATTATAGGGGGCATTTTAAAATATTGCCCCTTACGTCAGCTGTGGCTCAGTGGGTGTAGCACTCTCAACTCTGAGTCTGAAGCTTGTGGGTTCAAGCCCCACTCCAGAGACTTGAGCACAATAAATCTCGGCTGACACTCCCTGTGCAGTACTGAGGGAGTGCTGCACTGTCGGAGGTGCCGTCTTTCGGATGAGACGTTAAACCGAGGCCCCGTCTGTCCTCTCAGGTGGACGTAAATGATCCCGTGGCCACTATTTCAAAGAAGAGCAGGGGAGTTATCCCCGGTGTCCTGGCCAATATTTATCTCTCAACCAACATCACTAAAACAGATTGGCCTAAAAATTAGTGAGTGAGCCTTCGTGCGAGGGTAAGGCTTCCATGCGATCTCTCACTGCGCGCTGGCTTTTTCAGTCCCAGCTCGCACGAACTTGATGTTCTGGACAGCAGCTGTGCAGGGCTTTCGTATCCCACAGGCGCAGTTAATTCGTGCGAGCTGTGGGATCACGTGACTCAGTTAGAGCCAATGGCAGCACACCATCTTTCATTCATAGCTTTCACAGCACGGCTGTGAAAGCTATGAATACTATACCCCCCCAAAAGAACAGCTAAACCTCAATTAAATTTAAAAAAAAACCATCACATTAATAAAATAAGTATAGTTAAATAAATTAACCATTTTAAACAAAAAATTAAATTTTTGAAAAAATTTAAAATCTTTTAAAAAGTTATAAAAATAAACTTACCTGTCTTTAAAGTCTCTAAAAAAGATATACCTGTTAAAAAAAATTCAAAATAATACTTAATTAACTACTTACCTTGTTAAAAGAGGGTGTTACGCCTCCTTTCTTTATGTGTAAAATCTTCCATGCTTACCTGCGCGTTCAAAGCACTAAGTGCACTGCGTGCGCGCAGCCTGTAGCGCGCACGCGGTTCACCTAGGAACCGCCCCCTTTTGAATTCACCAAGTGCCGGTTTTCAGCGCATGCGCAGTGCATGCAGAAAACCGGCAATTGGAGACAGAATACGCGAGAGTACACAGTGCGTACTCTCGCGTAGCGGCACTAATTTTTGGGCCATTATCTGATCATTATCACATTGCTGTTTGTGGGAGCTTGCTGTGAGCAATTGGCTGCCGCGTTTCCTACATTAACAACAGTGACTACACTTCAAAAAGTACTTCATTGGCTGTAAAGCGCTTTGGGATGTGCTGAGGTCGTGAAAGGCGCTAGAGAAATGCAAGTCTTTCCTTTTTTTATTATTTGAAGAGCAGGGGAGTTCTCCTCGTGTCCTGGACCAGCATTTATCCCTCCGCCAGCTTCACTAAAAGCCGATTATCTCGTCATTGATCTCATTTCTGCCTGTGGGACCCTGCTGTGCGCATTTGCCAATGCTACAACAGTGACTGCACTTCATAAAATTACTTCATTGGCCGTGAAGCGCTTTGGGACGTCGTGAGGTCATGTAAGGCGCTAAGTGCAAGCTCTTTTATTCTAACGAGCTTAATTTTAAAAGCCTGTAAACTGTCAGAAAACTGAGGGAAGTAAGGAGTCTGCAGTGTTAAGGTACTGGGAAGGAGTAAATTAAAACTGGAGACAGTTCTACTGAACAAAGCCAGACGCTGATTAAAAAAGCACAATTGCAGAGCACTAAGCTGCCTTTTTAAGAGGTGACACAGTCTGCACAATTGCTCTATAATCAAAACATTTTAGAATGGGATATTTGTGTACCCAATCTTTACTAGTCACTCTTTGTTAGCCTGTTTATGCTTTAGAACTGTTGGCTGTCCATAATCTAGACTCCTGCTTAGAATAGAATCACACAGCACAGAAGGCCATTCGGCCCATCGTGCCAGTGCCAGCTCTTTGTAAGAGCGACCCAATTAGTCCCACTCCCCGGCTCTTTCCCCAATTTCTCCCCTCCTCTAAGATGCTGGCTTTTGCTGAGTACAGTTCCGCTGGTACTACATACCCTCCGGTACCTCGCCCATGCGGCATTCTTTGCGCGTGAGCCTAGGCAATAAATGTCAGCAGGCTAATGCCCACGGGGTGCGTGGAGCCCGATCCTGTACTCACCTGATGTCTGCACACACAGCATTCTCCATCAGGAGCAAATTCCAGGCCCTTACGTTTAGCATAATGGAGTAGTTTGGGATTGCTGGCCTTTGAATAAGACTTCACCCAAGGTCCTGCCTGCCTGTTCAAGGAGAAGTTAAGAGATTTCATGGCATTAGCTCCATGTCCCGGGCAACATTCCTCCCTCGACACTTCATTGCTCTTTGTGGGACATTGTCAGCACAGAATGCCGGCCATGTTTGCTGACATAAGTCACTGCTTAAAAAAGTTTTACTTTAGTTTTTTTTTGCCTCTCCAGGTGATTACACAACTGATGGTGGGCAGGTGGGAATGGGTGCTGCTGGGAAAGGGTGCTGCTGGGAATGGGTGCTGCTGGGAATGGGTGCTGCTGGGAATGGGTGTTGCTGGGAAAGGTGCTGCTGGGAATGGGTGCTGCTGGGAATGGGTGCTGCTGGGAAAGGGTGCTGCTGGGAATGGGTGCTACTGGGAATGGGTGCTGCTGGGAATGGGGGCCTAACCATGATGCTCCAAGTGTCATGGTTCTGTGGGGCAGGCTCAAAGGACCAGCTGGTCTTTTCCTGCCTGTCGATTTCCTATGTCAGAATGTTCGTACTTCACTCCATGACTAGCTTTGAGATATTCCAATGACAATCAAGGGATATGGGGGATAGAGCGGGAAGGTGGAGTTGAGGTCGAAGATCAGCCATGATCTTATTGAATGGCGGAGCAGGCTCGAAGGGCCATATGGCCTACTCCTGCTCCTATTGCTTATGTTCTTATGCTCCATGCTCCAGTACTAAGAATACTATTCATAGGAGGAAATATGCCCCTGTCCTTAACATAAGAAAGTTTTGAATGCAGAAAGACCATTCGACCCATCAAGTTTGCATGAATGCCATAATCATAGACTCCCTTTGCCCACACAAGCTCTCTATATTGTCTTCCTAACCTTCACTTCAATCCAACAGATCTACTAAAACTTCTAACCCTCAATGCCCTTTCTCATCAAGTATTGACCCAACTCTTTTTTTAAAAGGACATCAGCAGACCAGGATTAACTGCTTTGTCTGGCCGTTTGGTGATGCTCTTGCTGATTGATAGGAGCTTGCTGAGCATCTTGCAATATCCAACCAATTCAGAATCTGTCAACAACAACAACTTGCATTTATATAATGCCTTTAATGTAGTATTCCCTTCACAGGCATATCAGACAAAAAATTGATGTCAAGCCTAAGAAGGAGATATCTGGACAGTTGACCAAAAGCTTGGTCAAAGAGATATGTTTTAAGGGAGAGAGAGGTGGAGAGGTTTAACGAGGGAATCCCAGAGCTTGGAGTCTTGGCGGCTGATGGCACGGCCACCAATGGTGGGGCAAAGGAAGTTGGGGATGTGCAAGAGGCCAGAATCGGAGGAGCGCAGAGCTCTCAAAGGGTTGTAGGGCTGGAGGAGGTTATAGAGATGCGGAGGGGCGAGGCCATGGAAGGGAATTAAACAGAAGGATGAGAATTGTAAAATCGAGGCGTTGCTGGGCCGGAGCCAAGGTAGGTCAGCGAGCACAGGGCTGATGGGGAACAGGACTTGGTGCGAGTTAGGACACGGGCTAGCAGAGTTTTTGATGAGCTCAAGTCTATGGAGGCAGATAATGGCCACTTCTGGCATCAATGCAAAATCGAAACAACAACCATATGCTAACGGGAAAGTGTTTGTTTCTTTCCGGCTTTATGCATGCAGCAGGTCTCTGAAGGTGCCAGAGTTAGTCAGCGCTCTGACATCGGATGACAGATGTCAAGATGTCTTTTCGCAACATTCAAATGAGCTGGAATAAAGACTTTCTGACAGTGCTGACTAGGGTGGAGCTGGTCAACAAGGGGATTGAAATAACCGTTTCCATTTAATAATGTCAGACATGCATCAGTACTCTTCCCTCCCCCAGTCAATGTGGGCCATATTATGGGGAAACTGAGCTCTCTCGGTATCAGGGAAGCCAATAGGCTGTTAATGATGGAGGAGCCATCAAGCAACCATCAAGACTCATATAGATATATATAAAAATATATAGCTCCTGTGAAGACAGGCATGCATGAAAGGTATTGCACAGTGTTAGTGACAATACAGAGAGGACAATATTCCCTCTCATCCCACTGCATGTTGCACTCATAGCTACTTACAGAACAACCTTGAAAGTCAAGTCAACAAGCTGCAAGGGTGATAGAAACCGGCTGCTGTTAGATGGAGCCATATGTTCACATTTCCAATCGTCAAATGCGATGAAGTCGAACTGCCCAAGCGTGAGAGTGAAGGCACATGCAATATTCTCCTTCTGCCAGCAGATGTCACTGCAGTACATTTGGTAACTACGAGCCTGATAAACATCACAAGATTTAAATAACAACTTAGAAAGAAAGTACTTGTGTTTATGTAGCGCCTTTCACGATCTCAGGATGTCCCGAAGCCTTTTACAACCAATGAAGTACATTTTGAAGCGTAGTCACTGTTGTAATGTAGGAAACGCGGCAGCCAATTTGCGCACAGCAAGCTCCCACAAACAGCAATGTGATAGTGACCAGATAATCTGTGTTTTTAGTGATGTTGGCTGAAGGATAAATATTGGCCAGGACACCGGGGAGAACTGCCCTGCTCTTCTTTGAATAGCAGACAGGGCCTCAGTTTAACATCTCACCTGAAAGACGGCACCTCCGACAGTGCGGCACTCCCTCAGTACTGCACTGGCGTTTCAACATAGATTTTGTGCTCAAGCCTCTGGAGTGGGACTTGAACCCACAATCTTCTGACTCAGAGACGAGAGTGCTACCCACCGATCCACAGCTGATACACTTCGCATATCGAGACACCTCAAAATGCGTCACACAATGAGTTACTTTTGAAATGCAATGATTGCCATGGATAGATGTGGCAACCAACCTGCCAACAACGCCTCACAAACTTAATGACCAGTTTGATCTATATCTGGTCGCCTTGGTTGAGGGAAAAATGTTTGGCCAGGACACCAGGGAAATGCCCTGCTCTTTTTGAAGTCGGGCCATGGGATCTGTAACATACACCTGAACCACTGGAACAGGCAGATGGGGCCTCGATTTAACATCTCCTCTGAAAGACGGCATTTCCGACAATGCAGCACTCCTGACAATGCAGCACTCCTGTGGTACTGCACTGCAATGCCAGCCTAGGTGATGAGCTGATCCCTCTGTTGGGTATGAAGGGTTTTGGATTATGGATTTTTTCGTGCTTGCTCTTTCAAGAAAGACTATATAAGGCCAATGGAGTGGGAACTGTCAGGGCGACCATGAGAGCGATAAAGGAATGGGCTTGAAACCCCGGGTTGACTTGGTAAACGTGCAGAACTTGGTTTAAAGTAAAGGAAAGGGCACTAGGATCGCTAACTTTAGTTGTACTCCTGGAGGTTTCATCCATGACCCGTGGCCGTGTAACTACTGGGTTGTCGTTAAAAACCCATCTGGTTCACTAATGTCCTTTAGGGAAGGAAATCTGTCGCCCTTACCCGGTCTGGCCTGCGTGTGACTCCAGACCTACAGCAATGTGGTTGACTCTTAACTGCTCCTCTGAAATGGCCTAGCAAGACACTCAGTTGTCAAGAAGGCGGTTCACCACCACCTTCCCGAGGGCAATTAGGGAGGGGCAATAAATGCCGGGCCTTGCCAGCGACGACCACACCCTGTGAATGAATTTTTTAAAAACTGACCCGTCCCCACGCTCCTGCCACTGGTCGCCCAAACCGTCCATCCTCACAGCACACCACCTACCCATGCCAATTGGATGATTCGTGACTGTCAGTCAAACCAACCTTTTTTTCCCCATCTTCAATATTTTCATAACTAATAAACAAAGAAAATGAAAAAAACAAAATGCAGAGATTTTTTTAATGCCCCTATGATTTTTCTCCTGGCTGTTGCTCGCAGCAGTGTCCTGGAGATTAATATTCAGTTCCTGGAGACTCCAGACCAATCCTGCAGGGTTGGTGACCCTAATGGGTACGGAGCTGTCAGCTTGGCCAACAATCAGAGTGCATGATGTCTAAATGTCTAAAATATTTTGTGGTTTTAATTTATTCCAAAGCACACATTGTATACGTAATGAAATATTAAATAGCTCCGTACTCTCCTCCAGTATCGATTGACTGGTTTTCTCTGGGGAATCCAAAATTAAGGGTCATATGTATAAGATAGTCACTAATAAATCCAACAAGGAATTGAGGAGCAAAGTCTTTACCCAGAGAGTGCTGAGAATGTGGACCTCGCTACCACAGGGAGTGGTTGAGGCGAATAGCGTAGATACATTTAAGGGGAAGTTAGCTAAGCACATGAGGGAGAAAGGAATAGGAGGATATGCTGATAGTGTGAGATGTAGTAGGGTGGGAGGAGGCTCATGTGGAGCATAAACACCAGCATGGACCAGTTGGGCCGAATGGCCTGTTTCTGTGCCGTAATTTCTATGTAATATCTATGATGGTCTTTGCTTGTCACTTCAAAACGCCTTGGGTAGATTGTCTGTTTGTCTGTAGGTGAGGACAAGGGACGGATAAACAGCAGATAACAAGGTTTGGGGTAAGACAAGTTGTCTGCTGGACCTTGGCAACCAGGAAAACACACCAGCCTATTCTGCCCAGCAACAAGCTTGGAAATGAAGACATAAAAACACCAGCATACAATGATATTGAGGAGATCAGAAGAGTCAAAGATGAAGTCGTCAACTAAAATTAACCCTCATCCCCAGGAACAGACGAATTGATCTTCCTGAGTTTCGAGTTGCACTCCCCTGATAAGGTTGTATGGCATCTTTATCTGGAAAACTGCCATGTCTTCATGTCAATAAAATGATTAAAGTGTTTAAAACCATTCTAAAGTGTTTCAGTCTCAGTTGATTCTTACTTTTCGTACCCTAAAGAGTTAGAAACCTTACAGGTACAAACCTGCAACCTTCTGACCCAGGGGTGACAGTGTAACCAACGGACCAAGGCATCTAGGAGGAAGAGCACCATCACTGCACCAACTCTCTTGTACCACTTTGACTCCTTGCATTGAACATTGGATTCTTCAAATTTGACTATGGGGTATCTGATTGGACGCCTCGTCCAAGAGCTAACAGCCAGTGGGGATATTTGCTTTTCAATTCCTCTGACAAGGGGCATCGGTACTCATGAAAAAGTTCGTCACTATCCTAGAAACGGTCACGAGGATGCAATCTACCTCTGAAGCTGTCACCGTGCTGCAAAAACATCACTGTGTTGCTTCCACGTGACGTAAAATGATGGGCTCTTTGGATGCTGGGGGGGTCAGTTGAAATTTTCAAGACTGAGATGGATCGATTTTTTGTTGGGTAAGGGTGTCAAGGGATATGGAGCAAAGGCGGGTAAATGGAGTTGAGGTACAGATCAGCCATGGCCTAAATGAATGGCGGAACAGACACGAGGGGCTGAATGGCCTCCTCCTGTTCCTACGTTCCCACCTGATGCAGGAGTTATTCACCCCTTTAGGAATGACCCAGATAAGGACAAGTTTGCTCCATGCGTGTTCTCTTCCTGACTGCACTGCAGAAGCTCAGATCGACTTTAGGAGCTGCCCATTAATTATCTGATGGATTTTCTGCCTTTTAGAAAGTCAGTGTTGAAGTTTACCAGTTTCCCCAGTTTCACAGCATGAGAGTTTGAAACAGTATATCCCCCATTAACTGGGCACCTGCACATCACTCTTAAAAAAAAAATAAACCAAACTCCATGTACCAAATGGATTTGGAATTCCTGTCACAGTTACTGACTGTAAATATCTGTCCTAACATTGCTCTGATGTTGACAGCTTCTAGGAAAGACTGACATTTAAAGGATGAATTAGAAGTCAAGCCTTCAACGTTCTAGAAAAACAATAATAACTTACATTTATTCCGTGCTTTTGATGTAAAACAATCCCTGGACATTTCACAAATAGGTGCAATGAAAATGAGGCATGGAGCCGGGAAGAATGGGATTGGGAGTTACCAAAGTCTTGATGGAAGAGGTTTGTTTTGAAGAAGTTTAGGGAAGGAATTCTGAGGAGGAGGACCAAGGAGGCTGAAGGCTTTGCTATCAACGGTGGATCAGAGGGAGGGGGTGATGCACAAAAGGCTGGAGCAAGAGTGTTCAGGATGTCCATACAGGGCTGGAGGAGAGGGCAGAGATAGGGTGGGACAAGGCCATAGGCAGTTTAAATAACATCACTATTACCACTATCACTAAAACAGATTATCTGGTCAATATCACATTGCTATTTGTGGGAGCTTGCTGCGCGCAAATTTGCTGCCGCATTTTCTACTTTTCAACAGTGACTACACTTCAAGAAGTACTTCTTGGCTTTAAAGCGCTTTGGGAATTCCTGAGATCGTGAAAGGCGCTGTATAAATGCAAGTTATTTCTTTCTAATGTAGAACTGTGTAAACTCTAGCATGGTGCTCAGAAGAACATGGGTGGGTAAATTTCAGAGGGGGTTCTCCCGCTCGCCCATTGTAGCTTCGACAGACGAGCTGCGGAAATCCAACGGCTCTTTCAGTGAAGTTACAACAGACCAGTGGGATTACCCACGTGAAAATTCATCCCTGCCAGCCCCCGCCCCCCCCCCCTCACCGTGGCTCAGTGGGTAGCACTCTCGCCTCTGAGTCAGAAGGTAGTGGGTTCAAGTCCCACTCCAGATACTTGAGCACAAAAATCTAGGCTGACACTCCCAGTGCCAGTGCTGAGGGGAGTGCTGCACTGTCGGAGGTGCCGTCTTTCTGGATGAGGCGTTAAACCGAGGCCCCGTCGGCCCTCTCAGGTGGACGTAAAAGATCTCACGGTGCTATTTTGAAGAAGAGCAGGAAAGTTTTCCCCGGCGTTCTGGCCAACAGTTACCCCTTTAGCTAACAGATTATCTGATCATTAGCTCATTGCTGTTTGTGGGGCCTTGCTGTGTGCAAAATGGCTGCCGCGTTTCCAACATTACAAGTACTTAATGGGCTATAAAGTGTTTGGAACGTCCTGAGGTCATGAAAGGTGCTGTAGCAAGTTCTTACTCTTTCTCTTATAATATAAAAACAAATGGAATTAGAAAAGGCCATTTGGGCCATGAAGCCCATTCTCAATGGGCCATGTATAATTTGCATGATTATAGACGCTGAACTTATTTAAGCTGATAAAACATTCAAAGAACCCAAAGCCATAAACTTCGTCCAGATACAGTTGAATAGTGGTTATGTTACCGGACTAGTAATCCAGTAGGCCTGAACTAATAATCCAGAGAGTGTGAGTTCATAATCCCTCCATGGAAGTTGGAGAACTTTGAATTCAATTTTTTTTTTTTAAATACTGAAATTAAAAACCGGTCTCAGTAAACGTCACCATGAAGCTGTCAGATTGTTGTAAAAAGCCATGTGGTTCACTGATGTCCTTTAGGGAAGGAAACCTGCCGTCCTTACCCGGTCTGGGCCGATATGTGACTGCAGACCCCACACTGTCCTCTAAAATGACCCAGCAAGCCACTTAGTTGCGTAAAACAACAACAACCGCCAAAAGGAATTCCCACACGGCCCGCAGGGGTTCAAGAAGGCCCACCACCACCACCTTCTCTAGGAATGGGCGACAGATGCCGGCCTTGCCAGCTCCTGAGAATGAATAATAAAAAGATCATTTCACCACCACGGTTACAGACAGTATCAAAGACTGCAAGGTTGGAAAGTGCTGAAAGGACGGGATGGGCGAATTTGATACCTGGGATGGCAGGAATGATGTATGAAGAGAGATTGGGTCGATTCGGCTTATATTCGCTAGAGTTCAGAAGAATGAGAGGGGATCTCATTGAAACTTATAAAATTCTAACAGGACTAGACAGACTAGATACAGGAAGGATGTTCCCGATGGCGCGGGGAGTCCAGAACCAGAGGTCACAGTCTAAGGATAAGGGGTAAGTCATTTAGGACTGAGATGAGGAGGAATTTCTTCACCCAGAGAGTGGTAAACCTGTGGAATTCTCTACCACACAAGGCAGTTGAGGCCAATTCATTAAATATATTCAAGAAGGAGACAGATATATTTCTTAAGGCTAAAGGGATCAAGGGATATGGGGAGAAAGCAGGGACAGGGTACTGAATTTGGATGATCAGCCATGATCTCATTAAATGGCGGAGCAGGCTTGAAGGGCCAAATGGCCTACTCCTGCTCCTATCTTCTATATTTCTATGCTTCTATGATGAGAAGTCGTGGCGGGGGTTAAAGTGAGGGGGACTCCTAAAAGCTGGAAGCAACGGTGCGAAAGGACCGAGTAACCTGAGGGCAGTCGAGAAAGAACTGTAAGATTTATTTTACACCAAATTCTGCTTCTGGAACTTTCCAGTACGTTGAAAGCTGTAAACTATTTTTGCCCCTTTCTACGTCTGGTATTTAATGCACTACAGAGTAAATTTCCTCTCTGTGCTCTTTGTGGCGAGCAGAGTTTTTGTGTTCCATTTGCGGAGTCCACTGTGTGAATCGATGTCTGTGCTGTTGTAACGGTGTTGTTACAAAAGCAAAATACTGCGGATGCTGGAAATCTGAAATAAAAACAGAAAATGCTGGAAACACTCAGCAGGCCAGGCAGGACCCGTGGTGGGAGAAACAGAGTTAACGTTTCAGGTCGATGACCTTTCGTCAGAATTGGAAAAAGTTAGAGATGTAACAGATTTTAAGCAAGTACAGTGGCAGGGAAAGGGGTGAGGGGAGGACAGGACAAACGGGAAGGTCTGTGAGAGGGTGGAAGGCAGGAGAGATTAAATGACAAAAGGGATGATGGTTCAAGGCACAAGGAGATGGTAATGGGACAAGTAAAGAAACAAAAGATGAGTGTAGAGGAGGTGTAAATGGGAATGGCAGAATCATCAACAGCTGCATCTGAAAAAAATAGGGGCAGAGGATATGGTCTGAAATTGTTGAACTCGATGTTGAGTCCAGAAGGCAGTAAAGTGCCTAATCGAAAGATGAGATGCTGTTCCTCGAGCTTACGTTGAGCTTCGTTGGAACAGTGTAAGAGGCCGAGGACCGAGGTGTCAGAGTGGGAGTGAAGCGGAGAATTAAAGTGACAGGCGACCGAAAGCTCAGGGTCACGTTTACGGACTACATAAGAACATAAGAACATAAGAAGTCTTAGCAGGAGTCGGCCATTCGGCCCCTCGAGCCTGCTCTGCCATTCAATAAGATTACGGCTGATCATCGACCTCAACTCCACCTTCCCGCCTGATCTCCATATCCCTTGATTCCCCATGAGTCCAAAAATCTATTGATCTCAGCCTTGAATATACTCAACGACTCAGCATCCTGAGTGAAGAATTTCCTCCTCATCTCAGTCTTAAATGGCCGATCCCTTATCCTGAGACTATGCCCCCTAGTTCTAGACACTCCAGCCAGGGAAACAGCCTCTCAGCATTTACCCTGTCAATCCCCTTCAGAATCTTGTATGCTTCAATGAGATCACCTTTCATTCTTCTAAACTCCAGAGAGTATAGGCCCATTCTACACAATCTCTCCTCATAGGACAGCCCTCTCATCCCAGGATCAATCTAGTGAACCTTCATTGCACCATCTCCAAGGCAAGTATATCCTTCCTTAGATAAGGAGACCAAAACTGTGCACAGTACTCCAGGTGTGGTCTCACCAAGGCCCTGTACAATTGTAGCAAGACTTCCTTACTCTTATACTGCAAACCCCCTTGCAATAAAGGCCAACATGCCATTTGCCTTACTTATTGCTTGCTGTACCTGCATGCTAACTTTCTGTGTTTCTTGTATAAGGACACCCAAATCTCTCTGAACACCAACAATTGAAAGTTTCTCACCATTTAAAAAATATTCTGTTTTTCTATTCTTCCTACCAAAGTGAATAACCTGACATTTCCCTACTTTATACTCCATCTCCACCTTACTGCCCACTCACTTAATCTATCTATATCCCTTTGTAGACTCTTTGGGCTGGATTTTCATTGACCCGTGGAGGCGGGTTTGGAGGCGTGTGGGGGGTTAAAATTGCGAAAAGTGGCAGGCAGGCACAAGTCCGCCTCCATCCCGCCTCCACGCAATTTTGATAAAATCGTGTCTGCTGGTCCCGCCTGCGTCTCGCCTTTAAGAGATGGGATAGGCTGTTAAGGCCCTTAACAAGCACTAAATTGGCTCTATAATGCCATTTTGAAAGGCCTTTGTGATTTTAACCCTTGTTCTACGTGAAGCATGCCTGTTCTGAAACACGATTGTGAAACCTGGCGGGAGCACATGTGGATAGCTGAATATCAGTGGCTGCGCTGAGTATCAGTGAGTGGCTGGCTGGCATCTGGGAGTGGTGAAGCAAAACAAAATTCTCTCTCTCTCTCTTCTCTCTCGCTGCTGCTCATTTTGCATCCAGGTCCTCTCACAGCAAAGGCCAGGCAGTCTCTGACCTTCAATGCAGCATCAATGATGACATCATCAGAGGCGACTTTCACACTGAAACCACTAATTGGTTCATGGGTTCCCACATGCTGGAACTCAATTGCCCAATTAGGTGAAAATTGCATCAATCTCCCACATCCAATTGCAGTCGGGTGGATAACACGAAATGCGGATGACACGACCCCAACCCGCCCCAGTATCAAAATCCAGCCCTTTGTGTTCTCCTCACAGCTTACTGTCCCATCTAGCTTGGTATCGTCAGCAAACTTGGGTACATTACACTCGGTCCCTTCATCTAGGTCATTAATATAGATTGTAAATAGCTGAGGCCCCAACACTGATCCTTGCGGCACCCCACCAGTTACAGCCTGTCAACCTGAAAAAGATCCGTTTATCCCTACTCTCTGTTTTCTGTCCGTTAACCAATCCTCTATCCATGCTACTATATTACCCCCAACCCATGAGCCCTAATCTTGTGTAATAACCTTTTATGTTGCACCTTATCGAATGCCTTTTGGAAATCCAAATACACTACATCCACTGGTTCCCCTTTATCTACCCTGCTAGTTACACCCTCAAAAAACTCTAATAAATTTGTCAAACACGATTTCCCTTTCATAAAACCATGTTGACTCTGCCTAATCATGTTACGATTTTCTAAGTGCCCTGATATCACTTCCTAACAATGGATTCCAGCATTTTCCCGATGACTGATGTCAAGCTAACTGGCCTGTAGTTCCCTGTTTTCTCTTTCCCTCCTTTCTTGAATAGCGGTGTTACATTTGCGACCTTCCAATCCGCTGGGACCGTTCTAGAATCTAGGGAATTTTGGAAGATCAAAACCAATGCAACCACTATCTCTTCAGCCACCTCTTTTAGAACCCTAGGATGTAGGCCATCAGGTCCAGGGGATTTGTCGGCTTTTAGTCCCATTAATTTATCTAGTACTTTTTCTCTACTTATATTAATTACGCTAAGTTCCTCACCCTGATTAGACCCTTGGTTCCCCACCATTTTTGGTATGCTTTTTGTGTCTTCTACTGTGAAGACAGATACAAAATATTTGTTTAACGTTTCTGCCATTTCCTTATTCACCATAATAATTTCTCCTGTCTCAGCCTCTAAGGGACCAACATTTGCTTTTGCTACACTTTTCCTTTTTACATACTTGTAGAAGCTCTTACAATCTGCTTTTATATTTCTTGCTAGTTTTCTCTCATATTCTATTTTTTCCCTTTTTATCAATTTTTTGGTCATTCTTTGCTGGTTTCTGAAACTCTCCCAGTCCTCAGGCTTACTACTATTCTTCACAACATTATAAGCTTCTTCTTTCAATCTAATGCTATCCTTAACTTCTTTAGTTAGCCACGGTTGGATCACATTTCCCATGGAGTTTTTGTTTCTCAATGGAATATATTTTTGTTGAGAATTATGAAATATTTCTTTAAATGCTAGCCACTGCTAATCTACCACCATAACTTTTAATCTATTTTTCCAATATACCTTAGCCAACTCGCCCCTCATACCTATGTAATTGGCTTTATTTAAGTTTAATAATCTAGTGTCAGACTTAGGCAAGTCACTCTCAAACTTAATGTGAAATTCTGTCATATTATGATCACTCTGCCCCAGATGATCCTGAACGGAGGTGTTCCATAAAGCGGTCACCTCAATGTAAAGGAGACCGCATCGTGAGCAGCGAATACAGTATACTAAATTGTAAGATGTACAATTAAATCGCTGTTTTACCTGGATGGACTGTTTGGGGCCCTGGACAGTGGGAAGGGATGGTAAAATGGCAGGTGTTGCATCATCTCCTGCGCTTGCACGAGAAGGTACCGTGGGGAGGGAAGGGCCTGCTGGGGGTGATTGAGGAGTGGACCAGGGTGTCGCGGAGGGAGCGATCCCTTCTTAATGCTGAAGGGGGAGGGGAGGGGAAGATGTGTTTGGTCTTGGAATCACACTGGAGGTGGCGGAAATGGTGGAGGATGATCCGTTGAATGTGGAGGCTGGTGGGGTGAAAGGGGGGAACCCTATCGTGGTTCTGGGAGGGAGGGGAAGGGGGTGAGAGCAGAGGTGCGGGAAATGAAACAGACACGGTTGAGGGCCATGTCAACCACGGTGGAGGGGAATCCTCGGTTGAGGAAAAAGGAAGACCTGTCGGAAGCACTGGTATTGAAGGTGGCATCGTCAGAACAGATGCAACGGAGATGGAGAAACTGGGAGAATGGAATAGAGTCCTATGAGTAATGGAGTTGTTAACCAGTTTAAAAAAAACTGGGTTAACAAACTGCATTAAAACAGTATTCAGAGAAATTAATTCCCCCAAGTATCAGAGGTTAGATTATGCTTCTGTTATGCCCCAGCTCGAACTTTGACCTAATCTAGGGACAATTCACAGCCCCTGAAGACAGTCAGAGTGGTGAGTCAGCCTGAGGCAATATTTAAAGATTAAAAGAATGAACTTGCATTCAGATAGCGCCTTTCACGACCTCAGGACGTCCCAAAAGGTTTTACAGCCAATAAAGTACCTTTGAAGTGCGGTCACTGTTGTAATGTAAGAAACTCAGCAGCCAATTTGCGCACAGCAAGCTCCCACAAACAGCAATAAGATAATCTGTTTTTTAGTGATGTTAGTTGAGGAGCAAATGTTAACCAAGAGGAGAACTCCCCTGCTCTTCTTCAAAAACTATTGTGGGATACTCCACTTGTGGGAAGAGCACAACTAGGGGCCATAAATATAAGATAGTCACTAATAAATTCAATAAGGGATCAGGAGAAAATACTTTACCCAGAGAGTGGTTAGAATGTGGAACTCTCTACAACAAGTAGTTGAGGCAAAAAGCATAGATGCTTTTAAGGGGAAGCTAAATAAGTACATAAGGGAGAAAGGAATAGAAGGTTACGCTGATAGGGTGAGATGAAGAGGGGTGGGAGGGACATGTTTCGAACATAAACACCAGCATGGACCAGTTGGGCCGAATGGCCTGTTTCTGTGCTGTACAGTCTATGTAAGCCTTTACATCCACCTGAGAGGGTAGAGGTTGGCCTCGGTTTAACGTCTCATCCGAAATACGGCATTCCCTCAGTACTGCACTGGAGTGCCATCCTGGATTATGTATTCAAGTCTCTTACCCAGAGAATCCAATGGGTATCATGTGAACAGTAAAAGCAGCAAAAAAATAACTGATTGTGAAATATAAAGTACTTGTTACACAAACCCTGTCATCTCCGCTTGAATGATTAACACACCCGGACATCTTTGCTAATAGGTTTCAGTTTGACAGCGCAGTGTTCACTGACCTGATCTCACCCAGCAGATTCTGAACACTGCCCCAATCAGGCAACCCAGCATTTGAGCAGTCAATGTCATGTGTTGTAGTGTATTTAACTTGTCACTCCCTCCATCCTAATTGCTAGTTGATTGTGACGATCGCTTAATTGGTCTTGGGAGTCCGATAGAGATCACTCGTGGATTTCACACATGTTTGATACTGTCAGCAACTGAAGTCCCACGATCATTAATGACATCTGATTGCCTCAGTCTCTCCCTGGTTCCTCATTGTCAGATCCCATCAGTCTGCCAGACTCTCACATCGCATAAAAAAAGACTTGCATTTATACAGTGCCTTTCATAACCTCAGAATGTCCCAAAGCGCTATACAGCCAATTAATTGTTTTTTTTGAAGTGTAGTCACTGTTGTAATGTAGGAAAAGTGGCAGCCAATTTGCGCACAGCAGGATCCCAAAAACAGCAATGTGATAACGACCAGATAATCTGTTTTTAGTGATGATTATTGAGAGATAAATATTGGCCAGGACACCGGGGATAGCTTCCCTGCTCTTCTTTAAAATAGTGCCATGGGATCTTTTACGTCCACCCGAGAGAGCAGCCGGGGCCTCGGTTTAACGTCTCACCAGCACTCCCTCAGCACTGCACTGGAGTGTCAGCCTAGATTTTTGTGCTGAAATCTCTGGAGTGGGAGTTGAACCCACAACCTTCTGACTCAGAGGCGAGATGTGCTACCCACTGAGCCACAGCTGACACCAGTCTCAGGTTCTCTCCATAGCTCCGTGGTCCCACACCTTGTCAATCGCTCAGATTCTCTCCGCACCGCCACCTGCTCAGATCCTTTCAGCTCCTCAGATTCATTTCTCAATCGGTTCTGCACTGTCACATCTCATGGATTGCTAGCAGACTCTTCTGTGGTTTAAAGAGTTTATTTGTATTACGGATGGGTCAGAGTACTAAAGGCATTGCTGCGAGACAGAGCTGGTCACCAGGTGTCATCAGCCGTTGCCAGACCGGGAGCCAATGTCGGTCTGCAAGAACAGGGGACAATGGGCGTGAACGGGTCGAAGTTGCGAGTTAGAACACGGGCAGCAGAGTTTTGGAGGAGCTGAAGTTTATTGAGGATGGATCATGTGAGCATTGGAATAGTCTAGTCTGGAGGTAACAAAGGCATGGATGAGGGTGTCAGCAGCAGATGAGCTGAGGCAGGGGCAGAGACGGGCGAAGTTACGGAGGTGGAAGTAGGCGGTCTTGGTGATGGAGAGGATTTGGGGTGAAGAAAAGGGTTAATCACCCCTTTTGGGCATTTAGACCTGTGAGGTTAAACTGCAAGGTCAGCAATATGTGGAAAGCACTGAAGAGGCTCCAAGAGGTTTTGATACGAGCAGGACTCTGGTTTCCATAACAACTGATAATCATAGAATCATTGAGTGAGACAGCACAGAAGGAGGCCATTCGGCCCATCGTGCCTATGCTGGCTCTTTGGTAGAGCTATCCAATTAGTCCCACTCTCCTGCTCTTTCCCCATAGCCCTGTACATTTTTTCCCTTCATGTATTTATCCAATTCCCTTTTGAAAGTAACTATTGAATCTGCTTCCACCGCCCTTTCAGGCAGCGCATTCCAGATCACAACAATTCGCTGCATAAAGAAATGTTTCCCCATGTCGCCTCTGGTTTTTTTGCCAATCGACTTAAATCTGTGTCCTTTGGTTATTGACCCTTCTACCACTGGAAACTTTACTCTATCTAAACCCTTCATTATTTTTGAACACCTCTATCAAATCTGCTCTTAATCTTCTCTGCTCTAAGGAGAACAACCCCATCTTCTCGTGAGGAAAAGAGGCAAATTCTACAGGACCAAATTGTCAAGGACTACTGTGGCAGTTAGAAAAGACAGGACACATTGGAGACACGCAAAAGTCTTGAGAGGGTTTGCACCCAGATAAGGTGGGGCCTACACATTCCAATCATCCATAAAACCAGGTGAGATAATTCCAACTGCTTTTTAACATCACAGAGAAGCTGTGAAACGGACAACTGGTCCATCATCGAGGCCTGTTAACTATTGACAAAATGGCACTCCTCACTAACTTTTACTCATGCCCCAACTAGCAAGAACCATATAAGAATGGGACGTTGTGGCAGGTCCGGCACTTCAGTAGACGGGAGCCTAACGAAGATCTGCCTAGAGGAGGATGTCCCACCAAAAGAAGAGTCAGGTGCCACGCGAGAGCTGATACTGATTCCTTGGTTCAAAGGTCGCATGTATTGCTTAATGTTGCCTTGATGCTTGTTTGAACCATTTTAATGCTATGTGCAATGTTAAAATCATTAAAGGTAACTTTGATTGATTAACAATCAGAGTCGTGTGACTTCCTTTGGCTGGTTGTTGTCCAGGTCCACGAATGACTGGAATATTTGTTTCCCTACAAGGTTCGGAAGCTCCGCTCCGGGTCAAATAGGATGCCGAGGCTGCGATTGGTCTGGTTCAGCCCGAGACAGTAGCCAGGGACGGGGATGGAGTCGGTGGCAAGGGAACGGAGAGTGTGTGGCGTTGGCCAGTTGTGAAAATGTTTCAGTTTCCCAGTGAGTGGTTTAACGTCTCATCCAGCATAGATTTTGAGCTCAAGTCTCTGGGAGGAAAACATAGATCAGGAAAAGTGTATCTAACCTTTAAAGCACCCTCCAGACACGTACAATGTGCCTTTTCGGGGACTCAACCTCACGCACTTCACCTCCCGAGGGAAAGATGCATGTGAAGAATCTCTGATCCCCAAAGGCAATCCGGATATTAATCCATCCTTACATTTCCGTTACACATCCCGGTACTACTGCCCTTCCTCCCCATCCCAGCCCTCTGTGGGCTGAGGCTACTACTGTGATCCATTGAATGCTTTGGCCATCAACAGGATAATGATACTGAGTTGGAATATATATTTGTACAATCTTACAAGAAGACAAAAGGAGAGACATTCATTTACTGCTGGGCTTTTTCTAAAGCTTGAGATAATCCGGCCTCTCTCAGCAGCTGCCAGTCTAGGAAAATGCCCAATTGCAATTAGCCTCTTACTGACCTCAGCATGCATCTACTTAGACCAGGTCCCCACAGGAATAACTCGGCAGGGTTCTTAAAGGGGCAGGCCAGCTCCTGCACAGCAGCTAAATATCATAAACGTGCTCAAACACCAGACTGCCTGGAAGCAATCACTGAGGAGAACAGCTAGTGTATATAGAAATATATAAAGATATGATGCAAAATAAGCAAAAAAAAAGAGACAGATTAACTTCTGCTGAAATCCTCACCCACGCCTACATCACCTTCCTGGCTTGATTCTTCCACCATTGTCCTCACCAGCCTCCTAAGCTGGCCCCTACGTAACCTACAATAAACCCAGAACTCTGCCACCATTCCCAGAGTCTACACTAAACCCTGCACTCCCATCGCTTCCCCTCTCACCAACCTCCACTGGCTGCCGGTCTCCTCATCCTCATTTTCACATCCCTCCCTGGTCTCGCTCCTTTCTACCTCTGTAATCTCCTCAGACCCTAAACGCCAAACAAGCATCTCCCCCCCTTCCACTTCCTCATCCAACATCAGTATACTGTGCTTCAACTCTCCACCCCGACCGCCACCCCCCACCCCCCCACCGCCCAAACTCTCTCCACCTTTGGCGGAAGAACCTTCATCCCCTGCTCTCTGGTATTCCTTCCCTAAACCTCTCCGCTTCTCTACCTCTCTCTCTCCTCCTTTAAGACGCTCCTTAAAACCTATCTCAGCTGTCCTAATATCTCCTGATGTGGCTCGGTGTCAAATTTTTGTCTGATAACGCTCTTGCGAAGTGTCTTGAGATGTTTTACTATGTTAAAGGTGCTATATAAATGCAAGTTGTTGTTTTAAACCTCCAGCACCTTGTTACCTCCTTCCCTACCTCACCTTCCATGGGAAGGGCACTATATAAACCAAAGTTGCTGCTGAACCTCTCGCATCTGCAACAAGAGCAGCTGGAGACAGAAAGTAATGTGAATACACTGATAGACTGCTGTGTGGAAAGAATACCTGGAGCGTCTACTGACATCACTGTGACAGCCAATAGCTAGAGGAGAGGTGACACTTACAGCAGGACTTGCAGCAAACAGCCTATTTTACAGAAAACAAGGTCGATGTACTCAACAGAGGCTATTTAAACAGCGCACTGCAGCAAACAGTCTACAGAGTATATTTAAACAGCGCACTGCAGCAGTCTGCAGTGTCTATTTAAACAGTGCACTACAGCAAAAAGTCTACAGTGTCTATTTAAACAGCGCACTGCAGCAAACAGTCTACAGAGTCTATTTAAACAGCGCACTGCAGCATAAGAACACAAGAACATAAGAAATAGGAGGAGTAGGCCATTCGGCCCTTCGAGCCTGCTCCGCCATTCAATGAGATCATGGCTGATCTGCTGCCTCAACTCCATTCACTGGCCCTATCGTCATATCCCTCGATGCCCTTACTTCTGTTTTGAATATACCCAATGACTGAGCCTCCACAGCCCTCTGGGGTAGAGAATTCCAAAGATTCACCACCCTCTGTGTGAAGAAATATCTTCTCATCTCAATCCTGAATAGCCTATCCTTTATCCTGAGGCTGTGGCCCCTGGTTCTAGACTCTCCAGCCAAGGGAAACATTCTCCCAGCATCCAACCTATTAAGCCTTGTAATCATTTTGTATGCTTCAATGAGATCCCCTCTCATTCTTCTGAATTCAAGAGAATACAGGCCCAGTTTACTCAATCTCTTCTTATACGACAGTCCCGCCATCCCAGGAATCAATCTCGTGAACCTTCGTTGCACTCCCTCTATGGCAAGTATATCCTTCCTTAGGTAAGGAGACCAAAATTGTACACAGTACTCCAGGTGTGGTCTCACCAAGGCCCGATATAATTGGAGTAAGACTTCTTTACTCCTGTACTCAAATCCTCTTGTAATGAAGGCCAGCATACCATTTGCCTTCCTAATGGCTTGCTGCACCTGCACATTCAGTTTCAGTGACTCATGTACAAGGACACCCAGGTCCCTTTGAGCATCTGCATGCCCCAATCTTTCACCATTTAGGAAATACTCTGCCTTTCTGTTTTTTCTACCACAGTGGATAACTTCACATTTATCCACATTATATTCCATCTGCCATGTTCTCGCCCACTCACTGAGCCTGTCGAGATCCCCTTGAAGCCTCTTCACATCCTCTTCACAACTGACACTGCCACCTAGCTTTGTATCATCAGCAAATTTGGAAATGTTACATTTAGTCCCCTCATCCAAATCATTGATATAGATTGTGAATAGCTGGGGCCCAAGCACCGATCCTTGCGGTACCCCACTAGTCACAGCCTGCCATCTTGAAAAAGACCCGTTTATTCCTACTCTTTGTTTTCTGTCTGTTAACCAATTCTCAATCTAGGCTAGTATATTACCCCCAATTCCATGTGCCCTAATTTTGTTCACCAACCTCTTGTGTGGGACCTTATCGAAGGCCTTCTGAAAATCCAGATACACCACATCTACCGGTTCCCCTTTGTCTGCTCCACTAGTTACATCCTCAAAGAACTCCAATAGGTTTGTCAAACAAGATTTCCCTTTCATAAATCCATGTTGACTCTGCCCAATCTTACTATTATTTTCTAAGTGCCCAGTTATTGCATCCTTTATAATAGATTCCAGCATTTTCCCAACTACTGATGTGAGGCTAACAGGTCTGTAGTTCAGCAAACAGTCTGCAGAGTCTATTTAAACAGCGCTCTGCAGCAAACAGTCTACAGAATCTATTTAAAAAGAGCCATACAAACTACAGGAAACAGAACTCATTACCAAAACTACAGCAAAGTCTCCTGATAAAAGCAGAATGAGCAAATAAAATCAGTGAGTGGAGGATAGTTACATAATATAAATTACGTGCATAAAATCAATCCCAGTCACTATCAGCAGTGCAGCCCCAGGCGTGCTTGACGGGGGAATTACCCAACCATCTCCATTCTGGCTGAGAATAGTGGTGTCACTATATGCATCCATGACTTCCAAAGTCTTGACTGTATTTCCAAACATCAATTCTGTTTTTTACAAGGAGAGAGCGAGAGAGCTGTTTACTGAACTCTAAAATGGGGTTAACTACCTTTAATATTAAACTCGGATCGTTCATTTATTTATTCCTTTTTGTTTGCTGGAATTATGCCTCAGCTTCGAGGCAGATTACCATGACAACGAATGGAACTGATCATGACGCGATGAGATTTTCAATTGACATTTAATTAAAATAAAGTTTTACGAGCTAAAACAGTTCATAGTTCACAGTGTGGGACACATCCACCCAGCATTATTGTAATAATAAAAGACTTGTAGTTGTATCGGGAGTAATTTTACCCTAACAACCACAACTTGCATTTATATAGCGCCTTTAACATAGTAAAAATGTCCCAAGGCGCTTCACAGGAGCGTTATCAAACAAAATTTGACACCGAGCCACATAAGGAGGTATTAGGACAGGAGGTAAGTTTTAAGAAGTGTCTTAAAGAGGGGGGAGAGAGGTAGAGAGGCAAAGAGGTTTAGGGAGGGAATTCGAGAGCTTAAGGCAGCTGAAGGCACGACCACCAATGGTGGAGCGATGAAAATCGGGGATGCACAAGAGGCCAGTGTTGGATGAGCGCAGAGATCTCGAAGGGTTGTGGGGCTGGAAGAGGTTACAGAGATAGGGAGGGGCGAGACCATGGAGGGATTTGAACATAAGGATGAGAATTTTAAAACTGAGGCGTTACTGGACCGGGAGCCAATGTAGGTCAGCGAGCACAGGGGGTGATAGATGAACGGGACCTGGTGTGAGTTAGGATCTGGGCGACAGAGTTTTGGCTGAGTTCCAAGTTTACCTCCTGGATGGAGACTGAGGGGATCGGACGCCCGCTTTACACGCAACCCGATTTTACTTTCCACGGAAATCTAAAAAGGGAAAAGGCAGCAAAGCCTCTGAGCTTTAATGTAGCATTGGAAAAGTTATCCGAGGGTGAGATGAAGCACTCCGGGATTGGAAATCTAAATAGGCTATTCAGAAGCTAAAATCTCACAGGGGTAGAAATTGGCTATGGTCTGTTTTCGGACCATAAAAACACTGGGAGGCCTGAGGCTCACCCGAAATTGGGGCTCGGGCCTCATTTCAATAATTTGAATGAGCTGCTGGCGTTGGTCATGATTCAAGAGGCGACTGGACCATTTCAATTCAGGGCCGCTTGCTTGGCTGGTGGAGGCCCTCAGATTAAGTCCGGGAGGGAGGAGAAAGAACTTGCATTTATATAGCGCCTTACACGACCTCAGGACGTCCCAAAGTGCTTCACAGCCAATGAAGTACATTTTGAAGTGTAGTCACTGTGGTAATGTAGGAAACGCAACAGCTAATTTGCGCACAGCAAGCTCCCACAAACAGCAATGCGATCGTGATCAGATAATCTGTTTTTTAGTGATGTTGACTGAGGAATAAATATTGGCAACAACTCCCCTGCTCTGCTTTGAAATATTGGCCGTGGGATCTTTTACGTCCACCTGAGGGGGCAGACGGGGGCCTCAGTTTAATGTCTCACCCGAAGGACAGACACCTCCAACAGTTCAGCACTCCCCCAGTACGGCACTCCGAGTCAGGCTAGATTATGGGCTTAAGTCTCCGGATTGGGGCTTGAACCCACGACCTCTGACTCAGAGGCGAGAGGGCCAGCAACTGAGGCACGGCTAACGGGGGGGAGGACAATGGGAGATGTTGGGTGGTGGGTGAGAAGGGGTGACCGTGGGCCGGCAGCGGTCCTTTGGAGCGACGCGGAGTTGGGAGCAGCGCATCTCTTCTTCCTGGCTTCACATCAAGCTGTGCCACAAAAAATAAATAACTTATTTGGTGGCGGCCGCTGCTTGCAAGGCTCTGTCCGTGACGGGCGAGCCTCAGCGCAGCAGACTCAATGCCTGGTGTGCTCAGGGCTCATAAACCAGGTGATAGATCCCTCAGTAACATATGGAAGAACATAAGAACATAAGAACATAAGAAATAGGAGCAGGAGTAGGCCAATCGGCCCCTCGAGCCTGCTCCGCCATTCAATAAGATCATGGCTGATCTGATCCTAACCTCAAATCTAAAGAACACAAGAAGTAGGAGCAGGACCCGACCACTCAGCCCCTGGGCCCGCTCCGCCACCCACAGGGCCTTGACCGATTCAAACTCAGCCTCATGTCCAATTTCCTGCCCGCTCACCGTAACCCCTAATTCCCTTTATAAGAGGAGGCCAACACCTGTTTTAGGCGGCTGTCTGGGAGGCATGAAGAGCCGCCTTTTCCAATATGGTGGTGCCCATGACACAGGCGCAGATCCGGCGCAGGATGTTACACCCTTTACCTGATCCTGCTTTTTGCCTCTCTACTGCGCTCAGACTAAGGGTGCTGCGAGGATCAAAAGCTGCCTCAGAACAAGGAGAAGATGACCATAGCTGGAGTGGAGAGAGAGAGGGGCGCTTCCATTGCAGCAATAATCAGAGCTCCACTGTGTGAGCTAAAGGATTAGTGTTGCTTGAACTTGTAAAGTGAGAATAATATTAGAGAGCACAAGGCTTCTCCTTTCTCCTCCTGGTCTATCGGAGTCAGGACTGGGAGGACAACAGGGATAATGGATTGGCCTTGTCCTGACTCTGAATATACGGAGGAACGTTGTGCTTAGATTCTCATCATCTTCACCTGTCCCACCGGCTACAGAAATAGGAACAGGCAGCACAAACCTGTCAGCAATTCTGCTCTCTCACTCCTCCACTTCTGTTACTCTCTCTCTCCTTTATTGCTGCTTCATACTTTCATTTCTGTTTCTCCCACTCCTCCACTTCCTCTCTCTCTCCTTCATTTCTGTTTCTCCCACTCCTCCACTTCCTCTCTCTCTCCTTCATTTCTGTTTCTCTCTCTCTCTCTCTCTCTTCCTTCATTTCTGTTCCCCTCTTTCTTCATATCTCTACCTCTCTTTCTCCTTCACTGTACCTCTCTCTCCCTTCCTTCACAGAACCTTTTATTTTATTTGTTCATGGGATGTGGGCGTCGCTGGCAAGGTCGGCATTTATTGCCCATCCCCACTTGCCCTTGAGAAGGTGGCGGTGAGCTGCCTTCTTGAACCGCTGAAGCACTTCTTTGGTAAAAATGAGTGGCTCGCTCGGCCATTTCAGAGAGCAGTTAAGATTCAACCACATTGCTGTGGGTCTGGAGTCACATATAGGCCAGACTGGGTGAGAGTGGCAGGTTTCCTTCCCTAAAGGACATTAGTGAACCAGATGGGTTTTTACAACAATCCGGTAGTTTCATGGTCACCATTACTGATACTAGTTTTTTATTCCTGATTTATATATTAACTGAATTTAAATTCCCCAACTGCCGTGGTGGGAAACTGAACTTATGTCTCACCTCTCTCTTCCTTCATACCTACCTCTCCCTGCCTTCATACCTACCTCTCCCTTCCTTCATACCTACCTCTCCCTTCCTTCATATCCATCTCTCTCTCTCTCCTTCTTTCTGTTCCTCTCTCCTTCAATTCTGCTTCTCTCTTTATCTCCTACCCTTCTGTTTTCTCTCTCTCCTCCTTAATTTCGGTATTTCTCTCTCATTCACTTCCGGGACTGGGACTTGAACCCACAGCCAAGAAACAGCTGATGGTGACGCAGAAAGGGATCTGGGAGTGAGTAGGTTTGGTACTTAACATGCCAAATCACTGTGGAGAAGCAATAAGGATAACAAATCCAACGCCATATTATATTACTGGCTCAGCTGTGTATAAGACAACACGTGGCCTGGTCAGATTGTTGAAATTCCCCCCGGAAACTCACTGGAAAATTCAGGATTCTCAAGTAAATTCCAGGAGGCCCAGAGAGCCTAGAAACTGTTAGATACGTTGGTTGTGAAAGTCCCAATTGTTCCCTGTGGTGGAAGGGTTGGTGCATTGATGGGACGCAGGTGAGCAGGGTGGAATAATGTATGCTGCTACATGAACCTGTTCCCTCAGCTCCTCCAATGGCTCAGCAGGCAAAAAAGGTGTCAGTTTGTCTCAGTGTAGTAGCACTCTCGCCTCTGAGTCAGAAGGTTCTGGGTTCAAGCCCCACTCCAGGGACTCGAGCACATAATCTAGGGCTGACGCTCCCAGTGCAGTGCTGAGGGAGTGCTGCACTGTCGCAGGTGCTGTCTTTCGGATGAGACGTTAAGCCGAGGCCCCGCCTATCCTCTCAGGTGGACGTAAAAGAACCCATGGCCACTATTCGACCTATGAACGAGGCGATAGATCTTCTCTGATTGTCTCTTTGTTTGGTATCAGAACTACCTCTCATCGACAATTCTAACTCCCACAAGATGTTTCAGTGTCTTGTGGCACTCGTCAAAGCCTTTCCCTTGGCTCAGTGGGTAGCACTCACACCTCTGCGTCAGAAGGTTGTAGGTTCAAGTCCCACTCCAGAATCTTAAGCACATAATCTTGAACTTCAGTGCAGTACTGAGGGAGTGTTACACTGTCAGAGGTGCTGTCCTCTGGACAAGATGTTAAACCAAGACTCTGTCTGCCCTCTCAGGTGGATGTAAAAGATCCCATGGCCCTATTTTGAAGAAGAGCAGGGGAGTCCTGGGCCAATATTTATCCCTCAACCTATACCACTGAAACACATTATCTGGTCATTATCTCATTGCTGTTTGTGGGATCTTGCTGTGTGCAAATTGGCTGCTGTGTTTCCTACATTACAACAGTGACTGCGCGTTAAAAGTACTTTATTGGCTGTAAAGCACTTTGGGACATCTTGAGATCATGAAAGGCGCAATATGAATGCAAGGCCTTTCTTTAAATGGGTCACATGTAATGAACTAGGAAGGTCTAGGGTTCAACTCTGGTCTCTGGTGAGTTAACTGACCTCAGCCTCGTCAGTAGATGTGCTTAATTGGCCTCAGCTCCCCTGGAGGAGAAATGCTACTGGTCACTGTCCTGTAACCCATGTCGGAAAATGAGGGGCGTGTGTCAGTTGAGGATGGCCCCCATGGTCGAAGAGCCTCAGGTTCACACATGAAGAATGGCCACGTGAGCTGGCAGTGCCTCGGCCTGTGTCACCGTTTTCAGAGGAGGTTGGGTGGGGGGTGAATTAGGAACAGGAGGAGGCCATTCAGCCACCTGGAGCCTGCTGCGCCATTCAAGGGCAACACGGTGGCATAGTGGTTAGCACTGGTGCCTCACAGCGCCAGAGACCCGGGTTCGAATCTGACCTCGGGTGACTGTCTGTGTGGAGTTTGCACATTCTCCCCGTGTCTGCGTGGGTTTCCTCCGGGTGCTCCGGTTTCCTCCCACAGTCCAAAAATGTGTGGGTTAGGTTGATTTGGCTGTGATAAATTGACCCTTAGTGTTAGGGGGGATTAAATATGTGGGGTTATGGGGATAGGATGGGATATGTTAGGGGGAATTAAATACGTGGGGTTACGGGGGTAGGGTGGGATATGTGTACTGTGGGGATTAAAGCAGGGACAGGGTACTGGATTTGGATGATCAGCCATGATCGTATTGAATGGCGGAGCAGGCTCGACGGGCCGAATGGCCTACTCCTGCTCCTAGATTCTATGTTTCTATGTTTCTATGTAATTAGATCAGGGCTGATCTGCACCTCAACTCCATTTACCCGGCTTTGCTCCTTATCCCTCGATACCCTTACCCAACAAAATTCTCAGTCTTGAAAGCTCCAATTGTCCCAACAGCCTTTTGGGAGATCGAGTTCCAGAGATCCACTACCCTTTGTGTGGAAATAGTGCTTCCAGATTTCACTCCTAAATAACCGAACGCATAACAATGGAAGGAAAGTTGAGAAAATAACAAGGAGGGGAAGTGAGAGCATGAAAGAGGAAAACGGGCCTGTTTATTTGCGCAGTGCACCAGAGCCTGATACTCAAATTCCGATACTTATTCTTTCACTTCAACATCACCGAGCGTTGGATGGGATGTTCTGCTTCTTTACAGTCTGTACGAGCACAGACAACACTGGTGAGCATGCGCTGCTGGTGCCTTGCAGAGATCAGGAGCTAACACTTGCTTCAAGTGAACGACCTTGAGAGGCTAAACTGATCTGGTTGCCATGGTGACTTTCAAGACCTCTCTCCGTGCAGAGCTTCATCTGCAAGTCCTGGTGGCTCGTCGGAATTTCAACAGCACTGATGGGTTTTCAATGCTGCAACAATGGAGACCACAGGGGTTCTGACGTCTTTTGTTCGATGATTAAAAACAGATTGACAATAACAAAAAAAGTCACATGCACGCAAACTCAATTGTTGCTGAATTTTCAGCATTGAATACAGTCTTCAGAGTTTGTGATTGACTAAATTAGTCATATATAACAAGAAAGACTTACATTTATATAACGCTTTTCACAACCCAAGGATGTCCCAATGAAGTACTTTTTGAAGTGTTGTCACTGTTGTAGAATGTAGAAAGTGCGGCAGCCAAATGTCGCACAGCAAGGCCCCATAATGACCAGGTAATGATTTTTAGCGATGTTGATTGAGGGATAAATATTGGCCAGGACACAAGGACTCCCCAGCTCTTCTTCAAAATATTGGCCATGGGATCTTTTACGTCCACCTGAGGGAGCAGACGGAGCCTCAGTTTAACGTCTCATCCAAAAGACGGCACCTCTGACAGTGCAGCACTCGCTCAGAACTGCACTGGAGTGTCAGCCTGGATTTTTGTGCTCAAGTCTCTGGAATGGAGCAAGAACCCATAACCTTCTGACTCAGAGATGAGAGCACTACCCACTGAGCCACGGCTGACACTGTGAAGGAAGGAAGAAGGCAAGAAAGCAAGAGTGGGAGAAAGTTACACAGCTCCTATAGGTTTCAGAGAAACTGCCTAGGCCCTATGGATTATGTAAGATATTCTACAGGCCTTATTGCTCAAATAGAAAGTTTTACAGACTATGTAGAGATATATTTATAGCGTGTTGATGCAGGTGCTATAGTTTATACAGATTACACAGCTCCTATATATCACCTAATGGCCAAGGTAAGTACGCTAATGGATCACAGAGAAGACAACTGCGCCATATGGCATCTGATTGCAAGCATCACGACAGACAAAGAGCCCCATGCGGAGAACAGCAGTGAGCGGCAGCCCTCGGGGGGCAATCTCCGCCTCTGCCTCCTTCCGTTGCCGTGAGTAACCAAGGGGGAAGATTGCCGGTGAGCGCACACGCGCCTCCCCATCTATCACGTTTCCTAGGCACAGATACTTCACCACGGACAGATTGGGAGGGGAGGGTGGAGGAAGAACAAGAACGGCTGCCAGCGAAAAGGCGAGCGATCACGCTGCAGTCTTTTCGAGGACTATTAGAAACAATAACAAGACATTAAAGGGACGGCTGGCACCTTCATCACTCATGGTACGCTCATTATGTCTAAATGTGCAACTTCGAACAATCAGACTCTATCTCGCCAGAAACAAAAAAAAAACAACACAGATGGCAGCAGTCGCTGAAGTTTCACAACAGAAAACAATCAACAACAGAGGATCGGAGACTTGCCATGCTGCTTTGTCACGGAGAACAGAAGATCTTTTCAACCTTGTGAGGAAGAAACTGAGAAGGTTCTCGGAGAGCTTTGTGAAGTAGTTAGCAGTCCGTTCGACCACTGCGTTCTGCCCCCAGGGCTGGACCCCACTCAAGTCTCACACATGAGCCACTTACGAGGAAAGAGTAGCTGAGGTGGTTTCCCATTGACTTCCTCCCGGGTTTGTACCTTCTGGGCACCTTCTCCTAAAGTGTGCGACAACCAAGGCTAAAGGGCCCCGGCCCACCTACCCTTAATGATGGAAGGGAGGCGGGAGTTAGTGGTTGACAACAACTTGTATTTATATAGCGCCTTTAACATAGTAAAATGTCCCAAGGCGCTTCACAGGAGTATTATAAGACAAAAAATTGACACTGAGCCACGTAAGGAGAAATTAGGACAGATGACCAAAAGCTTGGTCAAAGAGGTAGGTTTTAAGGAGCGTCTTAAAGGAGGAAGGAGAGGTAGCGAGACGGGGAGGTTTAGGCAGGGAGTTCCAGAGCTTAGGGCCGAGGCAGCTGAAGGCACGGCCACCAATGGTTGAGCGATTATAATCAGGGATGCTCAAGAGGGCAGAATTAGAGGAGCACAGATATCTCGGGGGGTTGTGGGGCTGGAGGAGATTACAAAGATAGGGAGGGGCGAGGCCATGGAGGGATTTGAAAACAAGGATGAGAATTTTGAAATCGAGGTGTTGCTTATCCGGGAGCCAATGTAGGTCAGCGAGCACAGGGGTGATGGGTGAACCGGGATTTGGTGCGAGTTAGGACACGGGCAAGAATGTGGGAGGCCAGCCAGGAGTGTGTTGGAATAGTCAAGTCTAGAGGTAACAAAGGCATGGATGAGGGTTTCAGCAGCGGATGAGCTGAGGCAAGGGCGGAGACGGGCGATGTTACGGAGGTGGAAATAGACGGTCTTTGTTATGGCACGGATATGTGGTCGGAAGCTCATTTCAGGGTCAAATATGACACCAAGGTTGCGAACAGTGTGGTTCAGCCTCAGATAGATGTTAGGGAGAGGGATGGAGTCAGTGGCTAGGGAACGGAGTTTGTGGCGGGGACCAAAAACAATGGCTTCGGTCTTCCCAATATTTAGTTGGGGCAGAAACTAAGTCATCATTCATGATTAGATTGGATAGGCGAATGAAATAAAAGGGAATAAAGGGATATGGGATGAGGGTGGAGGGTAAATGCTGACCCGGACTGAATGGGCCGAATGGCCTGTTTCTGTGATTTAACAGCTATGTATTTCTATTTATGTATGTGACTGTGACACACTAGCGTGACTATATTATGCAGGGTCGTATGTGACTGTTACAGAGCAGTGTGTCCACGTTTATACAACCATATTTAACAGTTACACACTAGTGCACCCTTATTTTACATAATTGCATGCGATGGTTACACACTAGCATTAGCCGCATTATAGATTGATAAAACTTGCATTTATATAGTGCCTTTTAAAACCTCAGGACATCCCAAAGTGCTTCACAAATAATGAACTGTTTTTGAAGTATAGTCACTGTTGAAATGCAAGTATACAGAATCGTATGGGACACTAGTGTGTCCATATTGTGGAGTTGCAAGTGAGTGTTACAGACTAGTGTGTCCATGTTACACAGAATTACACAGGACTTCTATAGACTACTGTGTCCATGTTATAGAGCGGCACGTGACTGTTACATGCTTGTGCGTCCACGCTGTAGAGCGGCACGTGACCATTACACGCAAGTGTGTCCACACTACAGAACGGCACGTGACCGTTACACACTAGTGTGTCCACGCTACAGAGCGGCACGTGACCGTTACACACTAGTGTGTCCACATTATAGAGCGGCACATGACTGTTACACACTAGTGTGTCCACGTTATAGAGCGGCATGTGACCGCTACATGCTAGTGTGTCCACGTTATAGAGCGGCACGTGACCATTACACGCTAGTGTGTCCACGTTATAGAGCGGCACGTGACCGTTACACACTAGTGTGTCCACGTTATAGAGCGGCACGTGACCGTTACACACTAGTGTGTCCACATTATAGAGCGGCACGTGACCGCTACACGCTAGTGTGTCTACATTATAGAGCGGCACGTGACCGTTACACACTAGTGTGTCCACATTATAGAGCGGCACGTGACCGTTACACACTAGTGTGTCCACGTTATAGAGCGGCACGTGACCGCTACACGCTAGTGTGTCCACGTTACAGAGCGGCACGTGACCGTTACACGCTAGTGTGTCCACGCTACAGAACGGCACGTGACCGTTACACACTAGTGTGTCCACGTTACAGAGTGGCACGTGACCACTACATGCTAGTGTGTCCACATTACAGAGCGGCACGTGACCGCTACACGCTAGTGTGTCCACGTTATAGAGTGGCACGTGACCGCTACACACTAGTGTGTCCACATTATAGAGCGGCACGTGACCGTTACACACTAGTGTGTCCACATTATAGAGCGGCACATGACTGTTACACACTAGTGTGTCCACGTTATAGAGCGGCATGTGACCGCTACATGCTAGTGTGTCCACGTTATAGAGCGGCACGTGACCATTACACGCTAGTGTGTCCACGTTATAGAGCGGCACGTGACCGTTACACACTAGTGTGTCCACGTTATAGAGCGGCACGTGACCGTTACACACTAGTGTGTCCACGTTATAGAGCGGCACGTGACCGCTACACGCTAGTGTGTCCACATTATAGAGCGGCACGTGACCGTTACACACTAGTGTGTCCACATTATAGAGCGGCACGTGACCGCTACACGCTAGTGTGTCCACGTTACAGAGCGGCACGTGACCGTTACACGCTAGTGTGTCCACGTTATAGAGCGGCACGTGACCATTACACACTAGTGTGTCCACATTATAGAGCGGCACGTGACCGTTACACGCTAGTGTGTCCACGTTATAGAGCGGCACGTGACTGTTACACGCTAGTGTGTCCACGTTATAGAGCAGCACGTGACCGCTACACGCTAGTGTGTCCACGCTACAGAGTGGCACATGATCGCTACACAGTAATGTGTCCATGTTATAGCGAGTCATGTAACACCTTTATGTTTACCGTTTTATCTTATTCTTTGCTTGGGGCCAGTTTTAAGAGAACTTTGCTCCAACCTTGCTGCCCCTCAGATGGGAGTACTCGATACTGTAGTGGTTTCTAAAAGTTGTAAAATTATTCGTTTGTCATTCCTCGCTTTGATGAGCGCGAATAATATTTTTTCTCTCTCCACCATTGCAGGTGTCCGGTCACAACCCAACTAATGCTTTGCTCTGCGGGCAAGTGAATCACAGCCCTGTCAATGCTACTCACAGCTCAAGAAGAAGAAGCAGCATTTATATAGCACCTTTAATTTTTTTCAATTTATTTATGGGATGTGGGCGTCGCTGGCAAGGCCAGCATTTACTGCCCATCCCTAATCGCCCTTGAGAAGGTGGTGGTGAGCCGCCTTCTTGAACTGCTGCAGTCCGTGTGGTGAAGGTGCTCCCACAGTGCTGTTAGGGAGGGAGTTCCAGGATTTTGACCCAGTGACGATGAAGGAACGGCGATATACTTCTAAGTTAGGATGGTGTGTGACTTGGAGGGGAATTATAGGTGGTGGTGTTCCCATGCGCCTGCTGCCCTTGTCCTTCTAGATGGAATAGGTCGCGGGTTTGGGAAGTGCTGCCGAAGAAGCCTTGGCGAGTTGCTGCAGTGCATCTTGTAGATGGTACACACTGCAGCCACGGTGCGCCGGTGGTGGAGGGAGTGAATGTTTAAGGTGGTGGATGGGGTGCCAATCAAGCGGGCTGCTTTGTCCTGGATGGTGTCGAGCTTCTTGAGTGTTGTTGGAGCTGCATTCATCCAGGCAAGTGGAGAGTATTCCATCACACTCCTGACTTGTGCCTTGTAGATGGTGGAAAGGCTTTGGGGAGTCAGGAGGTGAGACACTCACCGCAGAATACCCAGCCTCTGACCTGCTCTTGTTGCCGCAGTATTTATGTGGCTGGTCCAGTTAAGTTTCTGGTCAATGGTAACCCCCAGGATGTTGATGGTGGGGGATTCGGTGATGGTAATGCCGCTGAATGTCAAGGGGAGGTGGTTAGACTCTCGCTTGTTGGAGATAGTCATTGCCTGGCACTTCTGTGTGTAGTAAAACATCCCGGGACGCTTCACAGATGGATTTTCAGACAAAATGTGAGACCGAGCCGCATAAGGAGACATTAGGACAGGTGACCAAAAGCTTGGTCACAGAGGTAGGTTTTAAGGAGCGTCGTAAAGGAGAAGTGAGAGAGATAAAGAGGTTTAGGGAGGAAATTCCAGAGCTTAGAGCCTAGGCATGGGGAAGCGATGAAAATGGGGGATGTGCAAGAGGACAGAATTGGAGGAGCGCAGAGCTCCCGGAGGGGCGTTGGGATCACGATTTAAATGGTGCCACGCGAGAGCAGCTTCTGATGATTCTCGCTCTGATTATCACTCCTCCCCAGCGCAGTCCCGCAGCACTTTCACCGACAGTACCCCAGCAGGAGATCTGCTTCCCTCAATCCATCTGCGGGACAAGCAGCTGCACCCAGGAAACGTGATGGATGGGGGCTGTGCAATGTTTACTGACAAAGCCTCTTGTCGACTGAGCAAGCTGCGCACCGACAGACTCGGTGCTCAGATAGAGATTCGCCCCGACCCATCACCCCCATCCCAGCTCACTGCTGCTCTCTGCCTGTTGGACTTTATGTATCCGACTGCACCCTTTCAAGGGGAGAAGGTCGCAACAGTACAGAAATCGACCAGTGATGTCCCACAGCGACACTTTCCATCATCAGCTTTGACTCAGTTGAATTTCTCCCGAGTAGTTTCTCTTCCTCCCTCTGGTTTGTAGCCTGCAATATCACTGTTAATCATATTGACAACAGCAACTTGTATTTATATAGCGCCTTTAACGTAGTAAAACGTCCCGAGGCGCTGCACAGGAGTATTTTAAGACAAAATATTTGACACCGATCCACATAAGGATAAATTAGGGCAGGTGACCAAAAGCTTGGTCAAAGAGGTAGGTTTTAAGGAGCGTCTTAAAGGAAGAAAGAGAGGTAGTGAGGCCGAGTGGTTTAGGCAGGGAATTCCAGAGCTTAGGGCCCAGGCAACAGAAGGCACGGCCACCAAAGGTTGAGCGATTATAATCAGGGATCCTCAAGAGGGCAGAATTAGAGAAGCGCAGATATCTCGGATAACAGCCGAACATAGTCATAACGGCACAGAAGGAGGCCATTCAGCCCATCGAACACTTATAGGCCTGAATTTTCCGGGGTTGTAGCGGGCGCGATTGGTGGCCGGTCGGGTGGGAAAGTTTTTATTTTTGCAGTGGGTCGGGAACCCGCTGTCAACTCGCTCCCACGCTCCTCGCTCCTTTCCCCCAGGCGCGTCTGTCATCGCGGAGACGACCCGACCGGCAGCGGCGGGCGACCCAATTGAAATCATTATCAGATTGTTTACAGGCACTTAAGAGCCTTTTTCCCCGACATATTACATTTCCCTGCATGGCCACGGGATTCACGCAGCTCGGGAATCACATCCGTCAACCTGAGGCGGGAGTTCCGTGGCCATTGCTCCAGCTGATTAGTTGACAGCATCAAATGTACAGTAAAAACTCCCACCTGACAGATGATCACTTTCCTCAGGCAGAAGCTATTGCTCAGTCCATTCCCAGCACAGATTCTGCAGGCTGCAAGTCTTTCCAGCAAAGTCACCATCCAGTGTCACCTCATTGGAAGAACTCGCTCACCACTGACAGATCGCTTCTGTCATCTTTACTTCACCTGCCATCTATTCCATCAGCATGGGTGCCATTTATACTGTCTCACCTTGGTCCTCAGAATCGGACCACGATCAGCCCCAACACCAGCAGCACCGGGCACACCAGCAGCACCAACAACAACACCAACCTTCTCCGCAATCACCTGATACTGTACAGGACAGAGGGTATCAGCACCCGAGCACATTGCTGCCCGTGAGGCCAGGGATGGCCTCACCATGGCCAGATTTACTTCACTTGACCCTTGTTGTCACACGATGCTCCAGGTTGGCACCAACAAGAGAAAGCATCCTACAATGATAAGCCATTCCTTTCACACTCATCACCATTGCGGCGGGTACCATTATGTCTCACCATTCACTGCAACTCACTAAGCCACTTCCAAAGGTACACACAAATCTGTCCAAGACCGGAAAGTGTTGAAAATAAAGATTTTTATGTTTGATACCACATTAACATAAATTTTACATAAACATTGGATACCCAAGCGGCTACCCTTGTGTGTTGTTAGTTGGTATGATTGCACTAGGATGGGGGTGAGTGTGAGGGGTGGCTAGGGAGATGGGGATGTGATGATGTAGATAGGGAGAGAGGGATTGGTGGAGGTGCAAGGTATGTTGGTGTGAGTAAGGATGTGCAGGAGTAGGGTAGGGAAGGAAGAGTGATGGGGATATGATGAGAGGCACAGCAAGATGAAGTTGAGGTGGTTTTGTACTAACGTTTCCTGATCTACTGAGATCATTGAAATGCTTGCGGCACTACATCCAGATCCTCCTGAAGCAGAGAGTTGGGATAAATGGTTCATTCTCGGACTGGCAACCAGTAGCCAGTGGTGTTCCGCAGGGGTCGGTGCTGGGTCCCCAACTCTTTACAATCTATATTAACGATTTGGAGGAGGGGACCGAGTGTAACATATCAAAGTTTGCAGATGATACAAAGATGGGAGGGAAAGTAGAAAGTGAGGAGGACATAAAAAACCTACAAGGAGATATAGACAAGCTGGGTGAGTGGGCAGAGATTTGGCAGATGCAATACAATATTGGAAAATGTGAGGTTATGCACTTTGGCAGGAAAAATCAGAGAGCAAGTTATTATCTTAATGGCGAGAAACTGGAAAGTGCTGCAGTACAAAGGGATCTGGGGGTCCTAGTGCAAGAAAATCAAAAAGTTAGTATGCAGGTGCAGCAGGTGATCAAGAAGGCCAACGGAATGTTGGCTTTTATTGCTAGGGGGATAGATTATAAAAACAGGGAGGTATTGCTGCAGTTATATAAGGTATTGGTGAGACCGCATCTGGAATACTGCATACAGTTTTGGTGTCCATACTTAAGAAAAGACATACTTGCTCTCGAGACAGTACAAAGAAGGTTCACTCAGTTAATCCCCGGGATGAGGGGGTGGACATACGAGGAGAGGTTGAGTAGATTGGGACTCTACTCATTGGAGTTCAGAAGAATGAGAGGCGATCTTATTGAAACATATAAGATTCTGAAGGGGCTTGATCGGGTGGATGCGGTAAGGATGTTCCCAAGGATGGGTGAAACTAGAACTAGGGGGCATAATCTTAGAATAAGGGGCTGCTCTTTCAAAACTGAGATGAGGAGAAACTTCTTCACTCAGAGGGTAGTAGGTCTGTGGAATTTGCTGCCCCAGGAAGCTGTGGAAGCTACATCATTAAATAAATTTAAAACAGAAATAGACAGTTTCCTAGAAGTAAAGGGAATTAGGGGTTACGGTGAGCGGGCAGGAAATTGGACATGAGGCTGAGTTCGGATCGATCAAGGCCCTGTGGGTGGCGGAGCGGGCCCAGGGGCTGAGTGGCCGGGTCCTGCTCCTACTTCTTGTGTTCTTTAGATTTGAGGTGAGGATCAGATCAGCCATGATCTTATTGAATGGCGGAGCAGGCTCGAAGGGCCGATTGGCCTACTCCTGCTCCTATTTCTTATGTTCTTATGTTCTTATTAACACATCCCTGCTTGTGACCTCCTCTGCAATCTGCAACCAGGCTGTTTTGGTCTCCTGGGGAGGTCTCTTCTGCCCATCGGCGTGCTCTCACTCCCTCCATAAGCATATGGAGGGAGTCATCGGAGAACCTGGGTGCAGCCCTCTGCCTCGGTGCAGTCATTGTCAGTGTTTGCAGCACTCCAATGCTGTAGCGCACTGACAGCAATACGTTAGATTAAACTTCAAATGTAATGTGGCCATGGCCCCTTTAAAGATCTCGGCTGAAAACGCGTCATGAATGACGTCACCAGACCCGCTCCGTCTCATTGGGCCGGGTAACGCGCTGGGCGGGTTTAATAGGCCCCATTAAGGTAAGTTCATTTTCAACAGCGGGTTGGAGCCAGCAGCGGGGTCGCGACCTGCCACGGACACTGCCCGATCTGGACCCGCCCGGGCAGGCAAAATTCCTTGCTACGTTATGTTCGTGGAGCCATTTAAAATAGTAATAAAAAGAGAGAACTTGCATTTCTATAGTGCCTTTCACGACCTTGGAACGTCCCAAAGTGCTTTTACAGCCAATGAAGTACTTTCTTGAAGAGGAAACGTGGCAGCTAATTTGCGCACAGCAAGCGCCCACAAACAGCAATGTGATAATGACCAGATAATCTGTTTTAATGATGTTGGTTGAGGGATAAATATTGGCCAGGACACCGGGGAGAACTCCCCTGCTCTTCTCTGAATAGTGTGAGCTTTTACGTCCACCTGAGAGAGCAGACGCCTCGGTTTTAACGTCTCAACCGAAAGACGGCACCTCTGACAGTGCAGCACTCCCTCAGCACTGCACTGAAGTGTCAGCCTGGATTGTGTGCTCAAGTCTCTGGAGTGGGACTTGAACCCACAACCTCTGACTTAGAGGTGAGAGAGTGCCACTGAGCCAAGACAGAAAGAACTTGCATTATATAGCATCTTTCACATCCTCAGGACGTCCCAAATAGCTTCACTGCCAAAGATTAGCGTTTGAAATGTCTTCTCTTCTTAGGCAGTCCCTCGGAACCGAGGATGACTTAAGATGCCTGTGCGTGAATTCTTTTAACGTGGGATGGCCGTTGCACACCAGCGACCACACAGGCTTGACAGAGCAAGGTCTTGGTCCAAAGGCAAGGGGATTCAAGACGATTGGAGACCAGGCTCTGCTACATCGGCCTAGCACGCACACACAAACATACTCCTACTGTCCTCCTCCCTCCTTCCCACAGGTCCTCTCTGCCTGGGTTTCATAGGCTGCAGTGTGGTCCTCCCGACCCCGCTGCTGGTCCACGCTGCACCACTCCTGGACCTCGACCTTGCTGCTGGGCTCGTCCTCGCTCCTGGGCCTCGTCCTCGCTCCTGGGTCTGACCTCGCACCTGGGCTTTGACCTCGCTCCTGGGTCCGACCTCGCTCCTGGGCTTTGACCTCGCTCCTGGGTCCGACCTCGCTCCTGGGCTTTGACCTCGCTCCTGGGTCCGACCTCGCTCCTGGGCTTTGACCTTGCTCTTGGGTCCAGACCTCGCTCCTGGGCCCCGTCCTCGCACCTGGGTCCTGTCCTCGCCCCTGAAAGTAAGGTGGGAGGAGTCTCGTGTGCAGGCTAAACACCGGCATAGACCTGTTGGGCCAAATGGCCCATTTCTGTGCCGTAGACTCGATGTAATTCTGTGTAAAACTGCAATTAACTTAACGACCCAACAATCTTCTTTGATGTTGAGGGATAAATCTTGGGCCAGGACCCTGAGAGAACGCCCCTGTTCTCGTGTGAATAGTGCCATGAGGTCTTTTACATCCAGCTGAACATGCAGATGGGGCCCTTCGGTTTAACATTTAATCCAAACGGCAGCGCCTCTGACAATGCAGCACTCCCTCGGCGCTTCATCGAAGTTCAAGCCAAATTGTGTGTTCACGTCTTTGAACCCACAACCTTCTAACCCAGAGAGGAGATTATCCCCACTGAGCCAGACTGACAGTAAATTAATACCTGCTTTAAATGGGTTAAAACAGCAGGAGAAAGGGAATGTCGTGTGAATGTTTCAATCAGTCATCCGCCGATAATTTCAAGGCTTCCTTCTCATTTCCTCCCCCGTATTTAAGTGTTAATCCTGGTGTTAAGTGCGGATTTACTGATATTATGTGCCTCTAAATCATTATAATTTCACTCCGGTTACTATTTGCAGTCATTGCGTTCATGTTCCGATTACTACTATTAGGCAGTAATTGCTATATAATTACCGCCGGTGACAAGGCGAGTTGGATTCTGTTTGTCTGCAAGTTTAGTTTCGGCCCCGATGCCGAATTACGGTCTTGCCCAGCGTCAGTGCTGCCGCCCCGAGGCGATTTCACCCGGGCACCAGGCTCCCAATGTTTGGGGTCTCAGACCTTTTTCAAAGTCGACACGGCTCCTTCTTTTGATTGAGTGTCAGCTGGATCTGGGGGCGGACTTTTAGTGTCAGTCAGTGTTCCTCGTCCCTGTTCTTGTTCCAGCTCTCAACCGGCCTCCCTCCTCCCTCCTCCCCACCCAGTCTATGCTTCTCAGCTTCAGAGTCTCCGTCCGTCTGACTATGGGTCCTAATGTCTCCGTCTGTCTGGCTCTGTGCCTCAGTCTCTCCGTCTGCCTGGCTCTGTGCCTCAGTCTCTCCGTCTGTCTGGCTCTGTGTCAGTCTCTCCGTCTGTCTGGCTCTGTGTCAGTCTCTCAGTCTGTCTGGCTCTGTGCCTCAGTCTCTCTGTCTGTCTGGCTCTGTGTCAGTCTCTCTGTCTGTCTGGCTCTGTGCCTCAGTCTCTCCGTCTGCCTGGCTCTGTGCCTCAGTCTCTCCGTCTGTCTGGCTCTGTGTCAGTCTCTCCGTCTGTCTGGCTCTGTGTCAGTCTCTCAGTCTGTCTGGCTCTGTGCCTCAGTCTCTCCGTCTGTCTGGCTCTGTATCAGTCTCTCCGTCTGTCTGGCTCTGTGTCAGTCTCTCAGTCTGTCTGGCTCTGTGCCTCAGTCTCTCCGTCTGTCTGGCTCTGTGTCAGTCTCTCTGTCTGTCTGGCTCTGTGCCTCAGTCTCTCCATCTGTCTGGCTCTGTGTCAGTCTCTCCATCTGTCTGTCTCTGTGTCAGTCTCTCCGTCTGTCTGGCTCTGTGTCAGTCTCTCTGTCTGTCTGGAACTGTGTTAGTCTCTCTGTCTGTCTGGCTCTGTGTCAGTCTCTCTGTCTGGCACTGTGTCAGTCTCTCTGTCTGTCTGGCTCTGTGTCAGTCTCTCTGTCTGTCTGGCTCTGTGTCAGTCTTGCTGTCTGTCTGGCTCTGTGTCAGTCTCTCCGTCTGTCTAGCGCTGTGTCAGTCTCTCTGTCTGTCTGGCTCTGTGTCAGTCTCTCTGTCTGTCTGGCTCTGTGTCAGTCTCTCCATCTGTCTGGCTCTGTGTCAGTCTCTCCGTCTGTCTGTCTCTGTGTCAGTCTCTCCGTCTGTCTGGCTCTGTGTCTGTCTCTCCGTCTGTCTAGCACTGTGTCAGTCTCTCCGTCTGTCTGGCTCTGTGTCAGTCTCTCTGTCTGTCTGGCTCTGTGTCAGTCTCTCTGTCTGGCTCTGTGTCAATCTCTCTGTCTGTCTGGCTCTGTGTCAGTCTCTCCGTCTGTCTAGCGCTGTGTCAGTCTCTCTGTCTGGCTCTGTGTCAATCTCTCTGTCTGTCTGGCTCTGTGTCAGTCTCTCAGTCTGTCTGGCACTGTGTCAGTCTCTCCGTCTGTCTGGCTCTGTGCCTCAGTCTCTCCGTCTGTCTGGCTCTGTGTCAGTCTCTCCGTCTGTCTGGCTCTGTGCCTCAGTCTCTCCGTCTGTCTGGCTCTGTGTCAGTCTCTCTGTCTGTCTGGCTCTGTGTCAGTCTCTCTGTCTGTCTGGCTCTGTGTCAGTCTCTCTGTCTGTCTGGCTCTGTGTCAGTCTCTCTGTCTGTCTGGCTCTGTGTCAGTCTCTCTGTCTGTCTGGCTCTGTGTCAGTCTCTCTGTCTGTCTGGCTCTGTGTCAGTCTCTCTGTCTGTCTGGCTCTGTGTCAGTCTCTCTGTCTGTCTGGCTCTGTGTCAGTCTCTCTGTCTGTCTGGCTCCATGCTAGTAAAGTGGGCTTCAGTGTTGGTTTCTGCCAATGGGGACTTCACTGATGATTTCAGTGAACAGACCAATCAAATAACAGAAAAGCTACAAATGGAGCAGCATTTTTAAAAATAATTAAGATTTTTAAAATTCACAGCACATTTTTAGCATTTACAATAAACCACAATTATTTTGTTCCAGTGTCTTTGAAAAGAGTTTAACACAAATCATCTTGAGACTCATTATTCCAATGGATCGTACCTTCTCCCGCTGTACTGAATGCTAATGGACCAAGCTCCTTTCCATCCACACCCATTCTATAGAATGCGAACGGACCTGATTCTTTCCCATTAGGTTTAGTTCTGGCTCAGTGGGGAGCACTCTTGCAATATAGCATCAAAAGGTTGTGGGTTCAAGTCCCACTCCAGAGATTTCAGCACATAATCTAGGCTGACACTCCAGTGCAGTACTGAGGGAGTGCGGCACTGTCGGAGGTGCCGTCTTTCTGATGAGACATTAAACCGAGGCCCTCTCAGGTGCACATTTAAGATCCCAAAGAACTATTTCGAAGAGGAGCAGGGGGAGTTCTCCCCGGTGTCCTGGGCCAATATTTATCCCTCAAACAACATCACTAAAAAACAGATTATCTAGTCATTATCCCATCGCTGTTTGTGGGAGCTTGCTGTGCGCAAATTGGCTGCCGCGTTTCCTACATTACAACAGCGACTACACTTGAAAAGTTCATCATTGGCTTTAAAGCGCTTTGAGACATCCTGAGGTCGTGAAAGGCGCTGTAGAAATGCAAGTTCCTTCTTTCCCAATCATTCCCCATTGTATAGAAATTACGTACAGCAGTTACCTTCCCATTCGCTGTGAATGTATAGAATTGTGCAGTTGCTACACTGCAGAAAGACTGAGGGGAAGTCAAAATCTTCCAGGGCTGCGGTACAGTATACAAAGGAACAGTAATGGACGAACCCGTTCCCATTCGCTCCCCATTGCAATCCAGTCTGATTGCTTTGATAACACGCAGTAAGTAACATCCAGTAATTCAAAGTTGATGATGGTTGTTAGGTTTTACCTCCAGACAGCAGAACGTTCAACAGATTGATTGACTTGTGTGGAATATGTGTTATTTTTTATTTAGATGAAATTGCTGAGTGAATGATTACAGAGGAGCAAACATCTGTCAGTGGGATATATGCTTTACCTTGCAGAAACTTTGATCCCAGTATTAATATTCTGACAGCCTCGTTATGATTTTTTTTCTTTCATCGAGAAATCTAGGCGAAATTCCAGAGTGCAGGGCACCACAGGGTTGATTTTCAATTGGTGCCCGCACGTAAAACTGGCATCGTCGGTCGATTGCCCACTCAGAAAAATCGCCCAATTTCCCTCTCAGATTTTCTCCAGCACCGCGCCTTTAAAACAATGGCTCCGCTCAGGGCAAGCGGAGGCTCCCTTCCCCATGGTGTCATCCAGATTCATTGGCGCGAGGCCGAAATCCGGTGTATCCAGGTCCTGGTCTAATTCGTGCCGATTCTGGTATTCTGGCACACTCCCACTGAAGTCACGGGCGAAGTTCCACAGGAATGGCTGTGGGTTTTCGGGGTGGGGGCAATATTGTCCATCTTGTGCCTGGAAAATCATGTGTCACTGGAAAAAGAAAATCCTACCCTAAAATCTGAAAAGGGTTCACATATACAACTTTAGGTGACTGTCTCAACTGCGAATCTTCCCTTTAGAGAAAAATAAATAAATCTATCCCTCATTTTCAGCGTACCGCAGTAACTGTAAGTCTATGTGTAATTGCAGAGTATCGTGTAAGAAGGGCTCAGGCGAGATTTGTAGCAAGTGTTTCTCTTCATTTTTTTGACAAGGCTTTAAAATGGATTATGAAGAGACATGAAAAGAACTTTGGTTATTAGTCAGAAGCCTGCCATTGCTGGAAAAAGCAGACATGTTAAGCTACTTACGGACTGGGAGCGTCTGAAAGGTTTCCATCTGGCTGTGCTCCCCTTGGCCTTTGCCGTTCACCGCCGCTACTCTGAATTGGTAGGTTGAATTTGGCTTCAGGTTGGTGAGGACGACGTGAGCTGCAAACAGAGAGAGGAGGAAGAAGGAAACACAGAAATGTTATTCTGCCTCCAATAGTATCTCACCGTCTTTCTTTAACCAGCTGAGATCCACACAGTGCCTTTCCAATGCAGCCTTCTTCTTAAACCATTCTCGGGATGTGGGCGTCATTGCAAAGGCTGGCCTTTATTGCCCATCCCGAGTTGCCCTGAAAGGTTGGTGGTGGGCCTTCTTCATGAACCACTTAGCATTTTGATACAACTCAGGCCAATTCCAAGGGCAGTTAAGAGTCAAACACATTGGTGTGGAACTGATGTCGCATATAGACCCAGACCGGGTAAGGACGGCAGCTTTATTTTCCTAAAGGATATTAGTGAAGTAGTTGGGTTGACAACTTCATGGTCACTTTTACTGATAGCAGACCAGATTTTTAAACTGAATTCAAATTCTCAAACAGCCATGGTGGGATTTGAACTCACGTTCTCTGGATTATTAATCCAAGTCTTTAGATTAGGCCGGGTGTAGAGAATCTTAGCTATGAGGAAAGACTGGATAGACTGGGTTTGTTTTCCTTGGAACAGAGGAGGCTGAGGGGAGACCTTACTGAGGTGTATAAAATTATGAGGGGCCTAGATAGAGTGGATAGAAAGGACCTATTTCCCTTAGCAGAGGGGTCAAAAACCAGGGGGCACAGATTTAAAGTAATTGGTGGAAGGTTTAGAGGGGATTTGAGGGGAAATTTCTTCACCCAGAGGGTTGTGGGGGTCTGAAACTCACTGCCTGAAAGGGTGGTAGAGGCAGAAACCCTAACCACATTTAAAAAGTACTTGGATGTGCACTTGGGATGCTGTAACCTGCAGGGCTACGGACCAAGAGCTGGGAAGTGGGATTAGGCTGGATAGCTCTTTGTTGGCCGGCGCGGACACGATGGGCCGAAATGGCCTCCTTCCGTTCTGTAACTTTCTATGATTCTATGATACTAGTCTAGTAATTTAACCACTGCACTACTGTACCTGTATGTGAAACTTTTGCAATGGTCTTCAGCTGTGCCAGCCGTGGCTCAGTGGGTAGCACTCTTATTTCTGCATCAGAAGGCTATGTGTTCAAGTTCCACTCCAGAGACATGAGCCCAAAAATCTAGCCTGACACTCTAGTGTGGTGCTGAGGGAGTGCTGCACTGTCCGATGAGATGTTAAACCGAGGACCCTGTCTACTCTCTCAGGTGGACGTAAAAGATCCCATGGTACTATTTTGAAGAAGAGCAGTGGAGTTCTCTCCAATGACCTGGGCCAATATTTATCCCTCAATCAACATCACTAAAAAAAACAGATGATCTGGTCATTATCACATTGCTGTTTGTGGGAGCTTGCTGTGCGAAAATTGGCTGCTGCATTTCCTACATTACAACAGTGACTGCACTTCAAAAGTACTTCATTGGATGTAAAGCGCTTTGGGACGTCCTGAGGTCGTGAAAGGCGCTATAGAAATGCAAGTCTTTCTTTTTTTCTTTCATCAAAGGTGACCTCCACAAAGTTGCCTAGTGAATGAAAACACCAACCAGTGTATAACTGGCCCAAATAAATTTGGCAGAACTCAACTTCGATCCTCCAGTCTGTGCTGAGCGAGCTGCTCTCAGGTGTGTGGAGGCGCTATACAACTGGTCTCAGTGCTCTGGGCTAACACCTGGCAAGGTTATCCAAGGCTCTTGCTGTTCTGTTTATTGTAAAGTGTGCACGTGTGGGATGACAGGTGAGGTCAGGATAGGATTACATAGGTTTAACATAGGATATACGGCACAGAAACAGACCATTCGGCCCAACCAGTCCATGCCGGCGTTTATGCTCCACTCGAGCCTCCTCCCGTCTTTCCTCATCTAAATCTATCAGCATAACCCTAGATTCCTTCTCCCTCATATGCTTGTCTAGCCTCCCCTTAAATGCATCTATACTATTTGCTTCAACCACTCCCTGTGGTAGCCAGTTCCACATTCTCACCACTCTCTGGGTGAAGAAGTTTCTTCTGAATTCCCAATTGGATTTCTTGGTGACGATCTTATATTGATGGCCTCTAGTTTTGCTCTTACCCACAAGTGTAAATATTCTCTCTGTATCCACTCTATCAAAACCTCTCATAATTTTAAAGACCTCCATTAGGTCACCCCTCAGCCTTCTTTTTTCAAGAGAAAGGAGACCCAGGACTCGGCTGTGATAATCCCATGGACAAATAGGCAGGATTGGACCACACAGACAGCATAGGGTTAAAACCCCATTTTGTTTGATATTTAATACTGGGATTGGTAGAAAGGCAGGACTCTATCTGTGGTTTAAAGAATTCTGGCACCCGTGGTAAAAATAATGGCGACACCTTATGGATGCTTGAACTAATAAAGAAAAAAGTTTCTCTGGGGTGGATTGTCAGCTTCACCCCTGGGCAATGAGTAGTGTCGCCACCTCTGATTGGGCGTATTCCTGGAGGTGTCATCACACGACCTCTCACCTCGAACCGCCCCGCCCCCGCACTCCCGCCATTGGCCCATCCTTCAGCCGCGCTCCCTTACCACTGCCAATTGGGAAGGGAACAGACTTTTGTTGCCCAATCGGATTAATCTTGACAGTTAGTCAAACAGCCTTTTTTTCCCCCATCTCCCATATTTTTATAACTAATAAATGAAAAAGTGTTCAAAGCGAATAAAAAAACCTCACAGTTTTCTTCGATGCCCCTTCAATTTTTCTCCCAGATGGTGCTTGCAGCAGTTCCTGGAGATTAATCTTCAATTGCTGGAGACTCGGTTGGCAACCCGAGCAATAATCTGACAGGGCGGATAATCCGCATGGTTATAGAAGCCGCCCGGTTTTTCGCTCCAGTTAAATCGAATGGAATGAAAAATCAGACAGGTTCTGTAAAGGGTCGGCAATCCAGCTCTCCAGATTACCACCCAGGCAGTGAAGATGAGAATGCACCCCGCTGTCTGTAATTAGGACACCGCTGATGTACAACAGAGATACTGGCCTAGAGATTGGTCTGGGCCTGTTTTCGGGCCCAGACCCGGCCCTGCGTGACTGGCGCGTGCCTGGACCGAGAAGCCAGGGGATCGATGGAAATTGTTCCTCAGGCCTCATCAACATACTGATGGTGGTGCGGCGCTGGTCCACTGGGGTTGCCAACCCTCCAGGATTGCCCTGGAGTCTCCAGGAATTAAAGATTAATCTCCAGGGTACTACTGCGAGAAACCCAGGAGAACAATCATAGGGGCATTAAGAAAAAAAAAGTGTCCTTTTTCATCTTCTTTGAACACTATTGGTTAATAATTATAAAAATATTGCACGTGGCTAGAAAGGCTGTTTAACTAACAATCAAGAATCATCCATTCAGGTAAAGAAGAGTCTCTTTGCTTTCCAATGTTAGCTGTGGCTCAGTGGGTAGCACCCTTGCCTCTGAGTCACAGGTTGTGGGTTCAAATCCCACTCCAGGGACTTGAGCACATAAAGCTAGGCTGATACTCCAGTGCCAGTACTGAGGGAGTGCTGCACTGTCGGTAGATGCCGTCTTTCAGATGAGACTTTAAACTGAGGCCCCGGCTGACCTCTCATGTGGATGTGAAAGATCCCATTGTACTATTTCGAAGAAGAGCAGGCAGGGGGGGGGTTATCCCTGGTGTTCTGGACCAATATTTATCACTAAAACAGATTATCGGGTCATTATCACATTGCTGTTTGTGGGAGCTTGCTGTGCGCAAATTGGCTGCCGCGTTTCCTACATTACAACAGTGAATACGCTTCAAAAGTACTTCATTGGCTGTAGAGTGCTTTGGGACGTCCGGTGGACGTGAAAGGCGCTATATAAATGCAAGTCTTTTTTTTTTCTAATTGACACGGGGAGGCGGGGCGCCGCGAGGATTGACCAATAGCGGAAGCATGGGGGCGGGGCAGTTGGATGTGGGAGGTCATGTGATGAATGCTGCTGGACTGGGCCCAACCAGAGTTGGCAGGCTTGCCCGAGCGAAGGCATCAATATCGGGCTGCCTACCTTTCCGGCTGAGGCCCTCGGTAACAATTTGCATTTAAATAGCGCCTTTAAAATAGTGAAACATCCCAAGGCGCTTCACAGGAGCGATTATCAAACAAAATTTGGTGAAAAGCTTGGACAAAGTGTCAGCGGTGGCTCAGTGGGTAGCACACTCTGAGTCAGAAGGTTGTGGGTTCTAGTCCCACTCCAGGGACTCTGAGCACATAAAGCTAGGCTGACACTCCAGTGCGGTACTGAGGGAGCGCTGCACTGTCGGAGGTGCCATCTTTTGGATGAGACGTTAAACCGAGGCCCCATCTGCTCTCTCAGGTGGAAGTAAAAGATCCCATGGCACTATATCGAAGAAAAGTAGGGGAGTTCGCTCTGGTGTCCTGTCCAATATTTCTCCCACAACCAACATAACAAAAACAGATTATCTGGTCATTTTCACATTGTTGTTTGTGGGAGCTTGCTGTGCGTAAATTGGCTGCCGCGTTTCCCACATTGCAACAGTGACTACACTTCAAAAAGTACTTCATTGGCTGTAAAGCGCTTTGAGACGTCCGGTGGTCGTGAAAGGCGCTATAGAAATGCAAGTCTTCCTTCTTCCTTCAAAGTGGTAGGTTTTAAGGAGCCTCTTAAAGAAGGAGAGAGAAGGTCGAGAAGGGAAGAGGTTTAGGGAGGGAATTCCAGAGCTTAGGGCCCAGGCAGCTGAAGGCACGGCTGCCAATGGTGGAGCGATGAAAATCGGGGATGAGGAAGAGGCCAGATTTGGAGGAGTGCAGAGATCTCGGAGGGTTGTAGGGCTGGAGGAGGTCACAGAGATAGGGAGTGTTCCCAGGAGGGGTGCTTGGGGTGGGCTACAGGAGGGGAGGGGAGGGGAGGGAGGTGGGTAAACGATCGCGGCTCCTGTTATACAGAGAATAACAGGGAAGAGATAAATGCTTTGTAACCCTGAAGATTTCATAACAATAACACAATGTTGTGTACAATAAACGCTGTTGTTTTGCAACTGCCAATCTCTAACCAGTCTCATGCATATTGCCTTCACTAATTAAGTAGACTCAGAAAATGTAAAGACCAAAAATGACAATATGATACTCCATGGCTCATTTATTAAAGAATCATTCACGTTTGCTTGCTTTTGCTTTCATATCAGATTTCACTTCACGCACACTGACACATTAGTTCCCCTGCTTGCTGCAATGCAGGAGGAGAGCGGTTTGAATTGATACACTCTTGAAGTGCTACATGAAGTGATGTCTGTTTAGCTGAAGTCTGTACCCCTCTTTATTGCAATTGTGAGCAAACACATTGTGAAACAGCGGACTATAGAGGTAACACACTGTGAAACAGCGGGCTACAGAGGTAACACACTGTGAAACAGCGGGCTACAGAGGTAACACACTGTGAAACAGCGGGCTACAGAGGATACATATTCTACAACAGTAGGATAAATAGAGGACAGTCTCAGAGGAACAACGAGATCTATTCAGCACACACGTTGAAGAGCGCTGGAAACGTTAGCGTATGCGCACAACGTATCACTGGATATACAGCGGATATACACCATGGAACACAAGGATCTACAGAAGGTGGCAGGGCAGGTAGATAAGGTGGTTAAGAAGGCACACGGGATACTTTCCTTTATTAGCTGAGGCATAGAATATAAGAGCAGGGAGGTTATGCTTGAACTGTTCTGGTCATACAGTTCTGGTCACCACATTACAGGAAAGATGTGATTGCACTAAAGAGGGTACAGAGGAGATTTACGAGGATGTTGCCAGGACTGGAAAATTTTAGCTATGAGGAAAGATTGGATAGGCTGGGGTTGTTTTCTTTGGAATAGAGGAGGCTGGGGGAGATTTAATTGAGGGGTATAAAATTATGAGGGGCCCAGATAGAGTGGATAGGACGGACCTATTTCCCTTAGCCGAGAGGTCAATAAACAGGGGGTATAGATTTAAAGTAATCGGTCGAAGGATTAGAGAGGAGTTGAGGAGAATTTTTTTCATCCAGAGGGTGGTGGGTGTCTGGAACTCACTGCCTGAAAGGGTGGTAGAGACAGAAACCCTCATCGCATTTATATGCACTTGAAGTGCTGTAACCTACAGGGCTACGGACCAAGAGCTGGGAAGTGGGATTAGACTGGATGGCTCTTTTTCATCTGACACAGACGCAATGGACCGAATGCGCCCCTTCTGTGCTGTAGGTTTCTATGATTCTATGATATACACTGATCTGTGGAGGATGTACACTAGGGAACAATATAATCTGTGGAGAATATACACTGTGGAACAAAGTAAGCTATAGGGGACATATACATTGGAACGATGGAATCTATAGAAGATACTCACTGTGGAACAATGGGATCACAGACTCATAGAATGGTTACAGCACGGAAGAAGACCATTCGGCCCGTCGAGCCCGTGCCGGCTCTCTGCAAGAGCAGCTCAGCTAGTCCCACTGCCCTGCCCTTTCCCGTAGCCCTGCAAATTTTTTTCCTTCAGGTACTTATCCAACTCTATTTTGAAAGCCGTGATTGAGTCTGCCTCCACCACTCTTTCAAGCAGTGCATTCCAGATCCTAACCACTCGCTGTGTAAAAAAGTATTTCCTCAAGTCGCCTTTGGATATTCTGTCAATCACCTTAAATCTGTGTCCTCTGGTTCTCGACCTTTAGTAAATAATCAGTAATTAATTAGATCTCGGGGATAAGATTTAAATGAACTAAGTAGTGGAAATCAATATTAAAGGGATCCAAATTGCATTAAGTAAAAATCTGGTATACATAAATAATTAAATAATAAATACTAAACTAAAAACATAAGTAGATAGGGGGAAAAATTGGGTCGAGCACCATTTGGGGCGCTAACTTCGCCGGGGCGCTACTTTTAGTGCTCCGAAAAAGTTAGCGTCCCTGCCCCCGAAATTGGATGAAAGCACCCCAAACAGGAGGTGGGGCGCTACTGGAAGCGCTCCCCCTCCCTCTTGGGGCATTCCAGCCCAATATCGCGGCGCTACATGCCGCAGCGCCTCGCGCGCTGGCATGTCGCGCCGCTGTACTGCTGGCCTCTCTCCCTTTATTAAAGGGGAGGGGCCTTGCGCAGCGCGAACCGGGTTCCAGTTGGGCCACCAGGGAGCGGGGGTGCCGGCAAAAGAGCTCGGCACTCAAGAGGAGTGCCGGGCTGCCCGATCGCGGCCGGCACCCCACGGGAGGAGGCCAGATGGGGCAGGTGCTACCAGGCGGCCAGCCAAAATAATGGCCGCCCGGCACCTCCCCTTTAAATATCGCCGCCCCAGCCGCACGTATGCCCCCCTGCCCCTGTCGGACATAGCGTCCAGCGGTACGTCAGGGGGCACGACCGAAGTTTGCGGCCGGGCCGCTGCGCACGGCGATGACGTCATCGTGCCCCGGGGCGCTACCAGCTACCGCTGCCGCTGAATTTCACGGGAGGCGTTAGCGGTGCCACGCCCGGGCGCTAGTTGCTTTGCCCGCCCCCTTGGGGCGCTAACGGGAAGCGCAAAGCAACCGAATTTTGCCCCCATAGACTTTTAAGCAAAATGAGACCCGTTACCTGCAATTCCTGTGTCACGTGGGAACTCCCGGAAGCTTCATGTGTCCTGGATAACCACGTGTGCAGGAAGTCCCTCCAGGGTCTCTGAGCTTGAGGAGTGGCTGGAGTCACTGCAGGGCGTACGGGAGGCTGAGAATTTCCTGGAGCACACATTCCAGGAGGGGGTAACCCCGCAGCTACAGGGAGTTCGGGAGGATAATAAGAGGGTGGCCATCCGGCAGGGTAGGAAGAGGCAGGCAGTGCAGGGAGTGTGCCATACGCAAACTAGATTTCAGTGCTGAACACCGACGAGAGTGACGATACCTCGGGGAGTGCAGTCCACAACACATCCACGGCACTGTGGGGCAAATGACTGTACAGGAGAGCACAGCAAAATGCAGAAATGTAGTGGCCATAGGACATATGACAGTCAGGGGGTAGATAGGCGTTTCTGCAACCACCAATGTGAGTCTCGCATGGTGGTTGCCTCCCTGGTGCCAGGGTAAAGGACATCACTGAACTGGTGCCGAACATTTTGAGGGTAAGGGGAACAGCCAGAAGTCATGGTCCATGTTGGAACCAATGACATAGGAAGGAAAAGGGTTGCGGTTCTACAGACAATTTTTCAGGAGCTAGGGAGGAAGCTTTAGAACAGGACTTTAAAGGTAGTGATCTCTGTCTTACTTCCAGTGCCAAGTGCTAGTGAGTATAGGAGCTGTAAGATAAAGCAGATTAATGTGTGTCTGGAGAAATGCTGCAGGAGGGAGGGCTTCAGATTCCTGGGGCATTGGGACCAGTTCTGGGGCAGGAGTGACCTGTACAAGATGGACGAGTTGCACCTCAACAGGGCTGGGACCAATGTCCTCGTGGGGAGGTTAACTAGTGCTGTGGGGGTGGGGGTGCGGGGGTTTAAACTAGTTTTGCAGGGGGGTGGGCACCAGGATGAAGCATTAGAGAGGAGATACAAGGTGCACAGAGGACTGGGAAAGACAGTGGAGGTATGCAAGGCAGATTTAGGTGGGTTTGGAGTGCATTTGCGTAAATGCACGGAGCATGGTAAATAAGGTTGGTGAGCTGCAGGCACAAGTAGCCACATGGGAATATGACAATAATGGAGACGTGGCTCAAACAAGGAGAAGAATGGGCACTTAATATTCCTGGCTGTAAGGTATTCAGGAAAGGTAAGGAGGGGGTTGGCAGTACTAATCAGATACTGTTACAGCACTAGAAAGGGATGATGTACTTGAGGGTTCAAAGACGGAATCCATTTGGTTAGAATTAAGGAACAATAGAGGAGCTATTATGCTGTGGGGTGTAAACTATAGGCAACCAAATAATGGGAAGGAGATAGAGGAGCAAATTTTCAGGAAAACTGCAGAACGATGCAAGAACTTTAGAGTAGTGATAATGGGGGACTTCAATTATCCTAATATAGACTGGGATAGTAACAGTGTAAAGGGCAAAGAGGGGGAGAAATTCCTGAAATGTGTACAAGGGAACTTTCTTGATCAGCATGTTTCCCGCCCAACGAGGAAGGAAGCAGTGCTGGATCTAGTTCTGGGGAATGAAGTGGGGCAAGTGGAGCACGTTTCAGTGGGGGAGCATTTGGGAAACAGCGATCACAATATCATTAGGTTTAGAGTAGCTATGGAAAAGGACAAGGAAAAATCAAATGTGAAAATACTCAACTGGAGGAGGGCTAATTTCAGTGAGTATGAAAAGGGATCTGGCCCAGGTGGATTGGAATCAAAGATTGGCAGGTAAAACAGTAACTGGGCAATGGGAGGCCTTCAAAAAGGAGATAGTTCGGGTTCAGACTGGACACATTCCTATGAGGGGGAAAGGAAGGGCATCCAAAGCTAGACTAATGATATTTTGATTAAAATGAAACAGAAAAAGGAAGCTTATGGTAAATGTTGGGTCATAATTAAGTGGAGTACCAAACTGAATACAAAAAGTACAGGAGAGAACTGAAAAAGGAAATAAGAGGGGGAAAGAGAGTGTGTGAGAAATGGTACTATTTGGAGAGGGGCGGGGGTGGGGCTGGGTACAAGAACAGAGGGACCTGGGGTGTATATTCACAAATCCTTGAAGGTGGCAGGGCAAGTTGATAAAGCAGTTAAGAAAGCGTAAGGTATACTTGGCTTGCAAATAAGGGCAATGAATACAAAAACAAGGAAGTCATGCAAAACCTTTACAAGTCACTGGTTAGGCCTCAGCTGGAGTATTGTGTCCAATTCTGGGGAGCACACTTTAGGAAGGATGTCAAGGCCTTGGAGAGGGTACAGGGGAGGTTTACGAGGATGATTCCAGGGATGAGAGATGTCAGTTGTGTGGCGGCATTGGAAAAGCTGGGATTGTTCTCCTTAGAGCAGAGAAGGTTAAGGGGAGACCTAGTAGAGGTATTCAAAATTGTTAGGGGTTTTGATGGAGCAAGTAGGGAGAAACTGTTTCCCCTGGCAAGTGGGTCAGTAACGAGGGGACACAGAGGTAGGGTGATTGGCAAATGAACCAGAGGCGACATGTGGAATAATTTTCTGACGCGGCGAGTTGTTGTGATCTGGAATGCACTTCCTGAAAGGCCGGTGGAAGCAGATTCAATAAAAACATTCAAAAGGGAATTGGATAAATACTTGAAAAGGAAAAAAAATTCTGGGCTGTGGGGAAAGAGCTGGGTAGTGGGGCTAATTGGATAGCTCTTTCAAAGAGCCGGCACAGGCACGATGGGCAGAATGGCCTGCTTCTGTGCAGGGTGAGTCTATGTTTCTATAATTCTATGACTTGCTTTGGCTGCCATTCAAATGCAGATGTTAGCAAACATCTTAAACAAGATTCCACTAGTATCACCAATAGTAATATCTAAGCTACAGCATGTAGCAGATGGATGACTACATTTTATTCCGTGTACTTAAAGGTCCATTTACCTTGATTTGGTTTGTTTCCAGGGAGCATTTTAATCTCCAGCTGGACTATGGACATTCAGAGCCTGCCAGCGAGCTTCAGAATATCACAGCTGTCTTAATACCGCGTGCACTCACATGCAATACAAAGCGCATCTTATGATTTATTACCTTAGGTTATACTATTATACAGAGGTTGTGTAGGTGCTCAATTCGGACCTCTTGTTCTACCGTGTACTCCATGCAAAACACCGGCAGTCAAATCAATTCAATGTCAAGTTGGTTCCAGTTTGGACCAAGGCCAATATAAGTGGGATGGTTTAGCCCGTGAGCCCTAATCACTCAGGTCATTCACAAACTCAATCTGCGGTCTCCAAACATGAGAAAGGCAAGAAATAAAACATCGACCAAAAGCAAGTGTTATTTATCCTGTCAGCTATACAATTGAGAATTCAATCTCTGACCATGTAATCACGGTTGCTGTGGTGATGGGCATAAAGCTAAATTTTGGAAGGATTTGTTAATCTGGTTGGAATGTTGGGATTAAATATTGGGAAGACTGAAGCCATTGTCTTCGGTCCCCGCCATAAACTCCGTCCCTCGCTACTGATTCCAACCCTCTCCCTGGCAACTATCTGAGGCTGAGGTTTGCAACCTTGGTGTCCTATTTGACCCTGAGCTGGGCTTCCGATCCCATTCCTCTCCATCACCAAGACCGCCTACTTCCACCTCTGTAATATCGCCCGTCTCCGTCCCTGCCTCAACCCATCTGGTGCTGAAACCCTCATCTATGCTTTGTTACCTCCGGACGTGACTCCTGTCCGGGGGCGCTAACATGGCGCAAATGGCTTTGCGACCAGGCGCGGTGCTGACATCGACTCCCGCCATATTCAGCGGGAGTATTGTGGCGGCATTGAGGCGTTGCGCCCCGATCTCCTTCGCCCGGAGATCGTGACGTCATCGCCGTGCGCATCGCCCCGGTAGCGCCCCGGACCCGAAATTGACTTCCGCCCCCTGCAGCAGCGCCAGTCGAAAACACCGACAGCTGCAGGAGGCGTGCATCGGGCGGCCGGCCGCTTCAGGGGCGATGATTAAAGGCGAGGCGGCCGAGATAAGTTGGAAAAAAAACTTACCTTTCCCGTTCCAGTTTTTTTCGCGGGTTCCTGCCCGCGATCGATCAGCCCGCTCTGCTTGAGTGCCGGGCTGATCGTGCGGGATCGCGGCTGCCTTGGTGGTCTGGGTAGGTACTTTTTAAATTGCAGAGCCTGCAGCGATGGCCCTTCCCTTTAAGGGAGGGAAGGAGCCTTTGAACGCGGCAGCGCTGCACGGCCCAGTGTCCAGCGCTGCTGAAGTCTCCACCCCCCTCTCTGACGTTAGTGCCCAAAGAAGGAAGTGGAGCGCTTGATTTAGTGTTTGATTTAGGGCTCCACTTCCCTCTTGGGGCGCTAAAACTCAATTTTGCGGTCGCCGGCGCTAATTAGCGCCGAGTGCTAAAGTTAGTGCCCAGGCAATGTTAGCGCCCCAAAATGGTCGATACTGAATTTTTCCCCCTACGTTCCTCCAATTCTGGTCTCTTGTGCATCCCTGATTTCCTTCGCCCCAGCATTAGAGGCTGTGCCTTCAGCTGTCTAGGCTCTGATCCTTGAAATTCCCTCCTTAAACCTCGCTACCTCTCTTTCCTCCTTTAAGACTCTCCTTAAAACCTACCTCTTTGACCAAGCTTTTGGTCACCTGTCCTAATATCTCCTTATGTGGCTCAGTGTCAAATTTTGTCTGATAATGCTCCTTGGGACGTTTTACTGAGTTAAAGGCGCTATATAAATACAAGTTGTTGTTGTTGATGTTGAATGCTAAATCTGGTATTCACAGTGATCCTGTTTCTTTAGATTATTTAGATCAGGCCCGAGGCCCAATTTCAGGCTAGCCTTGGGTCCCCTGGTTCAGTCGCGCGTTGCAGGCACATCTCCGCTTTCGTGCTCCGAATGCCAATGAATTCCTACCCCGTTGTGTTTTCCTAACATTTTCTGTATTTGCTCAGGGAATTATTCCCTCAATTTCAGTAAGCAAGGCCTTCAGAGCACAGCTCGTACCAGCTCCACAATGAGAGTCCATTGTCTCAATCTCTGGTGGATCATGCATAGCAGGAAAGGCATGCTCCTTTGTCCCAGGCTAGCTGACTCTGAGCTGATGTGAGCTGTTAACAAACGTTCTGCTTCCCCCGTCGCCACCCCTCCGCCCCCCTAGTCTAACTTGTTCTATTATCTTCCCTCTCGTTCAAGGCCATTCACTTAATGTAACTACAAAATATCCACATTCTGCTCGTCAAGCCAAATTGATTCATTTTCACATTGTGTGCACCTGCACAGAAACCTTGAATACAGGTATGCAGCTTGTAAAACCGGGATCATTCAACTATATCAGTTAACTCGAGGATGAGCATTATTTCAATTAAAGGGAAACGGTGGTTTGAGGGGAGGACTCAAAATGGGATGAATTTCCACATAGCAGACAGCTCCAACAGTGACCACACTAATAAAGTACTTCATGGGCTGTAAGGCGCTTTGGCAACGTCCTGAGGTTGTGAAAGGCGCGATATAAATGCAAATTCTTTCTTTCCTTCTTTTCTTTGAAGTCAAGCTACAAAACTTTGTAAAGCTGAAATGGTGCTTCAAGGAAAGCTGCCTTAGCCACCGAACCCCCCCCCCCCCCCGACCCGCCCTGAAAGATCTGACTTAGATGTTACTGGCTAGCTACTACTGCTGTGCTTTCTGGATCTTCTGTAGCCTTGCTCTGGATTATTTTGGCTTTCATCTATTACTTCACTCTGATCTGTGAGTCACACCTTCAAGAGTATCTGTGTTTGCCTTGAGCTCGAGGTAAGCTTTTAGTAACATGCCTGAGCTAATAAACGCTTGTCTGGTATTTGTTTTATGCTATAAGAATTTATCCGACATCTTCAAACGTCTTTGCTTCAGTCTTCCAAAAGTGATAGAGCGTCATACCAGATCTCATGTTAAGTTTAAAATATTAAGCAAATTTAATATCAGCAACAATTTGCATTTATATAGCACCTTTAAACTAGTAAAAGGTCCGAAGGCTATGCACAGGAGTGATTATCAGACAAAACAAACTGACACCGAACCAAAGAAGAAGGCATTAGGACAGGTGACCAAATGCTCCAGGATACTTAACTTTTAGAAGAGATAGGCAAAATGGAAAAGTAAGAGAGGTAGCTCTGATAATAAAGGATGGGATAAAGACAGTAGAGAGAAAGGATCTTAGCTCCGAAAATCAAGAATTAGAATCAGTTTGGGTGGAGCTAAGAAACAACAAGGGGCAGAAAACATTGGTGGGAGTTGTTTATAGGCTCCCAAACAGTAGTTGTACTGTAGGGCAGAGTATTAACCAGGAAATTAGAGGCGCATGTAACAAGGGTAATACAGTAATCATGGGGGACTTTAATCTACATATAGACTGGGCAAACCAAATTTACAGTAATAGTGCGGAGGACGAATTCATGGAATGTATACAAGATAGTTTTCTAGATCAGTATGTTGAGGAACCAACTAGGGAACAGGCTATTTTAGATCGAGTGTTGTGCAATGAAAAAGGGTTAATTAATAACCTTGTAGTAAAGGGGCCTTTAGGGAAAAGTGACCATAATATGATAGAATTTTATATTGAGTTTGAAAGTGATTTAGTTAAATCCGAAACTAGGGTCTTAAATCTAAACAAAGCAAATTATGTCGGTATGAGGGGCGAGTTGGCTAAGGTAGATTGGGAAACTACATTAAAAGGTATGACAGCAGACAAGCAATGGCTAGCATTTAAAGAATTAATACATAATTTACAACAAATATACTTTCCTTTAAGGCACAAAAACCCCACAGGAAAAGTGGTCCAATCGTGGCTAACAAGAGAAGTTAAAGATAGTATTAGGTCAAAGGAAGAGGCTTATAATATTGCCAAAAAGAGTAGTAAGCCTGAGTGAGGATTGGGAGGATTTTAGAATTCGGCAAAGGAGGACCAAGAAATTGATAAGGAAAGAGAAAATAGAATATGAGAGTAAATTAGCAGGAGACATAAAAACAGATTGTAAACGTTTCTATAGGTATGTAAATAGGAAGAGATGAGTGAAAGTAAACATGAGCCCATTAGAGGCAGAGACAGGAGAAATTATAATGAACAATAAGGAAATAGCAGAGACATTAAACAAATACTTTGTAACAGTACAGGACACAAAAAACATTCTGGAAATAATGGGGAACCAAGGGTCTAGAGAGAATGAGAAACTTAAAGAAATCAGTATAAGTAAAGACAGAGTACTGGAGAAATTAATGGGACTAAGTCGCGACAAATCTCCTGGATCTGACGACCTGCATCCTAGGGTTTTAAAAGAGGTAGCTGCAGAAATAGTGGATGCGCTGGTATTAATCTTCCAGAATTCCCTAGATCTAGAACAGGCCCCAAGGATTGGAAGGTCGCAAACATAACCCCACTATTTAAGAAAGGAGGAAGAGAAAAAAAGGGGAACTATAGGCCAGTTAGCCTGACATCAGTAGTAGGCAAAATGCTAGAATCTATCATTAGGAACGTGGTAACAGGGCACTTAGAAAATCATAATATGATTAGGCAGAGTCAACATGGTTTTATGAAAGTGTTTGACAAATCTGTTAGAGTTTTTCGAAGATGTAACTAGTAGGATGGATAAGGGGGAACCAGTGGATGTAGAGTATTTGGATTTTCAAAAAGCATTCGATAAGATGCCACACAAGAGGTTATTACACAAAATTAGGACTCATGGTATTGGGAGTAATATATTAGCATGGGTTGAAGATTGGCTAATGGACAGAAAACAGAGATTAGGAATAAATGGGACTTTTTCAGGTTGGCAGGCTGTAACTAGCGGGGTACCGCAAAGATCAATGCTTGGGCCTCAGCTATTTACAATCTATATTAATGACTTAGGTGAAGGGACTGAGTGTAACGTATCCAAGTTTGCTGATGATACAAAGTCAGAGCTGGAGCTGCGGCTGGAGTCACTGTGGAGCATCCGCGAGGCTGAGATCTACGTGGATAGCACGTTTAACAAGGTGGTCACACCGCAGGTAAAGAGTGCACAAGCAGAAAGGGAATGGGTGACTGCCAGATAGAGTAAAAGAACTAGGAAGGTAGTGCAGGAGTCCCCTGGGTCCATCTCCCTCTCCAACAGATTTTCCGTTTTGGATACTGCTGGAGGAGATGGTTTCTCAGGGGAATGCAGCAAAAGCCAAGTCCGTGGCACTATGAGTGCTTCAGCTGCACAGGAGGGGAGGAAAAATAGTGGGAGAGCAATAGTGATAGGGGATTCTATCGTAAGGGGAACAGATAGACGTTTCTGTGGCCGCAGACGTGACTCCAGGATGGTATATTGCCTCCCTGGTGCCAGGATCAAGGATGTCAATGAGCGGCTGCAGGACATTCTGAAGGGGGAAGGTGAACAGCCAGAGGTCGTGCTCCATATCAGTACCAACGCCATAGGTAAAAAGAGGGACGAGGTCCTGCAAGCAGAATATAGGGAGCTAGGAAATAAATTAAAAAGCAGGACCTCAAATGTAGCAATCTCAGGATTACTCCCAGTGCCATGTGCTAGCGAGAGCAGAAATAGGAGAATAGACCAGATGAATGCGTGGCTGGAGAGATGGTGTCGGAGGGAGGGATTTAAATTCCTGAGGCATTAGGACCAATTCTGGGGAAGGTGGGACCTGTACAAGCTAGACGGATTACACCTCGGCAGAACCAGGACCAATATCCTCGCAGGGGGGTTTGCTGTTGGGAAGGATTTAAACTAGTTTTTCAGGGGGCTGGGAACCTAAGTGTGGGGCCAGAACGGAGAGAAACAAAGCTGGAAGTGCAAGTTAGAAAAATAGTCAGCAAAACTAGTAGGGAGCAGAAACAAAGGCCAACAGTAAAGAGGGTCAAAGTGCAGAAAAATATTAAACAGGCAAAGTTGAAGGCACTTTATCTAAATGCACGTAGCATTCGCAACAAGGTGGATGAATTAATGGCACAAATAGAAGTAAATAGGTATGATGTAATTGCCATTACAGAGACATGATTGCAGGGTAACCAAAGTTGGGAACTGAATGTTCCAGGGTACTCAACATTTAGGAAGGACAGACAAAAAGGAAAAGGAGGTGGCATAGCATTGTTAATAAGGAATGAGATCGTGACGTCAGTCGAGTGCGCAATGCCCCGGTATCGCCCCAGAGCAGATATTGAGTGGCGCCCCCTGCCTTACCGCCTGCCGCTAGCAACAACAGGTTGAGGGGAACGTTTTGCAATCAGGAAGGGACTGGGGAGCGCTATTTAAAGGCGACTGCTTCCTGCCTTTTATTGTTGGTGACATTTTTGAACCACGCATTCTGAGAGAGAGAGACTTCTGGAGAGATTCAACGCTGTGTGAAGGAGTTTTGGGTACTGAGCAGCACTTTGCAGGTTCATTTTGACTTGCTCTTCCTTGTATCGATTTAGAAGAGAATGTGGGGGCTGCACTCTGAGCTCTTTCCCTGGTACTCTCCATTGTTCTTTCCAGCAGATTTGATGTGCAGGTCTCTCCAGGCCGAGATGCAAGGCTGCAATGAGCAGGATGTGGATGGAAAGCAAGATCAACCCTTCCCTTTAAGAACTGGCCCGTGCCATTGTGTGTGTGCTCCATTGCTGACTGACATCATATGAACTTCGCCAGCCCTCTGAGGTAGCGCCGCGCTCCTCGGCCTTTGCACCTTAAGCCTGATTTAGCGCTCCAATCACCTCCAGGGGCGATAAAAGTCAAGTTTGCAGTCGGTGGCGATAATTAGCGCCAGGCGCTAATCTTTGCGTCCAGCCGATAATTGCGCCCCAAGTGGGGCGATACTGAATTTCTCCCCCTTAGAAACTAATAGTAAGATTGGGCAGAGTCAACATGGATTTATGAAAGTGAAATCCTGTTTGACAAACCTATTGGAGTTCTTTGAGGATGTAACTAGTGGAGTAGACGAAGGGGAACCGGTAGATGTGGTGTTTCTGGATTTTCAGAAGGTCTTCGATAAGGTCCCACACAAGAGGTTGGTGAACAAAATTAGGGCACATGGAATTGGGGGTAATATACTAGCATGGATTGAGAATTGGTTAACAGACAGAAAACAAAGAGTAGGGATAAACGGGTCTTTTTCAGGATGGCAGGCTGTGACTAGTGGGGTACCGCAAGGATCGGTGCTTGGGCCCCAGCTATTCACAATCTATATCAATGATTTGGATGAGGGGACTAAATGTAATATTTCCAAATTTGCTGATGATACAAAGCTAGGTGGCAGTGTCAGTTGTGAAGAGGATGTGAAGAGGCTTCAAGGGGATCTCGACAGGCTCAGTGAGAGGGCGAGAACATGGCAGATGGAATATAATGTGGATAAGTGTGAAGTTATCCACTTTGGTGGAAAAAAACAGAAAGGCAGAGTATTTCCTAAATGGTGAAAGATTGGGGAATGCAGATGCTCAAAGGGACCTGGGTGTACTTGTACATGAGTCACTGAAAGTGAATGTGCAGGTGCAGCAAGCCATTAGAAAGGCAAATGGTATGCTGGCCTTCATTGCAACAGGATTTGAGTACAGGAGTAAAGAAGTCTTACTCCAATTATACAGGGCCTTGGTGAGACCACACCTGGAGTACTGTGTACAATTTTGGTCTCCTTACCTAAGGAAGGATATACTTGCCATAGAGGGAGTGCAACGAAGGTTCACGAGATTGATTCCTGGGATGGCGGGACTGCCGTATTTGAAGAGATTGAGTAAACTAAGCCTGTATTCTCTTGAATTCAGAAGAATAAGAGGGGATCTCATTGAAGCATACAAAATTATTACAGGGCTTGATAGGGTGGATGCTGGGAGAATGTTTCCCTTGGCTGGGAAGTCTAGAACCAGGGGCCACAGCCTCAGGATAAAGGGTAGGCCATTCAGGACTGAGATGAGAAGAAATTTCTTCACACAGAGGGTGGTGAATCTTTGGAATTCTCTACCCCAGAGGGCTGTGGAGGCTCAGTCATTGGGTATATTCAAAACAGAAGTTGATAGATTTCTGACAAGTAAAGGCATCAAGGGATATGGCGATAGGGCTGGTGAATGGAGTTGAGGCCGAAGATCAGCCACAATCTCATTGAATGGCGGAGCAGGCCCGAAGGGCCGAATGGCCTATGACAAATGGATTACAATGTAGGGAAGTGTGAAGTTATCTGCTTTGGTAGGAAAAAAATAAGTAGAATACTTTTTTGTATAGCGAGGGACTGGGAAATGTTTGCTCCCAGAGGGACCTGGGTGTCCTTGTACATGAATCACAGAAAGTTAACATGCAGGTACAGCAAGCAATTAGGAAAGCAAAAGGTATGTTAGCTTTTGTTACAAAGGGATTAGAGTTAAAGAGTAAAGAAGTCTTACTACAATTATACAGGACATTGGTGAGGCCACACCTGGAGTACTGTATACAGTTCTGGACTCTTTACCTAAGGAAGGCCATATTTGCCTTAGAGGGAGTGCAGCAAAGGTTCACTAGACTGGTTCCTGGGATGAGGGGATTGCCCCATGAAGAGAGATTGAGTAGACTAGGCCTATATTCATTAGAGTATAGAAGAATGAGGTGTCATCTAATTAAAACATATATTGGGGTAAAAATTGGGTAGTGCCCCGGGGAGCTACCTTCGCCGGGCGCTAAAGTGCCCGAAAAAGTTAGCGCCCCTACGGCCGATTTTCCCAGGTAGTGCCCAGAGAGTGAGTTGGGGCACTACTGGAAGCGCTCCGCATTCCTCTTGGGGTGCTGTGAGCCAAAACCACGCTGTGGCATGTCGCGCCGCGGTACTGCAGGCTTTCCTCCCCTTATTAAAGGGGAGGGGCCTGGCGCAGCGCGTCCTGGCGCCCAGTTGGGCCACCAGGGATCGGGAGTGCCGGCAAATGAGCCCGGCACTCAAGAGGAGTGCCGGCCTCATGGAGAGCAGCCGGCACACCGCGGGGGGGGGGGGCTTCACGGGGGCCGGGGACAGCAACGGGGGCAGGTGCTGGCAGGCGGCCAGCAACAAAAATGGCCGCCCGCCACCTCCCCTTTAACTAGCGCCGCCCCGGCCGCAGGTAGGCCCCCCTGACCCTGGCGGACGTAGCGTCCAGTGGTAAGTCGGGGGGCGCCACCCAATATTACAGCTGGGGCGCGAGTGGGGCGCGAGCGGGGCACTGCGCATGGCGATGACGTCATCATCGGCGGCGCAGTGCCGTGAGGCGCTATCGGTTAGTGACGCCGTTAACCTCTCACTGAATTTCGCGGGAGGCGTTAGCAGCGCCACAGCCAGGCGCTAGTTAGTTTGCGCCCCGTTAGCGCTAACGGGAGGTGCAAATCAACCGAATTTAGCCCCATTAAATTCTTAAGGGGCTTGACGGGGTTAATGCTGGGAAAATGTTTCCCCTGGCTGGGGAATCTAGAATATGAGGTCACAATCACGGAATAAGGGGCAGGTCATTTAGGACTGAGATGAGGAAAAATTTCTTCACTCAAAGGCTTGTCAATCTTTGGAATTCTCTACCCCAGAGAGCTGTGGATGCTCAGTCGTTGAGTATATTCAAGACAGAGGTCGATAAATTTTTGGGAACGAAGGGAATTAAGGTATATAGGATAGTGCGGGAAGGTGGAGTTGAGGTCGAAGATCAGCAATGATCTAGGTTGACACTCCCAGTGCAGTGCTGAGGGAGTGCTGCATTGTTGGAGGTGACGCCTTTTGGATGAGACGTTAAACCGAGACCCCGTCTACTCTCTCAGGTGGATGGAAAAGATCCCATGGCACTAGTTCAAAGAAGAGATGGGGAGTTTTCCTGGTGTCCTGGCCAATATTTATTCCTTAACATATGATCCGGTCGGTATCACCTTGCTGTTTGTGGGAGCTTGCTGTGTGCAATTCGGCTGCCGCGTTTCCTACATTACAACAGTGACCACACCTCAAAAAGTACTTCATTGGCTGTAAAGCGCTTTGGGACGTCCTGAGGTCGTGAAAGTTGCTACAGCAATGCAAGCCTTTCTTACTTCTTACACACTCTTTCTAGTCCCTGTGTCCTCCTGCTTTATCTCAGTCTTCAGCAGAGCTTCAACACTGACAAAACTCTCTGGGGCAATTTTAACTTTTATCACTGGATGGAAAAACTTCAATGGAGAAGAAAAGTGGTCGAAGCGTAAAGCGGGCTGCCGATTCGCTATCACCATTTTTCGTCTGGTCATGGAAGTTAAGATGAACCCCTCTCAGTCTTCCCTTCATCCTGCAATCTGCAGGTGCTGAAAAACCCAAAGTCTGCCATCTCCTAACCACTGCTCCCTGATTTATCTGCTCTTATTCTGGATGAGCAGAAATTTTCTCCAATTAAATATTGGGAAGACCGAAGCCATTGTTTACAGTCCCCGCCACAAACTCTGTTCCCTAGCCACCGACTCCATCCCTCTCCCTAGCATCTGTCTGAGGCTGAACCACACTGTTCGCAACCTTGGTGTCACATTTGATCCTGAAATGAGCTTTCGACCACATATCCACAGTATAACAAAGACCGCCTACTTCCACCTCCGTAACATTGCCCGTCTCCGCCCTTGCCTCAGCTCATCCGCTGCTGAAACCCTCTTTCCTGCCTTTGTTACCTCTAGATTTGACTATTCCAATGCACTCCTGGCTGGCCTCCCACATTCTGCCTTGCGTAAACTTGAGGTCATCCAAAACTCGGCTGCCCGTGTCCTAACTCGCTCCAAGTCCCGTTCGTCCATCACCCCTGTGCTCGCTGACCTACATTGGCTCCCGGTTAAGCAACGCCTCAATTTCAAAATTCTCATCCTTGTTTTCAAATCCCTCCATGGCCTCGCCCCTCCCTATCTCTGTAATCTCCTTCAGCCCCACAACCCCTCAATCGCTCAACCATCGGTGGCTGTGCCTTCAGCTGCCTGGGCCCTAAGTTCTGTAACTCCCTGTCTAAACCTCTCCCCCTCTCTACCTCTCTTTCCTCCTTTAAGACGCTCCTTAAAACCTACTTCTTTGATCAAGCTTTTGGTCACCTGCCCTAATTTCTTATGTGGCTCGGTGTCAATTTTTTTGTCTTATAATACTCCTGTGAGGCACCTTGGGACGTTTTACTATGTTAAAGGCACTATATAAATACAAGGTGTTGTTGTTGTTGATTTTCTCATGGAGAACATTGCTAAATATGCAAAGGGGTCACCACCCTGTGTAGAGCTTTTCATTACCCTTAAATCCCAGCCATTGTTGCAACAGCTGGCGGCAGAACAAACATGCAGCCGGTCTATTTATAATAATGAAAGATGAGAGGTAGATTACAATAGCTATGGGCTGTTGTGAATTTGTTTTTTGCATTGTAATTTCATGCACAGACGGACTGGCCTAGATACTCTCACACTGCTCTGCAATTTATCCTTCTGTTATGGTTGTTTAATACATACAGCATTCGTGAATACACTTACACATCTGATTCTCCTTATACTTCATAGAATCATACAGCACAGAAGGAGGCCACTCAGCCCATCGTGCCTGTGCCGGCTCTTTGAAAGAGCTCGCCAATTAATCCCACTTGCCCCGCTCTTTCCCCATAGCCCTGTTAATTTTTCCCTTTCAAGTATTTATCCAATTCCCTTTCGAAAGTTATTATTTCATCTGCTTCCCACCGCCCTTTCAGGCAGCGCATTCCAGATCACAACAACTCGCTGTGCAAAAATAATTCTTCTCATCTCCCCCTCTGGAATTTCGACAATTATCTTAAATCTGTGTCCTCTGGTTACTGACCCTCCTGCCACTGGGAACAGTTTCTCGTTATTTACTCTATCAAAACCCCTCCTAATTTTGAACGATTCTATCAAATCTCCCCTTAACCTTCTCTGCTCTAAGGAGAACAATCCCAGCTTCTCCAGTCTCTCCACATAATTGAAGTCCCTCATCCCTGGTATCATTCTGGTAAATCTCCTCTGCACCCTCTCCAAGGCCTTGACATCCTTCCGAAAGTGTGGTGCCCAGAATTGGACACAATACTCCAGCTGAGGCCAAACCCAGTGATTTATAAAGGTTCATCAGAACTTCCTTGCTTTTGTACTCTATGGGCTGGATTTTCATTGACCCGTGGAGGTGGGTTTGGAGGCGTGTGGGGGGTTAAAATTGCGAAAACTGGCGGGCGGGCACAAGCCCGCCTCCATCCCGCTTCCACGCAATTTTCATTAAATCGTGTCTGCTGGTCCCGACTCCGTCCCGACTCTAAGAGGCGGGATAGGCTGTTAAGGCCCTTAACAAGCACTAAATTGGCTCTATAACGCCATTTTGAAAGGCCTTTGTGATTTTAACCCTTTTTCCACGTGAAGCACGCCTGTTCTGAACCACGAATGTGAAACCTGACGGGAGCACATTTGGTTAGCTGACGCTGGCTGGCATATCTGGATGGATGGCATATCTGGATGGATGGATGAGGAGGAGCCATATCTGGGAGTGGTGGTGCAAAAATATCTTGGAGCAGACTTAGGGCTGCTGCTGCTCATTTTGCATCCAGGTCCTCTCACAGCAAAGGCCAGGCAGTCTTTGCAGACCTTCAATGCAGCAGCAATGATGACATCATCAGAGGTGACTTTCAGACTGACAACACTAATTGGTTCATGGGTTCCCACATGCTGGAACTCAATTGCCCAATTAGGTGAAAATCGCATCAATCTCCCACATCCAATTCCAGTCGGGTGGATAACACGACCCCAACCCACCCCAGTATCAAAATCCAGCCCTATACCTCTATTTATAAAGCCTGGGATCCCGCGTGCTTTTTTAACAGCTTTATCTACTTGAGCTAGGCTCTTTGCCTGTTGCTGAGACTGTCGGGAGCAGGAGTCAGAACAGAAAGTCCTTTTTATCTGGTTCACTGGGCAAAAGGAGCAACTGGGAACAGAACCCTCAGTTTATAAAGGAAACCGACTTTGTTTCAACTACCTGCCGATCCCTTTAGTTCCACAAACAAATCTGGCTGAGTTCTCGCATGATTTGAAATGTTACAGCAACCAGCCACATTTCAAATTAATTCCTTAAATCACAGCATAACAATAAAATGGTGACTAATTTATCAAGGTAATGAAAGCGCCTATAAATCTCCCAGCAGGTGTCCAAAGTAATTTCCTGCCATTTTACTTCAAAAATAATAAATTGGAACTGCTGATGAATCCTTTGAAACCAGATATCACAATGCTGCCAAGTCATCAAGGGCCAACCAGCCCCATTATTTTACCGTCTAAGTGACATTGGCGATGTCAGCTGTGGCTCAGTGGGTAACACTCTCACCTATGATGTCAGAAAGTTGTGGGTTCAAGTCCCAGCCCAAGGGCCTTGAGCAAAAAATCTAGGCTGAGACACCAGTGCAGTACTGAGGGCAGAGCTGCACTGTCAGGGGTGCCGTCTTTCAGATGAGACATTACACCGAGGCCTCAGGTGGATGTAAAAGATCCCACGGCACTATTTCGAAGATTTACTATTTAGTAAATGGTGTGAGGACAATGAGGCTATTCACTTTGACAGGCAGACTGGAAAGTTAGGATCTTTTTTAAATGGTGAGAAACTATTAAATGTTGGTGTTCAGAGAGATTTAGGTGTCCTCGTACAGGGAACACAGAGAGTTAGCATGCAGGTACAGCAAGCAATTAGGAAGGCAAATGGCATGTTAGCCTTTATTACAAGGAGGTTGGAGTACAAGAGTAAGGAATTCTTGCTTTAGTTGTACAGGGCTTTGGTATAATACTCCTGTGAAGCACCTTGGGACGTTTTACTATGTTAAAGTCACTATATAAGTACAAGTTGCTGTTGGTGAGACCACACCTGGAGTACTGTGCACAGTTTTGGTCTCCTTATCTGAGAAAGGATATACTTGCCTTAGAGGCGGTGCAATGAAGGTTCACTAGATTGATTCCTGGGGTGAGAGCGTTGTCCTATGAGGAGAGATTGAGTAGATTGGGCTTATACTCTCTGGAGTTCAGAAGAATGAGAGGTGATCTCATTGAAACATATACGATTCTGAGGGGATTGACAGGGTAGATTCTGAGAGATTGTTTCCCCTGGCTGGAGAGTCTAAAGCTAGGGGCTCAGGATAAAGGGTCTCAGGATAAGGGGTCGGCCACTAAAGACTGAGATGAGGAGGAATTTCTTCACGCAGAGGGTTGTAAATCTTTGGAATTCTCTACCCCAAAGGGCTGTGGATGCTGAATTGTTGAGTTTATTCAAGGCTGAGATCGATAGATTTTTGGACTCGGGGAATCAAGGGATGTGGGGATCGGGCGGGAAAGTGGAGTAGAGGTCGAAGATCAGCCATGATCTTATTGAATGGCGGAGCAGGTTCAAGGGGCCGTATGGCCAACTCCTGCTCCTAATGTCTATGTTCTTAAAATTATTCTATGTGGTGCAGTGTGGCAACCTAATATTAACCAGAGTGTTGAAGAGGCATGGAGAACATCACCCTGGCTATCGTGTGGTCATGTGCTCTCAGAAGCTACGGGGACATCTACAAAAGATGCGTTTCTAAGCACCAGTCAAAGTAAGTTACAGGTGACAGATGAGTTTGCTGGCAAACCTAATTATGGTTAACCCGAGCGATCTCATTACTTGCTGCAATGGCAAACAAAAGTGAAGTTACGAAAATGGTTTCAGAACTAGTGCAGCAGGCCAAAAAAAATAATCACATAGAAAGATGCAGCTGAGAAAAGAATAAACACAGACTTTAATTATTCATACACTGCTGACAATTATAATGCACTCCGTCAGTTCTCGAACATGCCCTCAAACTTTCGATAGACCTGGTACTGTACACAAAGCTATATCCATCCTCTCTTATTGATCCACCTGCCTAATCAGTCCTTCAATCCCACTCTCCAGAAATGTACCTAATTGCAATTTAATCGATTTATATTGTCTGATTCACTGTCATTCAACAACGATTTTGCTCCATTGCTTACACAAAAGCAAAATACTGCAGATGCTGGAAATCTGAAATAAAAACAGAAAGTGCTGGAAGTACTCAGCAGGTCAGGCAGCATCTGTGGAGAGAGAAACAAAGTTAGCGTTTCAGGTCGATGACCTGTGGTCAGAACTGGGAGAAGTTAGAGATACAAGAACTTTCTCCAGTCCTGACGAAGGGTCATCGAGCTGAAACGTTGACTCTGTTTCTCCCTCCACAGATGCTGCCTGACCTGCCGAGTATTTCCAGCATTTTCTGTTTTTATTTGCTCCATTGCTTACCCGACTTTGATCTTTCACCTAATTTCCTCATTGGTAACTCGTGACCCCTGGCATTTGAAACCTTCACCGTAATGAACCATTTTCCGGGATCAACTTTGTCAATCTCTGCCACCTCAAAAACAATCAAGTCTCCTTTTTTCTCCCAAAGAAAAACAATACCCAATTTCCACAACCTTTATTTTCCCCCCAAACTTAATTTTCTGATACCTTGAAGCACCCTCAGGTTTAGGAACATTAAGAACAGGAGGAGGCCATTCAGCCCCTCGAGCCTGTTCCGCCATTCAACTGGATCATGGCCGATCTGCACCTCAGGTTGTTTGAGCACGATGAACATGATTCTTAGGCTCAGGTGACCAAGAATAAACAATATACTCCCGATGAGGTAGATCCACAAACTGTACGTCAACAATCCAACCTCTTTCAGTTTGTACACTGTCCCTCTGCTAATTCAACTGTATTTTAATTATTTATTTTCTTTTATTGCATCAAAGTACTATAATAACAAGTTTCATAGAGTTATCCACTATAACCTCCAGATTTCTTTCCTAATCAGCAAACTGTACCACTGTTTCTTTTAATGCAGACTCCATCGTTCAGTTGCTTGCACCCACTCTAATTAGACTGGGTGCAGAACTAAAGGTAAATCTACAGTAACATTTTTTAATGATTATCACCTTGGTCCTAGGTCATGCTTGAGAAATTTAATCAAATTATTCAAGTGCACAGACAAAGGGAATGAGTAGAATCCATTTATTTGGACTCATATTCATATATTCAAGACAGAGATCGATAGATTTTTGAATATTAAGGGAATCAAGGGATATGGGGATAGTGCAGGAAAGTGGAGATGAGGTAGAAGATCAGCCATGATCTTATTGAATGGTGGAGCAGGCTTGAGGGGGCCAAATGGCCTACTCCTGTTCCTATTTCTTATGTTCTTATGTTCTCATTCCTTGCTTTTCATTCTCTCCCACTTTCCTTATCTTGTGTTCCCTCTGCCTCTTCATTGTCTCTCACTTCTTGTGATATTTAAAGAAGAACTTGTATTTGTATAGCGCCTTTCACGACCTCAGGACGTCCCAAAGTGATTTACAATCAATGAAGTGCTTTGGAAGTATAGTCACTGTTGTAATGTAGGGAAATGCATAATCCGGTTTCTGCACAGCAAGCTCCCACAACAGCAATGACATAAATGGCCAGATAATCTGTTTTAGTGATGTTGATTGAGGGTTAAAGGTTGGCCAGGACTCCGGGGAGAACCCTTCTGCTCTTCTTCAAAATAGCATCACGGGATATTTTATGTCCACTTGAGAGGGCAGACGGGGCATCGGTTTAACATCTGTCCGAAAGACGGCACCTGCGACAATGCAGCGCTCCCTCAGTACTGCACTGGAGTGTCAGTCTAGATTATGTGTTGAGGTCTGTGGAGTGGATCTTGAACCCACAACTTTTTGACTCAGATGTGAGGGTGCTACCCACTGAGCCAAGGCTGACATCAACTTGAGGTTTTCTGGAATTAATCTTCTTCAGTGAAGGAAAAGGAGCAGGCCTGAGGAGACTTCCCACCTGAGCTTGTTGAGAATCTGAGGCCCGTATATTTTTTTTATATGCACCTTTAGTTCTGTCACTTCTCAATCAGTGTTGTAGAACAGTCTGCATAGGATTCTAAGGAGTGGCTGGCTATCGCTATGCTCAGGTATTCAACTGAAAAAGTTTATAATGCATGTAACATTATCGTGATTGTATCCACTGGCTAAATCGGCAGTAGTTCTTCCATCTGGCTTGTGAGCTGCTGCAAATTGAAGGTGGCAGGACAAGTTGATAAGGCTGTTAAAAAAGCATACGGGATCTTTGGCTTTATAAATAGAGGCATAGGGGGCGATTTTGCTAGCCCTGGGGAGGCGGGTATGGAGGCGGGACTGCCGGGAAAATGGCAGAATTTGGGGGCGGGTGCCCAACCCGCCCCCAACCCGCCTGCGTGCCGTCTTCCCAGGAGGCGGGTAGCCGTCCCGCGCCGGGTCCCGTCTCCTTGGAGGCGGGAAGGGATTACATCCACTTAACTGCCAGTTAAGGTCAATCAAGGGAAAATAGCGTGGGTTGGCCAGAAGTTGATGGAGGTGGGACTAAAACCCGACAAGTGGGAGTCCCGCCTCCAAAAGCTCCCCATTGGCAAAATCCAGCCCATAGAGTACAAAAGCAAGGAAGTTATGCTGAACCTTTATAAATCAGTGGGCAGTGCACTTTAGGAAGGATGTCAAGGCCTTGGAGAGGGCACACAGGAGATTTACTAGAATGGTACCAGGGATAAGGGACTTCAGTTAAGTGGAGAGATTAGAGAAGTTGGGATTGTTCTCCTTAGAGCAGAGAAGTTTAAGGGGAGATTTAATAGAGGTGTTCAAAATTAAGATGGGTTTTGATAGAGTAAAAATGGAGAAATTGTTTCCAGTGGCAGGAGGGTCGGTAACCAGAGGACACAGATTTAAGATAATTAGCAAAAGAACCAGAGGGCAGGTGGAGAAATTTATTTATGCAGCGAGTTGTTGTGATCTGGAACGCGCTGCCTGAAAGGATGATGGAAGCAGATTCAATAGTAACTTTCAAAAGGGAATTGGATAAATACTTGAAAAGGAAAAATTGGCTGGGCTGAGGGGAAGGAGCAGGGGAGTGGGACTAGTTGGATTGCTCTTTCAAAGATCCAGTGCAGCACGATGGGCTGAACGTGAATGTAAGAGTTCCAGCTATTCACAATCTATATCAATGACTTAGATGAGGCGGCCGAGTATAATGTATTCAAGTTTGCTGACGATACAAAGCTAGGTGGGAAAGTAAGTTGTGAGGAGGATGCAAAGAGATATAGACAACTATAAGTGAGTGGGCAAGAACATGGCAGATGGAATAAAATGAGGGCAAGTGTGAAGTTATCTACTTTGGTAGGAAAACTATAAAAGCAGGATACGGTGTCCTGGCCAATATTTATCCCTCAATCAACATAACAAAAACAGATTATCTGGTCATTATCACATTGCTGTTTGAGGGAGCTTGCTGTGCGCAAATTGGCTGCCGCGTTTCCCACATTACAACAGTGACTACACTCCAAAAAAATACTTCATTGGCTGTAAAGCGCTTTGAGACGTCCAGTGGTCGTGAAAGGTGCTATAGAAATGCAAGTATTTTTTATTACAAAAGGATTGGAGTATAAGAGTAAAGACGTCTTACTGCAATTATATAGGGCCTTGGTGAGACCATGCCTGGAATACTGTGTACAATTTTGGTCTCCTTACCTAAGGGAGGACATACTTGCCTTAGAGGGAGTGCAACAAACGTTCACTAGACTGATTCCTGGGATGGGCGGATTGTCTTATGAGGAGAAATTGAGTAGACGAGGCCTATATTCCCTAGAGTTTAGAAGAATGAGAGGTGATCTTATTGAAACGTATAACTTTCTTAAGGGACTTGACAGGGTAGATGCTGGGAGGTTGCTTTCCCTGGCTGGGGAGTCTAGAACCAGGGGTCACAGTCTCAGAATAGGGGGTCAGCCATTTAGGACTGAGATGAGGGGAAATTTCTTCACTCGAAGGGTTGTGAATCTTTGGAATTCTCTACCCCAGAGGGCTGTGGAAGCTCAGTTGTTGAGTACATTTAAGACAGAGATTTTTGGATACCAAGGGAACCAAGGGATATGGGGATAGTGCGGGAAGGTGGAGTTGAGGTAGAAGATCAGCCCGCTGCTACCTCCTTCCCATGATCCACAAACAGGACTGCCCTGGTAGACCCATTGTTTCAGCCTGTTCTTGCCCCACGGAACTTATCTCTTCCTATCTTGACTCTATTTTTTCTCCCCTTGTCCAGCGGCTGGACTCCAGCCTCTTCCCACCTACATCCGCGACTCTTCCGACGTCCTCCGCCACTTTGGCAGTTTCCTGGCCCCAACCATTTCCTTTTCACTATGGAAGTCCAAGCCCACTTCACCCCCATCCCCCACCAGGATGGCCTGAGGGCGCTCCGCTTCTTCCTTGAACAGAGGCCCAACCAGTTCCCATCCATCACCACTCTCTGCCTGGCTGAACTTGTTCTCACATTGAACAACTTCTCCTTTGACTCCACACACTTCCTCCAAATTAGAGGTGTTGCTATGGGAACCCGCATGGGTCCTGGCTATGCCTTCCTTTTAGTAGGATATGTGGAACATTCTTTGTTCCAGTCCTACTCAGGTCCCCTCCCTCACCTCTTTTTCCGGTACATTGATGACTGTATCGGTGCTGTTTCCTGCTCTCACCCTGAACTAGAAAATTTCATTCACTATGCTTCCAATTTCCACCCTTCCCTCATCTTCACATGGTCCATCTCCGACTCTTCCCTTCTCTTCCTCGACTTCTCTGTCTCCATTTCTGGGGATAGGCTATCGACAAACATCCACTATAAGCCCACTGACTTCCACACCTACCTGGACTACACTTCCTTCCACCCCGCTTCCTGGAAGGACTCTATTCCATTCTCTCAGTTTCTCCATCTCCTTCGCATCTGTTCTGATGATGCCACCTTCCATACTAGTGCTTCTGACATGTCTTCCTTTTTTCTCAACCGGGGATTCCCCTCTACCGTGGTTGACATGGCCCTCGACCGTGTCCATTTCATTTCCCGCATTCAGCTCTCACCCCTTCCCCTCCCTCCCAGAACCACGATAGGGTTCCCCTTGTCCTCAACTTTCACCCCACCAGTCTCCACATTCAACAGATCATCCTCTGCCATTATCGCCACCTCCAGCATGATCCCACCACCAAACACATCTTCCTCTCCCCTCCCCTTTCAGCATTCCGAAGGGACCGCTCCCTCCGCGACACCCTGGTCCACTCCTCAATCACCCCCAACACCCCCTCCCCTTCCCACGGCAACTTCCCGTGCAAGCGCAGGAGATGCAACATCTGCCCTTTTACCTCCTCCATTCCCACTGTCCAGGGCCCCAAATGCTCCTTCCAGGTGAAACAGCGATTTAGTTGTACTTCTTGCAATTTAGTATACTGTATTCGCTGCTCATGATGCGGTCTCCTCTACACTGGGGAGACCAAACGCAGATTGGGTGACCGCTTTGCGGAACACCTCCGTTCAGTCCGTAAGCGTGACCCCGAGCTTCTGGTCACCTGTCACTTTAATTCTCCGCTCCACTCCCACTCTGACCTCTCCATCCTCAGCCTCTTACACTGTTCCAACGAAGCTCAACGTAAGCTCGAGGAACAGCACCTCATCTTTCGATTAGGCACTTTACAGCCTTCAGGACTCAACATCGAGTTCAACAATTTCAGATCAGAACCTCGGCCCCTATTTTTCACATGGCAGCTGTTGATGATTCTGCCATTGCCATTTACACCTCCTCTAGACCCATCTTTTGTTTCTTTACTTGCCCCATTACCATCTCCTTTAGCTTTGTACTGTCATAACTTTTGTCATTTAATCTCTCCTGCCTTCCACCCTATCACAGACCTTCCCTTTTGTTCTTTCCTCCCCTCTCCCCGTTTCCCTGCCCCTGCACTTGCTTAAAATCAGTTACATAGGGGGAAAAATTAGGTCGCGCCCCATTTGGGGCGCAAATATCGTCTGGACGCAAATATTAGCGCCTGGCGCTAATTATCGCCACTGACTGGAAACTTCACTTTTACCGCCCCGGGAGGTGAGTGGAGCGCTAAATCAGGCGCTGCACACCTGTCTTAAGGCGCAAAGGCCGAGCAGTGAGGCGCTAACTGAGAGTGCGAGCGCAGCGCAGCTGCTGCCAGTTAGCGAGGGAACACAGACACACTGGCGCCGGCCAGTTCTTAAAGCGGGGGGGGGCCACTTGCTCCCCAGCCACACCCTGCTCATTGCAGCCTTGAATCTCGGCCTGGAGAGACCTGTGAATCCATTTTGCTGCCAAGGATGGAGAGGGTGAGAGAACGAGCTCATCGCTTCACCGAGCGGGCCTTGGATGCTCTGGTTGGCGCGGTGGAGCGCAGACGATGTATACTCTTCCCTGAGAGTGGCAGAAGGCCTTTGCCACGCGAGTACAGAAGAGTGTGGAGGGAGGTGGCTCAGAGCGTCTCCTCCAGGAGCATGGTGCCCAGGACCCATGTTCAATGCCGCAAAAAGTTCAACGACCTCACTCGGGTCGTCAGGGTGAGTGGCTTTTTCTCAATACCTCTCCATCCCTCCATCTCAACCTCACTCTATGGCCAGAGGGTCTTAAAACCCCAATGCACAACACTCATCCAACACCTATGGCCCTCTCATGAAACACACACACACATTCCACACTTTGCATACAGTAAGGGCTATTCACCTATGGGAGGCACATCAGGCAAGACCATGGCTGCATACAGTAAGGGCTATTCACCTATGGGAGGCACATCAGGCAAGACCATGGCTGTATATTTACTCAGATGCTGTCCTTTTTCTTACAGGCCAAGCTGGCGCATAATCGGAGACAGCAGCAACGGACAGGTGGAGGGCGGCCTCAGCTGCAACCCCTCAGCGATCTTGAGGAGTGCGTCCACAGGATTGTGGCAAGCCGGGTGATCGGTCCCGTCGCCACTGGAGACGCCGACCCCGTTCTGGACAGCAATGGTAAGGTCATCACCTTTTTGTCCTCTGTCCTTCCACTTGTCCCTCACAACACCAGCCTTTGACACTTTCAATCCAACTTGCTAACTCGCTGCACTTATTCCTCCCTTACTGCCACCCTGTCCTCACACTAAAGCCACTCTTGTACCTCCCTGCTTTCAGATGGTGATTCACCAGCTGAGGAGACGGGCCCTGAAGCTGCCACTGGGAGTGAAGCTGCAGCCGAGGAGGAAGAGGAAGCCGGAGCATCAGTGCCACCCTCTCCCGAGGAAGCCCATGCCCACACTGGGAACACGCCTTCCCTGGAGGGGAGCAGGGGGGAAGGGTCTGATGAGGGTGAAGCTCCAGGACCCAGCGGGCTGCAGCAACGCCATGGGGGTAGGGAAGAACGGGGGCCTTCTCCCCAGAGGGAGAGTATGCCAGAGACTCCTACTGCAATGGACGCAGAGGAGGAGCGGCTGATCGCAGAAATGAACACCCAGGCGGTGGGCATGCACACTGAGCTCATGGGTGCAGTGGGAAGGGTGCCCGAATGCATTGAGTCACTGGCAAGGAGTGTGGAGCACTTCGCTGTAGCACAGGCGGATGCCACACTAAAGCTTAGTGCTGCAATTCAGTCACTGGCTGCCGTGATCCCATCTCTGACTGCTCTCATGCAGACTCAGATTGAGGCCACGCGAGCACAGACTGCTGCCAACCTCGATGGTTCGTTCACATGTCCCCGGGGCTCTCACCGCGCCGCAGCAGGCCAGCAATCTGTTCTCCAGCAGATTGCTCCGGATGCTGAAGTGCTGCCCCGTGGGAGTGCCAGTGTGCCGGGCGAGCAGGGAGTTGCTGTCCTCTCTCACGATGACAGCATTCCTGCTGCCAACACTGTCACTTCTCCACTGCACTTGCCACCGCCTGTAGGACAGACTGCTGCCGCCCATGCAGAGTTGGTGCAGTCTGCAGCCGGGCCCTCCAGGCCCAGAACTGGTCGAGGCCGTCCTTCAGGGGCATCTGCAGTGTCAGGGTCTGACGATCAGCAGCCTTCCACCAGCCTTGCTGCAGCCACTGAGGTCCCATTACGAGGAGCAGTAGGGTTAGAAGGGGGGAAGTGCGCAAGGGAAGGAGATCACCCTCGAAGGGCAAAAAGTAGGAGGTGTGACAAAATGCTGGTCATTTTTTTATTAAAGGCCGAGGTTCATGGTCCAACTTTTGTTTAGTGTTTTGGACATTATCTCCAGGTTGTGAGAACCAGTTATGTTATTGACTGTTTTTTTGTGTTTATTTCTATGAGTTTGTCATGAGGAATTGACACACACAGAGTTTGTAAAATAAATAAGTTTCTGTATTCAAAATATACATGGTTGGTGTTTGGAATTATTGGTGCCTTGGCTGGCTTAGGGGTTGCGTGCTGGGTTCATTGATGTTGTTAGCAATGGCAGAAGCCATTTCCACAGCAGGGGCCCTAGAAGCGGCTTGCTATTAGCCGTTGACGGACGGCCCTTGCAGTTTCACCATTGTGGGCCGCCCTCCCGCCTTGGTGCTGCTGATGATCATCCTCCTCGTCCTCTTCCTCCTCTTCCTCCTCCTCCTCTGGTGGTGCTCCAAGGCCTGGTGGCATTGGCTGGGTCCTGACGATTGCCATGTTATGCAACATGCAGCACACAACTACGAAGTTGGATACTCGCTCAGGCGAGTACTGCAGGGCTCCTCCAGAATGGTCGAGACAGCGGAACCGTTGCTTCAGCACACCGATTGTGCGCTCAATGATGTTCCTGGTAGCTTGATGGCTCTCATTGTACTGCAGCTCAGCAGGGGTGTTGGGCGTACGGAGCGGTGTCATCAGTCAGGTGCTCAATGGATACCCCTTGTCCCCGAGAAGCCAACCAACTGGCTGATGCGGTGCCTCGAAAAGTTCTGCCACAGTAGTCTGGCGCAGGATAAAAGCATCGTGGCAGCTGCCAGGATAGTGGGCATTGACAGCGAGTATCAGCTGTCTGTGGTCACAGACCAACTGAACATTCAAGGAATGGAACCCCTTTCTGTTCCGGAATTCCTCGGCATTCTCATGTGGAGCACGCAAAGCCACATGCGTGCAGTCAATGGCGCCCTGCACCATGGGGAAGCCCGCTATCCTCGCAAAGCCCAGAGCGCGGTCACGCTGCTTGTCTGGGGTCATGGGGAAAGAGATGAATTCTCGTCTCCTTTTAAAGAGGGCATTTGTGACCTGCCGGATGCAGCAATGCACCGCGAACTGGGAGATATTGGCGAGGTCCCCAGCAGCAGCTTGAAATGAGCCAGTAGCATAGAAGTTGAGAGCCACTGTGACCTTCACTGCCACCGACAGAGACGTCCTGGACCTCAGTTGAGGCTGCAGATCTGGCTGCAGCAGGTGGCAGAGCTCAGTGACCACCTCCTTGCTGAATCGCAGCCTTCGCAAACACAGCTCCTCAGACATATGAATGTAGGAGAGCTGTTCACGATATACCCTGGGAGGGTAAGCTCTCCTGTACATACGCCTGTTGGCCCTCCTCCGTCTGGCCATCATTGCCACTCTCTCTCTGCGTCTCTGTGTCCTCCGATTCAGCTGGAGCAGGACGACGCCCCCATTCAGTGCAGCCCCCATAGTCTCTTTGCAAGCAAAGTTATGAAGGACAGCAACCAAAGTACCAGCGAAGTTAGGATCAGTAGGCAAAACTACCTCACAAAGCGTTGAGTCAATGCAGAAGTCGCTCTTTCTCTCTCTCCGAATCTCTCTCTCTCTCTCAGAACGAGTGGTGCATAAATGTCAACCACAGAAAAAGACAGGAAGAGGCCCCCTTTAAATAGCGCCCCCCCCAGCCCCACAGCGATTGATAGCGTTCCAGTCTTCCGGTCGTTGGATGCGCCAGGCGGTAAGGCAGGGGGCGCCACTCAATTTCCACTCCGGGGCGCCACAAGGGCGTTGCACCATGGAATGACGTCACAATCTGCGTGCGCAGGTGGTCACAGCGGTAAAGTTTAGCACCGCCGCACAATGTCTAGTTAAGTTCCCGAGCGGCGCAAACATCGCTGCGCCCGGGCGTTAGCGGCTTTGTGCCCCATTAGCGCCCTCTTAAGGCGCTAACGGGAGGCGCAACCAACTGAATTTTTACCCCATAGAGTCATAACATAGAGTCATAGGGGTAAAAATTCGGTTGCATTGCGCCTCCCGTTAGTGCCCTAAGAAGGCGCTAACGGGGCGCAAAGCAACTAGCGCCCGGGCGCGGCACCGCCCACGCCTCCTGCGAACTTCAGCGGGAGGTTAGCGGCTGTGCTAACCGGTAGCGCCCCGTGGCGCTGCACCGCCGGTGATGACATCATCGCCTTGCGCAGCGTCCCGCTCGCGCCCCGGCCACGATCTTCGGGAGCGCCCCCTGACTTACCGCTGGACGCTATGTCCGACGGGGTCAGGGAGGCCTACCTGCGGCCGGGGAGGTGCAATTTAAAGGCGAGGTACGGGACGGCCATTTTTGTTGCTGGCTGCCTATCAGCACCTGTCTGCGCTGCCGTTCCCGGCCTCCTGCACTGTCCCCCCCGCCCCCCCCCCCCCCGCGAAGTGTCAGCTGCGCTCCAAGAGCCCGGCACTTCTCTTGAGTGCCGGGCTCTTTTGCCGGCACTCCCGATCCCCGGGGGCCCAGCTGGGCCCCAGGTCGCGCTGCGCAAGTCCTCTCCCCTTTAAGAAGGGGAGGAAGGCCTGTAATACCGCGGCACGTAGCACCGCGATATGCACTCACAGCGCTCAAAGAGGGATGCGGGGCGCTTCCAGTAGCACCCCGCTTCCTTCTTGGGGCACTACCACTCAATTTCCAGTGCGGGGCGCTAATTTTTCCAGGGCACTAAACCCGGCGAAGTTAGGCGCTACTCAATTTTTAGCCCATAGAGTCATAATGGCACAGAAGGAGTCCATTCGGCCCATCGAGTCCGTGCCAGCTCTCTGTAGAGCAATCCAATCAGTCCCATTCCCCCGTTCTATCCCCGTAGCCTTGCAAGTTTATTTCCCTCAAGTGCCTATCCAGTCTTCCCTTGAAAACATTGAGTGTCTCCGCTTCCACCACTTCCATCGGCAGCGAATTCCAGGTCCTCACCGCTCGCTGCGTAAAAATGTTTTTCCTCACATCCTCCCTGTATCTCTTGGCCGAAATCTTAATTCTGTGTCCCCTAGTCCTTGTACCATCAGCTAGTGGGAACAGCCTTTCCCCGTCTAGCCTATCCAAACCCGTCATAATCTTGTACACCTCTATCAAATCACCCCTCAACCTCCTTTTCTCTAATGAAAGCAAATCCAGCTTCTCCAACCTGTCCTTGTAACTAAGATCTCCCATCCCCGGAACCATCCTGGTGAATCTCCTCTGCACCCTCTCAAGGGCCTTCACATCCTTCCTAAAGTGTGGTGACCAGAACTGGACGCAATACTCCAGTTGTGGCCTAACCAGTGCATAACTTCTCTACTTTTGTACTCAATACCTCTATTTATGAAGCCCAAGATCCCATATGCTTTGCTAACCACTCTCTCAATATGTCCTGCCACCTTCAGGGACCTATGCACATGAACTCCCAGGTCCCTCTGTCCCTGAACACTCTTTAATACTGTGCCATTAAGTGTATATTGCCTCTCCCTGTTCCTTCTGCCAAAATGCATCACCTCACCCTTCTCTGTATTAAATTCCATCTGCCACTTGTCTGCCCATTCTGCTAGCCTTTCAATGTTCTGTTGTAGTCGATTGGTATCATCATCAATGTTTGCCACACCCCCAAGTTTGGAGTCATCGGCAAATTTAGAAATTCTACTCTGTATTCCAATATCCAGGTCATTTATATATATCAAAAAAACCAGTGGCCCCAGCACTGACCCTTGGAGAACACCACTGTCTACCATCCTCCAGTCTGAAAAACAGCCATTTACCACAACTCGTTGCTTTCTGTCCTTAAGTCAATTCCTTATCCAAGCTGCCACTGACCCACCTATTCCATGAGCCTCAATTTTGTTAACCAGCCTTCTATGTGCTACTTTGTCAGACGCCTTCTGAAAATCCATGTAGACAGCATCCATTGCATTCCCTTCATCAATCCTCTCTGTTAATTCATCAAAAAATTCAATCTCTAGCAGTTCTGGTCACCTCACTATAGGAAGGACGTGGAAGCATTGGAAAGAGTGCAAAGGAGATTTACCAGGATGCTGCCTGGTTTGGGGGGGAGGTCTTATGAGGAAAGATTGAGGGAGTTGGGGCTTTTCTCTTTAGAGCGGAGGAGGATGAGAGGCGACTTAATAGAGGTTTATAAGATGATGAGTGGGATAGATAGAGTGGATGTTCAGAGACTATTTCCTCGGGTAGAGGCAGCTGTTACAAGGGGGCATAACTATAAGGTGCATGGGGGGAGATATAGAAGGGATGTCCGAGGTAGATTCTTTACTCAGAGAGTGGTTGGGGTGTGGAATGGACTGCCTGCTGTGATAGTGGAGTCGGACACTTTAGGAACTTTCAAGCGGTTATTGGATAAGCACATGGAGCACACCAGAGTGATAGGGAGTGGGATAGCTTGATCTTGGTCTCGGACAATGCTCGGCACAACATCGAGGGCCGAAGGGCCTGTACTGTGCTGTAATGTTCTATGTTCTATGTTCTAACATTTTCCAGTTCTGACGAAAGGTCATCGACCTGAAACGTTAAATTCTCTTTCCATAGATGCTGCCTGACCTGCTGAGTATTTCCAGCATTTTCTGTTTTTATTTCAGATTTCCAGCACCCGCAGTATTTTGCTTTTGTATCAGCCATGATCTTATTGAATAGCGGAGCAGACTCAATGGGCCGAATGGCCAACTCCTTCTCCTATTTCTTATGTTCTTATGTTAAGATTCTAAGATGGTAGCTGTGTGTTGGTGCAGCGTAAAGCACATAAGCCCAGCTACGCCCTTGCAACGAAGGTTCTGAGTTTCGCAACCGGTTTGTAAAAGAAATGAACGGTAATGCCAGAAGAATGGAAACGTTGTCAGAGACAGAAAGCCTTAATATTTCAGGAAGTCAGTATTCCTCATCGCAAATAGTCTGTAAGATAAAAGAGAATCTTACCAGTTCTGCAGAATATTAATCCCTGTGACAAGCTGGGGTGGACAAGATCTTAAACTTAATTGAAATCCTTTAATCTTCTGAGGATTCTTCTAGCTCGAAGTTGGCTGAGGTTATGTATTATGAAATGCAATCAAGTTCACTCTCATGCAACTCTTGATGTGTGTATGTGCACATTTTTCCCCCATGTCCCGATTCCTTCATAGTAATGTACAGCCAGTGCTCTCTCACAGATAAGACAAGTTATATACAACTTTTTTCATCTGGTCCGATCCATTGAATATAAGAATTGATATATTATTTAGACAAAAGCAATATGGTCTTTGTGTTTTGTGCTGAAGGTATGGGATATCAGTAAAAATAAAAGTATTTTTCTTTAAAGTGCTGAGTTGTGGGGAAGGGTTACGATCCCCACTCGACATCGTTAGCACTGCTAAAATCTCAGGATCTCAACGCCAGAGGGGACACAGGTGCGCCCCTTTGCTCCTGCTGAATCGCAAGCATCTAACACGTACATCGAGTCTTTTAATAAAAATTTGACAGAGCTGCGCTGAAACCGCTGTAACTGCATCACAGCATCCTGTCAAAATAAGTGAGGCCTGGCCATGTTTTAAAGGTTTCAGCGTTTGATCGTTCTGACAGCTCCCTCTAGGGGCCCACTTCTGACTCTGTGCCCATGCTCACTCACCACAGAGACGCTGGTAGAGAACTAATGGTAACAAGTCAGAGGCACGAGAGAAAGAGTTCATGGGCAAACTCAACCGATCAATGTTGAACAATTGCTGTCCTGGGAGGGGTGTACTATTCCCCTTAGTATCTCGGGGACTGCCATTGTTGGTGCCCTTGACTTCAACGGTTACGCTGAGGCCATGTTGCCTCTATTGGAGAAGTGATTTCCCCTTTTCTCCCATGCTCATCCCCTCCTGTGCTAACTCCTTCTTGAGGTATGGTCCCAAAGACATTGGTCAGTCTCCAGTATCTTGGTCAAATGGGCATCATTCGTTCATGAGCCTTTCCACCATCTACAAGGCACAAGTCAGGAGTGTGATGGAATACTCTCCACTTGCCTGGATGAGTGCAGCTCCAACAACACTCAAGAAGCTCGGCACCATCCAGGACAAAGCAGCCCGCTTGATTGGCACCCCATCCACCACCTTGAACATTCACTCCCTCCACCACCAGCGCACCTTGGCTGCAGTGTGTACCATCTACAAGATGCACTGTAGCAACTCGCCAAGGCTTCTTCGGCAGCACCTCCCAAACCCGCGACCTCTACCACCTAGAAGGACAAGGGCAGCAGACGCATGGGAACACCACCACTTCCAAGTTCCCCTCCAAGTCACACCCCATCCTAACTTAGAAGTATATCGCCGATCCTTCATCGTCGCTGGGTCAAAATCCTGGAACTCCCTCCCTAACAGCACTGTGGGAATACCCTCACCACACAGACTGCAGTGGTTCAAGAAGGCAGCTCACCACCTCCTTCTCAAGGACAACTAGGGATGGGCAATAAATGCTGACCTTGCCAGCGACGCCCACATCCCATAAACGAATAGAAAAAAAAAATGACACTTGACAATGAGCGTCACCAGGATGCTTGACTACGGAAGGCCGGGGGGGAGGGGGAACCACAACCAAGGCAGATCCTGTTATTTGCCAACGTCCACATGTTTACTGGAAAACAACTTCCCCCTTAGCTCATGGATGCTGGGCCAATTATAACGCCCCTACTGTTGTTCTTGGCGTTGAGGTGCAGATCAGCCATGATCATAACAACAGTAACTGCACTTCAAAAGTACTTCATTGGCTGTAAAGCGTTTTGGGACGTGCTGAGGTCATGAAACGCACAGCTTAAATGCCAGCTTTTACTTTCTTTAATTGAATGGCGGAGCAGGCTCGAGGGGCCGAATGGACTCCTGCCGTTCCTACGTTCCAATCATACACAAATTGAAGAGGGTGGGGGAGAGAGTTGTGTTTCTCTGGTGCCCGTGAGGGTCCTTAGCTCGAGGCAAACTGAACTCAGTGGAGTTGGAGCAAAGGCCACAAACAGGGCTGGTGGTAGGGTGGATGATGACAGCCTTCTTGCGGCCCACCCTCTTAAGTGATCTTAGATCACAACTAATGTCGTCTCAAAGGACACCGAACTTGTCGTTAAATCAACCTCCCGGTGACAGTAGCAAACCAAGCAAATTGAATGGTCCTCTTCAGGACCAAAGGAAACTACATGTAGGCCCACCCATCCGAATATGCCAACTTAACGTCGAAGGCATCTCTCGCTCAAAGTGCGAATACCTCGAAAGGTTACTCAAGATACACAGCCTTGAAGAAACACACATCAAACACATCGACACAAGAGAATATATCACAGGTTTTGACCGAATCGCTTGAAATAACCATCCCAAATATGGCCTGGCATGCTATGTCAAACAAGGCATCGAAGGCTGCACCGAACTCAAGCATACCGGTATTGCCGGAGTTTCCACTACAGCAATACGCGTGGGAGAGCTACAAACTACCACTCGTACAGTGGCCTGACCCACTGCTCCCTCCGAGTCAACATCCATCCATCCATCTCGGAGACTTTAATAACCACCACACAGACGCCAACTATAATGGAGAAGCAATTGTACAGTGGGCTTCACTAGAGAATAAATTCCTCCTTTTTGACGCCAAAGATCGAGGTACGTTTCATTCGTTAAAGTGGCGGAGAGAATATAACCCAGACCTATGCTTCCTCTCTGAAGACAGCAAAGGAAACCCAATCATCGCCTCCAGAACCGTTCTTGACGATTTCCCCAACAGTCAACACAGACCCTCGATCATCAACGTCGGCATCGAAATTCCTGTCATTACATCAACACCAGAACCGCGATGGAACTTCATAAATGCAGACTGGGAAACCTTCCACAGGTCAGTTGACACCAACATCAGGTGGATTCCACCAACCACCAATGCCTTCAACAGATTTATAGGAATTATTAAAGCTGCCACAAAGCGCAGTACACCTCGGGGGTTTAGAAAGACACATATTCCTTGTTGGACGGAAGAAAACGAGGCTCTCTACCAGGAGTATTCACTGAACAAGAACCCAGCCACAGCCACCACAATGCTGGAGTCCATGAACTCGGCGAGACGTGAAAGGTGGAGGAGCCTTGTGGAGAAGACTAACGTCACTCACTCCGTCAACTTGGCAGGGCAAACCCCGCCTGTAAACACAGGATGACCATCAGAGCGGACCCCATTGCATCCCACTTGATACAAACATCAAAAGCTCCGGTGGACAAAGTATTTTGACGCCAGCTGAAGCGGCAGCTTTCGACAAACTTGATGGCGGCACCAAGATCGTCAACTATGTCTGATCCATTCACCTTGGACGAACTAAACGCAGCCCTGTCGACAACCAAATCTGGAAAAGCTGCCGGTCCAGATGGAGTTTCCCCAGAATTCTTAAAAGCACTAGGACCCAAAGCGAAGAGATGATTGAGCTCCCCTTCTCTGAGGTTCTGGCAACTGGTAAAATTCCATCTGTTTGGAGGGAGGCTAGAATAATTGCCCTCCTGAAGCAGGGGAAGAATGCTTGTGAAGCCTCCAGCTACCGCCCAATCTCTGTACTTTGCACTTGTTATAAAGTGTTGGAGAGGCGACTACTCCACAGATTAGTCCCCATCATCGAGCCAATCATTCCTAAGGAGCAAGCGGGCTTCCGGAGCAGCCGTAACTGCTGCGACCAAATGGTAGCTTTAACAACGCACATCGAAGCAGGCTTCCAGCGCCAGCTCAAGCCCGCCGTAGCACTCGTGGACTTGTCAGCGGCGTATGACACAGTATGGAAGCATGGACTACGTTTCAAGCTCTCCACCATTTTCCATCTTCTCAACTCCATACTTAGCAACCGACGCTTCTGTGTGTACACTGGCACCCAGAAGAGCAGATATAGGACATTGAACAACGGACTCCCACAGGGTTCTGTCCTGGCACCCATGTTATTCAACGTTTACACCAGTGACCTGCCCGAAACAGAGTTCGTATACGCTGATGACATTGCCTTGGCCACGCAAATCATGAATCTGTCCATCACCGAGGAGACCAGTGATTTACAGAGGATGGAGGCCTACTTCCACTGATGGTGACTTCGGCCAAACCTACAAAAGACCATCACTTCGACATTCCACCTCAACACCCATCAAGCAATCCAAACTTTGAAAGTCTCCTTTTGCGGCGCAGAGGTAAACAATGCCAAAAACCCTCCTATTTAGGAGTCACGCTCGATCGTACCCTGTCGTATAGATCGTCCTGATCGTCCAGAACCTTGAGAAGAAACTAAAGAGTAGGGTCAACTTGATCCAGAAACTGGCCGGATCCACATGGGGAACAGACGCTCAAACCCGCCGTACAGCAGCACTCGCCCTGGTGGACTCTACAGCGGAGTACTGCTCTCCGGCATGGCTATCGAGTCCGCATGTCAAATCCGTTGATGTCCAGCTGAATTCTATTATGAGAATTATCACCGGTATGCTTTTATTGGCACCAACACCTTGGCTGCCCGTGCTTGCAAACATCGCAGCACCACACCTATACCGCGAATATGGAGTCTCCAGAGAATACAACCGCTACACCAGCAAAGGCCGACTTAAGCAACCTACCACCAACCCGTCTCAAATCTAGGAGGCCATTTTGGACTGTCGCCGAAGCCCTTCAGCGATCTCCCCTCAGCCTCGATGACCGACGGCGAAATGCTTGGAAGAACTGCGACATACGGAATGGATTCCTTATAGAGGACCCCACAGTACAACCTGAAGGATCAAACCTTCCTCGCAAACAGTGGACAACCATCGACCGCCTCAGAACCGGTCACGGTAGATGCTGCCACCTTCTCCATAGATGGAAGATTAAAGCGTTCCCATCATGTGACTGTGGAGCTCCTGATCAGACCCTGGAGCACATCATTGAGCACTGACCTCAGAGGAAATTCGCAGGCAGCCTACAAGATATCCACGCTGTTACACCGGAAGCTGTGGCCTGGATATCGGACATTAGATATTGGCATCTGATTTGCTTTGCTACCACCATACGAAAGAAGGGCTGGTGCTTTGGCACTAATTGGCAGGCTCGCGCATGGAAACAGCGAGCTCGGGCCAGAGCAGCAGGTGGGAATGTCACAGCGGGGATGCTTAAAAGGGGTTAATTGTGGAGAGACAGGTGGAGCCTCACCCTGCATTTGACCTGTGCTTTGCCTGACCCGGGACAACATCCCTCACCTCTCTAAGTGGAAAGAAACAAAAAAAAAAATAATGACTTGCACTGCAGCTGAAGAATGAAGGCAACAGCTCAGTGCTCTGGACAGCTGTGCTTCCTACGACCTGAAGGCCACGGATACCCTAATTATCCCGCGTGCGTCCTATCATTACAATGCGATTCCGACAGCTACTGTGGTGCAGCTTATGATACCATTAATGGAGATGACTTGACTGCACACTCCTAACAATATCTGTTTTGCACTGTTACTCAGTCGCTCACTGGGTGTGTTAAATACTGTTCCGAGGGTTGCTCGCAATCACATTCGTACTCACGCCAACAGATAGCTACTCTCTGAAGCAGAAACAAAGACCCCCCCCCCGCCCCCCACTCGCTCTCCCCTACCATGCTGTGCTGGCCACATGCCATTAATTGGGACACCGGGAAGTATCAGTACCAGTCCAAATGGAACGGTAGTGTAGTGGTAATGTCACTGGACTTGTAATCCAATTATAGGCCTGGACTAATGATCCAGTTAGTACAGGAGTTCAAATCCCACCACTGCAGCTGGGGAATTTAAATTCAGTTAATTAAGTAAACCTGGAATAAAAAGCTAGTACAGTATTAGCAATGTTAACCATGAAACTATCGGATTGTCATTAAAAACCCATCTGGTTCACTAATGTCCTTTAGTGAATGGAAATCTGCTGCCCTTACCCGGTCTGGCCTATATGTGACTCCAGACCCCCAACAATGTGGTTGACTCTTAACTGCCCTCTGAAGTGGCTTAACAAGTCACTCAGTTATTACTAACCGCTACAAAATATAATATAAGTATGGACTGCAGCGGTTCAAGAAGGTGGCTCACCACCACCTTCTCAAGGGCAACTAGGGATGGGCAATAAATGCTGGCCTTGCCAGCAATGCCCAGATCCTGTAAGCGAATAAAAAAACAACACTGACCTTTCTTGCACTGTGACTGTAGATGGGGCCAGTTCATGAAACCTCACTGTTCACATGTTTTATTCAGTCGGGGTAAAAATGATTGTGCACAGATTATTGTTACATCTCACTCAGTCTAAGAGCTCTATCCTGGCAATTTGATTCCGGCTGGGATCTTTCCGCTCAACAGGCAGGTTCCATCGATGTAGGTACATTGTCCACGTATAGACCCACAAGCGATGAAGACATTACTGAAAGTGATTTAGTTGCCGCTGTCATGTAGGGCAACTTGATGTCTGCCGTACTGACATAAAGAACTCCCTTCTATATCAGGAATCCATTAGGCTGTGATCCTTAATAACAGTAATGACATTATAGATGAATGCTTTTCAGCCTGAATGTAATAGTATTAAGCACGCTATATTCCCTCGATTACCAAGATCCCTGTCAACCACACAGTAAAAGCATTCGAGTGGTGGGGAGGCCTGCTTTGAATTATTGCCCCTTTTTTCAGAAAAAGCTCAGATGGCAGTGAAGCTTCGAACATAAAGAGGGGAAGATTCATGAGCCCCTTGAAGGCTCGGAGCGATTATCAAATAAAATTTGGCACCGAATCAGGTAAGGAGATATTAGGATAGGTGACGAAAAGCTTGGTCAAAGAGGTAGGTTTTAAGGAGCGTCTTAAAGGAGAGAAAGGCGGAGAGGTTTAGGGAGGGAATTCCAGAACTTAGGGCCTAGGAAGCTGGAGGCACAGCTGCCAATGGTGGAGCGATGGAAATTGGGTATAGGCAAGAGGCCAGATTTAGAGGAGTGCAGAGATCTCGGGAGGGTTGTAAGGCTGGAAGAGGTTACAGAGATAGGGAGGGTGGAGGCCATGGAGGGATTTGAACATGAGGGTGAGAATTTTAAAATCGAGGCGTTGCCAGACCAGGAGCCAATGAAAGTCAGCGAGCACAGGGGTGAAGGGTGAATGTTGACTTGGTGCGAGTTAGGATATGGGCAGCAGAGTTTTGGATGTCTATACTGAGTTAGCTCCTCTCAGTTGGGATGGTAATTGGCTGTGGAGGCCCCTAACGTTGGGAGGGGTGGAAACCAGCCGGGTTTCTCACTCCCGATCGTTATTTGTTGAGAGCCACAACATTTGGACATTGAATGAAGACGGGATTGGCTTTGCTTGTGACGCTTGCCCCTCAAGGTCAAATATCCAGACAACACTCATTGTCCATTCGCAAACATGCCTTAGGATAGCTGGAACTTATGGCACTGTACCTTTAGGAGAGTGAAACAAGGAAGAAAATTGACAAAAAACCTATTTTACCAGCCTTAGTTCCATATCCCTTAATACCCTTACAACAACAACAATGTTCATTTATATAGCACCTTTAACGTAGTAAAATGTGCCAAAGTGCTTCACAGGAGCCTCATCATATTAGGACAGGTGAGGTCTAAGAGGGAGGTTTTAAGGAGGGTCTTCAAGAAGGAGCGAGAAAGGTAGAGAGGCCGAGAGGCTTAGGAAAGGAATTTCAGAGCTTCGGGACCAGGCAGCTGAAGGCACGGCTGCCAATGGTGGAGCCGATTAAAATCAGGGATGCACAAGAGGCCAGAATTGGAGGAGCGCAGAGATCTCAGAGGGTTGTAGGGATAACAAAAATCTATCAATCTCAGTTTTGACATTTTCAATTCACCTAACCTCAACAGCATTTTTGGGGGAGAGAGTTCCAGATTTCCACTACCTATAGTTACAGTTCTATACTGGTAATTTTGGCTCAGTGGGTAGCACTCTCTCCTCTGAGTCAGAAGGTTGTGGGTTCAAGTCCCACTCCAGAGACTTGAGCACAAAAACCTAGGCTGACACTCCAGGGCAGTACTGAGGGAGTGCTGCACTGTCGGAGGTGCCGTCTTTTGGATGAGACATTAAACCAAAGCCCCGTCTGCCCTCTCAGGTGGATGTAAAACATCCCATGGCACTATTTCGAAGAACAGCAGGGAAGTTTTCACCGGTGTGTCCTGGCCAATACCAACATCAACAATCAGCATTACTAAAAAAAACAGATTATCTGGTCATTATTACAGTGCTGTTTGTGGGAGCTTGCTGTGCGCAATTTGGCTGCCACATTTCCTACATTACAACAGTGACTACACTTCAAAAGTGCTTTGGGACCTCCTGAGATCGTGAAAAGCGCTATATAAATGCATGTCTTTCTTTCTTTCTAAACCTACCTTCTCAGATAGTCGCATATTCTGCTTTAAGAAAGAACTTGCATTCAACCAATGCCTTATCACGTTTAAGGTCAGGCCAATGGACGTATTTAAGGATGAACTACACACTGTATGGGGCAGATTAGCATTTTGGTCGGCTGAGATTAAATGGGCTGAAGGGCCTTCGTCATCCAAACCGATCTCGTGTTCTTGTGCCATTGTTTTATCAAACGGAGAGTGCACGAGATGCGCAGCGGCTACAGACATACTGGGGGAGGCGGGTGAGATATAGCCACGGTGCTGCTCAGCCAGAAAGCGAATGGGGAGCAGCATAGGGAGCAAGCATAGGGCTGAGATCAGCTTTCAACCCGTGAGCAATGGCACAGGAGATGCTCGACGTAATTCCGCAGCCTGTTCTCCAAATGGTGCTGCCTTGGGGAATCTTTATTTGAACTGCACCACAGCAATTTGTCCTACTGTAAACGTAATAGCTTTGCATATAGCTGGGATTAGTGTAAACTCTCTAATACGCATCTTTAAACAGAAATCTGATTTTAAGTGGTGTGAAATTGGATAATTTATTAATTACAGAAACAAAATTAATCTATGTGACCCTGCAGGCTTGAAAGAAAAATGAGAATCCATCACAAAACAGAGGCATTGAAAAATACTGGCACATCATTTTTGCTGTTGAGTTGATACCAGCCTGTGTTTGACTTTCTTTTAGTAGTTTGGGGTTCAGTCTAAGATATAATGGTTCATAAGATAGCAGGGCACCTAATGGCGTCTGCCATGACTTAGACTTGCACTTGCGCGGTTAGGTTTTTTAATGTTTTTGCATGGCAAGTTGCTGAAAGTGCAGGCGGATAACGGCGCAGCGAGGGGAAACCGGGCATCTGGGACCTGGGTGAACCAGGCAAGCGACTGTGTATCTCCTTAAACAATCAGATTGAAGGATTGAGAAATTAACAGCACAGGGAACTGAGAAGGAAATGTAAACTAGAGTGGGTGAATCAGGTACAGGAAGAGAAATAGAGAGAGGGAAAGAAAGATTGGATTGTGTGCGAGAGAGAGAAAACAGACAGAAAGGCAAAGTATATTTAAAATAATAATCTCCAACAATTAAAATCTGATGGAATAAGACTCCACACTTGTAATAAAGAAAGAAAGGCCATGGGATCTTTTATGTCCACCTGAGAGTGAAGGCGGGGCCTCGGTTTAACGTCTTATGCGAAAGACGGCAGTGCAGCACTCCCTCAGCACTGCGCTGGAGTGTCAGTCTCTGGAGTGGGACTATGAACCCACAACCTTCCAATAGTTAATTTTCAGTGCCAGAGAGGTTCAATGGCAGTAATTAGCGCTTAACATGTTGTTAAAAGGGTACTTAGACTTGAAATACCCCTTTCTGAGGCGAGTTTAGTTCGTATATACCGTGCAAGTTCAGCAATTTCATGCCATTCAATGTATTTCAATGGTGAGCCAGACAGCGAGATGCCACTTCTGTGAAGCTGACAGTGAAGCGCCGGAACTCGGGCAGCAACTTTTGGACATCCATGTTTAACCGTGCATCTGCCCCTCGCCTGAAGTTCCTAGACCATTTGCGCATAAATAAGGGAGAGCGCCATTAGCCTCACTATTATTTTGAGAGCAAAATCTGGTCCATTACCTTGCTTAACATCAGAATGGTAATGTGGCTTCACAGAGCTTATATAAACACCTCAAAGTCTCCCTGAGTGGGAATTTTTGACTTGATGATCAAGGTGTCAGCTCTCTTGCCTCTTAATCAGAAGGTTGTGGGTTCAAATCCCACTCCAGGAACTCGAGCACATAATCTAGACTCACACTTGAGTGCAATACTGAGGGCGAGCTGCGTTGTCGGAGGTGCCGTCTTTCAGATGAGACGTTAAATGGCGGCTCAGTCTGCCCCCTAAAAAAGTCCCATGACACTATTTTGAAGAGGAGCAAGGGACTTCTCCCCGGTGTCCTGGCCAATATTTATCTCTCAACCAACATCACTAAAACAGAATATTTGATCATTATCACATTGCTGTTTGTGGTACCGTGCCGTGCGCAAATTGGCTGCCGCGTTTCCCTACATTCAATAGTGACTACATTGGCTACAAAGTGCTTTGGGAGGACAGGTATTCCTCTTTTGTACTAAACACTTCACTGTCGCTCCTGTGTTCCGAACTCTCTATAGAACCCAAGTCCATCCAAGATTTGAATACTGCTCCCGTGTCTGGTGACATTCATCCAGCATGCATAGAATCATAGAATTATACCGTACAGAATGAGGCCATTCGGCCCATCATGCCTGTGCTGGCTCTTTGAAAGAGCTATCCAATTAGAAACATAGGAACAGGAGGAGGCCATTCAGCCCCTCGAGCCTGTTCCACCATTCAATGAGATCGTGGCTGATCTGTGACCTAACTCCATAAACCCGCCTTTGGCCCATATCCCTTAATACCTTTGGTTAACTATCAATCTCCGATTTAAAATTAACAATTGATCTGGCATCAATTGCCGTTTGCAGAAGAGAGTTCCAAACTTCTACCACCCTTTGTGTGTAGATGTGTTTCCTAATTTCACTCCTGAAAGGTCTGGCTCTAATTTTTAGACTATGCCCCTAGTCCTAGACTCCCCGACCAGTGGAAATAGTTTCTGTCTATCTACCCTATCAGTTCCCCTTAATATCTTGAAAACTTTGATCAGATCACCCCTTAACCTTCTAAATTCTAGGGAATACAACCCTAATTTGTGTAATCTCTTCTCGTAATTTAACCCTTGAAGTCCGGGTATCATTCTGGTAAACCTACGCTGCACACCCTCCAAGGCCAATATATCCTTCCTAAGGTGCAGCGCCCAGAACTGCTCAGAGTACTCCAGGTGTGGTCTAACCAGGGTTTTGTATAGCTGCAGCATAACTTCTACACCCTAGTATTCTAGTCTTCTAGATATAAAGGCCAGCATCCCATTAGTCTTTTTGATTATTTTCTGTACTTGGTCATGACATTTTAATTAGCCCCGCTCCCCTGCTCTTTACCCATATTCCTGCAAATGTTTCCCCTTCAAGTATTTATCCAAATACCTTTTGAAGGTTACTATTGAATCTGCTTCCACCGCCCTTTCAGGCAGCGCATTCCAGATCACAACAACTCGCTGCAAAAAAATAATTCTCCTCATTTCCCCTCTGGTTCTTTTGGCCAATTACCTTAAATCTGTGTCCTGCCAGTGGAAACAGTTTCTCATTATTTTCTCGATCAAAACCCCTCATAATTTTGAACACCTCTATTAAATCTCCCCTTAACCTTCTCTGCTCTAAGGAGAACAACCCCAGCTTCTCTATGTAACTGAAGTCCCGTATCCCTGGTACCATTCTGGCAAATCTCCTCTGCACCCTCTCCAAGGCCTTGACATCTTTCCTAAAGGGTGGTGCCCAGAATTGGACACAATACTCCAGCTGAGGTCTAACCAGAGGTTTATAAAGGTTGAGCAAAACTTATTTGCTTTTGTTCTCTGTCCCTCTGCTTATAAAACTAAGGCTCCTGTATGCTTTTTTTTAACAGCCTTCTCAACCTGCCCTGCTATCTTCAATGCTTTGTGTATGTATACCCCCAGGTCTCTCTGTTCCTGTATCCCCTTTAGTCTTGTACTCTTTTGCCTCTCCTCATTCTTCCTACCAAAACGCATCACTTCACACTTCTCTGCATTAAATTGCATCTGCCAGGTGTCTGCCCATTTCACCAGGCTGTCTATGTCCTCCTGAAGCCTGTTACCATCCTCCTCACTGTTTACTACATTTCTGAGTTTCGTGTTAATCCCCTCACATGTTGGAACAGGATACAAAATAAAAACTTGCTCTCTGATAGTTGTTCCTCTTTTCACTTCCACTCTCCAACTTCTTTTTCTGTTGCAAGCTTTCTTGTCTCTCTCCACTTTATCGGTCTATTTTATTCATCTGAATATTTCTTTCTTGTGTGTCTCTGTCTCTCTCTCTCTCTCTCTCTCTCTAGCTCCAGCCTATGTGCTCTTTCTCCTCCCTACATTAATATCACAGAATCTCAAGACCAGGACCTCAAACCCGGCACCAAGCTCATGGTCTACAGAGCAGTAGTGATACCCGCCCTCCTGTATGCTTCAGAGACATGGACCATGTACAGCAGGCACCTCAAAGCACGGGAGAGGTACCACCAACGCTGCCTCCGCAAGATCCTGCAAATTCATTGGCAGGATAGGCGCACCAACGTCAGTGTTCTCGCTCAGGCCAACATCTCCAGCATCGAAGCTTTGACCACGCTTGATCAGCTCCGATGGACGGGTCACATCGTTCGCATGCCCGATACGAGACTCCCAATACAAGCGCTCTACTCGGAGCTCCGACACGGCAAGAGAGCCCCAGGTGGGCAGAGGAAACGCTTCAAGGACACCCTCAAAGCCTCCTTGAAAAAGTGCAACATCCCCACAGACGCCTGGGAATCCCTGGCCCAAGACTGCACAAAGTGGAGGAGAAGCATCTGGGAAGGTGCCGAACACCTCGAGTCTCTTCACCAGGAGCAAGCGGAAGCCAAGCGGAAGCCAAGCGCAAGGAGCGCACGTCAACCCAAGCACCCCACCCACCCGCCCCCTTCAACCACCGTCTGCCCCACCTGTGACAGAGACTGTAGGTCCCGCATTGGACTCATCAGTCACCTGAGAACTCATTTTTAATGTGGAAGCAAGTCATCCTCGGTTCCGAGGGACTGCCTAAGAAGAGAAGACATTGAAATCACAGAATCTTCCAGTTTAACTCATCCTTTTCCTGGACTTTGAAACTCTGGAACTTTTTCACTCAATAAGTGGAATAAATTGACACTAATTTAATAGTGATATTGCAAGAGAACAGAAAGTGTGGGAAAACAGAAATGTAATGGAAGAGTGTAAATTCTTTCGAGGTTAGGAAAAAGCACTGTTGTGATTGCAGAGGAGAGAAACACTCTCTCGCTCAATTAAACACATTTGTTCCTGAACCATCCTCTATTTCACTCTCATACCGTCGTCCCACTATTTCACTCTCACACCATTGTACGAAAGGCTGATATTTAGTAGATGAGAATCATATGTGTATAAATTCAAGTGTAGCCATTGACCAAATAATATTACTCTTAATTACTCCTGGGTAACTAAAAAGCTAAGACTTGTTCAGAATGTAGCTGCACAGTCAAAAGCAGTTTTGACTAAGTTTTGATAACAAACAGCCACAGACTGCGAGTGAAGGTTAAATTGCTAAAAAAAATATTATGATGCTAAGTAGAAATTAGAATTCGCTTAACAAAACTAATTGCAATGATATTTAAAAAATAATTAGTATAAGGACATAAAATGAGAGAAATCATGGAGATAAGGTATTTATCTAGTAGATTAAAGTGAGATAGTTTGGATACCTCAAGACTAGTGAAACAGCGCTGATATGGGCCCTTGGTGTAAAGGCCTTGTACCAGGGAAGCTAGAAATGAAAGAGATAAAGTAAATTCCAATGGGGTGAAAAACTATAAACAAGAGAACACTGAACATGGCAAAGTTGGTGGAAAAATACTGGAAAGGTGGGATGCTACCTTAGTCTGAGTGACAATGGTATTTTGACCATTAGAACCAATTGTAAAAGGTGATTTTGTTAAAGACCATATATGGACACTGACCAAACCAACTGTTGATAAGAAAAGGGTTAAAACCTCGATACTCAAAGAACAACTTTACACAGACTTACTGCGAGAACAAAGGAACAGACTGAAGACAACGTCATCTGTGTCCGAGAGGTTCCTGAGACCAAGGGCTGCGAGCTACTCGTTAAAACTATTACCTACTGTTAAGTATATTACGCTGTATTCTTAATAAATCTTGATCTATTGCTCAAACATACTGGCTGCTGCCTATTGGTGTCTTGTCCAAGAACTCAGAGATCATTAAGATCTTACACCATCCTCCCTCTATTTCACTCTCACAACGTCCTCCGCACGATACTTCAGTCACTTACTTTGACTCCCATTGGAATTCACGGTTTTCCATTCTTCTGAGTCCGCCTCTTTGACCTCCACTTGGTAATGATGTATCGGGACACCGCCGTGAGAATCAGGCTTGGTAAAGGAGATCCTTGCAATACTCTGCGATACAGCGAGGACTCTCAAACCATATGGGCGGGAGGGAACAGCTGCAAAGAAAGTAAACACACAATGAATAGACAGCAACAATGATGGGGAACCGCCTAAAAAAATGATGAAAATCTGCACCAAAATTCTTTTTCAATCCCTGCAGATTTTTGCAGGGTCTTCCAGCAATGCTATTTTTGTTCATTATCTTGGGGAATTCCTTTGCTGCTAATAATGCAGTAGCAGCAGCAAAATCAAGCTGTCAGCCATGGCTCAGTGGGCAGCACTCTGGCTTCTGAGTGAGAAGGTTGCGGGTTCAAGCCCCACCCCAGAGACACGAGCACAAAAGTCAAGACTGGCATTTCAGTGAATTCCGCATTTGCCGGAGATGGTTGTCTATCGAATATGATGTGAAACTGCGGCCCCGACTGCCCTGTTAAGGTGGAAGCATGAAAGATCCCATGGCACTATTTGAAAAAGAGTAAGAGGTTTCTCCTGGACAGCATTTATCCCCTCACAAGAAACGCCACTAAAAATAGATTATTTAACTCATTGCTGTGTGTGGGAACTTGCTGTGCACCAATTGGCTGATGAGTTTGCCTCAAAAACAACACTTCAAAAGTAATTCTTTGGCTGAGAAGTACTTTGGTACATGATGAGGATGTGAAAGGTCCTACATAAATGCAAGTCCTTCCTTAAACTTATTGACAAGTGCACTTCATATATAATTCAAATGATTGACTGGGTAAAAGAACCGCTGTTTTGTTTTTAACCTTATTGGTGTGATACAGAGCCGTACTGAGCAAGATTTGAGTTTTGATCTCGGGTCTACCCCGAGTCAACTACTCTCAGCCAGGGTGGTAATAGGGCTGCTGCAACCCTCCATGGCCTCGCATGTACAGCAGGCACCTCAAAGCACTGGAGAGGTACCACCAACCCTGCCTCCGCAAGATCCTGCAAATCCATTGGCAGGATAGGCGCACCGACGTCAGTGTTCTCGCTCAACATAAAAGCTTTGACCACGCTCGATCAGCTCCGATGGATGGGTCACATCGTCCGCATGCCCGATACAAGACTCCTAAAACAAGCGCTCTGCTCGGAGCTCCGACACGGCAAGAGAGCCCCAGGTGGGCAGAGGAAAAGCTTCAAGGACACCCTCAAAGCCTCCTTGAAAAAGTGCAACATCCCCACCGACACCTGGGAATCCCTGGCCCAAGACCGCACAAAGTGGAGGAGAAGCATCCGGGAAGGCACCGAACACCTCGAGTCTCTTCACCGGGAGCAAGCGGAAGCCAAGCGCAAGCAGCGGAAGGAGCGCACGTCAACCCAAGCACTTCACCCACCCGCCCCTTCAACCACCGTCTGCCCCACCTGTGACAGAGACTGTAGGTCCCGCATTGGACTCATCAGTCACCTGAGAACTCATTTTTAATGTGGAAGCAAGTCATCCTCGGTTCCGAGGGACTGCCTAAGAAGGAGAAGGTAATAGGGCTGCTGCAACCCTCCATGGCCTCGCCCCTTCCCTATCTCTGTAATTTCCTCCAGCCCCACAACCCTCCGAGATCTCTGCGCTCCTCTAATTTTGGCCTCTTGCGCATCCCCGATTTTCATCGCTCCACCATTGGCAGCCGTGCCTTCTGTTGCCGAGGCCCTAAGCTCTGGAATTCCCTGCCTAAACCCTCTCCGCCTCTCTACCTCTCTTTCCTCCTTTAAGACGCTCCCTAAGCGTCCAAGCCCTGTCCTAATATCTCCTTATGTGGCTCGGTGTCAAATTTTGCTTGATAACGCTCCTGTGAAGCATCTTGGGACTTTTTACTACACTAAAGGCACTGTTTAAATGCAAGTTGTTGTACAAGGGGGCTGTCCTAGTCCCAAGTTTTTTTTGCCTTTCCCCCCGAGTGTCAGCTTTCACTGTCTCTTCAAGTGACTTGCTGTCATAACCCGAAATATTAGTGCCCAAAATATATAATGACACCTAGAATGAATAAACATCAGCAAAATATTAAAGACCAAATCAAAGACAACACTGAAAATTTGGTCCAGTGTGTACAGTACAAAAACCAGCCCTCCCCTCTCTTTGGTGACACGGGCCTGTGGACTCTCCCCCTCAATCTCAACCTGCCATTATGACACTGATCAGCAAACTACAGCGATACCCCCGCACCCCCCCCTCAAAGGAAGGAGAAAAGTCAGCCAGTCTGCAAGGGGAAGATTGTAAGCTGAGATTCAGCTGATGCATTTGCAATGATTTTCAGCCTTATTAAATGTCGTTCTTTTTCCTTTACAACATCAACAGCAATGACGTACATTTATATAGCGCCGTTAATGCAGAAAAATGTCCCAAGGAACTTCGCAGAAGCTTTATCAGATTAAAATTGACACCAAGCCAAAGAAGGAAATATTCGGAGGGGTGACTAAAATGCTTTTAGTCCTGATCCCATAATTATGCCCTCTTGTTATCGATTCACTGACCAAATGGAAATAAGCTTTGACTATTTACCCTCTCAAATCAGAGCGTCATACAGCACAGAAGGAGACCATTTGGCCCATTGTGCCTGTGCCGGCTCTCTGAAAGAGCGATCCAATTAATCCCACTCCCCCCCCCACCCCGCTCTTTCTCCACAGCCCTGCAAATTTTTTCCCCTTCATGTGTTTATCCAATTCCATTTTTGAAAGTTACTGTTGAATCTGCTTCCACCGCCCTTTCAGGCAGCGCGTTCCAGATCATAGAAAATCCTTCCATAATTCTCAACATCCCTATTAGATCGCCCTTAATCTTCTCTGCTCTGATGTTATTGACTGAGGCTTCTATTTTTCTCTTTGTTGTTCTGCTTTAACTGTTGTGGCGAATTTAAATAACGTGTTTTAGGAGGGCGCCAGGATGTACTTGTGAAACAGAAAGAAGGATTTATATCGACTGTGGAAATATATTGTGAAGAGTGTGCGGAATGGGCTCAAAATGAGGCACTTTTAAAATGACTTCTCCATCTGTACTCCATGTTGACCTTCAGCAGAAATTGATGTCGCTGATTTCATTATGATTTCATTACGCTTCTTTTCTCATTTTTCCCCGACAGCATAAGGACACAAATACCAATTCCCCCGTCAACCAGTCTGCGCTGATCGCTTTGGTTGATTGGAGCCCACTATCCACAGAAGGCTTCCACGCTCATTGCCTGCGTGACTTGTTCTGCAGACTATCTCTAAAGTCTGTGCCGATCTGTAATTAAAAGGGTCTCTCTCGCCTGCTGGAATTAAACCAGAGGCCTGCCAGCTCCTCATAGTCGCAAAACACCGGCGTCTCGCATATTCTTAGAATCGGGAAATCTCCCTGCGCATAAACAGGATCAAATAACATACAGTGTGAAGAAGATGGGATTACAGCCAACCCACTTTGCACTGTGCTCACCAACCTACAGGGAAATGTCCTGGCGCCCCAGTCCTTTTCGAGGACTTGTACTTGAAAATCCAACTTTCCGAAGTCAGTATGCGTGAGCTGGTTTGAGAATCGGTACACACAGGTGAACCCATTCCTCTGAAACAGTTAGAGAGTATCTGAGAGTATCTAACAAGTTTTGATGGTTAATAGGGAAAAAAAAACTGTTTCCTCTGTGGGTGCTCCTCTTAAAATAATAACCTGGTCATTCATTGGTCTTTGTGGGAGCTTGCTGCGCACAAATTGGCTGCCATGTTTCCTACATTACAACAGTGACCTCACTTCAAAAATATTTCTTTAGTGTGATGCGCTTTTGGGCACCCTGAGGTTGTGAAAGGCGCTACAAAAACACTTGGGGGAAAAATTCGGTTGATTTGCGCCTCCTGTTAGCGCCCTAAGAGTGGTGCCGGGCTCTTTTGCCGGCACTCTGCTCCCTGGTGGCCCAGCTGGGCCCCGGGATGCTCTGCGCTAGGCCCCTCCCCTTTAAGAAGGGGAGGAAGGCCTGCAGTACCGCGGTGCGACGTGCCGTAGCGCAGCGATATTCACTCGCAGCGCCCAAGAGGGAGGCGGGGTGCTTCCAGTAGTGCCCCGCCTCTCTCTTGGGGCGTTACCAGTGAATTTCGGGTGCTTCCGGTAGCGCCCCGGCGAAGTTAACGCCCGAAAGGGGGCGCGACCCAACTTTGCCCCCAAGTTCTTTCTTTCTATATTGGGTTGTGAAAAGATGAAAGAGGGAAAATACAAGGAGAAATATTGAACTTGGCTGCCTGGATGGTAACGGGGGGCATCAGAGCACCTTCCCTTCATACAGCCCGTCGGATATTCGTTCCCCTGTGCTCGCTGACCTACATTGGCTCTCAGTCCAGCAGCATCGCAATTTAAAAATTCTCATCCTTGTGTTCAAATCCCTCCATGGCCTCGACCCTCCCTATCTCTGTAACCTCCTCCAGCCCTACAACCTTCTGAGAACTCTGTGTAACTCCAATTCTGGCCTCTTGAGCATCCCCCTCATTCTTCACTCCACCATTGGTGGCCGTGCCTTCAATTGCCGAGGCTCTAAGCTCTGGAATGCCCCCATGGTGGCATAGTGGTTAGCACTGGTGTCTCACAGCGCCAGGGACCCGGGTTCGAATCTGACCTCGGGTGACTGTCTGTGTGGAGTTTGCACATTCTCCCCGTGTCTGCGTGGGTTTCCTCCGGGTGCTCCGGTTTCCTCCCACAGTCCAAAAATGTGCGGGTTAGGTTGATTTGGCTATGATAAATTGACCCTTAGTGTTAGGGGGGTATTAAATATGTGGGGTTATGGGGATAGGTTGGGATATGTTAGGGGGAATTAAATACGTGGGGTTACGGGGGTAGGGTGGGATATGTGTACTGTGGGGATTAAAGCAGGGACAGGGTACTGGATTTGGATGATCAGCCATGATCGTATTGAATGGTGGAGCAGGCTCGACGGGCCGAATGGCCTACTCCTGCTCCTAGATTCTATGTTTCTAAACTTCTCTACCTCTCTCCTCTTCCTTTAAGACGCTCCAAGGATGTCTTGCTGCAGTTGTACAGGGCCTTGGTGAGACCACACCTTGAGTACTGTGTGCAGTTTTGGTCGCCTTATCTGAGGAAGGATGTTCTTGCCATGGAGGGAGTGCAGCGAAGATTCACCAGACTGATACCTGGGATGGCAGGAATGACGTATGAAGAGAGATTGGGTCGATTGGGCTTGTATTCGCTAGAGTTTCGAAGAATGAGAGGGGATCTCATTGAAACTTATAAAATTCTAACAGGACTAGACAGACTAGATGCAGGAAGGATGTTCCCGATGGCGGGGGAGTCCAGAACCAGGGGTCACAGTCTAAGGATAAGGGGTAAGCCATTTAGGACTGAGATGAGGAGGAATTTCTTCACCCAGAGAGTGGTGAACCTGTGGAATTCTCTACCACAGAAGGCAGTTGAGGCCAATTCATTAAATATATTCAAGAAGGAGTTAGATATATTTCTTAAGGCTAAAGGGATCAAAGGATATGGGGAGAAAGCAGGGACAGGGTACTGAATTTGGATGATCAGCCATGATCTCATTAAATGGCGGAACAGGCTCGAGGGGGCGAATGGCCTACTCCTGCTCCTATCTTCTATGTTTCTATGTTAAAACCTGCATCTCTGACCCAAGCATTTGGTCACCTGTGCTAATATCTCCTTCTGTGGCTCGGTGTCAAATTTTGTCTGATAATCGTTCCTGTGAAGCGCCTTGGGACATTTTTACTACGTTAAAGGCGCTATATAAATGCAAGTCGTTTTTGTGGTACACATCAATGGAATGAAAGTTGGCGAAGGGGGGGCGGGTGAGGGTCGCGACAATGGGCAGGCGATTCACTCTGTCAGGTTCCTGCTCAGGCCACGTTGAAAATCAACCCCATTATGTTCACTCCTTCGCTCAAACAGTGACATTTGATTAGAATTGAAACACCTACTGCACACTTGTACTGTCAGACCCTTCTCCCAACACCTTGGCTTTGAGAAAGAACGAGAAATATATATTTTTTTGAACTGACGCTATGATCGCATTTCCTATTTACAACATTTTTTTTCTACCTGGTGGCTTTATTTCTGCCGTCACAGAATGGACATCCTCAGTCCTGTGGCCGACATCTGATCCAATTCACTTGTGCACTTAATTATTATATGCGGTGGCCTCTTTGAACTCCAGAAGCGACAGAGAATTAAGACCACCTCCGGAACTCCGCCCGACTCCGCCCCTGCCTCAACTCATCCGCTGCTGAAACCCTCACCCATGCCTTTGTTACCTCAAGTCTTGATTCTTCCAACGCACTGCTTGTTTCCAAGTCCCTCCATGGTCTCCCCCCTCCCCTATCCCTGTAATCTTCCTCCAGCCCTACAACCCCCCGAGATCTCTGCACTCTGCCAATTCTAACATCTCCGGTTTTAATCGCTCCACCATTGGCGGCCGTGCCTTCAGCTGTCTGGGCCCTAAGCTCTGGAATTCCCTCCCTAAACCTCTCCGCCTCTCCACCTCTCTCACTCTTCCTTTAAGACGCTCCTTACAACCTACCTCTTTGACCAAGCTTTTGGTCATCTGCCCTAATATCTCCTCTAATATCTCCTTATGTGGCTCGGTATCAAATTTGGTTTGATAATCGCTCCTGTGAAGCACCTTGGGACGTTTTACTGCGTTAAAGGTGCTATATAAATACAAGTTGTTGTTGTTGTCGAACGAGGAGCTCTGAGTGGTTTATCAGCTCCCAATCTATGCAGCAGGCAGAAGAGTGTTGCAACGCAGCCAAGACCTCATCACCTGGTCCATGAGCCAGATGAATCAAAGGTCATGCGAATGTCTGAGATTCCACTGCATGGGTTCGAACACCTGTCACCAAAGGCAATTTAGGCTGCTTGTCGCCAGGGAATTCACCCAACCTTTCTGATGGTATGTCGAGTGCACGAGTCTGTACAACGTGAACCTAATGCTATTTTATCACTGGTTATATGCACTCGGGAGAACTCACTGAGGTTTTTTTTTTCATGTGTTTTTTAAGCAAGTCTGCTGCGAATCAGATGTAATAAAATAACTGTGCGGGGGAAAAGTATTAGCTCTGAGGAATTCGAAAGCAATTTTTTTAATGGCGTGATACTTTTCTTTTGGAAATAGTTGAGTTCCGCATGGCAGAATCCTAAACGTTTGATTTCCTGTTGGAAAATTCACGCTGCAGGCAGGTCACTGAATAATAACTTAGCTGGAATTTGCAGCATATTAGGGCTGAATAAAATGGAGCAATTCACTCCGGTGTGGTGCTGTACGTTAGTCCTATATGGTGGGAAGGTTTATGGGTTTCTACAATCCACTGGCTCCATCCCTCTCCCTGACAACTGTCTGAGGCTGAGCCAGACTGTTGGCGACCTTGGTGTCATATTTGACAACGAGATGAGCTTCCGACCACATATCCGCGCCATCACTAAGACCGTCTACTTCCACCTCTGTAACATCGCCCGTCTCCGCCCCTGCCTCAGCTCATCCGCTGCTGAAACCCTCATCCCTGCCTTTGTTACCTCTAGACTCGACTATTCCAACGCACTCCTCTCCAGCCTCCCATCTTCCACCCTCCATAAAATGAAGCTCATCCGAAACTCTGCTGCCCCACGTCCTAACTTGCACCAAGTCCCGTTCACCCATCACACCTTCGCTCGCTGACCTACACTGGCTCACGGTTGAGCAATTTTAAAATTCTCGTCCTTGATTTCAAATCCCTCCATGGCCTCGCACCTCCCTTTCTCTGTAACCTCCTCCAGCCCTACAACCTTCAGAGATAACTGCGTTCCTCCAATTATGCTCTCTTGTGCATCCCGGATCGTAATCGCTCCACCATTGGCGGCTGTGCCCTCAGCTGCCTGGGCCCTAAATTCCCTCTGTAAACCTCTCCCCGCTCTACCTCTCTTTCCTCCTTTAAGAGGCTCCTTAAAGCCTATCTCTTCAACTGCCCTAATACCTCCAGAAAATGCTGGAGACACTCAGCAGGTCAGGCGGCATCTGTGAAGAGAGAAACAGAGTTAACGTTTCAGGTCGATGACCCTTCGTCAGAACTGGAAAAAAGCAGGAAATGGAACAGATTTTTAAGCAAGGGTAGGGGCTGGGAAAGGGGGGAGGGGCTGGGAAAGGGGGGAGGGGATGAAAGAACAAAAGGGAAGGTCTGTGATAGGATAGAAGGCAGGAGAGATTAAGAGACATTGAGAGATATTCAAGGCAAAAGGAGATGGTAATGGGACAGGTTAAGAAACATGTGTCTTTTCTTCTCTCCCACATGGCGGCTGTCTTTCATTCTGCCAGCGCAATTTACACTTCATCTAGAGCCATCCTTTGTTTCTTAACCGGTCCCATTACCATTTCCTTTTGCCTTGAATATCTCTTAATATCTCTTAATGTCTCTTAACCTCTCCTGCCTTCTATCCTATCACAGACCTTCCCTTTTGTTCTTTCATCCCTTCCCCCCTTTCCCAGCCCCTGCACTTGCTTAAAAATCTGTTCCATTTCCTGCTTTTTTCCAGTTCTGACGAAAGGTCATCGACCTGAAACGTTAACTCTGTTTCTCTCTCCACGGATACTGCCTGACCTGCTGAGTGTTTCTAGCAATTTCTGTCTTTATTTCAGATTTCCAGCATCTGCAGTATTTTCTTTTTGCCCTAATATCTCCTTATGTTGCTCGGTGTCAAAATGTGTTTGTTAAGGCACCTGTGGAGCGCCCTGGGACATTTCACTATGTTAAAGGTGCTATATAAATACAAGTTGTTATTGTTGTTGTTGTTGAGAGGAGGGGTGCCACCCACACCCAGCGCATACGAGTATCCCGCTGGATTTCAACACGGAATTCAGAGCTGGAGCTCCGCTCTGCAGTTGCCGGGACTGTCTGGAGTGAGGTTCGAACCCTGCACCTTTTGGAAGATGGCCATAGGTGCGTTCACGTCACGGTCTATCAGCCTGAAAATCCTTCCACTATCATAGAATCACAGAAGATACAGCACAGAAGGAGGCCATTTGGCCCATCGTGCCTGTGCCGGCTCTTTGAAAGAGCTATCCAACTGGTCCCACTGCCCCCGCTCTTTCCCCATATCCTTGCAAATTTATTCCCTTCTTGTATTTATCTAATTCCCTTTTGTATGTTACTATTGAATCTGCTTCCATCGCCCTTTCAGGCAGCGCGTTCCAGATCACAACAACACGCTGCGTAAAACAATGCTTCCTCATGACGCCTCTGCTTTTTTTGAAAAGCACCTTCAATCCGTGTCCTCTGGTTACCGACCCTTCTGCCACTACATAGAAACATAGAAACATAGAAGATAGGAGCAGGAGTAGGCCATTCGGCCCCTCGAGCCTGCTCCGCCATTCGATGAGATCATGGCTGATCATCCAAACTCAGTACCCTGTCCCTGCCTTCTCCCCATATCCCTTGATACCTTTAGCTTTATAAAATATATCTAACTCATTCTTGAATATATTTAATGAATTGGCCTCTACTACCTTCTGTGGTAGAGAATTCCACAGGTTCACCACTCTCTGGGTGAAGAAATTCTTCCTCATTTCTGTCCTAAATGGCTTAACCCTTATCCTTAGATTATGACCTCTGGTTCTGGACTCTCCGACCATCGGGAACATTCTTCCTGCGTCTAGTTTGTCCAGACCTGTCAGAATTTTATAAGTTTCGATGAGATCCCCTCTCATTCTTCTATACTCCAGCGAGTATAAGCCCAATCGACCCAATCTCTCCTCATATGTCATTCCTGCCATCCCAGGTATCAGCCTTGTGAATCTTCGCTGAACTCCTTCCATGGCAAGAACATCCTTCCTCAGATAAGGCGACCAAAACTGCACACAATACTCAGGTGTGGTCTCACCAAGGCCCTGTACAACTGCAGCAAGACATCCTTGTTCCTATACTCAAACCCTTTCGCTATGAAGGCCAACATACCATTTGCCTTCTTAACAGTATCTCCTTAGTTACTCTATCAAAACCGTTCATGTTTTTGAAAACCTCTATCAAACCTCCTCTTAACCTTCTCTGCTCGAAGGAGAACAACTCCAGCTTCTCCAGTCTTTCCACATAAGTCCCTCATCCCTGGCACCGTTCCAGTTAATCTCTTCTGCACTACATCACACGATTCTCCAAGTGCCAAGTTGCAACAACTGGTAGAGGGAAAAGTCTATAGTCAGTTATGCCATGGCATTTTTACTGCTTGATCCTGGCTCAAGGGCAGAGATGCCTGGTTCGGCAGGTGGTGGGGCAGGGGTGGGGAGTTTTTTTTAATCATTCATGGGATGTGGGCATTGCTGGCAAGGCCAGCATATATTGCCCATCCCTAACTGCCTTTGAGAAGTTGATGGTGAGCTGCTTTCTTGAACCGCTGCAGTCCATGTGGTGAAGGTACTCCCACAGTGCTGTTACACTTCCTTATAGCGGTTTGGTACAACTGAGTGTCTTGCTGTGCCATTTCAGAGGGCAGTTATGAGTCAACCACATTGCTGTGGCTCTGGAGTCACATATAGGCCAGACCGGGTAAGGACGGCAGATTGCCTAAGGACATTAGTAAACCAGATGGGTTTTTATGACAATCCGGTAGTTTCATGGTCACCATTACTGATACGAGCTTTATAATTCCAGCTTTATTTAACTAAATTTAAATTCCCCACCTGCTGTGTGGGATTTTGAACTCACGTCTCTGAATCATTAGTCCAGGCCTGGCTGAATTACTAGTCCAGTAATATAACTGCTATGCGACCGTACCCTTAAGGAGGTAGGTGGGGGGTTACAGAATTGGGCTGGAAGAGAGAAAAATAAAATTTTAGATTGTGAGGGACAGAAGGGCGAGTGCTTGTATCTGCTATTAGAGGAATCTAGTCAGAAAAGCTTCAAGAATAACAAGCACAAAATTGTCATCAGACACCAGCTGAGCACTGGACATGAGTACCTCAGATCCCGCTAAATGCTGAGCCATTTCAATCATCTGTTGTCAAAGGCAATTTAAACTGTGCTTGAGGTATTGATGTCTTGTTGAGTACTTGGAATCAATGCAGTCACATGGACCTGATGTTGCTTTATGAGGAAAGTTTAAGGAAGTTCAGGTTGTTTCCTTTGGAAATATAGACTAATTCAAGATGAACTAAATGGTACAATTTTAAAGGGCGTGCATGTGCGAAGGAATAAGTCATATAACCTATTCAGAAAAATACACTATCTTATGAAAGAATTCTGGCCTTATTAAAACATGACAAACTGGGCTTGGAAATTTAGAAACCTAACTATGAAATAGTTATGAAATCATTCTGGCTATTGAGATAAGACAGTTGTTGACCCTGAATAAATAACCTTATTGAAACAGAAGGTGAATGGCTCCGACAGGCTGACCTTTTGGGAACGAAACAATGGTTCACCCCGGATAAGGTGTTCTAATTTACACTTCGTAAAGAAGCATATAAGATAAGCAACATCTGCCCTCGTAAAGATGACATAAAGTAAGGAACACCTGCCATCACACCGTTTTTATATGGTAAACTTAGAACACCTAGAGATGAGACAAGATTCTGGAATGCTACCAGCTGAGGTGGCAGTAAGAATTGTAGAGGTTGGCAGAAAAATGACTAGAGATAATTAGCTTGCATCAGCAGAAAACCTTAAAGGAAATACCACTGGAAAAGGGAATAAATATTGAACTCTCAAATGGGATAACAGACTCGCTTTAATCGGGCAAAGCGATTCTCGGCTTCAAAGGCGGCTCTGTAGTCTACCACTCTTTGTACCTCAGGGATCAAAGGTATTTGATTTGGTGGATATCCTGTATAAGAACTTTAAGAACTGTAATACTGTAGTGAAGTTAAGATTTAAAAGTAAGATTCTCTGTTAATAATAAGATAGCATTTTTTCTCTTTTTAGAACGGTTAATGTTGCGATTGACTCACCAACTGTAAATTGCATGTCGGTTCTTTAATAAATCTATATTTTTAGAATGATCTCACATAAGACTTCTGTATCAAAAACTCGCAAACTCAATCTCTGTACACTCTTTGGTGAGGAGTTGCAGAATTCTGAGGGAGTTTTCCGGACCCTCATAATATCCGGAACGTTACAGTCTAGCTAAACTTATTAAAAGCGCTATCTGGAGGACGGTAACATTCTCGGGTTGTTCCTTTCCTTTAGGGAGAGATCGCCCGGACCTTTAGACCCAATTAAACGTCTTTAGGATTCGGCTACCTCAAACTTTAGTTGAAAGTGAACGTCTGAGAAATTCGCCTGATCCAGGGTAGCCCTAAAGGGGCTAGGACTAGTAAATATCCCTTCACATGAACAGAGAGACCTGGGGGTATATGTGCACAAATCGTTGAAGGTGGCAGGGCAGGTTGAGAAAGCAGTTAAAAAAGCATACGGGATACTAGGCTTCATAAATAGAGACATAGAGTACAAAAGCAAGGAAGTTATTATGAACCTTTATAAATCACTGGTTAGGCTCCATTGTGTCCAATTCTAGGCATCACACTTTAGGAAGGATGTCTTGGCCTTGGAGGGGGTGCAGAGGAGATTTACTAGAATGTTACTAGGGATGAGGGACTTCAGTTACAGGCTGGAGAAGCTGGGATTGTTCTCTTTAGAGCAGAGAAGGTTAAGGGGAGATTTAATGGAGGTGTTGAAAATCATGAAGGGTTTTGAAAGAGTAAACAAGGAGAAAACGGTTCCACTGGCAGGAGGGTCAGTAATCAGAGGACACAGGTTTAAGGTAATTGGCAAAAGAACATGAAGAGAATTTATTTTTACACAGTGAGTTGTTATGATCCGGAATGCGCTGCCTGAAAAGGTGGTAGAAGCAGATTCAATAGTAACTTTCTAAAGGGAATTGGCTGAATACTTTTTTTTAAATTTGTTTATGGGATGTAGGTGTTGCTGGCAAGGCCAGCAATTATTGCCCATCCCTAATTGCCCTTGAGAAGGTGGTGGTGAGCCGCCTTCTTGAACTGCTGCAGTCCGTGTGGTGAAGGTACTCCCACAGTGCTGTTTGGGAGGCAGTTGCAGGATTTTGACCCAGCAATGACGCAGGATTGGCGATATATTTCTAAGTCAGGATGGTGTGTGACTTGGAGGGGAACTTGGAGGTGGTGGTGTTCCCATGCGCCTGTTGCCCTTGTCCTTCTAGGTGGAAGAGGTCGTGGGTTTGGGAGGCCAAATGGGGAAAAGGCAGGTGTGTGGGACTAATTGGATAGCACTTTCAAAGGGTCGGTACAGGCACGATGGGCTGAATGGTCTCAACCTGTCCTGTATGATTCTATTAAAGGGAGCATTTTCCCTCATTCCTGTTTACTATCATTTGCAAACTGAGGCAAATCTACCCTTATAAAAGGAGAATTGACAACTTGATGCAGGAAAAGTTCACCCTGCCTAGTGTAAAGATACCAGGAGACACAAACTAAAAATTAGGAAGGTATGGCAAGAAGGGAAATCGTGGAGAACTTTTCAGCCAGACACATGAGATGAGGTACCAAGAAAGGCCACTTGAGAGGGCATGATAAATAGACAATTAGATGTACTTCTGTGCACAGTTTTGGTCTCCTTATCTGAGGAAGGATATACTTGCCTTAGAGGCGGTGCAACCACGGTTCACTAGATTGATTCCTGGGATGAGAGGGTTGTCCTAAGAGGAGAGATTGAGTAGATTGGGCCGAATCTCTCTGGAGTTTAGAAGAATGAGAGGTGATCTCATTGAAGCATATAAGATTCTGAGGGGGATTGACAGGGAGAGGTTGTTACCCCTGGCTAGAGAGTCTTGAACTAGGGGGCTTAGTCTCAGGATAAGGGGTCGGCTATTTAAGACTGAGATGAGGAAGAATTTCTTCACTCAGAGGTTTGTGAATTTTTGGACTTCTCTACCCCAAAGAGCTGTGGATGCTGAGTCATTGAGTGTATTAAAGGCTGAGATTGATAGATTTTTGGACTCTAGGGATCGGGCGGGAAAGTGGAGTTGAGGTTGAAGATCAGCCATGATCTTATTGAATGGTGGAGCAGGCTCGAGGGGCTGTATGGCCTACTCCTGCTCCTATTTCTTATGTTCTGGAGAGAGAAGGGATTGACAGCCTTAGCTCACAGAGAGCGAACATACAAAGAATGAAAGAAAGAACTTGTGTTGGTGTGCGCTGAGTGACTAACAGGTTATTGGGGGGAGCTTCCCTGCTCTTCCTCCAATAGTGCCATAGAATCTTTTATGTCCACCTGAACAGATGGATGGGGTCTTGGTGTAATGTCTCATTCAAAAGACAGTACCGCCGACAGTGCAGCACTGCCTCAGTACCACCCTAAGATTATATGCTCAAGCCTCTGGAGTGGGGCTTGAACTAGCATAACACCTTCTGACTCAGAGGCAAGAGATGCAACCCACTGAGCCAAGGCTGGTGAGAGGGTGGGAACACACAGATGAGATCAGTCAAAATGGAACACGCACGTTGGGCCAAGTGACCTTTTGATAAACCCAAAGATCGTTAAGTTCTTCTGCAACACAATGGGCCAAAAATTCATCCCGCGATGCGAGAGTACGCACTGCGTACTCTCGCGTATTCTCTCTCCAATTGCCGGTTTTCTGCATGCCCTGCGCATGCGCTGAAAACCGGCACTTGGTCTTTTGAAAAGGGGGCGGTTCCTCGGTGCATCGCGTGCGCGCTACAGGCTGCGCGCACGCTGTGCACTTCATGCTTTGGACGCGCAGGTAAGTACGGAAGATTTTAGAAATGGAAAAAGGAGGAGTAAGACCCACTTTTAACAAGGTAAGTAGTGAATTAAGTATTTTTTTGAATTTTTTTTAACAGGTATATCTTTTTTAGAGACTTTAAAGACAGGTAAGTTTATTTTTATAACTTTTTAAAAGATTTTAAATTTTTTCAAAAATTTAATTTTTTATTTAAAATGGTTAATTTAATTAACTATACTTATTTTATTAATGTGATGGGTTTTTTTAAAATTTAATTGAGGTTTAGCTGTTATTTTGGGGGGGTGTAAGATTCATAGATTTCACAGCACGTATGTGAAACTTATGAATGGAAGATGGTGTGCTGCCATTGGCTCTAACTGAGTCACGTGATCAAACAGCTCGCACGAACTCACTACGCCGCTGGGATACGCAAGCACTGCCCAGCTGATGTCTGGAACATCAAGTTCGTGCGAGCTGGATCTGAAAAAGCACAAGCGGAGTGAGAGATCGCGGGGAAGCCTTACCCCCGCGGGAACAGAGCGAGATCAATTTCTGGGCCAATAGGTAAATGCTGGGGAAAAACTATCAGGCTGTCGTAAATGTTTGAAAACTGGAGCTGACAGATAGATGCTGACTCGACACAAGCAGAGATGCAAACAGAGTTGTCAGCTGTGGCTCAGTGGGTAGCACTCTTGCCTCTGAGTCTAGAAGCTTGTGTGTTCAAGTCTCCCTCCTGGGCCTTGAGCACAGAAAGCTAGGCTGATACTCAGTGCAATACTGAGGGAGTGCCGCACTGTCGGAGGTGCTGTCTTTCGGATGAGATGTTAAATCGAGGCCCCTGTCTGCTCGCTCAGGTGGATGTAAAAGATTCCATGGCACTATTTCGAAGAAGAGTAGGGGAGTTAGCCCTGGTGTCCTGCCAACCTTTATCCCTCAACCAACATAACAAAAACAGATTAGCAGGTCATTATCACATTGCTGTTTGTGGGAGCTTGCTGTGCGCAAATTGGCTGCCGTGTTTCCCACATTACAACAGTGACTATACTTCATTGACTGTAAAGTGCTTTGGGATGTCCGGTGGTCATGAAAGGCACTATATAAATGCAAGTCTTTCTTTTATTATTCTGGATCCTATCCACAAACAGATGCCAGAGAAGTTGTGAAATGGTGAGTGAAAGGGATACGCTACCAAACTATCAATCAGCTTTCACTGCCAACTGAGAGGAGGATAAGGGATCTGACCCGGAACATCACCAAGATCCGTGTCACTCTATTCAAAGAAAATCAAGGAGATGTTCTCTCCCCATCCCCCAAGCCCCAGGTAGCTTTCACTGTGGGCTACTGATCCAAACGACTTGACAAAAGTCTTGTCAATTCCCAGCATTTCATTGCTATGGTGCACAAGGTTAATTAGGAAAAAATGAGTCGCGATGCTAAGTCCTCTCTTACAGGCAAAGGTACGAATCGGCAAATATCGTAGAAGTGCTATGACTGCTTTTAAAAGTGAAAAGCTGGTTTTCCCAGTGCATGGAAAATCCTGCGACGAGCGTAGATCCGAGACTGGCAGGCAGGCAGCAGCAGGACCCGGAGTGGAGTAGGCTGGCTGGACGAAATGTAGCAGTGGGATTTGGGTGCTGGGCTACTGAGCATCAGAACAGCTAACCCAGTAGAGCTGGGAGTCTGGCCATGCTTATAGGTGTCAGCCGTGGCTCAGTGGGTAGCACTCTTGCCTCTGAGTCAGAAGGTCATGGGTTCAAGTCCCACTCCAGAGACTTCAACACAAAAATCTAGGCTGACACTCCAGTGCAGTACTGAGGGCGCGCTGAACTGTCAGAGGTGTCGTCTTTTGAATGAGACGTTAAACCAAGGCCCTGTCTACCCTCTCAGGTGGACGGAAAAGATCCCATGGCACTATTTCGAAGAATAGAATCGTTACAGCACAGTAGGAGGCCAATTCGGCCCGCCGAGCCCATGCTGGCAAGAGCACTTCAGCTAGTCCCACTCCCTGTAGCCTTACAGTTATTTTTCTTTCAGATACTTATCCAATTTCCTTTTGAATCCGATTGAATCTGCCTCCATCACCTTTTCAGGCAGTGCATTCCAGATCATAACCAGAGAAGGGGAGTTCGCCCCGATGTCCCGGTCAATATTTATTCCTCAACACACATCACTAAAACAGATTATCTGGCCATTATCTCATTGGTGGAGCTTGCTGTGCACAAATTGGCTGCTGCATTTCCTATATTACAACAGTGACTACACTTCAAAAATACTTAATTGGCTGTAAAGTGCTTTGGGATGACCTGAGGTCAGGAAAGGCACTGTATAATGCAAGACTTTCTTTCATAGAACTTCTTTCATACAGTGCTTGATGTCTTACAATTAGCTTACTGTTGACAAATAGAGGTGAACACTATGAATGTTGCAAACAAATTTAAAAAGAAATTATTTTCTGTCTTAAGGTTGAGGAGGCCAGCTGTTTTTTTCATGTGTAAGAGTGGAACTGGGGGAAGGATGAAGTGAGGTGGTATGATGAGGGCAGAGGGAGGTACCAGATTAATGGACAGAAGGCAAGGACAGCTAAAGTGGAAGCTGGAAAGAGGGGAAGGGAGGGGGAAGGGTGAGGGCAAGGCAAGCATCAGACCCAGGGACAGAAGGCAAGGGGAACACGAGGGGGAGGGCGAAGGGAGGAAGAAGGATGATGACGGGGGAAGCATCAGATTAAGGGACAGAGCCAAGGAGGACAAAAGCTGAGGAGAACCATGTGGTCCCAAAGAGAGCTAAACACCTGAAAACCAAGAAGAAGGGGAAGGTTGAGGGCTGGAGGAAAGAACAGATTAAGGGACAGGACATAAAGAGGTGGAAGGGGTTTTCTGTTCGACGTTATCACAGAGACAGTGATAACATTAGCAATAGACAGTGATACGTCAGCAATGGAGAGTGAGCAGGCGAGGTTGACAGAGTGGAGCAGAAAGCCTGAGGAAACATAGGGGGGACTTTTAACATGAGTGAGCGGGTGGAAGTGGATGCGGGTGGAGGATTAAATGGGCACAAATTCCAAGTGTGTCAGGCAGCCGGCTCCAACCTGCCGATTTCCAGGTTTTACTGAGGTGGGACAAGGGACGGGCAGCCAACCTGCTCCCAGGAGGCGGGTTGGCGTTTTACATATGTTAAGTAGGCTGGAAACCTCGGATTTAACCTGCTCTGCAGGTTTTACCGTGGCCGGCCGGGTTTCCCGGGCCCCAAGGAACCTGGCATCTGCGGCAAGTCGAGCACAACCTTGGGGAGCACTCATTGTGGACCAGGAGGAGCAGGAGTGCTTCATCCCGGCCCCAAAGCTCTCCCACCATCAGACCCCAACCCCATACAAAGCTCTCCATTTCCCCCCCCGCCCATTCTGGGATCAGACACCTCCCCGGAATAGGACCTCCCACCCGGGGTAAGTGATCGGACCCCCTCGGGTCAAGGATCGAACCCTCCTTGGGATCGGACCGCCCCCCCACTGGAATCGGGGATAGACCTACCTGGTCCTGCGGCCTCCTCCGGAGTGCTCCCCGCCCGACTGGAAGCCAAGCCTGTCAATCTGACCTCTGGACGGGGAACCTATCAGGGCCCATAGTCGTATGTTGTGGAGTTAAATCTCCACAGCATGCGGGGAAACCCAGTCTTCCAGGTTTCCCATGTGCTGCCGGTCCCCCCCACACTCCCAGCACATCGGAAAGTTAAAATTCCCCCCATAGATTGGGAAGGATGAGGGCAGGGAGGACAGTAATGGTGCAGGACCGTGAGACGGGGTAAGTATCAAAGATCCACATTCAACGGATAATCCTCCACCATTTCCGCCACCTCCAACGTGATCCCACCACCAAACACATCTTCCCCTCACCTCCCCTTTCAGCATTCCGAAGGGACCGCTCCCTCCGCGACACCCTGGTCCACTCCTCAATCACCCCTAACAGCCCTTCTCCTTCGCCTGGCACCTTCCCGTGCAAGCGCAGGAGATGCAACACCTGCCCTTTTACCTCCTCCCTTCCCACTTGTACTTCTTGCAATTTAGTATACTGTATTCGCTGCTCACGATGCAGTCTCCTACATTGGGGAGACCAAACGCAGATTGGGTGACCGCTTTGCGGAACACCTCCGTTCAGTCCGTAAGGGTGACCCCGAGCTTCCGGTCGCCTGTCACTTTAATCCTCCGCTTCACTCCCACTCTGATCTCTCTGTCCTCGGCCTATTACATTGTTCCAATGAAGCTCAACGTAAGCTCGAGGAACAGCACTTCATCTTTCGATTAGGCACTTTACAGCCTTCCGGACTCAACATTGAGTTCAACAATTTCAGACAATAATCCCTGCCCCCATTTTCCATGCTGTATGATTTTGCCATTCCCATTTGCAACATTTTATCTTTCCTGCCTCTTACATAAGCACAGTATGTTCTTTCAATTCCTTCCTCCCCTCCTAAACCATCCCCCCCCCCCCCTCATCTCTGCACCTGCTTAATATCTGTTACATCGCCAGCTTTTTCCAGTTCTGATGAAGGGTCCCAGACCTGAAACGTTAACTCTGTTTCTCTCTCCATGGATGCTGCCCGGCCTGCTGAGTATTTCCAGCATTTTCTGTTGTTATTTCAGATTTCCAGCATCCGCAGTATTTTGCTATTGTATAAGTATCAAGGAGAATGAGAGAAGAACAACTAAAGAGCAACAGGTTCAGAACAAAGGGATGAGAATGGAGAAGGAATCAGGGAACACAAGAGGTTCAGGGGGAACAAACAAATCTGCAGTGAGGAAAAGTGGGGCAACATTCAGGAAATCTGGCAATAGGCTAACTTCAACACCAAACACCAAGGAAACCTAGTTTACAGGAAGACAAGAAAATGGGAGCAACCACCACAGTGACCTGAGATTGTTACAATGACCTCTTGTTGCATGTACTAGATGCTGCGATGCTCGCATGCATGGAACTCACAGAAACAGAAAAGAAGAGCGATTAATAAGAAACAAAACACCACAAACAGAAAGAAAGAGAAATAAAGAGAACAACAGCACAAGAATCAGACACATCCACAGTGACAGGACAAGCTGGAAAACATATCCTTCGACTAACAATTAGCAATACCATATAAAATATTAAAACTCTTGCACTTTTCCCATCGCATTTTGTTACAAAGCATTACATGGTATTTACAGTACAGAAACAGGCCATTCGGCCTACCAGATGCACCCGTTGTTTATGCTCCACACGAACCTCCTTCCACCCCTCTTCATCTAACCCCATCAACATATCCTTCTATTCCTCTCTCCCTCATGTGTTTATCTAGCTTCCCCTTAAATGCATCTATGCTATTCACCTGAACTACTCCCTGTGGGAGCGAGTTCACATTCTCACCACTCTCTGAGTAAAGAGGTTTCTCCTGAATTCCCCATTGGATTTATTAGTGACTATCTTATATTTATGACCCTGAGTTCTTGTAATAGAGCCACCTGGTGGACTACTGATGTATATACTAATAAAGCCATATGCAGTACAGTTCTTACCAGAAGCCATGTTGTGCTGTTGTATATATATGCTGTGTCTCAAGATATCACAGAATTGGCGATGAGGATGCAATTGTCGATTCCCTAGCTGAAATTTTTGTTGGAGGATAATCCTGCCAACTGACGGAGGCTCTTAGAGGCTCTTCATTTTGCAGAAAAACTTTAAAATCTGAGGTAAATTTCGAGCACATGTGGCTGAACTGTCGACATTGCCAGAGTCCAGATGGCCATGCCTATGGGAATAATAGGGTGCTTGGGTGAGTTCCATCGCGACCGAGAGACATTCGTAGCGTATGTGGAGCGGCTAGAAATGTTTTTCACCGCGAATAGTATTGTCGAAGTCTTCGATGATGTAAACCGTAACCGGGCGGCTTTAGAAATGAAACGGGCTATTTTTTTGACTGAAGCAGGCCCCGAGGTGTATGAAACCCTGAAAAATTTGCTTGTTCCCACCAAGCCGAAGGACACGCCACTGAAGGAGATCCTAACCAAGTTAGAACAGAACTACAGTCCTGAGCCCCTGGAAATTGTTGAAAGTTATCGTTTTGGAACATGTGATTAATTAAATGATGAGGGTATCAGTGAGTACATTGTAGCTTTGAAAAAGCTATCATTCACTGTCATTTTGGAAACTTTCAGGACCGAGCTTTGCGTGACCGCTTTGTTTGTGGGTTGAAAAATGAACGTATCAGAAGTAAATTGTTGACAACCCCTAACTTGACTTTTGACTTAGCTTGTCAGACAGCTATGTCGATGGATATGGCCGATCGATACTCCCGAGAGTTCCGCGCCATTTCCAGTCGTCAGACAACTGAGGTGAATCGGCTGCAGGCTAAAAGCAAAAGGCAGTTCGGGCCCCAAGGCCTCAGCAGATGGCCAAGGTAACAGTGCATTGAAGTCGTGCTATCAGTGCCTGGGTCAACACATCGCTCAAAGCTGTCCATACGTGAAGGCAGTGTGTTTCTACTACAAGAAAACTGGGAATCTTGCGAAGGCGGCCGACAGAAGGGTAAACCGACTGGCAATACTAGAAGTAACAATTGGCAGACACTAAATAAGGCTCAAGAGAAGCAGCAGGACGAGGAGTTTCTGGAGATTCACGACATCAGGAGCACGAAGGTATCTAACAGCAATTCGTGAGGTATCGTCATCCAAGTAGATGTCGCAGGAACCAAGATACCCATGGAAATTGACACTGGTGCATCCGTGAGCGTAGTACCGGAATCACTATATCGCGACAAGTTGCGTGATTATCGACTAGAGAAATCGAAGGTAGAGCTGCGAGGCTACTCAGGAGAGCAAATCCTTGTAGTAGGAAGTGTCACCATACCAGTGAAATACAAGGATCAGTGTCAGAGCTTGCCTCTCACAGTAGTAGCAGGAGACAAGCCTGTCTTTATAGGTAGAGATTGGTTGGGATCACTGAAGCTGGATTGGAATGAGATTTTACACATGGAAGCCGAAATTTGCATCGAAAGATGATGTCATCAAGCAGTATCCGAAGGTGTTCAGCGAAATGGACAGTCCGATCCAAGACTTCAAGGTGAGTGTCAGAGTGTAGAAGGACGCAAGACCAGTTTACTGCAAGCCACGTCCCGTACCATACGCACTCAAGGAGAAAGTTGAGCAAGAACTCAAAAGACGAGAAACTGAGAACATTATCTCTAAGGTAGATCTGAGTAATTGGGCTACACCCATTGTTGTTGTACCTAGGTCAGATGGTTAGGTAAGGTTATGTGGTGATTATAAGGTAATCGTAAACCAGGTTCTAGAGTGTAATCTACCCAATACGTTGCCAAATGTGGAAGATTTGTTCACAACGCTGACAGGTGGCCAGATCTTTTCGAAGTTAGATCAACAAACGCCTACCTACAACTTGAGTTAGATGAAGAGTCCAAGTCATGCTTGACTATAAATACTCACTGAGGCCTATATCAGTTCAATAGGCTACCATTTGGAGTGTCTTCTGCCCCCGACATATTCCAAGGGGTGATGAACCAAATTTTGTAAGGATTGAAGGAGTAGTGTGTTATTTGGATGACAGACTCATTTCAGCACCAAACAGGCAAATCCATGATGAGGCGTTGAATGAAGTGCTCAAACGGCTAGAGAAGCACAGAGTACGAGTGACAGCTCACAAGTGTGAGTTGTTTAAAAACTAAGTGGAGTACTTAGGGCACAGAGTAGACAAAGATGGTTTACAACCAACCAAGGGAAAGCTGGATGCAATCAGAAATGCACCCACTCCCAAGAATGTCTCTGAACATCGATCATGTTTGGGTCTTTTGAATTATTATGGAAAGTTCCTCCCAAACTTACATCCACTGAATGAGCTGTTGAGAAAACAGATCCCTTGGAAGTGGTCAAAAGAATGCGACACAGAATTCAAAGAGTGTATAAGCCAGTTAGTAGAGAGTACCATGTTAGTTCACTATGATGTATCTAAGGAGATCAAGCTAGCATGTGACACCTCTCCGTACGGAGTTGGGGCAGTGATCTCTCATGTACAAGATAGTGGAGAGGAGAGACCAATTGCTTTTGCTTCACGTACTCTCAGTGCCAGTGAGTGGAATTATACGCAGATCGAAAGGGAAGCTTTGTCATTGATTTTTGGGGTCAAGATGTTTCACAAATGCTTGCTTGGTCATAAGTTTACCATAGTTACTGACCATAAGCCCCTGACAGCAATCCTCCATCCAAAGTCCCAAGTTCCAACCTTAGCTCCAGCCCGAATGGGCTTTGATTTTGTCAGCGTATACGTATGACATTGAGTACAGACGATCAGCTGATCACAATAATGCTGATGCTATGTCCAGGTTGCCATCCCCATCACAAGTTACACCCAATAAGGAAGAAGTGTTCTATTTCTCATACATTGATGAGCTGCCAGTCACAGCTGAAGAGATTGGTACGGCAACCAAGCGTGACCCAATTATGTCAAAGGTCTATGATTACTTGCTAAATGGATGGTCAAACCAGGTATCAGAGGAAGATATCCATCCATACTTCGTTCATAGGAATGAATTGTCAGTGGATAAAGATTACATCATATGGGGAGCAAGAGTGGTTATCCCAAATAGGTTCAGGTCAACATTGTCAGGAGATCTTCATGACCAGCACTTGGGAATGTGCTTGAGCAAGAGCTTTGCATGCAGTTACTTATGGTGGCCAGGTTTAGATAAAGAGATGGAGTACATAGTCAGTCAGTGTGCAACATGTCAATCAGTGAGCAAGAAACAAATCACTAAAAGTTGCTCCACAGGTTAAAAAATTAAAAAAGCAAGCCAAGCACTAGGGTTTATTTCTAGAGGTATAGAAGTGAAAAGTAGGGAAGTTCTGCTAAACCTGTATCGAACCTTGGTTAGACCACACTTAGAGTACTGCGTGCAGTTCTGGTCGCCATATTATAAAAAGGATATAGAGGCACTGGAGAGGGTGCAGAGAAGATTTACAAGGATGATACCAGAATGCGAGGTGATGCATATCAGGAAAGGATGAACAGGCTGGGTCTCATTTCTCTTGAAAGAAGAAGGCTGAGGGGTGACCTAATAGAGGTCTTTAAAATTATGAAAGGTTTTGATAGAGTGGATACAGAGAAAATGTTTCCACTTGTGGTGAAGAGCATAGCTAGAGGCCATCAATATACGATACCAAGAAATCCAACAGGGAATTCAGAAGAAACTCCTTTACCGAAAGCGTGGTGAGAATGTAGAACTCTACCACAGGGTGTGGTTGAAGTGAATAGTACAGATGCATTTAAGGGGAGGCTGGACAAACATATGAGGGAGAGGGGAATAGAGGGTTATGCTGATAGATTTAGATGAGGAAAGACGGGAGGAGGCTCGAGATGAGCATAAACACCGGCATGGACTGGTTGGGCCTGAATAGCCTGTTTTTGTGCCGTATATCCGATGTAATCCTATGTAAACCACCATCAGTACCATTACAGCCATGGAAATGGCCTCCCAGAGTGTGGCAAAGGTTACATGTAGATTTTGCTGAGCTAGAAGGGCAGCAATTTTCATAGTGATATACAGTCACTCGAAGTGTGTAGAGGTGTTTCCGATGTGGTTAATAACAACAAGCAAAACACTGGACAATTTGCGATGATTGTTTCCTTCATACAGCCTCTCAGAAGAAATTGTGTCTGATAATGGGCCGCAATTTTGTTGAGAAGAGTTCACACAGTTCATGAGCAGAAACGGTGTGAAACATACCAAAGTTCCACCGTACCACCCTGCTTCAAATGGTGCAGCAGAGCGCACAGTACAAATTGTCAAACATGCCCTCATCAAGCAAATGTTGGATCCAAATCCAAAGAAACATCAGTTATTGTGGGGCTACGAACTGGCAAATTTTCTGATTACCTATCAGAATACTCCTCATACCACTACTGGTAGAAAACCAGCAGAGTTGTTTCTCAAACGACAGCCACGAACCAGGTTCTCTTTGTTAAAGCCAAACATGGCACAGTCCGTAGAAGAGAAACAATCAAGGCAGAAAGACTGTGAAGGAATAAGCCATATTCAGAAAAATACACCATTCTATGAAAGAATTCTAGCCTTATTAAAACATGACATACTGGGTTTGGAAATCTGAAGGCCTAACAATGGAGAAGCTGTAGCAGCGTTCAGGCTATTGAGATAAGATAAGTTGTTGACACTGAATCAATAACCTTATTGAAACAGGAGGTTGGAGGTTCCTGATAGTCTGAAGCTTTGGAAAGAACACAATGGTACACCCTGTTAAGGTGTCCTAAATTACACTTCGGAAAGAAACACAGAAAATTAAGAAACATATGCCTTCGTAAAAATGACATCAAATGAAACACAGGAGACACGATTCTGTGTTACAGCCAGCTGAGGTAACTAAGAATTGCATAGATCACCCTGGTTGAGGTGTTTTAAATTACACGTCGTAAAAAGACACAAACAGAAGACCTTGGTAAAATGACATCAAATAGATGCACCTGCTGTTACATCGTTTTTATGGTGAACTTCGAACACCTAGGGTAGAGACATAATTCTTAATGCTACCAGCTGATCTGACTGTAAGAATAGCAGGGGTCAGCAGAAAAATAACTGGAGATAATTAGCTTACATCAGCAGAAAACTTCAAAGGACATACCACTGAAAAAAGGATATAAATATTGAACTTTCAAATGGGATGATAGATTCGCTGTAAAGGGGCAAAGCGATTCTCAGGCTTCAGAGGCAGGCTCTGTAAGTCTATAACTCTTTGTATCTCGGGGATCAAGGTATTATACTGTATTTGATTTTAGTGGGTATTCTGCAATAAAGACTAAGAACTGTAAAACTAGCAAAATTAAGATTTGAGAATAAGGATCTCCGATAAAAGAATTGTAAGCTTTCTGTTTTTGGAACTGTTAATGTTGCGATTGAAACACCTACTGTAATTACATGTCGGTTCTTTAATAAATCTATATATTTTTAGAATTGTCTCACATAATACTTCTGTATCAAACTCGCAAACTCAATCTCTGTAAGCTCTTTGGTGAGGAGTTGCAGAATTCTGGGGGAGTTATCCGGACCCTCATAATATCCGGAATGTTACAGTCCAGCTAAACTTATTAAAAGTGCTATCTGGAGGACGGTAACATTTTCAGGTTGTTCCTTTCCTTTAGGAAGAGATAGTCTGGACCTTTAGACCCAATTAAGCTTCTTTAGGATTCGGCTACCTCAAACATTAGTTGAAAGTGAACGTCTGGGGAATACGCCTGATCCGGGGTAGCCCTAAAGGGGCTAGGACTAGAAATTATCCCTTCAAGACAGTCATGATAAAGGTAGTGTTAGAGAGAGAAGTGTATAGATGAACCAAAAGGTTAGAGTGAAGAATCATCACCATAAATGTTTAAAGTGGTTACCAGGAAGAATAGTGAACATAAGAACATAAGAAATAGGAGCAGGAGCAGGCCATTCGGCCCCTTGAGCCTGCCCCGCCATTTAATGAGATCATGGCTGATCCGATTTTGGCCTCAACTCCACTTTCCTGCCCGCTCCCCATAACCTTTGACTCCTCTGTTGCTCAAAAATCTGTCAATCTCAGCCTTGAATATATTCAATGACTCCGCTTCCACAGCTCTCTGGGATAAAGAATTCCAAAGATTCACGACCCTCTGAGAGAAGAAATTCCTCCTCATCTCCGTCTTAAATGGGCGACCCCTTATTCTGAGACTATGCCCCCTTGTTCTAGATTCCCCCACGAGGGGAAAAATCCTCTCAGCATCTACCCTATCCAACCCCTTCAGAATATTATATGTTTCAATAAGATCCTCTCTCATTCTTCTAAACTCCAATGAGTATAGGCCCAACCTGCTCAACTTTTCCTCATAAGACAACCCTCCATCCCAGGAATCAGCCTAGTGAACCTTCTCTGAACTGCCTCCAATGCAAGTATATCCCTCTTAAATAAGGGGACCAAAACTGTATGCAGTACTCCAGGTGTGGTCTCACAAGTGCCCTATATAGTTGTAGCAAGACTTCCCTACTTTTATACTCTATCCCCCTTGCAATAAGGGCCAACATTCCATTTGACTTCCTAATTATCTGCTGCACCTGCATGTTAACTTTTTGTGTTTCATATACGAGGACACCTAAATCCCTCTGTACCATCGCATTCTGTGGTCTTTCTCCATTTAAATAATATTTTTCTTTTCTATTTTTCCTACCAAAGTGGATAACTTCACATTTTTCCACATTATACTCCATCTGCCAAATTCTTGCCCACTCACTTAACCTATCTATATCCCTTTGCAGACTCTTTATGTCCTCCTCACAACTTGCTTTCCCACCTATCTTTGTATCGTCCGCAAATTTGGCTACAATACACTCGCTTCCTTCATCCAAGTCATTAATATAGATTGAAAACAGTTGAGGCCCCAGCACTGATCCCTGTGGCACCCCACTAGTAACAGATTGCCATCCTGAAAATAACCCATTTATCCCGACTCTCTGTTTTCTGTTAGTTAGCCAATCCTCTATCCAATCTAATATATTACCCCCAACACCATGAGCTCTTATCTTATGCAGTAACCTTTTATGTGGCACCTTGTCGAATGCCTTTTGGAAATCCAAATACACTACATCTACTGGTTCCCCTTTATCCACCCTATTTGTTACCTCCTCAAAGAACTCTAATAGATTTGTCAAACACGATTTCCCTTTCACAAAACCATGTTGACTCTGTTTGATTGTATTCTGATTTTCTAAATGCCCCGCTACTACTTCCTTGATAATGGATTTGAGCATTTTGCCAATGACAGATGTTAGGCTAACTGGCCTATAGTTTCCTGCTTTCTGTCTCCCTCCTTTTTTGAATAAGGGCATTACATTTGCGGTTTTCCAATCCGCAGGGACTTTTCCAGAGTCAAGGGAATTTTGGAAGATTACAACCAATGCATCCACTATCTCTGTAGCCACTTCTTTTAAGACCCTAGGATGCAGGCCATTAGGTCCAGGGGTCTTGTCAGCCTTTAGCCCCATAAGTGTGCCTCGCACTTTTTCTCCAGTGATAGTGATTGTTTTAAGTTCTTCCCTGCCTTTTGCCCCTTGATTTTCTACTATTACTGGGATGTTTTTAGTGTCCTCTACTGTGAAGACAGGTGCAAAATATTTGTTCAATGCCTCTGCCATTTCCTTGTTTCCCATTATTATTGCCCCAGTCTCATCCTCGAAGGGACCAACATTTATTTTAGCTACTCTCTTCCTTTTTATATACTTGTAGAAGCTCTTCCTGTCAGTTTTTATATTTCTTGCTAGTTTACTCTCATAAGCTATTTTCTCCCTCTATTATTTTTTTAGTCATCCTTTGCTGGTTTCTAAAATTTTCCCAGTCTTCTGGCCTAACACTAATTTTTGCAACATTGTATGCCTTTTCTTTCAATTTGATACCATCCTTAACTTCCTTGGTTAGCCATGGTTGGTTCATCCTTCTCTTCGAGTCTTTCTTTCTCACTGAAATATATCTTTGTTGAGAGTCATGAAATATCTCTTTAAATGTCTGCCATTGCTTTTCTACCGTCTTACCTTCTAATCTATTTTCCCAGTCCACTTTAGCCAACTCTCTCCTCATACCTTTGTAATTGCCTTTATTTAAGTTTAATACTCTAGTTTCAGACCCAAGTTTCTCACCTTCAAACTGAATGTGGAATTCTATCAAGTTATGATCCTTTACTATGAGATCATTAATTAATCCGGTTTCATTACACATTACCAGATCTAAAATAGCTAATTTCCCTGGTCGGTTCCACAACGTATTGTTCCAAGAAACTGTCCCGAATACACTCTATGAACTTGTCCTCAAGGCTGCTTTTGCCAATTTGATTTGTCCAATCTATATGAAGATTAAAATCGCCCACGATTATTGCAGTACCTTTCTTACAAGCCCCCATTATTTCTTGATTTATACTCTGTCTTATAGTGCAGCTACTGTTAGGGGGCCTATAGACTACTCCCACCAGTGCCTTCTTTCCCTTACTATTTCTTACCTGCACCCAAATGGATTCTACATCTGGAACTTCCGAGCCAAGATCATTTCTCACTATTCTACTGATCTCACCCTTTATTAACAGAGCTACCCCACCTCCTTTCGCTTTCTGCCTATCCTTCCGAAATGTCAAATACCCCTGAATATTCAGTTCCCAGCCTTGGTCACATTGCAACCACGTCTCTGTGATGGCCATCAGATCATACCCATTTATTTCTATTTGTGATGTCAATTCATCTATCTTGTTACGAATGCTGCGTGCATTCAGATAAAGAGCCTTTAATTTTGTCTTTTTGTCATTTTTCCCTACTCTGACCTTATTTGCTGGTGTACTCTTATGTTTGTACGCTCTGTCCCTTCCTGTCACACTCTGGTTTTCATTGCCCATATCGCTACCCTGCACTATTGCCCTGTCCTTTCTCTTTCACTTATTATAAATTTCCCCTCGCTTGAACCCTCCCCCCCACTATTTAGTTTGAAGCCCTATCTACAGCCCTAGTTATTCGATTCGCCAGGACACTGGTCCCAGCATGGTTCAAGTGATGGCTGTCCCAATGGCACAGCTCCCTCTTTCCCCAGTACTAGTGCCAGTGCCCCATGAATCGAAACCCACTTCTCCCACACTAATCCTTGAGCCACGCATTCAACTCTCTGATCTTATTGACCCTATGCCAATTTACTCGTGGCTCAGGTAGTAATCCACAGATTATTAGCTTTGTGGTTCTGCTTTTTAATTTAGACCCTAGCTGCTCATACTCCCTCAGCAGAACCTCTTTCTTAGTCTTACCTATGTCATTGGTTCCTATGTGGACCACGACAACTGGATCCTTCCCCTCCCACTCCAAGTGAAGATATGTGGCCCTCGCACATATTTGGTCGAGATGTTTGATCATGGAAAGGTTAGGTTTGTTCACATTGATCATATCTTACCTACAGATGTGGAAGGAGTTGAAAGCTGGATGATTCAATTTATTCTGATGAGTCAGATAGTCTTGTTACAAGTAGAGTACCAGTAACAAATCCTACATCAGACGTATCAGAAACAAGTCCAAGACAAACAGAATTTAAGTCTGAGCCTGAGTCAGGCAGACAAACAGTCTGAAAGTGTAGAGAGTCCAAATGTAGATCAAGGTCAGCTCTTGGAGAAAGATTCTCCTCAGGCTCAGCCTAGAATGAGTCAAAGTCCTACAAGATCTGAAAGTTCTGTTCAAGAAAGAAGGTATCCTCTTTGAAACAGAAAACCAGTGGTTAAGTTTAATCTGTAAATATGGAAAATAAGTTCATATCTTTTGTTTGTGTTAGAGAATTCTATAGTAGAATTTGGAAACATAAAATGGGTTCCATTTGAGAAATGTATACCAAGAGTTGTGTATACAATACAAGTCATGTACAATGATTATTTGCTATGATTAACTTCTTCATTAAGGAGGGAGAAGTGTAATAGAGCTGCCTGGTGTACTGATGTATATAATAATAAAGCCACATGCAGTACAGTTCTTACTGGAAGCCATGTTGTGGTGTTGTATATATATATGCTGTGTCTCAAGATATCACAGTTCTGGTCTCACCTGCAAGTGGAAATATCTTCACTACGAGTACCCTATCAAACCCTTTCATAATCTTAAAGACCCCTTAGTCTTCTCTTTTCTAGAGAAAAGAGCTCCAACCTGTTCAACCTTTCCTGATAGGTATAACCTCTCAGTTTTGGTATCATTCTAGTAAATCTTTTTAGCACCTTCTCCAGTGACTCGAAATTCTTTTTATAATATGGAGACCAGAACTGTTGACAGTACTTCGAGTGTGGTTGAACCAAGGTTCTATACATGTTTAACATAACATAATTACATCACTACTGTTACAGATAATACAAAACCTTCAACTCACTGTAAGGTTACAACTAGTTCCTTTTTAAAAAGAAGCCATGATGGAGAAAATTACTTTTTGAAACACGGGCATAAAGGTAAGCGTCCTTCTTTAACAGGAGTCACATGGTGAGACTCCCTCTTTAAAAAATAAACACTGCCGTCTCTCTGAAATTAGTTTAAGCTTACTTCGCCTTGACATTATTAATAAAAGTGCTCCATTGAACATTTTCCCCTTTCTATTACAGAATCAGAGAATGGCCTGCAGGTCATTGTTAGCCCTTTTGCTTTGGCGGTGCTCTGCCTCCGCTCTGAAGAAACACATTAAGCAGATTGATGGAGCACAATGTAATTATGGCATCCTATCAATCTTAGCCCACAGGGTTTGGAATCAAAGTCATCGAATCCACCTGCATTATAAACTTGCTAAGGACATTGTGTTAGGTTAACCACTAACAGACACAACTCTTCAGGCAACTTTTGTGTTCATTGAAATCAAGCACGGAGCTTTGCATCAGTAAAAATGCTGCACACACACACACACACACACATACACACACACACACATACACACACACAGAATTCAAGTCCGAGGTATAACCTTGAATGCTGATCAGCTTCTGAGTCTTACTTTTTAAGGCAGACTTGGATTTTGCCCTTCTGCTTTTAAAAGAGAAAGAAAATTCTTCCATTGAGGTAAGGAAGCAAGGTGTGAGCTGGAATCCATGTAAGAGAAAGCAAGAAAGAACATGCATTTATAATAGCGCCTTTCACAACGTCAGGACAGCCAATGAGGTACTTTTGAAGCGTAGTCACTCTTGTAATGTAGGAAATAGGGCAGCCAATTTTTTTTTTATTCGTGCCTGGGATGCGGGCGTCGCTGGCAAAGCCAGCATTTATTGCCCACCCCTAATTGCCCTTGAGAAGGTGGTGGTGAGCCGCCTTCTTGAACGGCTGCAGTCTGTGTGGTGAAGGTACTCCCACAGTGCTGTTAGGGAGGGAGTTCCAGGATTTTGACTCAGCGACGATGAAGGAACGGCAATATACTTCTAAGTCAGGATGGTGTGTGACTTGGAGGGGAACTTGGAGGTGGTGGTGTTCCCATGCGCCTGCTGCCCTTGTCCTTCTAGGTGGAAGAGGTTGTGGGTTTGGGAGGCGCTGCCGAATATAAAAGAAGTTACAAAGGGTAGTGGAAATCTGGAACTCTCTCCCCCAAAAAGCTCTTTTGGGGTCAATTGAAAATTTTAAAACTGAGATTGATAGACTTTTGTTAGGCAAAGGGTATTAAGGGTTACGGAACCAAGGCGGGTAGATGGAGTTACGATACAGATCAGCCATGATCTGATTGAATAGCGGAACAGGCTGAATGGCCAACTCCTGTTCCTATCTTCATAAAAAAAAACTGAGAACAATTTATCAGTTCCAAATGTCTTTATTTACAATAACTCCCATTTATATAGCACCTTTAACGTAGTAAAACGTCCCAAGGCGCTTCACAGAAGCGCAATGAAACAAAATTTGACACCGAGCCACATGAGGCGATATTAGGACAGGTGACCAAAAACTTGGTCAAAGAGGTAGGTTTTAAGGAGTGTCTTAAAGGAGGAAAGAGAGGTGGAGAGGCTTAGGGAGGGAATTCCAGAGCTGACACTTATATCCACCTGAATTTTCTTGCAACCACAATGCCTTAGCGATGGGAACACAAGGAAAAATTGAAACTTGTGACTGTCGTTAACCAGTTCTGACAAGGGCGCATCTTTCAAAGTTTGGGTGCTTATTCATGCCTTACATGTACTTTTTTCATCACTTCCTATCATCACCGTCATTGTTTGCTAAACAGAACCTAAAAGGATCCTGCTTAACAACGTCACTTACCAGCTTGAACGAGGGTGAACTCCTGAGACCTGGTTCCTATCCGGTTACTGGCTGTACAGTTGTAGCTGCCAAAATCGCTATCCACAGCTGGAGTAATCTTCAAGTAAAGAAATAGAAATTATACCATTAGTATTCTTTCTGATAACCTGTTGAATTGTTAGAGGTGGTCCATCATTAAAATCAGTCTTTCCCTCCATCTGTCACCGTGATATATAAGCCGCGGTGGACCATACTCTAAAATGGTGACATAAACCCTTTGTGTCCACAATATCCTGTATATTGAGCTTCCAATTTCTTTTTTTTTCCTGACAATTTTTCCCTCTCCTCTCCTGAACACGTTGGGCCTGATTATGCTATAAAAACTAACGGCGTGTTGACGAAGCTCACCGTTATATATGCACAAATCGGCCAGCAAGTTCAGGGGATGAAGAGATACGGCGTGAGTTGCCAATCTGCAGAACTTGCTGGTCGATTTACGCCGCTCTGCTGATTACTTCACACAAACGGCATCTCGCCCTGAACCTCCCCGTTATTTTAAAGAACTTGCTGGATTTGCACATTAATTGCCCATTAAACTCGCCGCAGAAAGTTAAGTCTAGTAATTAAGAGCGAAAGTACCCCTTAACGCTGCGATAATTGTTAATGACTGCCAATCAAGCCAATGGAACAGAAAATGAACAATTTATACTGTGGAGTCTCATTCCTTCAGGTATTGAAGTGCTTTCCAGCCAATGAAGTACTTTTTGAAGTGTAGTCACTGTTGTAATGTAGGAAATGCAGCAGCCAATTTGCACAATACAAGCTCCCACAAACAGCAATGTGATAATGACCAGATAATCTGTTTTTGTTATGTTGATTGAGCGATGAATATTAGACAAGGACACCGGGGAGAACTCCCCCTGCTCTTCTTTGAATACTGTCATGGGATTTTTACATCCACCTGAGAGAGCAGACGGGGCCTTGGTTTAACTTCTCATCCAAAAAGCGGCACCTCCGACAGTGCAGCACTCCCTCAGTACTGCACTGGAGTGTCAGCCTAGATTTTTGTGCTCAAGTCTCTGGAGTGGGACTTGAACCCACAACCTTCTGACTCAGAAGGTTAAGAAGGAATCTAATAGAGGTTCTCATAATTATGAAAGTATTTGAAAGCGTGAATGGTGAAAGATTATTTCTGCTGGTTGATGAAGCAGAAAGCAAGAGGGCATTAACATGGGATTGTCACTAGCAAGATGAGGTGGAAATTTGAAAAAGTCTTTTAAATAGAATTATATAGAATTTTACAGCACAGAAACAGGCCATTCGGCCCAACTGGTCTGTGCCGGTGTTTATGCTCCACACAAGCCTCCTCCCACCCCACTTTATCTCACCCCATCAACATAGCCTTCTATTCCTTTCTCCCTCAGGTGTTTATCTAGCTTCCCCTTAAATGTATCATATTATGCATCATACTATTTGAACATGAAATACTTCACCACAAGGGGCTATTGAGGCAAAGATTATAATATCATTTGAAAGGGAATCGGAAAAGTATTTGAAAAGGAAGAATACAAAAGGGATGCGGGGACAGAGGATTGGAGTAGGCGAGACCAGTATTCCTCTTCCCTTTGTCTGGGTGCTGAACACTCTCTGAGTAAAGAAGTTTCTCCTGAATTCCTTATTGGATTTATTGGTGACTGTTTGATATTTATGACCTCTAGTTTTGGACTCCCCCACAAGTGGAAACCTATCAAATCCCTTCATAATTTTGAAGACCTCTATCAGGTCACTCCTTCAGGCTTCTCTTTTCTGGAGAAAAGAGCCCCAGACTGTTCAGTCTTTCCTGATAGGTATAACCTCTCAGTTCTGTTATCAAACTCGTAAATATTTTTAGCACCTGCTCCAGTGCCACTATATCCTTTTTGTAATATGGGCCGGAATTTTGATGTTTAGACCTGCTGGGAGCGGAGGAGGCCGGTCGAGCACGGGAAACTCAGAGTTTTAACTCCACAAAATGCGTGTGACGTCACGGACAGGTTCCCCGCCTGGAAGTCAGCCTGATCGACAGGATGGCGTCCAGTCGGGCGGGGAACGCTGGAGAAGAGGCCGCAGCCCCAGGTAGGAGCGAGCCCCGACCCCGGGGTGGGGAGGGGTCTGATCCTGGAGGGGGGTCTGCTCCCCAACCCCGGGGGGAGGGGGGGGGTTGACCGATCACCGACCTGGGGGTGGGGTGGTATACGATCAGCAACCGGGGGAGGTGGGGTGGAGTTCTGGTCACCGACTGGGGGAGATCCGATCACCGACCTGGGGGGGGTATAGTGCGATCACTGACCTGGGGGTTGGGTGGTAAACGATCAGCAACCATTCGGGGTGGGGGTGGGGGGGGATCACCGACCGGGGGAGGTCCGATCCCCAACCCCGGGTGGGGTGGCTCTGATTGGGTGCGCAGCCACATTCTAATATTTAAAGTGCCCAACCCGCCCCCAACCCGCCTCTGTGCCATCTTGCCAGGAGGCAGGTAGCCGACCTGCGCCGGGTCCCGTCTCCTTGGAGGCGGGAAGCGGATTAGTGCCACTTATCTGCCTGTTAACTACCTGTTAGTTAAGAGGATTATCCCCATTTTGCCCACACAAGTGCGGGCTTCCCGAAGGCTCCGAACCCCGCCAGGCGACAGTGGGTCGGAGGGGTGCAAAAGTGCACTGTGGAGGTAAGTGATGGGAGCAAGTGTGGAGGGGTGAGTATGTGAGGTAAGTGGAAAGTGTTAGTAAAAGTTTACTTAGCTTTGTTTCTTCCTGCAGGCTTCAAGAGTTGGGGATGCGGAGAGTCTCGCAAGTCCGCGGCAGAGATGACAGATGGCCGCTGCATTCTCCAATGCAGCAACCATCTAATTTCTGCTAAATAAAGAGGTTTGATGAGTCTTGAATTCAAGAACTCATCAAACTACAGAGAATGTCAGTGTTTAACAGCTTCACAGAGCTGTCAAACGATGACAATTCATCTGTCAAAAATTTAAACTTAACGAGGTCAATCAAGGGAAAATAGCGTGGGTTGGCCAGAAGTTGATGGAGGCGGGACTGAAACCCGACAAGTGGGAGTCCCGCCTCCAAAAGCTCCCCATTGGCAAAATCCAGCCCTAAATGTAAACATTGCGTGACTAGGGTTGCCAACTGTGACTGGACGTATTCCTGGCACTTTCATCGCAGGACCTCCCACCTCCAACCATCCCACCCAGTCAAACAGCCTTTTTTCCCCATTGCTAATATTTTTGTAAATAAAATACAAAAGTATTCAAAGAAAATGAAAACAAGCTTTTTACAATTATTTTTCTCCCGGGTGCTGCTCGCAGCAGTGTCCAGGAGATTAATCTTCAATTCCTGGAGACTCCAGGGCCAATCCTGGATGGTTGGCAACCCTTACTGTGACCTGCAAACAACCTTTGCACAGACGCATTTTCAGTCTTTTTGCAGTCTTGCAATTTTAGGTTTATTTTAAACAGAAAGGGGGGAAAATTGGCTCACGCCCCCTTTGGGGCGATAACTTCGCCGGGGCGCTACTTTTAGCGTTCTGAAAAAGTTAGCGCTCTGCGACCGAAATTCAATGGTAGCGCCCCAAGCAGGAGGCGGGGCGCTACTGGAAGTGCTCCCCCTCCCTCTTGGGGCGCTCCCATTGAATATCGCGGTGCTACATGCAGCAGCGCCACGCACGTCGGCACGTAGCGCCGTGGTACTGCAGGCCACCCGCCCCTGATTAAAGGGGAGGGGCCGAGCACAGTGCACACCGGGGCCCTGCTGGACCACCGGAGAGCGGGGTGCCGGGAAAACAGCCCGGCACTCGAGGAGTGTCGGGCTGACCGATCGCGGCCGGCACCCCGCAGGAGGAAGCGAGAGGGGCAGGTGCTGGCAGGCAGCCCAAAACAATGGCCGCCCGGCACCTGCCCTTTAATTATCACCACCCCGGCTGCAAAAGACGCCCCCCTGACCCTGTCGGACATAGTGTCCGGCGGTAGGTCAGGGGGCGCGAGCCAAGTTTGTGGCTGGAGCACGAGCGGGTTGCTGCGCACAGCGATGACGTCATCGCCAGAGGCGCAGCGACACGGGGTGCTACTGGCTACCGCCGCCGCTAACCTCCCACTGAATTTTGTGGGAGGCGTTAGCAGTGCCGCGCCCGGGCGCTAATTGCTTTTGGGCGCTAACGGGAGTCGCAAAGCAATTGAATTTTTCCCCCAAATAATCTAAAGTGGAGTATATTATAAGAATATAAATTGTTTTTTTTGTGTAAAATGGATTTCTTAAATGATTTCTCAATCTTAATCTCTAACAGCATGTCCATCATAGAATTATAGAATGATAGAAATTTACAGCACAGAAGGAGACTACTCAGCCCATCGTGTCTGTGTCGGCCGAAAAAGAGCTCTCCAGCCTAATCCCACTTTCCAGCTCTTGGTCCGTAGCCCTGCAGGTTACAGCACTTCAAGTGCATATACAAGTACTTTTTAAATGTGATGAGTGTTTCTGCCTCTACCACCCTTTCAGGCAGTCAGTTCCAGACCCCCACCACCCTCTGGGTGAAAAAAGTTCTCCTCAACTTCCCTCTAATCCTTCTATCAATTACTTTAAATCCATGGCCCCTGGTTAGTGACCTCTCTAAGGGAAATATGTCCTTCCTATCCACTCTATCAAGGCCCCTCATAATTTGATACACCTTAATTAAGACTCCCCTCAGCCTCCTCTGTTCCAAAGAAAACAACCCCAGTCTATCCAATCTTTCCTCATAGCTAAAATTCTCCAGTCCTGGCAACATCCTCATAAATCTCCTCTGCACCCCCTCTCGTGCAATCACATCTTTCCTGTAATGTGGTGACCAGAACTGTACACAGTACTCTAGCTGTGGCCTAACTAGTGTTTTATACAGTTCAAGCATAACCTCCCTGCTCTTATATTCTATGCCTCAGCTAATAAAGGCAAGTATCCCATATGCCTTCTTAACCACCTTATCTACCTGCCCCGCTAACTTCAGGAATCTGTGGACATGCACTCCAAGGTCCCTCTGTTTCTCTACGTTTCTTAGTATCCTACCATTTATTGTGTATTCCCTTGCCTTGTTAGCCCTCCCCAAATGCAGTACCTCACACTTCTTCGGATTGAATTCTATTTGCCACTTTTCTGCCCACCTGACCAGTCCTGCAGTCTACAGTTTTCTTCCTCACTTTCAACCACGTGGCTAATTTTTGTATCATCTGCAAACTTCTTAATCATGCCCCCTACATTGAAGTCTAAATCACTTATATATACCACAAAAAACAAGAGACCTAGTACTGAGCCCTGCAAAACCCCATTGGAAACAGCCTTCCAGTCACAAAAACACCCGTTTGCTTCCTGCCACTGAGTCAATTTTGGATCCAACTTGCTACTTTTTCTTGGATCCCATGGGCTTTTACTTTTCTGACCAGTCTGCCATATGGGACCTTGTCAAGAGCCTTGCTAAAATCCATGTAGACTACATCAAATATGCTACCCACATCGACCCTCCTTGTTACTCAAAAAATTAAATCAAGTTAGTCAGACACGACCTTCCCTTAACAAATCCATGCTGACTGTTCTTGATTAATCCGTGCCTTTCTAAATGACGATTAATCCTGTCTCCTCAGAATTTTTTCAATAATTTGCCCACCACCGAGGTTAGGCTGATTGTTCTGTAATTACTCGGTCTATCCCTTTCTCCCTTTTTAAACAATGGTACAACGTTAGCAGTCCTCCAGTCCTTCGGCACCACACCTGTAGCCAGAGAGGATTGGAAATGATGGTCAGGGCCTCCGCAATTTCCTCCCTTGCTTCTCTTCACAGTCTGGGATACATTTCATCCGGGCCTGGCGACTTATCTACTTTCAAAAATGCTAAACCCCTTAATACTTCCTCTCTCACTATGTTTACCCCATCCAATATTTCACACTCCTCCTCCTTAACTACAATGACTGCATCGTCCCTCTCTTTTGTGAAGACAGATGCAAAGTATTCATTAAGAACCAAACCCACATCTTCCGCCTCCACACACAGGTTACCTTTTTGCTCTCTAATAGCCCCTACTCTTTCTTTAGTTATCCTCTTGCCCTTTATGTATTTATAAAACATCTTTTGGGTTTTCCTTGATTTTACTTGCCAACATTTTTCCATGCCTTCTCTTGGCTTTCCTAATTTTCTTTTTAATTTCACCCCTGCACTTTCTAGACTCCTCTATACTTTCTGCAGGATTTAGCTCTTGGTATCTGATATAAGCTTCCCTTTTTTGCCTTATCCTACCCTGTATGCCCCTTGACATCCAAGGGGTTCCATTGTTTGAGGCGCTGTATAGCACAGTGAGAATTGGACCTTTTCCCTTCCTATTTCTTAACGTCATCCATGTGGATTCTATAGAGACATTTTTAATTCTGCATCCAACCTGTAATGGAGCTGACTTGAAGGTGCTTGGTGGGGACAATGAGAAGCTGCTTCATCCCTTATTGAGCCTGCTCTAGTGGGCTTGATGCTGACACTGGGTGGTAACTTGCTTTTCCCCCAGCGTTGAAATTCCTCATCTTGAAAACCAGACCAAAAAAAAAGTCACTGAATAGAATATATTGATGTATGTTTAACTCCCCCTTTTATAATATTTATAAGATTGCGAGTCGACCCAATGAATAGGTTTTTCTGCTCGGAAGTCTTTTGCTTTGAGCTCTACAAAGAAGATGAGCTCCTTTTTTTTCTCACAACAAGCTTGCAAAGCAGAAGCCAAAGAAATGGCCCTTTGTCACTCCGTGACATTGTGTGAGGGCTCTTTTTTTTAAAGAAAAATTCATTATTCTACATCCTTGCTTGCTTTCTCTCTCAGTACAATACTTCAGCTCTTAGATCGCACCCTGCTGAGTAAATAGTCTATATTTCGGGCTGCATTTTAAGACGGAACTAGTTTCATTACAAAGCACAACGCTTTGATTGTCCTGTCTTTACTTTGTTAATATTTCTGTGGTGACTGCGCCTCTGAACTTTCCTCTCCTGTTTCCCCTAACCTCCAAATATGCCCCCTTCCGCATATCCTCACACTGTTGAAGTCAAGAGTCACCACACCGTCCTCTGCTCTAACTCATTCTTTCCCATTGCCTCAAAACTGCGGACTCCTTTCCTCACTCAACCTTCGCTTCTTCCTACAACTGATAGACCTTTAACAACCTTTAAAAAAAAATCCAATTGTGGCATCATCTGCTTCCTTATTTGTTCCATCTTCTATCTGAAATTTTTGGATATTAAGGGAATCAAGGGATATGGGGATAGTGCAGGAAAGTGGAGATGAGGTCGAAGATCAGCCATGGTCTTATTGAATGGCGGGGCAGGCTCGAGGGGCCGAATGGCCGACTCCTGCTCCTAATTCTTATGTTCTTATCTTATAAGTTGAAAGTGCACTGTGTGGTATAACACCGCACTTGGAATACTGTACTGTTCTAGTCTCCATCTAACAAAAAGGATACAGAGGCATTGGAGAAGTGGCAAAAAAGATTTACAAGAATGATACCAGAACTGAAAGGGTACAACTATCAGGAAAGACTGAACAGGCTGGGGCGCTGTTGTAATGTAGGAAACACGGCAGACAATTTGCGCACAGTAAATTCCTACATAATGACCAGATAATCTGTTTTTAGTGATGTTGATTGAGGGATAAATATTAGCCCAGGACACCGGGGATAATTTCCCAGCTCTTCTTCGAAATAGTGTCATGGGATTTTTGACACCCACCTGAGAGAGCCTTGGTTTAATGTCTCATTCAAAAGACAGCATTCCCTCAGCACTGCACTGGGAGTGCCAGCCTAGATTTTTGTGTTACAAGTCTCATGGAGTGGGACATGAACCCACAACCTTCTAACATCAAGAAACAAGAGTGCTACCCACTGAGCCACAGTTGACACTACAAAAGAGAAGGCTGAGGGGTGACCTAATAGTGGTCTTTAAAATTATGAAGGACTTTGCTAGGGTAGACGTAGAGAGAACTAGCTGCCATCAATATAAGATTGTGGCCCAGATTTTCTGGAGACTATGACTGTGTACGCGGTGCGTAAGTGCCTCGCAAGTTCCGGGTTTCCACGTGCACTGTGCATGTGCGAAAACCCAGAACTTGCGATCTGTCAAGTTTCAGCTCAACAGATGGTACGAATCCGAAGGAAATGGACATTCGCTGGCGGAGAGTCGGACTATTTGCCCAGCTACTGCCCACAAAATTCTTATGCAGGCGTATGCATAGAGGCCCAGGAGCGCAAGTGTCCGAACCTCCGGGACCATCAGGTAGGTTCATTTTTTTCTTTTACCAGCATAAGAGTTTAAATAAATATTAAAATATATTTTTAATTACTTAATCATAAAAAGTTTAAAATTAATTATAGGTTATTTTTAGACCCTTTAAAAAAATTTAATTTATTTTTCAAAAAATTAAATTTTTGATTTAAATGTTTAATTTAATTGTATTTTAATTAATTTTGAACATTCATTTTTATTTAAGTTGTGTGAAAGTGTATTTTTTAGGTGATTCCGATTCTGCTTATGGGGATTCCGTACATAAATGGAATCCCATAAGCATAATGGAAACCCCTTTCTAATTGGTTGGCCTGGCCCACGTGATCCCAGGGGTGCTTGCGAACTGCCTGCGTCCCTGGGATACGTGGGCGTCTACGCAGGCGTATGCATAGAGGCCCAGGAGCGCAAGTGTCCGAACCTCCGGGACCATCAGGTAGGTTCATTTTTTTCTTGCGGTTCGGAGGCCTCCGACAGCAAATTCAGGCCCAGTCACTAACAAATCCAATAAGGAATTCAGGAGAAACTTCTTCACCCAGCGAGTGGTTAGAATGTGGAACTTGCGATCACATGAAGTAGTTGAGGCGTATAGCACAGCTACCTTTAAGGGGAAGCTAGATAAGTATATGAGGGAGAAAGGAATAGAAGGATATTCTAAGAATAGAAGGATCAGTACTTCTCCATGTTGAGCACCACTTGGAAAAAGCACCGAGGGTAGCAAGGGCACAGAATGTACTCTGAGTGGGGGACTTCAAGGTCTATCACCAAGAGTGGCTCGGTAGCACCACTACTGACTGAGCTGGCCGAGTCCTGAAGGGCGTAGCTGCCAGACTAGGACTGCGGCAGGTGGTGAGAAAACCAACACGAGGGAAAAACTTACTTGACCTCGTCCTCACCAATCTACCTGTCGCAGATGCATCTGTCCATGACAGCATTGGTGGCAGTGACGACCGCACAGTCCTTGTGGAGATGAAGTCCGGTCATCACACTGAGGACACCCTCCGTTGTGTTATTTGGCACTACCACCGTGCTAAATGGGATAGATTCAGAACAGACCTAGCACCTCAAAACTGGGCATCCATGAGGCGCTGTGGGCCATCAGCAGCAGCAGAATTGTATTATAACACCGACATAGACCAGTTGGGCTGAATGGCCTGTTTCTGTGCTGTAAATTCTATGTAATAAATGCATTCAGATGAAATGCTTCTGCCACCTAGGTGTTTTTTAAATAGATGGGTTGACCACTTGTTTAAACACTGCACAAAGGAATTTCATTCAATTGTGTTACATAAGAACATAAGAACATAAGAAATAGGAGCAGGAGTAGGCCAATTGGCCCCTCGAGCCTGCTCCGCCATTCAATAAGATCATGGCTGATCTGATCCTAACCGCCAATCTACTATCACCGAACCATCTCCTGAACCTAACAGAATTGGACACACGAAATAGGAGCAGGATCAGGCTACACGGCCCCTGGGCCCTCTACGCCACCCACAGGGCCATGACCGATCCGAACCTAGACTCATGTCCAAATTCCTGCCCGCTCCCCGTAACCCTTAATTCCCTTTACTTCTAGGAAACTGTCTATTTCTGTTTTAAATTTATGTAATGATGTAGCTTCTACAGCTTTTTGGGGCAGCATATTCCATGGACCTACCACCCTCTGAGTGAAGTAGTTCCTTCTCATCTCAGTTTTGAAAGAGCAGCCCCTTATTCTAAGACTATGCCCCCTAGTTCTAGTTTCACCTATCATCGGTAACATCCTCCCCGCATCCACCCGATCCAACCCCTTCACAATCTTATATGTTTCAATAAGATCGCCTCTCATTCTTCTGAACTCCAATGAGTAGAGTCCCAATCTACCCAACCTCTCCTCATATGTCCATCCCCTCATCCCCGGGATTAACTGAGTGAACCTTCTTTGTACTGACTCGAGAGCAAGTATGTCTTTTCTTAAGTATGGACACCAAAACTGTATGCAGTATTCCAGGTGCGGTCTCACCAATACCGTGTACAACTGAAGCAATACCTCCCTATTTTTATATTCTATCCCCTTAGCAATGAAAGCCAACATTCCATTGGCCTTCTTAATCACTTGCTGCACCTGCATACTAACCTTTTGAGTTTCGTGCACCAGGACCCCCAGATCCCTTTGTACTTCAGTACTTTCCAGTTTCTTGCCATTTAGATAATAACTTGCTCTACTATTTTTCCTGCCAAAGTGCATTACCTCATACTTTCCAGTATTGTATTCCATCTGCCAAATCTCTGCCCACTTACTTAGCCTGTCTATGTCCCCTTGCAGATTTTTTATGTCCTCCTCACTCACTACTTTCCCTCCCATCTTAGTATCATCTGCAAACTTTGATATGTTACACTCGGTCCCCTCCTCCAAATCGTTAATATAGATTGTAAAGAGTTGGGGACCCAGCACTGACCCCTGCGGAACACCACTAGTTACTGATTGCCAGTCTGAGAATGAACCATTTATCCCAACTCTCTGCCTTCTGTTAGATAGCCAATCCTCTATCCATGCCAGAATATTACCCCCAATCCCGTGATTTTTTATCTTAAGCAATAATCTTTTGTGTGGCACCTTGTCAAATGCCTTTTGGAAGTCCAAATACACCACATCCACTGGTTCCCCTTTATCCACCCTGTGTGTTACTTCCTCAAAGAACTCCAGCAAATTTGTCAAACATGACTTCCCCTTCATAAAACCATGCTGACTTTATCCTATTAAATTATGATTATCCAAATGTCCCGTTACTGTCTCCTTAATAATGGACTCCAAAATTTTACCTACCACACCTAGCATCATCTTTGCTAATCAGATTCAACTCACAATACTTTTCAGCCTAAGGTTAAGTCCCCAACTATGAATGTTGGCCTTTCATCGAGGTTTCTCAATATATATTTCAAATAAATCCAGAGGGTTTTGGGTAGTCACGAATCAGGTGCATTTACACTATTGGTGTGACAAGTTATATAGAATTACATCGAACATACAGCACAGAAACAGGCCATTCGGCCCAACTGGTCCATGCCAGTGTTTATGCTCCACATGAGCCTCATCCCACCCTACTTCATCTCACCCTATCAGCGTATCCTTCTATTCCTTTCTCCCTCATGTGTTTATCCAGCTTCCCCTTAAATGCAGCTATGCTATTCATCTCAACCACTCCCTGTGGTAGCAAGTTCCACATTCTCACCACTCTCTGGGTAAAGAAGTTTCTCCTGAATTCCCTATTGGATTTATTAGTGACTATCTAATATTCGAGGTTATGCTTCACACGGATGCTGGAGTTGTGGTGTAAATCTGGAGCGAGGGTTCAACCTATAATAAGTGGAGCGAGACTCCTTATAGGAGGGAACGTCACGTTGCTTCAGCCCGAGCACTGACTCTGAACCTACATTACCACTTTACCATCATAAAGAAAGAGGAAAAACAAGTCAGTGAGATCTTCATTCTTCAAGACTTACCACTTTCATTTGCTTGAGATGGTCGATAATTGCGAGAGCAAGATTGTGAGAGACCAACTGCTTTGGTAGATTAAAAATACCCGAAATAGCACATATAATGTGACTCTCTCTTATTGTTGAGTGCTCTTGCAATGAGATTAATTTTTTTTTAAAGTAAGCAGCCAGAGGCAGTAAGCTGATTAGTGTAATGCGCTTTTCAGCTCCTGCATTAGCTTGTCAGGAGAATCATCTTAAAGACTCGTGCTCTCTGTGAAGTTGTTAAGCCAATCGAACATAAAGTTGGATTTAATGTGCCGAAGGAAACTTGTTCTTTTCAACTCCGGAGAAATTTGTTTCATAATGGAAAATGTCCAATTTAGAGGGAAATGGATCAAATTCTATGATCCATCAGCAAATATCTGTGCCTAAACTCTACAGGAGGGCTCGTCAGCCTGTGGAATGCCACTGCCTGGAAGGTTATCCTTGCGTACAGAAATTAAGATACAGAGTTAACTGTTGGCCACTGCGATGAAAGGTTGGAGCCAAGTCGACTGGCTGTGGCAAGCTCAGTAAGCTGATACCTGAGCAAGGCACTTCCAGAACACAGACAGATAAATGCTGGAAACACTTGGCCGGGCAGGCAGCATCTGTGCAGAGAGAAACATAGCCTTAACATTTTCAGGTCGATGACTATTCCTGAAATGTTGACCCTATGTTTCCCTCTCCACAGATACTGCCTGACCTGCTGAGTGTTCCCAAACATTTTCTGTTTGTTTATCCGGCAGCTTCAGTATGTTGCCTTTTCACTTCGAGTCCAAAATGCCCCAAGGCACTGTTGAAGATTGATCAACCCGTCTAGCTTGTTAGTGCGATCTGGAAGGGTGGACCTGACACCAGGAGCTGGGATCCTGGTAACACTCTAATGCGTTGGATGTTGTCCTGGCTGGAAAAACATTTCCAACCTTGCTAATACTCCTTTTAGTTGGTTAGATTGAATTACATCAAATTTTACAGCATAGGGACAGGCCATTCGGCCCAACTGGTCCACGCTAGTGCTTATGCTCCACACGAGCCTCCTCCCATCCCTCTTCATCTAAGCCTATCAACTATGCTTCTATTCCTTTCTCCCTCATGTACTTATCTAGCTTCCCCTTAAATGCATCTATGTTACTCGCCTCAACCACTCCCTGTGGTAGCGAGTTCCATATTCTCACCACCCTCCTGAACATAAGAACATAAGAAATAGGAGCAGGAGTCGGCCATTTGGCCCCTCGAGCCTGCTCCGCCATTCAATAAGATCATGGCTGATCTTCTACCTCATCTCCACTTTCCTGCACTATCCCCATATCCCATGATTCCCTTAATATCCAAAAATCTATTGATCTCTGTCATGAATATACTCAACGACTGAGCCTCCACAGCCCTCTGTGGAAGAGAATTCCAAAGATTCACCACCCTCTGAGTGAAGAAATTTCTCCTCATCTCAGTCCTAAATGGCCGACCCCTTATTCTGAGACTGTGACCCCTGGTTCTAGACTCCCCAGCCAGTGGAAACATCCTCCCTGCATCTACCCTGTCAAGCCCTGAAGTTTCTCCTGAATGACTTATTGGATTTATTAGTGACTATTTTACATTTATGTCCCCTAGTTTTGGAAGTGGAAACATCTTCTACCCTATTGAACCCATTCATAATTTTGAAGACCTCTATTAGGGCACCACTCAACCTTCACTTTTTGAGAGCAAGGAGCCCCAGCCTTTTCAAGGGCATAATTGCCCCAGTGATGGCCAACCATGTGGAACTATGGACAATTAGTGCAGAATGATGGACAATTAGTGCAGTGCAGAGCTGATCCCCAATTTACAATTAGTCTGGGATTAAAATCAAACCTTGCCTTCAAAGGTAAAAGAGAGGGTTCCTTGCTAATGCACTGGGGGGAGTGGGGGGTAATTATTTGATTACACATTAATGGCAGTGAACTTCACCTGCTGCCAAAACATTTTGGTGATGTGGAGATGCCGGTGTTGGACTGGGGTGGACAAATGTGAGAAGTCGCACAACACCAGGTTATAGTCCAACAGTTTCATTTGAAATCACAAGCTTTCGGAGCGGCTGCTCCTTCGTCAGGTGAAGTCAGACTATAACCTGGTGTTGTGCGACTTCTCACATTAAAACATTTTGGAACATTGCGGCGCACTGCCTGCGATTCTCTCATACCTGCAACGTACGCGGCCCTGGAGAAGGAGCGTGAGGTGTCCGCCAGTACACTTGAGAGACTTTCTGCGACCGGTGGGCACCGCAGGGACCGAAGGGCGTGGTGGATACAGGGAATGACATTATTATTAAATTTGCTCTGTTCCTTTTGTCCTTTTGTGATTTGGGTCCCTCTAAAAAAAAAAGGCTTGACTTTTGTTCAATTTTTTTTGTCGTTGTTGTTAGGTTGACGCCACTGGGGCAACCCCGGTGTCTCCTTATGGGCTAACAGAAAAGGCCAAACCTGTAACATGCCATTCCGTCCCATCTGTACACCCGCGTCTCTCAATCCTTCCACGATGCCTTGCTTTGCGCTTTTAAACAGCTGCTCGGAAGGATTCTGGCTGCAACTTCCCCTGCAGCAACAGCGTGGGACCAGGCTGAAGTGTCACAAATAAGAAGCAAGCAGTACCACCGGCACTTCCCATCACTGATGTGGGTGCGGCAATTTTGCATCGCTTGTTTATTGGGGGGCAGCTGCGTTTCAGCCATGCATGTGTATCCGAGGGAAAACACAAGCACAGCAGAGGAAGGCAGGCCATACTGGAGCGACTGTACTGTCATTCGAGGACGGAGCGGCGGTCTGTATAGCTGCAAGGTGTTGTTGCTGTATTTTTTAAAAATCCTGTATTTACACATGGTACATAAACAGGATCTCTTTCGTTAACAGTGAGTACAGTTGTGGGAATGCTGGTGGAGGAGGAAAGCCACACATTAGTTTTATATTTTATTCGAGTTTCTTGCTCGTTTTTCGGTATAAAAAAAAAAACACCCTATAGCCTAATAAATCACACAACACCAGGTTATAGTCCAACAGCTTTATTTGAAATCACAAGCTTTCGGAGCGCTGCTCCTTCGTCAGGTGAAGTGAAGAAATACATATGGGCACAGCATAAATAGTCAGAGAACACTGCCAGACGACTACAGTTAATCTTTCTAACTGCCCTTTATCACACCTCGGCAGAGAGACAATCACGGCAATCACCATCCACACCTTAGATTGCCGTGATTGTCTCTCTGCCGAGGTGTGATAAAGGGCAGTTAGAAAGATTAACTGTAGTCGTCTGGCAGTGTTCTGACTATATATGCTGTGCCCATATGCATTTCTTCACTTCACCTGACGAAGGAGCAGCGCTCCGAAAGCTTGTGATTTCAAATAAAACTGTTGGACTATAACCTGGTGTTGTGCGACTTCTCACTTTTGTCCACTCCAGTCCAACACCGGCATCTCCGCATCATGCCTAATAAATCAGTCTGCTAATCTGATTTTTTTTTTTAGGTAAGCCCCAGGTAAATCCACTCTCTGACAGATACCAAAAGTTGTATTTATTTTGTTCAAAAAACATTACTTTTTTTGTACCTCTAAACATGCAGAAAGCATCGAAGGAATTGTAAGGCAGATTATTTAAAACCTGCCACTTTTGCTTTGTTGAGGTAATGCCTATTTTCTAACGGCGCTTATTTGATAATGTGATTTGCTGAGATCACTTCTATGGCAAATAAGTTCTGTTTTCACCAACATTCGGCTGACTGCCGTGCTTAACTGAAGGTGCGAGAGATTGAAGAGTGAGGAAGGTAATTAATGCAGAATGACACCTGGACACAGTTGTACTGGTAAATCCAAGTGCCTCAGCACCCTGTGTCATTGGAGTTTCAAGATGTAATTGCAACAACAATTAGCTTCGGCCCCAGCTGGAGTATTGTGTCCAGTTCTGGGCACCGCACTTTAGGAAGGATGTTAAAGCCTTGGAGAAGGTGCAGAGGAGATTTACGAGAATGATTCCAGGGATGAGGGACTTCAGTTATGCGGAGCGATTAGAGAAGCTGAGGCTGTTCCCTTTAGGTCAGGGAAGGTTAAGGGGTGATTTAATAGAGGTGTTTGAGGGGTTTTGATAGAGTAAATAAGGAGGAACTGTTTTCAGTGGCAGAAGGGTCGGTAACCAGAGGACACAGACTTAAGGTGATTGGCAAAAGAACCAGAGGTTGAGAAATTTTTTTACGCAGCGAGTTGTTGTGATCTGGAATGCGCTGCCTGAAAGGGCGGTGGAAACAGATTCAGTAGTAACTTTCAAAAAGGAATTGGATAAATACTTGAAAAGGAAAAATTTACAGGGCCATGGAGAAAGAGCAGGGGGAGTGGGACTAATTGGAGAGCTCTTTCACAGAGCCGACACAGGCACGATGGGCCAAATGGCCTCCTGTGCTGTATCATTCTATAACATTAATATGTATGTGCATTGGGCCTTTGAAAGTAGGGAGAACTGTAGATATGACAAATACTTCACAAAGCATCCAAAAAACATTGATGAACATTTACTTCACCAAGTATTATAGAATCATAGATTTGTACAGCACAGAAGGAGGCCATTCAGCCCATCGAGTCTGCGCCGGCTCTTTCGAAGGGCAATCCAGTTAGTCCCACTCCCCCGCTCTTTCCCCATAGCCCTGCAATGTTTTTCTCCTTCAAGTATTTATCCAATTCCCTTTTGAAGGCTACTATTGAATCTGTTTCCACCGCCCGATCAGGCAGTGCATTCCAGATCCTAACCACTCGTTGTGTAAAAAAGTTTTTTCCTCATGTCGCCCCTGGTTCTTTTGCCAATCACCTTAAATCTGTGCCCTCTCGCTATCGACCCTTCAGCCAGTGGAAACAGTTTCTCTTTATTTACTCTATCTAAACCCTTCATGATTTGAAACACCTCTATCAAATCTCCTCTTAGCCTTCTCTGCTCTAAGGAGAACAACATTTGCTTCACCAAAGCAGACTTTGCTCAAGTTATACAATGAGCCACTGCTCGTCTCCCCTGGATTTAATTGGATGAACAACAGCTGGAAGAAGGGCTGGCATTTAGTTTCTTTACAATGTTCTAATGACCCTGAAATAATGAGATTAACAGGATTACCATTTCATAATTAAAACAGTGTCAAGGCTGATTCCCCAATAATAACTTAATTTAATCAGTTTGTGTGAGTAGAAGATGCCAACGAGAGTCAACCTCATTATATAAGTGAGAGAACCATCTCCAGGAACACTGGGGTCTGACTGTGAAGTATCGCTGTACTTTCTGCAAATTACTTTTAAAGTTAAAGAGGTTCAAAGATAGGTGGGAAAGCAAGTTGTGAGGAGGACATAAAGAGTCTGCAAAGGGATATAGATAGGTTAAGTGAGTGGGCAAGAATTTGGCAGATGGAGTATAATGTGGGAAAATGTGAAGTTATCCACTTTGGTAGGAAGAATAGAAAAGAAAAATATTATTTAAATGGAGAAAGACTACAGAATGTGGCGGTACAGAGGGATTTGGGTGTCCTCGTACATGAAACACAAAAAGTTAACATACAGGTGCAGCAAGTAATTAGGAAGTCAAATAGAATGTTGGCCTTTATTTCAAGGGGGATAGTGTATAAAAGTAGGGAAGTCTTGCTACAACTGTACTGAAGTGAGAAGTCGCACAACACCAGGTTATAGTCCAACAGTTTTATTTGAAATCACAAGCTTTCGGAGCTGCTGCTCCTTCGTCAGGTGAAGTGAAGGAATACAGATCGGCAAAGCATATATAGACAGAGAACAATGCCTGTGCAGCGTACAATGTCAGACGACTACGACAATGCACAGGCAGTGTTCTCTGTCTATATATGCTTTGCCGATCTGTATTCCTTCACTTCACCTGACGAAGGAGCAGCAGCTCCGAAAGCTTGTGATTTCAAATAAAACTGTTGGACTATAACCTGGTGTTGTGCGACTTCTCACTTTTGTCCACTCCAGTCCAACACCGGCATCTCCGCATCATGACAACTGTACTGGGCACTGGTGAGACCACACCTAGAGTACTGCGTACAGTTTTGGTCCCCTTATTTAAGGCATTGGAGGCAGTGACATGAATCTTGTCATTCATGGGAAATGACTTATGACATAATACTGGGCGGCCTGCTGGTGGCGCATAGATATGTGAAGAGAAAAAGATTAGTGAAATCAAGTGTAGGTCCCTTGCAGTCAGAAGTGGGGGAAGTTATAATGGGGAACAAAGAAATGGCAGACCAATTAAATGCTGAAGGTTGCCACTCAAGTGGATAGAGCAGTAAAGAAGGCCTATAGTGTGTTAGCGTTTATTAACAAGGGGTTTGAGTTTAAGAACCGTGAGGTTATGCTGCAACTGTACAGGACCTTGGTGAGACCACATTTGGAATATTGTGTGCAGTTCTGGTCACCTCACTATAGGAAGGACGTGGAAGCATTGGAAAGAGTGCAAAGGAGATTTACCAGGATGCTGCCTGGGTTGAGGGGGAGGTCTTATGAGGAAAGATTGAGGGAGCTAGGGCTTTTCTCTTTAGAGCAGAGGAGGATGAGAGGCGACTTAATAGAGGTTTATAAGATGATGAGGGGGATAGATAGAGTGGATGTTCAGAGACTATTTCCTCGGGTGGATGTAGCTGTTACAAGGGGGCATAACTATAAGGTGCATGGGGGGAGATATAGAAGGGATGTCCGAGGTAGATTCTTTACTCAGAGAGTGGTTGGGGTGTGGAATGGACTGCCTGCTGTGATAGTGGAGTCGGACACTTTAGGAACTTTCAAGCGGTTATTGGATAAGCACATGGAGCACACCAGAATGATAGGGAGTGGGATAGCTTGAGCTTGGTTTCGGACAATGCTCGGCACAACATCGAGGGCCGAGAGCCGAAGGGCCTGTACTGTGCTGTACTGTTCTATGTTCTATGTTCTATATTTTGGTTCTGTCTTCACAAAGGAGGACACAAATAACCTCCCAGAGATGTTGGAGAACATAGGGTCTGATGAAAGTGAGGAACTGAAAGAAATCAGTATTTGCAGTGAAATGGTGTTAGGGAAATTGACGGGATTGAAGGCCGATAAATCCCCAGGGCCTGATAATCTACATCCTAGGGTACTTAAGGAAGTGGCCCTAGAAATAGTAGATGCATTGCTGATCATCTTCCAACATTCGATGGAATCTGGAACTATACCCATGGATTGGAGGGTAGCTAATGTTACCCCACTATTCAAAAAGGGTGGTAGAAAGAAAGCAGGGAATTACAGACCGGTAAACCTGACATCGGTAGTGGGGAAAATGCTAGAGTCCATTATAAAGGACGTAATTGCTGAGCACTTGAAAAACAGTGACAGGATCGGACAAAGTCAACATGGATTTACAAAAGGTAAATCGTGCTTGACTAATCTACTGGAATTTTTTGAGGATGTAACTGGGGAAATAGATAAGGGAGAACCAGTAGATGTGGTGTATTTGGACTTTCAAAAGGCTTTCGATAAGGTCCCGCATAAGAGATTAGCGTGTAAAGTTAAGGCACATGGGATTGGGGGCAAGGTATTGACTTGGATAGAGAACTGGTTGACGGACAGAAAGCAGAGAGTAGGAATTAATGGGTCTTTTTCCGAGTGGCAAGCAGTGACTAGTGGGGTACCGCAGGGATCGGTCCTTCGACCCCAGCTATTCACAATATACATTAATGATCTAGATAAGGGAACTAAATGTAATATCTCCAAGTTTGCAGATGACACAAAGGTGGGTGGGAATGTATGCTGCGAGGAGGATACCGAGAAACTCCAGGATGATTTGGACAGGTTGGGTGAGTGGGCAGAAGCATGGCAGATGCAATATAACGTGGATAAGTGTGAGGTTATCCACTTTGGTGTCAAAAACAGAAAGGCAGACTATTATCTGAATGGCAATAGATTGGGAGAAGGGGAAGTGCAACGAGACCTAGGTGTCCTTGTGCACCAGTCGCTGAAAGTAAGCATGCAGGTGCAGCAGGCGGTGAAGAAGGCAAATGGTATGTTGGCCTTCATAGCGAAAGGGTTTGAGTATAGGAACTGGGATGTCCTGCTGCAGTTGTACAGGGCCTTGGTGAGACCACACCTTGAGCACTGTGTGCAGTTTTGGTCGCCTTATCTGAGGAAGGATGTTCTTGCCATGGAAGGAGTTCAGCGAAGATTCACAAGGCTGATACCTGGGATGGCAGGAATGACATATGAGGAGAGATTGGGTCGATTGGGCTTATACTCGCTGGAGTATAGAAGAATGAAAGGGGATCTCATCGAAACATATAAAATTCTGACAGGTCTGGACAAACTAGATGCAGGAAGAATGTTCCTGATGGTCGGACAGTCCAAAACCAGGGGTCATAATCTAAGGATAACGGGTAAGCCATTTAGGACAGAAATGAGGAAGAATTTCTTCACCCAGAGAGTGGTGAACCTGTGGAATTCTCTACCACAGAAGGTAGTTGAGGCCAAGTCATTAAATATATTCAAGAATGAGTTAGATATATTTCTTAAAGCTAAAGGTATCAAGGGATATGGGGAGAAGGCAGGTACAGGGTACTGAGTTTGGATGATCAGCCATGATCTCATCGAATGGCGGAGCAGGCTCGAGGGGCCGAATGGCCTACTCCTGCTCCTATCTTCTATGTTTCTATGTTTCTACGACACAACTAGACCTCCATGTTGAAAAACAGTTGATTAAAGCTTTGTTTAACGCTTAGACCAAGTGCCTAGTAGTTTTCTTGCATCAGGCAGTTCAGAGAAGGTTCACTAGGTTGATTCCTGGGATGGAAGGGTTGGCTTATGAGAAAAGGTTGAGCAGGTTGGGCCTATACTCATTGGAGTTTAGAAGAATGAGAGGTGATCTTATTGAAACATATAAGATTCTGAGGGGTTTGGACAGGGTAGATACTGAGAGGATGTTTCTCCTCGTGGGGGTATCTAGAACTAGGGGGCATAGTCTCAGAATAAGGGGTCACCCATTTAAGACGGAGATAAGGAGGAATTTCTTCTCTCAGAGGGTCGTGAATCTTTGGAATTCTTTACCCCAGAAAGCTGTGGAAGTTGAGTCATTGAATATATTCAAGGCTGAGATAGACAGATTTTTGAGCTACAGGGGAGTCGAGGGTTATGGGGAACAGGCATAAAGTGGAGTTGAGGCCAAAATCGGATCAGCCATGATCTCATTAAATGGCGGAGCAGGCTCGAGGGGCCGAATGGCCGACTCCTGCTCCTATTTCTTATGTTCTTATGTAAATCCAGGTCCAGACTGATACATAGAATTACGCAGAATGTACAGATTAGAAACAGGCCATTCGGCCCAACTGGTCCATGTCGGTCTTTATGCTCCACACGAGCCTCCTCCCACCCCTCTTTATCTCACCCTCTTTATCTCACCCTATCAGCGTAATCTTCTATTCCTTCGTCCCTCATGTACTTATCTCGCTTCCCCTTAACTGTATCTATGCTATTTGCCTCCACTACCTCTTGTGGGAGCGAGTTCCACATTCTCACCACTCTCTGGGTAAAGAAATTCCTCCTGAATTTCCTTTTGGATTTATTGGTGACTATTTTATAATTATGGTCCATCATTTTGGACTCCCCCACAAGTGGGGGCATAGAATTACTTTACATAGAATTTTACAGCACAGAAACAGGCCATTCGGCCCAATTGGTCCATGCCGTTGTTCATTCTCCACACGAGCTTCCTCCCACATCTCTTCATCTCACCCTATCAGCATCTTGTTCTATTCCTTTCTCCCTCATGTGCTTATCTAGCTTCCCCTTAAATGCATCTATGCGATTCGCCTCAACTACTCCCTGTGGTCAGGCAAGACAGCATCCCCAGTCCCCCCCGAGGTCACTGTAAGTCGAATTGTCATGTGTAGACCAGGTAGGAGTGGTAGATTCCCTTCCTTGAAGAATATCAGCAAACCAATTCGTTTTTTTCCAACAGTCCAACAGCAGCTTTCTTGGATATTTTCTGCTGCGAGCCCACAAATTACCACATTTATTAAATTTTGTTTCACAACTTGCCATGCAGGACTTTGAACTCGCAACCTCTGGGGTGCTAACCTACTACCATAACCACTAGTCGACTCCACGCTACTTGTATACGTGCTGGTTCTACCCCTTGATTCTTTGGGCTCAGGAACTCTTTCCAGATAATTCTCCTGACAGCATTTACTTGGAGAAGGTTATAATATGTCTAAAACAGGGATAAGTTGTGTTTAAAGAGGGAAAAGCAAACAGAGCTAAATAATTATAGTTAACATTAAAGCCTTCTTTTGTTTTGTTCTATCTACATCTTGTTGATTCCTTATATTAAAAAAAATACCCGTGCTGAAACAATGGAGTGCCGAGGAACACAACTGGGAGTACAGGCGTGGGAGGGTTATTGAGCCAGCCATGTGAAAACGCGGATTTAACATATGAAGTTGCCACTGAATCATTGCTCAGTTTATGATTGTATCTCTACCAATACTAATACAACTCTCTCACAGTGAGGCTCAGTAAATCTGAGAGCAAGCAGCCCATCTCCATGGTACATCGCCCCACAATACTCCACCCCCGATTTACACCCTAATGAGCCATCAAAGCTCTCGCTGTGCCAACACAAAATGCATTAACGTGTGTCAGCCGTGGCTCAGTGGGTAGTACTTTCGCCTCTGATTCAGAAGGTTGTGGGTTCATAGTCCCACAACAGAGACTTCAGCACAAAAATCTAGGCTGACACGACAGTGGGGTACTGACAGAGTGCTGCCCTGTTGCGGGGGGGGGGGGCGGAGACGATAAACCGAGGCCACGTCTGCCCTCTCAGGTGGACGTAAAAGATCCCATGGCACTATTTCGAAGAAGAGCAGGGGAGTTCTCCCCGGTGTCCCGGGCCAATATTCATCCCTCAACCAACATCACTAAAAACAGATTATCTGGTGGGATCCTGCTGTGTGCAATTTGGCTGCTGTGTATCCTACATCACAACAGTGACTACATTTCAAAAGTACATCATTGGCTGCGAAGCGCTTTGGGACGTCCTGAGATTGTGAAAGGTGCTGTATAAATGATAGTCTTTCTCTTTCTTCACACGACCAATGAACACAACTGAGATGGTTAAAAACACAGGGGGAAAAATTGGGTGGCACCCATTTTGGGATGCTAACGTCGCCGGGGCGCCCCCCGCCCACCGTAAATTCAGTAGTAGTGCCCCAAGCAGGAGGTGGAGTGCTTTCCAGTAGCGCACCAGGGCCCTGCTGGACCAGCGGGGAGCGGGGTCCTGTGAAAACAGCCCGGCACTCAAGAGGAGAGCCAGGCTGAGCGATTGTGGCCGACACACCGCGTAAAATGGGGACAGGTGCTGGCAGTCGACCAAAATAAAAATGGTCGCCTGATACCTGCCCTTTAAGTAGCGCCGCCGCCGCTGCAAAAACGCCCCCTGACCCTGTCGGACATATTGTCCGGCGATAGGTCAGGGGGCGCAAGGGAAGTTTGCGGCCAGGGCGCAAGCAGGGCGCTGCGCACAGGTGATGACGTCATCGCCGGCAGCGCAGCGGCATGGGGCACTACCGGCTAACGCCACCGTTAACCTCCCGCTGAATTTCGCAGGAGGTGTTAGCGGCGCCACGCCCGGGTGCTAGGGGAATTGCGCCCCGTTAACACCCCCCCCCCCGGGGGCACTAACAAGAGGCGCAAACCGACCCAATTTTTCCCCCACAGTGTGTCAACGTTTGGACAGTTCATACATGGGTTGCTAGCAATGACTTGCAACAATCTCTAAGGTGTTCTGTGTTTATGCCAATTTATACCTTCCAGCTCCAGAAAAAAAGAGATATATTTAAGCGTAGTTTTAACAGAAAAGTAAAGGCAAGATTGGATGTTGCCTCTGCATTACCTGAGGTTGGGCTATTAGTCTCAGAGAGACGCTCCATTAATGGTGAGAGCTCTCACAGGTGGAGATCAAAGAGCCCATTCATGCCGAATGCATTCCACTTAGCTGGCACAAAATCAAATTTACACAGAACAGTTGATTTATTCATTTTCTTTACATTTGAAAGTGGAAGTACTTTCATTAAGAGGTCCTGCTGCATGCTTCATTTGTCTCACTACCTTTCCCCCCTTCCCCCTTCCTTTATGAAAGGCACTGACTATTGCTGGGGTATGGTTCCACAGGGCACTGACAGACCTCACACAAGAACCCAATCTTATTTGACCCTAGGCATTGTGTCCAGGCTAATTCCCCGCAGAGGAACTCGCTACCACATGGAGTAGTGGAAAGCGATTAGTAGAGATGTCTTTAAGGGGAAGCTAGATAAGTACGGGAGGGAGAAAGGAATAGAAGGTTATGCTGATAGTTAGACGAAGAGAGGTGGTGAGGAGGCTCGTGTGGGGCACAACACCGGCATGGACCAGTTAACTTCTATGCACATTTCTAATTAACAGTAGGCCAGAGTTCGGATGAGCTGTGCTATGCAGTGACGGTCTAGAGGTTTACGTTCCCAGTCCTCCTACATGTAAGGCTCTCAATATCCGTTGTGTGGTCTTGGGGAAGCTGCTAAGCAGACACCATGGAATTTCACACAGAGACCGGGGCTGGATTTTGTCAATGGGGGCGCGTTGGAGGCGGGACTGCTGGTTTTCGGGTTTCAGTCCCGCCCTCAATGACGTCTGACCAACCCATGCTATTTTCCCTTGATTGACCTTGTTAAGCCCGCCCTTACCGGGCTTACCAGCCAATTAAGGGAAAGCCGGTGACAGAGGACGTCAGCGTATGACGTTCCATCTGTCGAAAAATTTTTGACAGATGAATTGTCAGCGTTTGACAGCTTTGAGAAGCTGTCAAACACTGACAATCTCTGTTCTACGGTGAGCCCTTGCACAGAAGGCTCACCAAGACCTCTCTCCTCAGCAGAAAGCAGATGGCTGCTGCATCTGAGAATGCGGCAGCCATTCTGTCATCTCTGCCATTGAGATGAGGCACCTCCGGATCCCCAAGGGTTGAAGCCTGATGGTTTGGAGGCGGGTTGGGAGTGGGGTTGGGACCCGCTCCCAATTTTTCCCATTTTGCCAGCAGTCTCACCTCCAAACCCGCCTTCTCGAGGCTGGTAAAATCCAGCTTACCTACACAATGCTGCAATTAGCCTGAGTAAGGCAGAGAATGTTGGTGCCCAGGGACTGATAGAGTGGGGCAGTGGGAGGAGAAGTTAGAGTTTGAGAGTCTTGGACATTTTGCTACGTTAAAAGTGCTCTATAAATGGAAGTTGTTGCTGCTGTTGTTGTTACTGAGTGTCAGCGCAGTGGAACAAAAAACAAGTTAGGAGGAAGGCAAGACCTGGACCAAAGATGCAGATTTTGGTCCACACTTGAGTTATGTGGAGAGACTAGAGAAGCCCCTTAGAGTGGAGAAGGTTAAGGGGAGATTTAATAGAGGGTTTCAAAATTACAAGGAGTTTTGATAGAGTGGATAAGGAGAAACTGTTTCCACTGGCAGGAGGGTGGGTAACCAGAGGACACAGATTTAAGATCATTGGCAAAAGCACCAGAGGGGGAGATGAGGAGAATTTTTGTTACGCAGCGAGTTGTTATGACCTGGAATGCACTGCCTGGAAAAAGGTGATGGAAGAAGATTCAACAATAGCTTTCAAAAGGGAATTGGATCAATAATGTAAAAGTGAACATTTGCTGGGCCTTGGGGAAAGAGCAGGGGAGTGGGACTAATTGGAGAGCTCTTTCAAAGAACCGGCACAGGCACGATGAGTCGAATGGCCTCCTTCTGTGCTGTAAGATTCTATGGTTCAATTTTTAATTGTTAATTATTGTAAAGTTCCAGGCAAAATAAAACTACTTGGAACCACAACTGTGATGAACCAGAGACTCCACATTGCATTAGCTGCTAATCCAAGGCACACCTTGTGAAGCCCCTCAATGATAGGTCTGAAGAAAACATTTTACAAACACACGCACCTGGCAGGGAAGCTTCACCCTCCCGGACACTCATTGCCAAATTGCAGGCGCATTCCCTGTGATTTTTCAATCCATAAATTTAATGGATGGAAAATGTGTCGGCCCATAATTCCCACCGTGCACTCCCAGCAGTCGAAGGTCCCTGGCGGGACCGCGATTTTCTACAATCAGCCCTCTGGGCTCGGTGTTCATGAGATAATATTCTCAGCATGAGTTGCTCGTGGGGAGCCTCAACCTGTCACTTGTACACATTGGGAAATTGCAAGCACAGCCCGCGATTTCCCGGTATACCCAACTGGCGGGCAAGGCGCTACATGTGACCAAGTTCATTGGCTGGTTCCTGACCTCATTGGCCATGCCAAGTAAAGAAGCCAGTCATAGGATAAACAATGTAGGGTCTAAAGATGTGCCTTTCTTCAAACTGTGTCCCACTCTACACCTGGGAACTACAGTTGAGAGAAAGCCAAATGATGACCTAACAACAACTTGCATTTATGTAGTGTCCTTAACATCGTAAAAATGTCCCAAGGCACGTCGCAGGGCTGTTATCCGACAAAATTTGACACCGAGCCACATAAGGAGACATTAGGACTGTTGAAGGTAGGTTTTAAGCAGCATCTTAAAGTAGGAGTGAGAGGTAAAGAGGCTTATCGAGGGAATTCCAGAGCTTAGGGCGAAGGCAGCTGAAGCCACGGCCACCAATGGTGGGGCAAAGGAAACCTAAGTGAAAGAGTTCATCCTGATCACACTAGGCACCTGCTTTATTCCAACTGGGGCCCTTGCAAAGCCCCACACCCACCTCCAGGAGGATCTTGGTCCCCTTCTTGTAAATGCTGACGTCGGACGTATTTAAGTCCGAGAGGACAACGCCTTCTTTTCTCCAGTGGATGGAAGCCTGAGGGTTGGCTGTGACGTCACAGCTGATGTTGACGGAATTCCCTTCCCATGAGTAGTAGGTCACCTGGGTTGAGAGAAACTTGGGCGCATCTGAGGGAGAAAGGAAGCAATTAGCGGAGGAAAATCAGAAGGCAGGTCAGAAAAATAGAGTCACTTTGGCTTGGAATCGGCAAACCTTCCATTCGAAAAGTACAAACAACACAGCATTATGGGGCAAGCATGAATTATGGGCTAAAATTTCGATGTTGTGCTCCTCACACATGTCATAAGAACATAAGACGTAGGAGCAGGAGTAGGTCATTTGGCCCCTCGAGCCAGCTCCGCCATTCAATAAGATCATGGCTGATCTGATCTTGGCCTCAACTCCACTTCCCTGCCCGCTCCCCATAACCCTTGACTCCCTTATCGTTCAAAAATCTGTCTATCTCCACCTTAAATATATTCAATGACCCAGCCTCCACAGCTCTCTGGGGAAGAGAATTCCAAAGATTCACGACCCTCTGAGAGAAGAAATTCCTCCTCATTTCCGATTTAAAAGGGTGCCCCCTTATTCTGAAATTATGCCCCCTAGTTCTAGATTCCTCCACAAGGGGAAACATCCTCTCTGCATCTACCTTGTCGAGCCCCTTCAGAATCTAATATGTTTCAATAAGATCCCCTCTCATTCTTCTAAACTCATCAGAGCTTATTGAGAAACTGCACAGCCACAGGCCATGGTTTTTCATCCATTGAAATTAAGATCACGGGCTGGAGGTGAACAATTTCACCAGATGTGCTTCCCGCGTGGGTTCGGAGCACAGAAGCAGAAATTCAGCCGCCCCTCCCCCTCCCTCCATACTGCTCAGGGGATGCTGGCGTTGGTGAAGTCCTGATGAAGATCATTCCAGAAGCTAGGCCTCGTGAAACACCGCACTGTTTAACTGTTAAACGAAGTGAAGGGCCGAGGCAAATAATGAAGAACATCAACCAAGGTTGAAAAGGGGTCAGTCAGGAGGCAGCAGCTCGGTGACACTAAAGCCGGAATTTTAATTCGGAGGCGGGTAGGGAGGGGGCCGCTGGAAAGCGGTTGGGAAATCTGGGAGAACGGGTTTCCCTCAGGCCCTGCCGAATTTAATGGCAGGGCCTGATTAGTATTTTGATTCTCTGTTTCCCGCCTGCAGCCAGCCAGATGCAGAGGCTGGCTGGCTATCGGGCGGGTAGGCCAGCGGCACCAGGCCGCAGAGAGGAGGGAGGGAGGGATCTTGATCGCTGGAGACGAGGTCGGGGACCGGTAGATCATTGGAGGGGAGGTCGGGGGCTGGCGATTGTTGGAGGGGAGGTCGGGGGTTGGAGATCATTGGAGGGGAGGTCGGGGGTTGGAGATCATTGGAGGGGAGGTCGGGGGTGGGAGATCATTGGAGGGGAGGTCAGGGGCTGGCGATTGTTGGAGGGGAGGTCGGGGGTTGGCGATTGTTGGAGGGGAGGTCGGGGGCTGGAGATCGTTGGAGGGGAGGTCAGGGGCTGGAGATCATTGGAGGGGAGGTCGGGGGTCGGAGATCATTGGAGGGGAGGTCAGGGGCTGGCGATTGTTGGAGGGGAGGTCGGGGGTTGGCGATTGTTGGAGGGGAGGTCGGGGGCTGGAGATCGTTGGAGGGGAGGTCAGGGGCTGGAGATCATTGGAGGGGAGGTCGGGGGTTGGAGATCGTTGGAGGGGAGGTCAGGGGCTGGAGATCGTTGGAGGGGTGGTCAGGGGCTGGTGATTGTTGGAGGGGAGGTCGGGGGCTGGAGATCATTGGAGGGGAGGTCGGGGGTTGGAGATCGTTGGAGGGGAGGTCAGGGGCTGGAGATTGTTGGAGGGGAGGTCGGGGGTTGGAGATCGTTGGAGGGGAGGTCAGGGGCTGGAGATTGTTGGAGGGGAGGTCGGGGGTTGGAGATCGTTGGAGGGGAGGTCGGGGGCTGGCGATTGTTGGAGGGGAGGTCGGGTGTTGGAGATTGTTGGAGGGGAGGTCGGGGGTTGGAGATCATTGGAGGGGAGGTCGGGGGCTGGAGATCGTTGGAGGGGAGGTCAGGGGCTGGCGATTGTTGGAGGGGAGATCAGGGGCTGGAGATCGTTGGAGGGGAGGTCAGGGGCTGGAGATCATTGGAGGGGAGGTCGGGGGCTGGCGATTGTTGGAGGGGAGATCAGGGGCTGGAGATCGTTGGAGGGGAGGTCAGGGGCTGGAGATCATTGGAGGGGAGGTCGGGGGGTTCAGATCATTGGAAGCGAGGTCGGAGGCTGGAGATCATCGGTGATGTCAGGGGCTGGAGGTTGGAGCGGGGGTCAGAGGCCGTGGGGGGGTCAGAGGTGGGATTGGAGATTGGAAGCCTTGTGGGGTGCGGGTGTCGGAGGCCTCGGGGGGGGCGTGGTTTGGGGGGAGATCAGAAGGGTGGGGTGGTGTTCGATTGCTGGGGATTGGCGAGGCAGGAACACTGGATCCAGCAGGTAAGTGGAAAGGCACTTACCTCCTGGGTCCAGCAGTCCTCGCCTTCCTTTAGCTGCCGGGATCCCCGAGGTCTGGGAAACCCGGCCAGCCAGAGTTAAATTTAAAATGGTGCTTCCAAATGAGGCATGCAGCTCACTATAATATGTAAACTGCCGCCCCCCCAGTCCCGCCTCCGTTAAAACTGGTAGTGGGCGGGCTGGAGGCGGGTTCTGGTCAGGATTCGGTTTTTTAACTCTTTAACCTCCCACCTGACCCCAAACCACCCATTTTTTTGGGTTAAAAGTTCCCACCTCTCTGGGTTTTAAAAGCCTGTGCACAGGGAGAAGGTAACACCCTTCGTTACAAAGTGCTAAATACGGGTAGGGTCGCCAGCTGTTGTTGGACGGATTGCTGGAGGTTTCACCACATGACCTCCTGCCTCCAACCACCCTGCCCGGTCAAGCAGCCTTCCTTCCCCGATCTCCAATACTTTTAGAACTAATAAACAAAAGAGTTGAAAGAAAATGAAAGATGCACACATCTCTTTCTCTGCCCCTAGGAGTTTATACCTAGGTTGGTCACAAGGAGATTAATCTTTAATTTCTGGAAACTCCAAGACAATCCTGGAGGCTTGGTGGCAAGTTGGGCCGATGAATCCCAATGTATTGAGTATTGGATTGGCAGGCAAAAAAAAGTCCAATACCTAAACCAACATCGCAAATAAGCAGATTATCTGGTCATTATCACATTGTTAGACTAGGACTATATTCTCTAGAGTTTTGAAGAATGAGAGGTGATCCCATTGAAACATACAAAATTCTTACAGGGCTTGACAGGGTAGATGCAGGGAGGATGTTTCCCCTGGCTGGAGAGTCTAGAACCAGGGGTCATAGTCTCAGAGTAAGGGGTCGGCCATTTAGGACTGAGATGAGGAGAAATTTCTTCACTCAGAGGGTGGTGAATCTTTGGAATTCTCCACCCCAGAGGGCTGTGGAGGCTCAGTCGTTGAGTATATTCAAGTCAGAGATCGATAGATTTTTGAACATTAAGGGAATCAAGGGATATGGGGATAGTGCAGGAAAGTGGAGATGAGGTAGAAGATCAGCCATGATCTTATTGAATGGCGGAGCAGGCTCGAGGGCCAAATGGCCGACTCCTGCTCCTATTTCTTATGTTCTTATGGTGTTGTTCATGGGAGCTTGCTGTGCGCAAATTGGCTGCCGCATTTCCTACATTGCTACAGTGACTATACTTCAAAAGTACTTCGTTGGCTGTAAAGCACTTTGAGACGTCCTGAGGCCGTGAAAGGCGCTATAGAAATGAAAGTTCTTTCTTCATTTTGTCTTCTCTTGTGGAAGTGCCAAGCAGAGGATTAAGCCTAGGTGATCAGGAGAAAGACTGTGACAGAGAAGGACTTGCATAAGACAGTCAAATAAGTTGCTACACTGGAAGGAGAATTTTACATGAGGCTTTTGAAAAAACCAACATAATTCTGTGTAAATTCAAAATCTGTATTATTATTTCTTATTCAGAAATCCAAACCCACGACCTCCACTACCTACAAGGACAAGGGCAGCAGGCGCATGGGATCACCACCACCTCCAAGTTCCCCTCCAAGTCACACACACCATCCCAACTCGGAATTATATCGCCGATTCTTCATCGTCGCTGGGTCAAAATCCTGGAACTGCCTCCCTAACAGCACTGTGGGAGCACCTTCACCACACGGACTGCAGCGGTTCAAGAAGACGGCTTACCATCACCTTCTCAAGGGGCAATTAGGGATGGGCAATAAAGGCCGGCCTTGCCAGCGACGCCCTCATCCTGAGAATGAATATTTAAAAAATGACACTAAAACTGAGTCCACCCTTAATGCTGAGATGGCAGAGGCAATGAGCAAAGGCAGGTCCACTGCCATTAAGTGACTGTCCTTACACTGAATATCCAAGTGCATGCTCTTCTGGTCTCGTCCGATCGGACTCGTGGCTTCGCAGTGATACGCCCCGGAGTCACTCGGCTCAATGTTCCTGATGTGCAATGAAGATTTTCCCTTCTGTCTCCTCACCTCAATCCTCCCATCACGGATCTGTTAACAATAATAAAAACTGTTAGTACATAATGGACCTGAAATTGCGGTCGGAGGCTTCCCCACGGGCGAATTCCTCCGATCTGCGAGAAAAGTACGCACCTACCTGGTGCCTCCGTATCTTCGGACTCCTGCGGTCCCGGGCCTGCGGGCGTACGCCCTGCATAAAGGCCCACGTATGCCAGGAGCGCAGGCGGTTCGCAAGCGTCCCTGGGGTCATGTGGGCCGGCCCAACCAATCACAAAGGGGGATTCCCATTATGCTTATGGGGATTCCATTTACGTTCGGAACCTCCATCAGCAGGAATAGGAATCACATAAAAATCACACTTTCACACAACCTAAATAAAAATAAATCATCACGTGGTCAAAATTAATAAAGATACAATTTAATTAAACATTTAAAACAAAAATGTAATTTTAAAAAAAAAAATTTAAACATTTTTAAATAACCTAAACTAATTTTAAAGGTTATTTGAATGTTTAAAAGATTTTTAAAATATATTTTAATATTGATTTAAAGCCTTACGCTGGTGAAAGAAGGCCTCAGGCCTGCTTTTACCAGGTGTAAGGGTTTTACGGGCATTCGCTGGGCAGTCGTTGGGCAAATAGCAAATAGCCCGACTCTCCGCCAGCGCATGTCCACTTCCCGGGGATGCGGACAATCTGTCGAGCTGAAACTTGACAGATCGCAAGTTCCGAGTTTTTTGCACATGCACAGCGCACTCGGAGACCCGGAACTTGCGGGGCACTTACGGCCGCGGACACTGCGCGTACGCTGTCATAGGCCCTGTAAAACCCGGGCCAATAACAATTAACTGAATGGGTGAGAAAATTGGGAGAAGAATGCAAATCACGGATCTCGACTGCGGGTCACTGTGGCTGCTGTCTGTTGCGGCAATTTACTGGAGATTAGAATGAGCAGCGCGTCTTAAAAAAGACTTCTACTCTCCACAACAGAGCTGTCGAACTTCTCTCAAAGTGTAGCTACTCTCGCTACCTGCTGTGTTCTCTCGATGTTAATTGGCTTCCACCCGCTGTTAGCTGAGAGTAACCATTACAGAAGTCATGCTTGTTTACAAGTATGAAAATAACATAGCTTCCATCTGCCCTACTTAAAGAGTGCGCTTCCTAAAGCTTTGTCAGGCTAGAGAATAATTGCACCCTACAGTGTCCTGCAGACTTCTCGCAATTATCTATGCATTCCTTTAAATCCTCTAGCAGTTATTTTTTTATTTTCTCCATTTCTCTCCTAAAGGCAGTGAGGGTTGCTGCGGTGATTGCTCACAGCTCTCTGGTACCTCCTCCAAGTGGCCGTCCGTCACGTGTGAGGCCAGGCAGTGGGCTATTCCACAACAGCAACCTGCATTTATATTGCGCTTTGAACGTGGTTCAAAACGTCTCAAGGCGCAATCAGACAAAAGTTGATACCAAGCCAAAGAACGAGACATTAGGCGAGGAGGTAGGTTTTAAGCAGCGTCTTAAAGGAGGAGAGAGAGGTAGAGAGGCGGAGAGGTTTTGGGAGTGAATTCCAGAGCTGAGAGCATAGACAGCTGAAGGCACGGCCGCCAAAGGTGGTGCGAAGTACAGGAAACTTTCGTTTATCCGGCACCCAAATATCCGGAATTCTCGCTTAACCGGCAAAAATCATCCTCCGAAAACTCCTCTCAAATAACCGGCAATGTTGCCGAGTTGCAGTCGAGTCCCCGCGAACGCCGAGTGCTCCGAAAAATCCTCTCAAATAACCGGCAATGTTGCCGATCCCGAGTCCGAGTCCGAGTCCGCGAACGCCGATTTAGTCAGTAGGGGTACTTTTCAAAAGTGCCACTACTCGGCCTCCTGGCGCTGTCGCAAGTCCGAAACACTGCAGTAGCAGGAGTAGATTCTCCCGCGCTGCTTGGAGTCTCTTTGTTAAAAATAGCCTCGGTAGATATAACTCTCTGTTATCCGGTACTTTCGATAAACCGGCACCACGCCGGTCCCGTCGATGCCGGATAAACGAAAGTTTCCTGTAAATTGGAATGCGCAAGAGGCCAGAACTGGAGGAGCGCAGATGTCTTTGAGGGTTGTGGGGCTGGTTGAGATTACAGAGATAGGGAGGAGTGAGGGCATAGAGAGATTTGAACACGAGGATGAGAATTTTTAAATATAGGCATTGCTGGACCGGGAGCCAATGTAGGTCAGTGAGCACGGGGGGTGATGGGTGAACAGGACTTGCTGCGAGTCAAGATATGCACAGCCGAGTTTTGGATGAGCTCAAGTTTACAAAGGGTGGAAGATGGGAGGCCGGCCAGGAGAGCATTGGAATAGTCTGGAGGTAACAAAAGCACGGACGATGGTTTCAGCAGCAGATGAGCTGAGGCCGGGGCGGAGACGGGCGATGATACGGAGGTGGAATTGGCAGCCTTGGTGATGGCGAGGATGTGGGGGTCAGAAGCTAAGCTCTAAAATTGGTATTAAGTGACATTAAAGCATCGTATGGGCATCTTTCTACTAAACCTTACAAGGCACGTATGTGTTTGTGTAGGAGATAATGCTGGAATCAGCTGCTTGAGGATAATGAAATAGAGACTTGCCTGAAGTATTGTGCTTTTCTTTATATTTGCCTGATTTGGGCCCGACATTGTCTATTATCTGCACACTGTATTGTCCCTGTATAAATAAATACTCTTGTCTTTAATGGCTATTTCTTGCTCCAAGCGATTTTTAAGATAAAATGCACAAGGCAGGCAGCAGAGATTATAAATTTCTGACTGGTAAACAATTAGATTTCTACTTGCTGGTAAACAATAGGGTTATATATTTGTCCCTTAAATTGCTGTTTAAACTGCAGAATTGCTTCCAAGGATGTCAAGGCATTGGAGAGGGCGCAGAGGACATTTATGAGGAGAGACTGGAGAAGCTGGGATTGTTCTCCTTAGAGCAGAGAAGGCTAAGGGGAGATTTAACAGAGGTCTTCAAAATTATGAGGAGTTTTGATGGAGTAGACGGAGAAATAGTCCCGAGGCAGGAAGGCTGATAACCAGAGGGCACAAATTTAAGATAATTGGCAGAAGAACCAGTGAGTTGTTATGATCTGGAATGCGCTGCCTGAAAGGGTGGTGGAAGCAGATTCAATAGTAACTTTCAAAAAGAAATTGGATAAATACTTGAAGGGAAAAAATTACAGGGCTATGGGGAAAGAGCAGGGGGAGTGGGACTAATTGGAGAGCTCTTTCAAAGAGCTGGCACAGGCACGATGGGCCGAATATCCTCCTTCTGTGCAGTACACCTCAATAGAGATTGCATGTAGGACCTTCCGTCTGATTCTACTTCTTACATCCAATTTATAATTTTAAATTTGTAAACCGTGGATTTGAGCCTTTGTGCAGTTTGTCTGCATCAATTCCCAAAACAAGCGCTCTACTCAGAGCTCCGACACGGCAAGAGAGCCCCAGGTGGATGAAGAAGAAGACTTCAACAGGAAAAAAGTACAGGGCTATGGGGAAAAAGATGGGTGAGTGGGATTAGTTGGACAGCTCTTTCAAATAAGCAGCACAGGCACGATGGGCCGAATGGCCTCCTTCTGTGCTGTATGATTCTATGAACAAGCATACACTGCAGCTTCCCGTGCTCCAGGTCCAGAGGCAGGTGGCAACATCAATACAACCTCGTATGTGCAAGGCTGGCACAGTTATTGAAAACTTGCAAACGCAATCTCAAAGTGACGGGCACAAAGGTTTCACGATTCTGGCTGGGTTCGAAGTCGGTGGTTGTCCCACCAGGTCAAAAAAAGGGCAAAGTGAAACACAGGGAAGTAAAGTGCCTCATCAATCCTCCCAGAGGCGTTTGCTCTTCCTTGTTTGTCCGCTAGTCCTGGCATTTGAGATCGGGCTTCCCTGTGGTGACAGCACTCTACTATAAGTGCAGTGTTTATTATCCCTACATAAATACGTCCTCTATATTCACAACAAAATACACACGATAGAAAGAGATAGGAAAAGTAATCAAAATGACGTTTATCTTCAGGGGGCTGGAATTCAAAGCTGAGGCAGCGATGCTTCAGTTGTATAGAGCCTTGGTCATGGATTGAAAATTGGTTAACAGACAGGAAACAGAGAGTAGGAATAAATGGGTCTTTTTCGGGGTGGCAGGCGGTGACTAGTGGGGTACCACAGGGATCAGTGCTTGGGCCCCAGTTATTCACAATATATATCAATAATTTGGACGAGGGAACCAAATGTATTGGGTTAAAAATTCATCCCGCTGCGCGAGAGTACGCACTGCGTACTCTCGCGTATTCTCTCTCCAATTGCCGGTTTTCTGCATGCCCTGCGCATGCGCTGAAAACCGGCAATTGGTCTTTTGAAAAGGGGGCGGGTCCTCGGTGCATCGCATGTGCGCTACAGGCTGCGCGCACGCTGTGCACTTCGTGCTTTGGACGCGCAGGTAAGGACGGAAGATTTTAGAAATGGAAAAAGGAGGAGTAAGACCCACTTTTAACAAGGTAAGTAGTGAATTAAGTATTTTTTTGAATTTTTTTTAACAGGTATATCTTTTTTAGAGACTTTAAAGACAGGTAAGTTTATTTTTATAACTTTTTAAAAGATATTAAATTTTTTCAAAAATTTAATTTTTTATTTAAAATGGTTAATTTATTTAACTATACTTATTTTATTAATGTGATGGTTTTTTTTTAAATTTAATTGAGGTTTAGCTGTTATTTTGGGGGGGTGTAAGATTCATAGATTTCACAGCACGTATGTGAAACTTATGAATGGAAGATGGTGTGCTGCCATTGGCTCTAACTGAGTCACGTGATCCCACAGCTTGCACGAAAAATTCACTACGCCGGTGGGATACGCAAGCACTGCCCAGCTGATGTCTGGAACATCAAGTTCGTGCGAGCTGGATCTGAAAAAGCACACGCGGAGTGAGAGATCGCGGGGAAGCCTTACCCCTGCGGGAACAGAGCGAGATCAATTTCTGGGCCAATATTTCCAAGTTTGCTGACGACACAAAACTAGGTGGGATTGTGAGTTGTGAGGAGGATGCAAAGAGGCTACAAGGCGATTTAGACAAGTTGAGCGAGTGGGCAAATACATGGCAGATGCAGTATAACGTGGATAAATGTGAAGTTATCCACTTTGGTAGAAAAAACAGAAAGGCAGAGTATTATTTAAATGGTGATAGATTGGGAAATGTTGATGTACAAAGGGACCTGGGTGTCCTTGTACACCAGTCACTGAAAGCAAACATGCAGGTGCAGCAAGCAGTTAGGAAGGAAAATGGTATGTTGGCCTTCATTGCAAGATGATTTGAGTACAGGAGCAAGGATGTCTTACTACAGTTATACAGGGCCTTGGTGAGACCACACCTGGAATACTGTGTGCAGTTTTGGTCTCCTTATCTAAGAAAGGATGTACTTGCCATAGAGGGAGTGCAGCGAAGGTTCACCAGACTGATTCCTGGGATGGCAGGACTGTCTTATGAGGAGAGATTGGGTAGACTAGGCCTGTTTTCACTCGAGTTTAGAAGAATGAGAGGGGATCTCATTGAAACGTATAAAATTCTGACAGGGCTAGACAGACTGGATGCAGGGAGGATGTTTCCCCTGGCTGGGGGTTCGAGAACGAGGGGTCACAGTCTCAGGATACGGGGTAGGACATTTAGGACTGAGATGAGGAGAAATTTCTTCACTCAGAGGGTGGTGAACCTGTGGAATTTTCTACCAAAGAAGGCTGTGGAGGCCAAGTCACTGAATATATTTATGAAGGAGATAGATAGATTTCTAGACACAAAAGGCATCAAGGGGTATGGGGAGAGAGGGAGGAATATGGTATTGAGATAGAGGATCAGCCATGATCATATTGAATGGCGAAGCAGGCTCGAAGTGCCGAATGGCCGACTCCTGCTCCTATTTTTCTATGTTTCTATGTCAGACCACATCTGGAGTACTGCGTTCAGTTTTGCGTTCGGCAAAGATATATTGCCCTTGGAGGGGTACAGAGCAGATTCACCAGAATGATACCAGGACTTAAAGAGTTAAATAATGAGGACAGGTTGCATAGACAAGGCTTGCATTCCCTTGAGTTGAGGGGTGATCTAACCAAGGTGTTTAACTTGACAAAGGGTAGTAACAGAGAAGCTATTCAAAGGGAATCCAGAACAAGATGCCATAATCTTAAAATTAGAGCTAGGACGTTTAGAAGTGAAATCATGTAGTACCTTTCCACACAAAGGGTAGTGGAAACCTGGACTTCACTCCCCCAAATGGCTGTGGATGCTGGGGGGTCAGTTGGAGTTTTCAGGACTGAGATCGATTGATTTTTGTTGGGTAAGGGTATCAAGGGATATGGAGAAAAGGCGAGTAAATGGAGTTGAGATACAGATCAGCCATGGTCTAATTGAATGGCTCGAGGGGCTGAATGGCCTACTCCTGTTCCTAATGTTCCCATGCAGATCTGGGGGGCAAAATGTGTCTGAGGGATTTCCTGATCTCCCACCACAAATTTAGTGGAAACCTCAGCGAAGCAGTATCGACGGCCGCTTACCCTGCTTCTCCAGGTTTTCTACATAAGTTACAGTGGAAGATTGAGAGAGCCCCCCCTTTACCCCATGGAAAATCTCCCCGCCCAGGATCTTCTCTTTGCTGATGATTAAAACTTCATTTGAAAAGGCTCATTAATCTTATGGGCCTGACGCCTCCATGTTAGAAGGCAAATAGCAAAGAATGCTGGTCCAGGCTTTAGCTGTCTCCTTTCCACAGGCTGGTTTCCTGGCCAGCAGAAATTTGAGTCATGACATTTGGAAAATGTAGCAAGCTTGAGAGGAACAGGTGACTTTGGACCTGTGGTTCCCAAAGCTCTCCATCACTGGGGTTTTCCTCGCCTCATGTCTGGGTCTGTTGTAGACTCATTGATAGAGATTGAGCGCTATGGTTAGTCAACAGCTCCTTTATCAATGTATCATGTGACTACCAGGATGGTAGAAGGTCAACTAGATGGACCTTGGTCTATTTTCCTCTTGCAATTCCTGTGTTCCTACTTCAGAAATTGCCCTTGAACATGAAATTCATGAACAAACTTCTCCAGCAAGTCTACATCCATTCAACTGTCTATATTTTCCACATGTCCTTCAGTGTAGTATCAGTATGAAAGGCTGAAAGCTTTCTCCCCCTCCCAGCTGCTGTTTCTTTTAAAGGGTTGCTTGGAACAAGAATGGGCCATTCAGCCTCTTGAGCCTGCTCTGCTAATCAGTTACATCATGACAGATCTGTGGGACACCCAACATGGCTTCATAAAAAGGAGGTCATGTCTTACAAATCTAATTTTATTTTTTGAAGAAGTTACAAAGTTGGTGGCTGAGGGAAGTCCAGTCGACACTGTCTACTTAGATTTCCAAAAAGCTTTTGATAAGGTACCACACAAGAGACCTCTCTATAAGATCGAAGCATCTGGTATTAGTGGTAATATATTGCGCTGGATTGAGAACTGGCTGGCAGGACGTAGGCAAAAAGTAGTTATAGATGGATTTGGATCTGTTTGGAGTCTGGTCACCAGTGGTGTCCCGCAGGAATCGGTGTTGGGACCGTTGCTCTTTGCTATTTTTATTAATGATCTGGATGTAGGTGTTGGGGGCACGATTTGCAGATGATACCAAGATCTGTGCGAGTATTAGGACTGTAGACGACGCTCGTCCGCTTCAGGCAGATCTTAAGGTGTTGGAAGATTGGGCTCATAACTGGAAAATGATGTATAGCTTAGATAAGTGCAGTGTTATGCATGTGGGCAGGGCAAATGCTCAACATATCAAGATAGGCTAAAAGAGTTGGGACCCTACACTTTAGAGAAGCGTAGACTCAGGGGTGATCTGATTGAGGCTTATAAGATGATGAAGGGAATAGATTATGTTCCAGTTGACGGTTTGTTTCAATTAAATAGGTTAGGGAGGACCAGGGGTCACAAATTTAAGTTGTATAAGACCAGATCTGGGTTAGATGTCAGGAGGTGGTTCTTTTCCCAGAGAACAGTGGACCTCTGGAACAGGTCGCCCGCTGAGCGGTGGATGCTGATTCGTTGAATTCCTTCATGCGAGAGCTGGACCTGTTTCTGGCTGGGGCGGAGATCACCTGTTACAGAAGGTGGGTACTGCAGGGAATTCAGGGCCAGAGTGAGCTCCCGGACTAGTTTTGATCACCTAGGTGGGTCGGAGAGGAATTTCCCAGATTTTTCTCCCCAAATTGGCCTGGGTTTTTATCTGTTTTTAGCTTCTCCCAGGAGATCACATGGTTTCAGCTGGGGTGGAGTGTATCCTCAGATAATGAAGCAGCCAGTGCCCGCGTGTAGCAAGACCTGGACGACATTCAGGCTTGAACTGATAAGTGGCAAGTAACATTCGCGCCACACAAGTGCCAGGCAATGACTATCTCCAACAAGCGAGAGTCTAACCACCGCCCCTTGACTTTCAATGGCATGACCATCGCCGAATCCTCCACCATCAACATCCTGGGGGTCACCATTGACCAGAAACTTAACTGGACCAGCCACATAAATACTGTGGCAACAAGAGCAGGTCAGAGGCTAGGTATTCTAAGGCGAGTGTCTCACCTCCTGACTCCCCAAAGCCTTTCCACCATCTGCAAGGCACAAGTCGGGAGTGTGATGGAATACTCTCCACTTGCTTGGATGAGTGCAGCTCCAATAACACTCAAGAAGCTCGACACCATCCAGGAGAAAGCAGCCCGCTTGATTGGCACCCCATCCACCACCTTAAGTATTCACTCCCTCCACCACCGGCGTACCGTGGCTGCAGTGTGTACCATCTACAAGATGCACTGCAGCAACTCGCCAAGGCTTCTTCGCCAGCACCTCCCAAACCCACAACCTCTTCCACCTATAAGGACAAGGGCAGCAGGACGCATGGGAACACCACCACCTCCAAGTTCCCCTCCAAGTCACACACCATCCTGACTTGGAAGTATATCGCCGATCCTTCATCATCGCTGGGTCAAAATCCTGGAACTCCCTCCCTAACACCAGATGGATTGCAGCGGTTCAAGAAGGCGGCTCACCACCACCTTCTCAAGGGCAATTAGGGCAATAAATCCCATGAACGAATAAAAAACAATACATGTTGTGATACACAAGGTATCACAATTGTGTGGGACAGGCTCGATGGACCAAAGGGTCTTTACCTGTCAGTTATTGTCGTATGTTAATATGTTTACCTCAACTTCGTTTATCCACCTTTGTTCTATATCCCTTGATACCCTAACCCAACAAAAAACTATCCATCTCTCTGCAGTCATGGGCAGGATTTTAACTCAGCAGTGGGGAGGGAGCTGGGAAGGTGGCGGGGGGGGGGGCGGCGGGGTGGGGTGGCTGGAATCCCGGGAGAATGGATTTCGCTCAAGCCCTGCCAATTTTAACGGCAGGGCCTGATTATCATTTTTTTTCTCTGTTTCCCGCCCGCAGCCAGCCAGATTGTGGGTACGGAGGAGGGAGGGAGGGATCGGAGGCTTGAGGGAAGGGGGGGGGGGGTTGTTGGGGGCTGGGGATCGGAGGTTCGGTGTGGGGGCGGTCAGAAGACTGGAGGGGGGATCGGAGATCGGAGGCTTCATTTTGGGGTGGGGGGGGGTGCTGTTGGAGGCCGGGGGAGTGGGGGGGAGATCAGAGGCCTTGTGGGGGGGGGTCGAAGGCCGGGGAAGATCGGAGGCCGGGGGTGGGGCGGGGGGTGCTACCAGAGGGAGGTCGGGGGGGGGGGGTAATCGGAAGGGTCGCGGTGAGGGGGGGTGGTGTCTGATCGCGGGGAGTTGGCGAGGCAGGTATGCTGGATTCTGCAGGTAAGTGGAAAGACTTGGGGTTGGGATTCAGATTTCGAACACTTTAACCTCTCAACCAACCCAAACCCGCCCGTTTTTTGGGGTTAAAATTCCCCCCTTGTTACATGTTAACTGCCAATGAGCTGCCAATTCAAAACAAAATATTAGCGCTTAATTCAAAGTGGGTTCCCAGCAGAGAAAGGATCCTACTGCCCTGCCAAGGCGACCATAATCAACATGAGTGAAGAAGAGAAACTAGATTCCTTCTTATAATAAGAGCCCTCACAGCGCCCTGCAGGGGAGAGATTCCCAACAGAAATGATTGAGAACTAAAGTTTGGGGGGGGGGGGAAACTGAAGAGGGAATAAGAGAAGAAAAATTGTTTAGCCCCTTCCATCTCATAAATCAATTACACTCTTCTTACCTTTTCTTCTTCCAGAAAACTGCTTCCGTTGCCAACCCTACTCCAGAAGATTGCTGGGATAGGGTCTCCATCTGCGTCACAGGTGATTACCACACGGCCATTCTCTATTGCAGTCTCATTCTTCAGGAGGGTTATGTGTGGTTGAACTGCAAGCAGATAAGAACGAGGTACAATTAGTTCCTTTCCATCACTACATAGGTCCACTCTGATGCAACTCTCCCTATCCTACCGATAACAAATGCTCATTGCCCTGGACGGTGAGGGGGTAGGGATGTTATAAACAGTATCACTGCACCTCCCACACACTATGTGAGAGACAGAGCTAAGATAGGCTATAACTCCCCTCCCACTCTCCCATTGTGCAAGGAGTCAAGGGATATGGGGATAATGCGGGCAAGTGGAGTTGAGGTTGAAGATCAGCCTTGATCTTAATGAATGGTGGAGCAGGCTCAAGGGGCCAGATGGCCGACTCCTGCTCCTATTTCTTATTTTCTTATGTTATAAATAGTGTCATTCTTCATAATATAAATTGACACTGTCCTTTCCTTTATTGATTGACAATTAACAAATATTTTGCTGTATTAACCATGGGCGACATGCCATTTTGAAAGCAATGAGGGCCAATTTCAAAATGCACAAGCAATTAAGGCACAAGAAAAGAAAGACTTGCATTTATGCAGCGCCTATCATGGCCTCAGGATGTCCGAAAGTGCTTTACAGCCAATGAAGCACTTTTGAAGTGTAGTCACTGTTGTGATGTAGGAAACGCGGCAGCCAATTTGCGCACAGCAAGCTCCCACAAGCAGCAATGAGATGCAGATAATATATTGAAGGATAAATATTGGCCAGGACACCGGGAGAATTCTTCTTCTGCTCCTCTTCAAATAGTTCTGTGGAAAATCTGTTTTACTGATGGTGATTGAGGGATAAGTGTTGAGGAGAAGTCCCCTGCTCTTCTAATTAGTCGTTTACTTTTTTACTTCACTTACTTCACTTACAATTTACTTCACCTGAGGAAGGAGCAATCGATAGCTCCGAAAGCTTGTGATTTCAAATAAAACTGTTGGACTATAACCTGGTGTTGTGCGACCTCTCAATTTTGTCCACCCCAGTCCAACACCGGCATCTCCGCATCATGACTTCTAATTAGTGCCATGGGATCTTTTACTTCCACCTGGCCTCTGGTCACATTCACTGTTCATACAGTGGGACGTGCTATCCTCATGGAGAGCGCGCTCAGCACAATCAATCATCGCTCCAAGGATTTGGAGCATGGGCGGAACAACTGCCTAAAATGGCCGTCGCATTTGCTCACATAGAATCATAGGGAGAAAAATTCAGTTGGTTGCGCCTCCCGTTAGCGCCTTAAGAGGGCGTTAATGGGGCGCAAAGCAACTAGCGCCCGGGCGCGGCGATGTTTGCGCCGCTCGCGAAATTAACTAGACATTTTGCGGCGGCGCTAAACACTACCGCCACTATCTCCTGCGCCGGCAGATCGTGACATCAGTCGAGTGCGCAACACCCTGGTAGCACCCAGGAGCGGATATTGAGTGGCGCCCCCTGCCTTACCGCCTGCCGCTAGCAACGACAGGTTGAGGGGAGCGTTTTGCAGTCAGGAAGGGACTGGGGGAGCGCTATTTAAAGGCGACCGCTTCCTGCCTTTTTTTGTTGGTGACATTTTTGAACCACGCATTCTGAGAGAGAGAGAGAGAGACTTCTGGAGAGATTCAACGCTGTGTGAAGGAGTTTTGGGTACTGAGCAGCACTTTGCAGGTTCATTTTGATTTGCCCTTCCTTGTATCAATTTAGAAGAGACTGTGGGGGCTGCACTCTGAGCTCTTTCCCTGGCTCTCTCCATTGTTCTTTCCAGCAGATTTGATGTACAGGTCTCTCCAGCCCGAGATTCAAGGCTGCAATGAGCAGGATGTGGATGGAAAGCAAGATCAACCCTCCCCTTTAAGAACTGGCCGGCGCCATTGTGTGTGTGTTCCATTGCTGACTGACATCACATGAGCTTCGCCAGCGCTCTGAGTTAGCGCCTCGCTCCTTGGCCTTTGCGCCTTAAGACAGGTGTGAAGCGCCTGATTTAGCGCTCCAATCACCTCCAAGGGCGATAAAAGTCAAGTTTGCAGTCGGAGGCGATAAATAGCGCCAGGCGCTAATCTTTGCGCCCGGCCGATAATTGTGCCCCAAATGGGGCGATACTGAATTTCTCCCCCATAGAGTCATAACGGCACAGAAGGAGGCCATTCGGCCCATCGAGTCCATGCCGGCTCTCTGTAGAGCAATCCAGTCAGTCCCATTCCCCCGCTCTATCCCTGTAGCCCTGCAAGTTTATTTCCCTCAAAAGCCTATCCAGTCTCCCCTTGAAAATGTCTCCGCTTCCACCATTTCCGTCAGCAGGGAGTTCCAGGTCCTCACCACTCGCTGCGTAATAAAGTTTTTCCTCAAATCCCCCCTGTATCTTTGCCCAAAACCTTAAATCTGTGTCCCCTAGTCCTTGTACCATCAACTAATGGGAACAGCCTTTCCCCGTCTAGCCTATCCAAACCCGTCATAATCTTGTACACCTCGATCAAATCACCCCTCAACCTCCTTTGCTCTAATGAACACAAATCCAGCTTCTCCAACCTGTCCTTGTAGCTAAGATCCCCCATCCCCGGAACCATTCTGGTAAATAACAGCAGCCGGTGAACTTCAAAGCAATTCAGCGCATGTGCGCCACTTTGGGATGTATGTTTGGTAGATGTTGATAAGTTGAGATGAAGTGAGGTGGGAGGAGGCTTTATAAACACCGGCACAGACCTGTTGAGCCGAATGGCCTGGTTCTGTGTCCTGTGAAATTCTGTGTAATTTGAGACGGGGCACTGTAAAACGCATGGCTTTCTTTTAACTTGCTGCCGTGGATTTGAGGCAGCATTGGCCAGCGGTGTGGGTCCCACCATGTACCGTCGCCAGGGCTCCGGGAGGGTCCTGCGCAACGCCACCCTGGCAGCACCACAGCATTCCGCGAGTTGGCTTTCACTGCCTGAAGTTTTCTTCGTTTTATGTCCCTTCTGTCCTTCAGAGCTTACGACTAGAAGAGGGTTTGATTTAATCTTCTAAAAAAAAATAAAAGTAATAATGGATATGGGAAACACAACGATAATTCAGTCAAGGCATATAAACACGTCATGTCGAGATATGGAGAGACCTGAGAGGAGAAATAGATGAGATGGGAGATCCATTTCCAAATCAGCAACTCCCTTCAGAGGATTTCATTCACACAATAGACGTCAAACAGGGTTACAATTCAGCCTGACATTATAATCTGGTGCACTGCTGACATTTGGCAACCGACCATGGATTAATTCTGTCTCATTCTCAGCCTGAGAGTTAAAACATCTGTCATAGAGAGGGATTAGTGAGGTGGAGGGAGACAGGCTGTCACAGTATAAGCTGTCTCTCTCTCCATCTCTTCTCTCTTTCTATTTCGCTCTTTCTCTCTCTCCTCTTCTCTTTCTGTTTCGCTCTTTCTCTCTCTCTTTCTCTTCTCTCTTTCTGTTTCGCTCTTTCTCACTCTTTCTCTCTCTCTCCACCCTCTCTTTCTTCTCCATCCTCTTTCTTTCTCTCTCATTTTCTCTCTCTCCATCCTTTCTCTCCATCTTTTTCTTTCTTTCTCTCTCTCTCTCTCTCTCTCCCTCTCTTGCCATTCTATTTATCTCCTTCCTCTCTCTCCTTCCTTTCTCTCTTTCTCTCTCTCTCCCTATAGCCCTCTCTCTCTTCTTTTTCTCTTTCTCTCTCTCCCTCTCACCCTCTCTCTCTCTCCTTCATCTCTCTTGCTCCCTCTCCTTTCTCTCTCTCTTTCTCTCTCTCTCCCGCTCGCCCCCTCTCTCTCTCCTTCCTCTCTCTCTTTCTCTCTCGCTCCCTCTCTCCCTCTCCTTCCTCTCTCTCTTTCTCTCTCTCCCCCTCGCCCCTCTCTCTCTCCTTCCTCTCTCTCGCTCCCTCTCTCCCTCTCTCCCTCTCCTTCCTCTCTCTCTCTCCATCCTTTCTTTCTCTCTCTCTCTCTCGACATACTTTCTCTCTTTCTCACAGTACACAATCACGCACAACTCACTGGATAGTGGCTAAATAAGCAATGGAACCCAGATGTGCTGACTGAATGTATGATTTTTATTATTGGGATGATTCTCAGGCCCAGACCTGCTTTTCCTTCTTATCTTTGCCAGCGTTCTGCCAGTCTGGCACTTTGCGCTGCTGGTTACAAATGCTCTCAGGACCCACAAAAGGTTAAGCCTCAGATAACTTCTGAGGTGCAGATTTCATCTCCTTTAGATTGACTGCCGGTGATGGACGTCGATTTAAAAATTCTCATCCTTGTTTTCAAATCCCTCCATGGCCTCGCCCTCTCCCTATCTCTGTAACCACCTCCAGTCCTACAACACTCCGAGATCTCTGCACTCCTCCAATTCTGGCCTCTTGTACATCCCTGATTTTAATCGCTCCACCATTGGCGGCCATGCCTTCAGCTGCCTAGACCCTAATTTCTGGAATTGACCAGAAACTTAACTGGACCAGCCACATAAATACTGTGGCAACAAGAGCAGGTCAGAGGCTGGGTATTCTGCGGCGAGTGTCTCACCTCCTGACTCCCCAAAAGCCTTTCCACCATCTACAAGGCACAAGTCAGGAGTGTGATGGAATACTCTCCACTTGCCTGGATTAGTGCAGCTCCAACAACACTCAAGGAGCTCGACACCATCCAGGACAAAGCAGCCCGCTTGATTGGCACCCCATCCACCACCTTAAACATTCACTCCCTCCACCACCGGCGTACCGTGGCTGCAGTGTTTACCATCTACAGGATGCAATGCAGCAACTCACCAAGACTTCTTCGGCAGCACCTCCCAAACCCGCGACCTCTTCCACCCAGAGGACAAGGGCAGCAGACGCATGGGAACACCACCACCTCCAATTTCCCCTCCAAGTCACACACCATCCTGACTTGGAAATATATCGCCGTTCCTTCATCGTCGCTGGGTCAAAATCTTGGAACTCCCTCCCTAACAGCACTGTGGGAGTACCTTCACCACACGGACTGCAGCGGTTCAAGAAGGTAGCTCACCACCACCTTCTCGAGGGCAACTAGGGATGGACAATAAATGCTGGCCTTGCCAGCAATGCCCACATCCCATGAAGGAATACATTTTTTTTTAAATTCCCTCCCTAAACCTCTCCGCCTCTCTCTGCATTTGGCCCCTCGAGCCTGCTCCGCCATTCAATAAGATCGTGGCTGATCTTCTACCTCAACTCCATTTTCCTGCACTATCCCCATATCCCTTGATTCCCTCAGTATCCAAAAATCTATCGATCTCAGTCTTGAATATACTCAACGACTGAGCATCCACAGCCCTCTGGGGTAGAGAATTCCAAAGATTCACCACCCTCTGAGTGAAGAAATTTCTCCTCATCTCAGTTCTAAATGGCCGACCCCTTATTCTGAGACTGTGACCCCTGGTTCTAGACTCCCCAGCCAGTGTGGAAGCGCCTTGGGGCATTTTACTACATTAAAGGCTCGATATAAATGTAAGTTGTTGTACTTTATGCCTGCCACTGATAGACCAATGTAAAAACACCACTATAAAGTCTTAGTGATATCACCACCGCAGCTAGTCTCCTCGAAGCTAAATCTGTTCTGCTTCAATCACAGAACAAAGTTGTAATGTCACAATATAACACTAAGATAAAACAAGGAGTTTCTGCTGAAATGGATGAAAGCTTCCTCTGATATCCTCAGAATTTGAATATCACTTTTGTTTCTTCATCCAATTCAGTCACGACTCAGGACAATTAATTCCGCTCCGATTTTGAATAATTCAGTTAATTTAGGTAATTTAACTCAAAGACAAAGGTGTCGACACACATCAAAGCGAACCTCTCGAGACCGTGCTGCAAAGGGAGACATGTGTCAGGAATCAATTACCTTAAAGAGACGCAGTGTACCTTTTAATATTTGTCGGACCTGATCCCTTGGCATCAGTGCCGTTAGATTATGGAAGGGGAAAATGAATTCACTTCCACCCTTAATTGCTGGCCAGTGACCCGCGCCGGTGCTGCGCACTTGTGCACACCGGCTGAGGTCAGGATCGGAGGCGATGCCCCGTGTAGTCAAATAGCCCGCCAACACTCGCTACCCAGGCTCAGATATGCTAAAATACCCACTTGGCTGTGGTGCCTGTGGAACCACACCCCAACAAGGAAGGAGGGTCTTCAGGGTAGGAGAGGGGAGAAAACTGATGCTGATTAGCAGTTTGTTGCATTACAGCTCCAAGAAATAAAAGAAAGAAAGACTTGCATTTATATAGCACCTTTCATGACCTCAGGATGTCTCAAAGGGGGAAAAATTTGTCCCCTTAGCGCCGCCCATTAGCGCCAGTGGGCTAATGCGACGTTGAGACCAGTGCCGACAGGGCGAGGTGAATCCAGCGCTGCATGCCAAATTGGGACCCTCGTAACGCTGCCGGTGGCAGCTATCGCCGGGGACCTCAACGCCAGGGAGATTGTGACATCAGTGAGTGTGCAGCGCTCACTGAATGCCCGATTTCCCAAATGGCTTTTAGCCACTTACCTCACTGCCTGGAGTAAACACTGACAGGGAGAGCTGGCGTGCAGCACCAGGAAGCCGGCTGCAGGGATGTTATTTAAAGGGATCATCAGTAATCACTCGCACCTGTCAGGCTAGTACAATTTCAGTGGCTTTTTGTTAGTTTCAGCTACTGCAACAGTTTAATTGAGTAATTTCAAGGTTCTTTTGTATCAGGAGTCTTGTGGCAAGCACAAAATAGCTGCATTTATTCTTCAAAGATTCAAACTGCAACACTTGGTAAGATTAATGGGGGCTGTACTGGCATGCCACTTCACCCTCCAGGATCTACGGTGGAGGGAGCGTAGGCAGCGAGAAAGACGGGAACATGTGCGCAGAGGGAGGAAGATGAGGAGGAAGATGACGAGGAATAGGAGGGAGGGAGGAAGCAGCCGGACAATCGGGCTTCCGAACGGGTGGTCCGTGATGTGGTGTGCCACCTCCCTCCACATAGTGCAGCAGACTTGTGGCGAGGGCCTCCTGCCAGTTGGTGGGTACAGGGCTGCCAGCCTTCTCTCCAGCACTAAAAGCAATGCCTCCAAAGCTTCATGGGAAAACCTGTGGGCTCTCTCCCTGGGGCAGTGATCTGCCATGAGGATTTGTAAATAAATGCTCATTCTCCTTGTTCTTCTTATGGTTGGTGAGGCAGCTGCACAGCCAACAATGCTGAGGATGAGGTGCTGCAGCATCAATGAACCTCCCTTTTAAGTAGTGAAAAAAGCCTGTGGCAATCATGAGTTGTGATTAGACTGCACCCAATATTGGTCCAGCCTTTAAATGTAACACCAATGAGCTTGGGTTTTTAGACTTGATTTAAGACTCCAATGATTTTATTGAGCAGTGAGGATGAATTTTGCATGCAGTCGAGAGCATTTTCACCTGGCGCTAATTCACCATCTTTTGTCCTAACACCGCCCATTCCTTGGCTATAACGAATTTCTAGCCCAAAGCCAATGAAGTACTTTTTGACGTGTAGTCACTGTCATAATGTAGGAAATGTAGCAGCCAATTTGTACACAGCAAGCTCCCACAAACAGCAATGTGATAAATGACCAGATAAACTGTTTTAGTGCTGTAGATTGAGGAATAAAACTGGGCAGGACTCCGGAGAGAACTCTACTGCTCTTCTTCGAAATAGTGCCATAGGATCTTTTATGTCCTACTGAGAGAGCAGACAAGGCTTCGGTTAATGTCCCATCTGAATGATGGCACCTCTGACAGTGCAGCGCTCCCTCAGCACTGCATTGGAGTGTCAGCCTAGATTTGTGCTCAAGTCTCTGGAGTGGGACTTGAACCCACAACCTTCTGACTCAGAGGCGAGAGTGTGACCCACTGAGCCGTGCTGTGCTATGAAGTGCAGAAAGAGTGCTCATTCTGAAGCTGCAAAAACACTGCTGGGCCCAGGCTCATTGCCGCACTCCAGGGCCTACCTCAGTGTCAGAGCTGACCAGAATTTGTCAGGCCCTGACCGCCGAGCTGCACGTGACATCCATTTGGTGCCCGCTGCTCACCCCTTCCATTCTAATAAGGCCTAATGCCGAATTGGGCTCGGGTCTCAGGGTGGCAGAGAACAGAGCAGCGTGCAGAGCGGATCACTCGCCAACCTGCCACCCGTTTTGGGCACAATTCAAATTTTGCCCCTCCCACATTGAGTGCTGATTCTACTAAGACTCTAGGGCCTAGAAATTCGACCGTGCAGTGCCCGTTTTTTGGGCGCTAAATGGCCTCCTAACCCTCAAAAACGGCAAGCAGGAAGTGTGTCGCCCACCGTGTTGGTGTAAGAGAAACAATAGGTGTCCTGGGACCGGGTCTGAAAAAGGCATTAGGCTCTTTTCAGTAGTTAAATAAGGGGGCCTAATGCACATTTGACGCCCCCTCTGCAATATTGGGTTAGCCAGGCTGCATTTAGGAAAACCAGGACTACATGTGGTCTAACTGACGGTCCTTAAAAGGGACCGCTGCAGGCCGCAACCAACAAGGTAAGCGTTCAAAATATACTTACCTGAATGTGGAGCCAGAAGGAGCAGTAGTGCTCCACCCAACCTCACAGGCTGCTGTTGGTCACTGCTCCCAGCCCCCATCCGAACTAACACTGATCCTGATCGCTTCCCCTTGCTTCCCGCTCGCTCCAGCTTCCAGGCAACGGCTCTAACGGGACGCCCATTAAGTATCCGCAGCTTGCTAGCTCGATGATAATGAGGCCCGAGGCCCAATATTGTGTGCGCCTCGGGCCTATCCATTCAGGCACGGGGTTTGATCCAGTTTTGGGTGCGCTCCAATTTCGTGGCCTAGGTCTCTTTTAACAAACTCTGTTCCCTTGCCAACGATTCCATCCTCATCCACTGTCTGAGGCTGACCCAGCCTGCTCGCCACCTCGACATCCTATTTGACCCTTAGCTGAGCTTCCGACCCCATATCCTCTCCATCACCAAGATGGCGAGGTGCCCCACTAAATGTCAATCCAGTATTCAGAGTCAGTGCCCCAGTCTCCACTCACGGGGTTGTCTGTAGTGGGGCTCGAACCCAACCCTTCTGACTGAAACGTGGGAATGCTACCACTGAGCCAGTGGTCACTCCATCCAGACACGAATCTCCCACTGGATATCAACCCGGTATTTAGACACTATATTCTAGCCTCCACTCGGCGGGGTTTTTTGCAGCGGGGCTCGAACCCTTCACTTTCTGACGCAGAGACAGGAATGCTACCACTAAGTCACACTCACAGCAGAGGTTTTGGTGCAAAGTGTAACTTATTTCCCTATGCTGGCTAAGATCAGCTACCTGGTCTCCTTAGAGCAGAGAAGGTTAAGAGAAGTTTTGATTAAAAAAATGTTCAAAATCCTGAATAAATAAGGAGAAACTGTTACCAGTGGCAGAAGGGTCAGTAACCAAAGGACACAGATTTAAGGTTCACTAGATTGATCCCTGGGATGAGAGGGTTGTCCTATGAGGAGAGATTGAGTAGATTGGGCCTATACTCTCTGGAGTTTAGAAGAATGAGAGGTGATCTCATTGAAACAAATAAGATTCTGAGGGAGATTCACACGGTAGATGCTGAGAAGTTGTCTCCCCTGGCTGGAGAGTCTAGAACTAGGGGGCATAGTCTCAGGATAAGGGGTCGGCCATTTAGGACTGAGATGAGGAATTTCTTCACTCAGAGGGTCGTAAATCTTTGGAATTCTCTGCCCCAGAGGGCTGTGGATGCTCAGTCGTTGAGTGTATTCAAGACAGAGATAGATTTTTGGACTCGAGGGGAATCAAGGGATATGGGGATAGGGCAGGGGAGGTGGAGTTGAGGTCGAAGATCAGCCATGATCTTATTGAATGGCGGAGCAGGCTCGAGGGGCCGTATGGTCTACTCCTGCTCCTAATTCTTAGGTTCTTAAGGTGATTGGCAAAAGAACCAGAGGCGACGTGAGGAAAAAGTTTTTTACTCAGCGAGTTGTTGTGATCTGGAACGCGCTGTCTGAAAGGGCGGTGGAAGCAGGTTCAATAGTAACTTTCCAAAGAGAATTGGATAAATACTTGAAGAGGGAAAAAAAATTGCAGGACTATGGGGAAAGAGCAGGGGGAGTGAGACTAATTGAATAGCTTTACCAAAAAACCGGCACAGGCACGATGGGCCGAATGGCCTCTTTCTACCTCAACACAGATCGAACATAGGACCTTCTTACATTCAATTTACTCATTTTAAACTTGTAAACCCTGGATTTGAGCCTTTGGGCATAGTTTTTCTGCATCAGTTTGTCAATTCCCTTCGTCATTGTGAAAACTTCAATTGGAGCATTTTAAAGTTCCTTGAGGTATTGGCTCATATAAGGGAGAATTCTGTTGAAACTGTTTACTTCAAGGCTGCTTCTAACCAGTACTTCTGAAGCAGCAGAACAGACATAATATTCAGCGATGTGGGACAATTCAGGCAGGATATACTTTCCCTTTAAACCGTTTCTCGTTTTTCCAAGCTGCACAATTTGTAACCTCGGTGGCAGTTTGAGTTTAATTCATCAATTTTCATCTAGATATATTCCAGTTGGATATAAACGTTTAGAGATTCAGGTTTTCTGAATATGAATGTTAGAGGAGCTGAATGCTTGATGATTAATGACAAACTGTGATATAAAGGAAGGAATTGTATCCCCAAGAGCCAATTTTTTACAGGATGTTGAAATTGGCAACGGCAGAAAGAGAAAACTCATTTTGAAGTGTTTTAACAAAAGAATGTGCACATAAATAAGTGTCTGCCTGTTTCATTAGCATTGCCTGTTTCATTAGCTGTTATAATTGGTATTATACAGAGAGATTCTTGATAATAAGCATGTCACAAATACTGAGTCTACAGCACAGAAACAGGCCATTCAGCCCAACTGGTCCATGCTGGTTTTTTTTTATTCGTTCACAGGATGTGGGCGTTGCTGGCAAGGCCGGCATTTATTGCCCATCCCTAGTTGCCCTTGAGAAGGTGGTGGTGAGCCGCCTTCTTGAACCGCTGCAGCCCGTGTGTACTCCCACAGTGCTGTTAGGGAGGGAGTTCCAGGGTTTTGACCCAGCGACGATGAAAGGAACGGCGATATATTTCCAAGTCAGGATGGTGTGCGACTTGGAGGGGAACTTGGAGGTGGTGGTGTTCCCACGCGCCTGCTGCCCTTGTCCTTCTAGGTGGAAGAGGTCACGGGTTTGGGAGGTGCTGCTGAAGAAGCCTTGGCGAGTTGCTGCAGTGCATCTTGTAGATGGTACACACTGCAGCACGGTACTCTGGTGGTGGAGGGAGTGAATGTTTAAGGTGGTGGATGGGGTGCCAATGGTGTTTATGCTTCACACGAGCCTCCTCCTACCCTACTTCCTGTTACCCTATCAGCATAACCTTCTATTCCTTTTCTCCCTCATGTGTTTATCTAGCTTTGAAGTATAAGAGTAAGGAAGTCTTGCTACAATTGTACAGGGCCTTGGTGGGACCACACCTGGAGTACTGTGCACAGTTTTGGTCTCCTTATCTAAGGAAGGATATACTTGCCTTGGAGGCAGTGCAACAAAGGTTCACTAGATTGATTCCTGGGATGAGAGGGCTGTCCTATGATGAGAGATTGTGTAGAATGGGCCGATACTCTCTGGAGTTTAGAAGAATGAGAGGTGATCTCATTGAAACATACAAGATTCTGAAGGGGATTGACAGGGTAGATGCTGAGAGATTGTTTCCCCTGGCTGGAGAGTCTAGAACTAGGGGGCACAGTCTCAGGAAAAGGGGTCGGCCATTTAAGACTGAGATGAGGAGGAATTTCTTCACTCAGAGGGTTGTGCATCTTTGGAATTCTCTGCCCCAGAGGGCTGTGGATGCTGAGTTTTTGAGTATATTAAAGGCTGAGATCGATAGATTTTTGGACTCTAGGGAATCGAGGGATATGGGATCGGGCAGGAAAGTGGAGTTGAGGTCGATGATCAGCCATGATCTTATTGAATGGCGGGGCAGGTTCGAGGGGCCGTATGGCCTAATCCTGCTCCTATATCTTATGTTCTTATGTTCTCCTTAAATGTCCCTACGCTATTCGCCTCAACCACTCCCTGTGGTAGCGAATTCCACATTCTCACCACTCTCTGGGTAAAGAAGATTCTCCTAAATCCCTTAGTGGATTTATTGGTGGCCCCTAGTTTTGGTCTTCCCCACAAGTGGAAACATTGGCCCGGATTTTCCAGGGCCTATGACTGCATGCGCGCAGCGTACGCGATCGTAAGTGCCCCGCAAGATCAGGTTTCAGCTTAACAGATCGTATGAATCCGAAGGCCTTCTTTTACCAGCTTAAGGATGAAAATAAATATTAAAATAATTTTTTTAAATCATTTAAACATTCAAAAAACTTTAAAATTAGTTTAGGTTATTTTTGGCCCCTTTTAAAAATGTTTAAATTTATTTTTCAAAAAATTAAATTTTAGCTGTTTAATTAAATTGTATTAATTTTAAACATGTGATGATTTATTTTTATTTAGGTTGTGTGAAAATGTATTTTTTATGTGTTTCCTATTATACTTAATATGCCTAAGCATAATGGGAATCCCCCTTTTTGATTGGTTGGGCTGGCCCACGTGACCCCGGGGACGCTTGCGAACCGTCTGTGGCCCCGGGATACGTGGGCCTCTACACGCCTGCAGGCCCAGGAACGCCAGTCTTCGCCGGTCCGAAGCCATCAGGTAAGTGTGGATTTTACTTGCAGTTCAGAGGCATTCGCGGGAAGCTTCCGACCGCAATTTCAGGTCCATCTTCTCTACACCTACCTGATCAAACCCATGTTGTCCTTCTTTCGTGTGAAATGTGAAATATTAAGGTACGTTAGGAAGGTTGATGGGATATAGTTTATATCAGACGATCGTGATAACTCATGAATGGGATATAAATCAGACCCCAACAGTCTCCTTAGCACATTCTGTTCATACCATCCAATTGGAATTAATGGGGGTGATTGATTATACAAAGTTAATAAGGACGAAGAAAGTGAAAATAAAAAATGGGTTTGAAAATGCACTAATATTCCTTTGTGATTTGTTTCCAGTGCATCTGGAAAGGTGAGTGGTCTATTGTTTGTGGGTTTAGAATGTAATGCAGTCCCCACCAGATACAGCGGGCGTGTTCGTTCAGAAGGCGTGAATTCAAGTCCCACTGCAGAAACTTGGGCACAAAAATCATGGCTGAAACTTCAGTGTGGTACTGAGGGAATGCTGTACTGTCGGAGGTGCCGTCTTTCTGATGAGATGTTAAACTGAGGCCGCCCGTCTGCCCTCTCAGGTGGATGGTCAAGATCCTATGGCACTATTTCGAAGAAGAGCAGGGGAGTTATCGCCAGTATCCTATTCAATATTTATATCACCTGAGAACTCATTTTTAGTGTGGAAGCAAGTCATCCTCGGTTCCGAGGGATTACCTAAGAAGAAGATTTATCCCTCAATCAACATCACTAAAACAGATTATCTGGTCATTATCACATTGCTGTTTGTGGGACCTTGCTGTGCGCAAATTGGCTGCCGTGTTTCCCACATTACAACAGTGACGACACTTCAAAAAGTACTTCATTGGCTGTTAAGCGCTTTTGGACGTCCGATGGTCATGAAAGGCACTATATAAATGCAACTCTTTCTTTCTTTCTTCTTTATGATAGCGATTTGCCCGCTATACGTGGTGGACGGTTAAACCAATGCAATGAAACAACTCCTGAAGCTGCCCGAAGACTTTCCGTCTTTTGGGAAACTGGCAACCTGGGACATGTGGGACTTGGTGCATTTTCTTCAAACGTCATTGTGAACTGTGAAGAAGCTGATGGAGACTTCAGGCAGCTTCAATCAGCTGCTCGCACTGTTGCCGACTGCAGGAGGCGAGGCAGACAGTGGAGATTTTAGGGAGGCTTCAATCAGCTGATTAAAGCTCCCAAAGTCTCCACTTTCTGAGTGTCTCCCGTGGTTTCTAACCTTCTAGTGCGAAGGGCCAATTGAAACTGCCCAAAGATCTGACTTTGCCTGAAATCAGCCAAGCTTTTAAGTCGGTAGGTACAGTTTAAGTACCTATTGAACTGCACTAAATAGCCGGAGCGCTTAATAGGCTTTAAGCGACATCTTTGCAATTGATGCTTCTGGTAATGACAAATGGAAAGTGCCATTTGCTGATATAGGCGCTGCCCAGTATAAGCTGTGATGGTGTACGTGCTGGGGACTGTACTCTGATTAGTTCTTTATTCTACTGTTGTAGCTAATGCATTTAGAATGCTCATGTTTTGAAGGGGTTGTCTTATGAGGAAAGGTTGAGCAGGTTGGGCCTATACTCATTGGAGTTTAGAAGAATGAGAGGTGATCTTATTGAAACATATAAGATTCTGAGGGGGCTCGACAAGGTAGATGCTGAGAGGATGTTGCCCCTCGTGGGGGAATCTAGAACTAGGGGGTATAATTTCAGGATAAGAGGTCGCCCATTTAAAACATAAGAACATAAGAAATAGGAGCAGGAGTAGGCCACTTGGCCCCTCGAGCCTGCTCCGCCATTCAATAAGATCATGGCTGATCTTGGGCTCAAAGCCACTTCCCTGCCCGCTCCCCATAACCCTTCACTCCCTTATCTTGCAAAAATCTGTCTATCTCCACCTTAAATGTATTTAATGACCCAGCCTCCACGGCTCTCTGGGGCAGAGAATTCCACAGATTTATGACACTCTGAGAGAAGAAATTCCTCCTCATCTCAGTTCTAAAAGGGCGACCCTTTATTCTGAAACCATGCCCCCGAGTTCTAGATTTCCCCACAAGGGGAAACATCCTCTCAGCATCTACCATGTCCAACTTGAAACGGAGATGAGGAGGAATTTCTTCTCTCAGAGGGTGGTGAATCTTTGGAATTCTCTACCCCAGAGAGTTGTGGAGGCTGGGTCAAGGCGGAGATAGACAGATTTTTGAAAAACAAGGGAATCAAGGATTATGGGGAGCGGGCGGGAAAGTGGAGTTGAGGCCAAGATCAGATCAGCCATGATCTTATTGAATGGCGGAGCAGGCTCGAGGGGCCGAATGGCCTACTCCTGCTCCTATTTCTTATGTTCTTATGTTTTAAATGGTTTCTTCCTCGATTGTTGTGGTTTGTGGTTGAAGGAGTGGTGTGTGAAAGAGGGGTTCCATTTCATGGGACACTGGCAACAGCATTGGGAGAGGAAGGAACTGTACCGTTAGGACGGGTTCCACCTGAACCGGGCTGGGACGAGGTTCCCAGTGGCGAGGAAAAATGGAAAAATAGGTCACAAGGACTTTAAACTAGTAAATGGGCAGGTGGAAAATGTAGTTTAAATAATATTTCAAAAGCAAACGAAAGGTAAGAGATTAGAGTAACTGTCAGAAATTGTGTTTTATGCACTACAGATAAAGGGTAGAATTAAGAAATAGAAAAGGATTTAAGACTGTAGTGGGAGTTATGTATCGGCCCCCTGGTAGCAGCTGCAATGTGGTAGATTGTATAAATGCAGAGATTAGACAAGCATGTAGTAGAGGCAGAATGGTTTTAATGTTTTTTTTTTAACTTTCATATAGATTGGGATAAGCAGACTAGCACATGTCAGAAAGGTAGTGAAGTTCTTGAGAGTGTCTGGGATAGTTTTCTATAACAATATGTCCTAGAGGCAACAAGGGGACATGCCATATTAGATTTAGTAATGAGTAATGAGCCAGATTTAGTTAACAGCCTAACGGTGTGTGAACATTTAACTAATAGCGATCATAAGGTGATCGAGTTCAACGTAACGTTTGAAAGGGAGAAACGTGAAACAGCTACTTAGATTCTAGATTTAGGTAAAGCCGACTTCAACGCGATGAGACAGAGACTGTCCACAGTAAAGTGGGAAAATCTGTTAATGGGTAAAACCACAGAAGATCAGTGGGAGATGTTCAAAAGAGAAATTAATGTGATACAGAACCAGTTTATACCCCTAAGGGCCAAGAGCTCTGCTTGCCTAAAAAAAAAGCAATGGATGACTAAAGAGGTAAGGGACAGCATAAAACTAAAAGAAAAAACATACAAAAATGCAAAAAATAGCACAGATTCTGGCGAATGGGAAAGATACAAAGAACAGCAAAGGGTGACAAAACAGATAGTAAGAGCTACAAAAAGGGAGTATGAAAAGAAACTTGCAAGGGATATCAAAATCAACACAAACGTTTTTTTACAATTATATTAGGAAAAAGAGGGTGGCTAGGAGCAATGTTGGCCCCTTGAAAACTGATAACGGCGATATTGTCAATGATAATAAGGAAATGGTGGACATGCTGAATAATTACTTTGCGTCAGTATTTACAATAGAGGAAGAATGGGGAAATCCCAAGGAAACTAATATTGAATCAGGGACAGGGACTCGCCAAAATTAATGTAAGCAAAATAACAGTAATGAAGAAAATAATGGCACTAAAGAGTGACAAATCCCCAGGACCAGATGGTTTCCACCCCAGGGTTTTAAAGGAAGTAGGTGAGAACATTGAAGATGCCCTAACTAACTAACTTTCTCTCGATTTGGGAACCATTCCTTTAGATTGGAAAATTGCACATATCACTCCGCTATTTAAGAATGGCGAGAGAGTAGAACCAGGGAATTCTAGACCTGTTAACCTAACATCTGTTGTCATGAAATTCCTAGAGTCTATTATTAAGGATAGGGTGACTGAACGTCTTGAAAATTTTCAGCTGATCAGGGGCTTAAAGGGGCCGTGCACCCCCCCAAAAAATTAGAGGGAACATTGGTGCTGAGTCTTGGGCTCCTTGTTTGCGAGTTAACGGACATTCTGGAAGAAGATACGGAGAGAGAGGTGATGGTTGTTGAGTGCACGGGGTCAGCGGTAGGTGGGGATGGGAAGGAGGTTGGCAGGATTAGCCCCCAGCGAGTGCACTGGGTGTGAAGGTCGGCGAGAGAGGAGGATGGGGCAGTTGGGGTTGCTGCCCATGAGGAAGCAGTGATGAGTGCCTCGATGCACCCTTTGGAAAATGCAGAGAGAGGCACAGAGCGAATCTGTGGGCTTACCCAAGAGGGAGTCAATCCTGGGATGGCAGCAGGAGACTAGGAAGGTTGAGGAATAGCGAAGAGTTGGGGGTAGGGATTGTGGGGGGGGGGGGGGGGGGGGGAAGTATCCAAGAGGGGAGAAATGAAATGGGACACGACTGGGTAACAGGAAGGCGAGGAGACAGGAGAGCAGGGCACAAGACGGGTAAATAGAGAAAGATAAAGGGAGATAGAAGTAATGGACTCTGGTCTAATGATTACATTGACTCCAATGGAAAAGAGAATCGGGCAAGGTGAAAAACGGGTGGCCGAGTCGCTATCATCCGTTTTACGTCGGGCAATGAAAGTTAAAATTACCCCCATTAGCTATGAAGTGCCTTGGAATGTCTTGAGGATGTGGAAGGCATTGAATGATGCAAGTTCTATCTTCATTTGGCCTGATTATGATCCAATGACTCTTGCTGTAAAGTCTGTAAGTCTGGGCTTTAGGTGAGGACAGTATCAATTACTAGAATTTACAGCACGGAAACAGCCCATTCGGCCCAACTAGTCTATGCCAGTGTTTATGCTCCGGGCAAGCCACCTACCACCATCTAACCCTATCAGCATATCCTTCTATTCCTTTCTCCCTCATGTACTTATCTAGCTTCCCCTTAAATGCATCTATTCAATTCGCTTCAACCACTCCCTGTGGTAGCGAGTTCCACATTCTCACCACTCTCTGGGTAAAGAGGTTTCTCCTATATTCCTATTCGATTTATTAGTGACTATCTTATATTTATGGCCCCTAGTTTTTGACTCCCCCACAAGTGGAAACATCTTCTCTATGTCTACCCTATCGAACCCTTTCATAATCTTCAAGACCTCTGTCAGGTCACCCCTCAGCCTTCTCTTTTCTAGAGAAAAGAGCCCCAGCCTGTTCAATCTTTCCTGAAAAGTATAACCTAATTACAATGGATGTTTCCTCCCCTTCCTGTGCATTGAATCAAGTCCCGTTCTTGCACTAAGTCCCATTCACCCATCACCCCTGTGCTCGCTGACCAACATTGGCTCCCGGTCCGGCAACGCCTCAGTTTTAACATTCTTGACCTTTTTTCAAATCCCTCCATGGTCTCGCCCCTTCCCTATCTCTTTAACCTCCTCCAGCACTACAACCCTCTGAGACCTCTGCGCTCCTCCAATTCTGGCCTCTTGCGTGTCCCTTATTTTAATCGCTCCACCATTGGAGGCCGTGCCTTCAGCTGCCTAGGCCCCAAGCTCTGGAATTCCTGCCCTAAACCTCTCTGCTTCCCTCTCCTCCTTTAAGACCCGACTTAAAACCTACCACTCTTCTGCCCTAATATCTCCTTATGTGGCTCGGTGTCAAATTTTGTTTGGTAACGCTCCTGCGAAGCACCGTGTTAAACGTGTTATATAAATCCAAGTTATTGTTGTTGTTGAATAGCTTGCTGACATTTGCCATTGAGCTCACATGGTAAGGAAAGTCGAGAGCTGTGGAATGCTACTCCAGCATGTGCCAGGTCTTTCAGTAGGGGAGAAGGAGCAAGTCGGAGGAGAGAAAAATACAAAGTACCAGAAATGTGGAGTGCCTTGCCAGTCAGCAGTAAGCAGCGCGATAGTACAAAGCACCAACATACCGAAGACTTTCAAGGACAGTTGTTCTTCCACGCTTCCTGCTTTGTTCGTCGCCCTGCAGTTATAAGACCCTGTGTCCTCTCGGAAAATGTTCCTTATTGTCAGCTCTGTGCTTCTCTTCAGCGAATACTTATCATCTTCTTCAACGAGTCTCCCATTTCTGCAAGAGTGAAAGTTCAAGATTACAGGATTAGAAGGAAGTGCCATCTTACATCATGTATAGACCCTATACTCCAACCAAAGCCCATACTCTCAGGCACCAGTGCACCCACCTTGTGGCATGGAGTTTATGCCCCCATCTGCTGTTCCCTCCCCGCCACCCGTCCCGAATCATGGGATTGTCTCTATTACATTAAAAAAACAGAAATTGCTAGCAACACAAAGCAGGCCAATCATTATCTGACATAGAAAAGAATGATGTGATTCTTCCTCAGACATTGATGTTGATCGATTTGTCATTGAATTTCCGACACTTTCTGTCTCCATTTCAATTTTCCAGCATTTCCAACCTTTTCTTTTGTCTCTTTTTATTACATGCTTTCAAACGAAAGCTCAGAGACAGCAGGAGTTTTTATTCAGAAGCCACTCTTCACCAGCACAATACAGCCGGTGACAGGCATTTCATGATGTCGCTAAAGGGGGTACTCTACATAAATAAAGGTTGAAATTGCTCTGTGCATTAGGAACACGCTAATCTGTTCACATGAAATTCCTCTCCCACTTTAACAAAAGTATTAACTATTATGGAGCACAATCTTCTTTAACATTCGCGCCACAGAAGTGCCAGGCAATGACTATCTCCAACAAGCGAGAGTCTAACCACTGCCCCTTGACATTCAACGGCATTACCATCGTCAAATCCCCCACCATCAACATCCTGGGGGTCACCATTGACCAGAAACTTAACTGGAACAGCCATATAAATACTGTGGTAACAAGAGCAGGTCAGAGGCTAGGTATTCTGCGGCAAGTGTCTTGCCTCCTGACTCCCCAAAGCCTTTCCACCATCTACAAGGCACAAGTAAGGAGTGTGATGGAATACTCTCTGCTTGCCTGGATGAGTGCAGCTCCAACAACACTCAAGAAGCTCAACACCATCCAGGACAAAGCAGCCTGCTTGATTGGCACCCCATCCACCACCTTAAACATTCAGTCCCTCCAGCACCAGCGTACCATGGCTGCAGTGTGTACCATCTACAAGATGCACTGCAGCAACTCACCAATGCTTCTTCAGCAGTACCTCCCAAACCTGCGACCTCTTTCACCTAGAAGGACAAGGGCAGCAGACACATGGGAACACCACCAAGTTCCCCTCCAAGACACACACCCTGCTGACTTAGAAGTATATCGGCCGTTCCTTCATCGTCGCTGGGTCAAAATCCTGGAACTCCCTCCCTAACAGCACTGTGGGAGTACCTTCACCACACGGACTGCAGCGGTTCAAGAAGGCGGCTCACCACCACCTTCTCAAGGGCAACTAGGGATGGGCAATAAATGCTGGCCTTGCCAGCGACGCCCACATCACATAAACGAATAAAAAAAAATGGTGGGCAACCAGAACTTGCATTTATATAGTACTTTAACGTGGAAAATGTCCCAAGGTGCTTCACAGGGGCGTAATCAAAAAAATATTGACACCGAGCCAAAGAAGGAGATATTACGGGGATGTTGCCAGGACTGGACAATTTTAGCTATGAGGAAAGATTGGATAGGCTGGGGTTGTTTTCTTTGGAACAGAGGAAGCTGAGGGGAGATTTAATTGAGGTGTATAAAATTATGAGGGGCCTAGATAGAGTGGATAGGAAGGACCTATTTCCCTTAGCAGAGAGGTCAATAACCAGGGGTGTAGATTTAAAGTAATTGGTAGAAGGATTAGAGGGGAGTTGAGGAGAACTTCTGGGTCAGAGGGTGGTGGGGGTCTGGAACTCACTGCCTGAAAAGGTGGTAGAGGCAGAAACCTTCATCACATATAAAAAGTACGTGGATATGCACTTGAAGAGCCGAAACCTACAAGGCTCCGGACCAAGAGCTGGAAAGTGGGATTAGGCTAATAGCTCTTTGTCGGCTGGCACAGACACGATGGGCCAAATGGCCTCCTTCTGTGCCATAAATTTCTATGATTCTATGATTAAGAGGGGTTATTAAAAGCTTGGTCAAAGAGCTAGGTTTTATGGGAAGGTCTGAAAGGGGGAAAGAGAGATGGCGAGGCGGAGAGGTTTAGCGAGAGAATTCTAGAGCTTAGGACCTAGGAGGATGAGGCACAACTGCCAATGGTCGGGTGAAGGGAGTGGAGAATGCGTAAGAGGTCAGCGTTGGAAGAACGCAGAGATCTCGAAAGTTTGTAGGGCTAGAGGAGGTTACAGAGATAGGGAAGGCCGAGTTTGAAGGGGTCTGAACACAAGGTTGGGGCATTTTAACTTTGAGGGGGTGGTGGACTGGGAGCCAATGTACCACCAACGCTGCCTCCGCAAGATCCTGCTAATCCATTGGCAGGATAGGCGCACCAACGTCAGTATTCTCGCTCAGGCCAACATCCCCAGCATCGAAGCTTTGACCACGCTCGATCAGCTCCGATGGACGGGCCACATCGTCCGCATGCCCGATACGAGACTCCCAAAACAAGCGCTCTACTCGGAGCTCCGACACGGCAAGAGAGCCCCAGGTGGGCAGAAGAAACACTTCAAGGACACCCTCAAAGCCTCCCTGAAAAAGTGTAACATCCCCACCGATACCTGGGAATCCCTGGCCCAAGTCCGCACAAAGTGGAGGAGAAGCATCCGGGAAGGCGCCGAACACCTCGAGTCTCTTCGCCGGGAGCAAGCGGAAGCCAAGCGCAAACAGCGCAAGGAGCCCACGTCAACCCAAGCACCCCACCCACCCGCCCCTTCAACCACCGTCTGCCCCACCTGTGACAGAGACTGTAGGTCCCACATTGGACTCATCAGTCACCTGCGAACTCATTTTTAATGTGGAAGCAAGTCATCCTCGGTTCCGAGGGATTGCCTAAGAAGAAGGAGGTCAGCGAGCACAAGGGTGATGGATGAGAGCTATTATTAGTGAGTTAGATTATGGGCAGCAGAGTTTTGAACGAGCTCAAGTTTATGGAGTGTGGAAAACGGGAGGCTGGCCATGAGAGCATTGGAGTAGCCGAGTCTGGCGGTAACGAAAGCATGGATGAGGGTATCAGCAGCAGATCGGCTGAGGCTGAGATGGAGACGGGCGATGTTACGGAGGTGGAAGTAGGCGGTCTTTGTGAAGGAGAGGGGACGGTGTTGTAATCTCAACTGTGAATCAAAGAGGCCCCTGGGGTTACGAACAGTCTGATTCACCCTGTGACAGTGGCTGGGAGGAGGATTAAATCTGTGGCAAGGAAATGGAGTTTGCGTTGGGGGCCGAGGAGAGATATCTGGCTACGGTTAGATAGGTAAGAAGGGATCCAGGCAGGGGCAGTTTCACTCAGCTGGACAAATAAATTAATCCATTCATTACTGATATTAATGAATTAAAGTGTCCAATCAATTATCATTACTGATATGAATCAATTAAAGTATTAATTACTGATATAAATCAATTGAATGCTAATTACTGACATGAATCAATTAGAGTATAAATTACTAATATAAATCAATTAAAGTGTTCATTACTGATATGAATGAATTAACATATTAATTACTGATATGAATCAATTGAATTGTTAATTACAGATATGAATGAATTAACATGTCCATTACTGGTATGAGTGAATTAAGGTGTTCTTCACCTTCCTGCTGGAAAGAACATGTGCCTGCACATCAGGTGAGGACAGGCTCAGGTTCAGCTGTGAAACCTCCCACTGTCGAGCAGCCTGCCAGCACTCACTGCCAAGCCGCACAAGTGAAGAACAACCACTTGGGAGGAGTAGCGGAGCAAATGGAACCTCACTCCGGCAAGAGTCGCCAAGGGAGCAGGAGGAAAGCTGATTGACAGAACGTCCAAACGCGCGTCATTTAACTCTGCTCTTCATTCTCGCATGTGTACTGTGCCTTCTAAAAAACGGCCAAGGTTGGAAAACTGACACCTGGGCCTTTCTGGTTAAATTGCATACCATCAATGTCCCCCTCTAAAATATTTTTCTGGGTGCGCGGCCCCTTTAAGGGGGCTGCGTGGTGGCCCATTGAAATTTCCACGCGTGCCCGGCTTTTCCCATCTGAAAGCCGGTGAGCCGGCTGCGCGGGACCTGCAGACCGCTGTGCGGCCACTTAACGGCAACATTGCGTACCACTGCTAGCCCTGTACTGGACTTACCTCTTCATGCAATTACATTTATTCACAGGTGTCGCTGGGCTATAGGTGACAGATTTATGAATCTGACTGCAAAAAACATACGTTTCCATTCCAATAAAAATATACACAGGCCCGTATTTTCCGATCGCAGGCCTCCCGCGGGCAGAGGCCTGCGATCTGGAAAAATCTACGCCCTTACCTGAGGGCTCCCGGGACGCGCACTCTTCCGATCCTGGGCCTCTCCAAATTCCAAGTGCGCAGGGCCCACGTATCCCAGAGGTGCAGGCAGTTCGCAGCGTCCCTGGGATCACGTGGGCCATGGGGAGCCAATCAGAGAAGGGAATCTCCCTTCATACACTTGACAGGAAGAGCTGTCAAATATATGAATGGAGATCACCCCAAAACACAGTAAAACTTTAAATAAATTTAAAAATACATCACATTTTTAAAATGACTTGAAATTACAATAAATTAAGTATTTTAAACAAAAATTTAATTTGTTGAAAAAAATAATTAAAGTTTTTTACGGGACTAAAAATAAACTTACCTTTTTTAAAGTATTTTTAAATGATAAATCAGTGAAAAAATTTTTTTTTTTACACCTGCTTTTACCAGGCGTAAGAATTGTAAGGGTTTTCTGCGGGCGGAGGGTCTCCAAAAAGCGGAATTATCCGCCCGCAGAGGCCCTTCTCCAGGGCAGCCGGAGGATCTGTCAAGACCATTCTTGACAGATCGGAAATGCCGGTTTTCAGCGCATGCGCTGTGCATCCCTGAAACCGGCATTTCCGGTGTCCCTACGGGTGCGTACACAGCGCGTACACATCTGTAGGGATCGAATATCTGGGCCACAATTTATAAGGTGCAATATTAATTACAGCTGACATCTGTCATTGCTTTATGATACGTTTTTGCTTCCTGCGCCTCATCCTGTGTATAAAACCATGGTACGCCCATAAAAATATAGTTAAACTGTCTTATTGTATCACATGAAAGAGCAGCGTAATATTTCCAACATTGGCTCTGATTTTGTTGTTGCTGAGCATCTGAATGATCTGTCAATCCATTCATTTTTATTAAGTTCCAGTGTCAGCCCAGCCTTGCTTAATATCGCCTTCAATGGTTCAATATCCGTCCTTTTGATTATCAGGTGATTTTGGATGTAGCTTCATTGTAAAGCTCTGCCATATTGTAATTCTTTTTAATTTATTCATTCATGGGATGTGGGCATCACCGGCAAGGCCATCATTTATTGCCCATCCCTAATTGCCCTTGAGAAGGTGGTGGTGAGTCGCCTAATACAACTGAGTAGCTTGCTAGGCCATTTAAAAGGGCAGTTCACTCCATTAAACATTCACTCCTTCCACCACTGGCATACCGTGGCTGCAGTGTGCACCATCTACAAGATGCACTGCAGCAACTCGCCAAGGCTTCTTCGGCAGCACCTCCCAAACCCGCGACCTCTTCCACCTAGAAGGACAAAGGCAGCAGGCGCATGGGAACACCACCACCTCCAAGTTCCCCTCCAAGTCACACACCATCCTGACTTAGAAGTATATCGGCCGTTCCTTCATCGTCGCTGGGTCAAAATCCTGGAATTCCCTCCATAACAGCACTGTGGGAGCACCTTCACCACACGGACTGCAGCGGTTCAAGAAGGCAGCTCACCACCACCTTCTATGGGGTAATTAGGGATGGGCAATAAATGCTGGTCTTGCCAGCGACGCCCACATCCCATAAACGAATTTAAAAAAGTTAAGAGTCAACCTCATTGCTGTGTGTCTGGAGTCACATATAGGCCAGACCGGGTAAGGGCGGCAGATTTCCTTCCCTAAAGGACATTAGTGAACCAGATGGGTTTTCATGACAATCCGATAGTTTCATGGTCACCATTACTGACACTAGCTTTCTATTCCAGATTTTTTTAAATGTAATTAACTAAATTTAAATTCCCCAGCTGCTGTGGTGGGATTTGAACTCATGTTCTATAACCAGATCATTAGTCCAAGCACTCTGGCTTATTAGTCCAGTAACATAACCACCATGCTACCATACCCAAATGGTCTATTGTATAGTGATTTCAGTGCGCAGGGCACACATAGGAACATACGAATTGTTAGACGATAGCAGACCAAGGTCCATACTATACTGGGAGCACTTGATGGAGCAGTGGATGCTCATGCTGAATCTGACTTGATCTGACTTGAGAGTGCTGGATACTGTCCGTCCCTCAGCAGCGGCAGCATAATGTCTATATTCCCCTCTACCTCCTTGTGTTAGCCACGGCTCAGTGGGTAGCACTCTCGGCTCCCAGTCAGAAGCTCCTGGGTTCATAGTCCCACTCCAGAGACTTGAGCACATAATCCAGGCTGACACCAAAACCTCAGTGCAATGCTGAGGGAGTGCTGCACTGTCGGAGGTGCCGTCTTTTGGGTGAGACGTTAAACCGAGGACTCGTCTGCCTTCTCAGGTGGACGTAAAAGATCCCACAGAACTATTGGAAGAGGAGCAGAAGAATTCTTCCGGTGTCCTGGCCAATATTTATCCTTCAATGTATTATCTGCAGCTCATTGCTGTTTCTGGGAGCTTGCTGTGCGTGAATTGGCAGCCCCATTTCCTACATTACAACAGTGACTACACTTCAAAAAACACTTCATTGGCCGAGAAGCACTTTGGGACATCCTGACGTCATGAAAAGAGCTATATAAATATAAGTCCTTTCCTTTGTCTGAGTAAAATACACATACAGACAGCAGCAGAACTGAACCTTGACATGCTATTGCGTTTAAAATCGAACAAACTAAATAGAGTCCTGAATTCATCAATCATCTTGAATGCAGAGTAACTGTTCAAATCATAGAATCACACAGCACAGAAGGAGGCCATTCGGCCCATCGTGACTGTGCCTGCTCTTCCCCATAGCAGTGTAACTTTTTCCCCTTTATCCAATTCCCTTTTATTACCATTGAAGCTGTATCCACCACCCTTTCAGGCAGCGCATTCCAGATCACAACAACTCGCTGTGTAAAATATTTTAATCCTCACATTGCCTCTGGTTCTTTTGCCAATTACTTTAAATCTGTGTCCTCTCTTCACCAACCCTTCTGCCACTGGAAACAGTTTCTCCTGTATTTACTCTATCAAAACCCTTCATCATTTTGAACACCTCTATCATATCTCCCCTTAACCTTCTCTGCTCTCAGGAGAACAACCTCAGTTTCTCTAGTGTCTCCACATAACTGAAGTTTTTCATCCCTGGTACCATTCTAATAAATCTCCTCTGCACCCTTTCTAAGGCCTTGACATCCTTCCTAAAGTGTGGTGCCCAGAATTGGACACAATACTCCAACTGGGGCCCAACTAGTGTTTCTTAAAGGCTTAGCATAACTTCCTTGCTTTAGTACTCTATGGGGGAGAAATTGAGTCGCGCCCCCTTTGGGGCGCTAACATCGCCGGGGCGCTGTGAGGGAATATCGCGGCGCTACGTGCCACGGTATTGCAGGCCTTCCTCCCCTTCTTAAAGGGGAGGGGCCTTGTGCAGCGCGACCCGGGACCCAGCTGGGCCATCAGGGATCGGAGTGCCGGCAAAAGAGCCCGGCACTCAAGAGAAGTGCCGGGCTCATGGAGCGCAGCCGGCAATCTGCGGGGGGGGGGGGCGGGTCAGGAGGCCGGGGACGGGAGTGGAGGCAGGTGCTGGCAGGCAGCCAGCAACAAAAATGGCCGCCCCGCACCTCGCCTTTAAATAGCGCCGCCCCGGCCGCAGGTAGGCCACCCTGACCCCATCGGACATAGCGTCCGGCGGTAAGTCAGGGGGCGCTACCGAAGATCGCGGCCGGGGCGCGAGTGGGGCGCTGTGCACGGCGATGATGTCATCGCCGGCGGTGCAGTGTCACGGGGCGCTAACGGTTAGCGCCGCCGCTAACCTCCCGCTGAATTTCACGGGAGGCCTTGGCGGCGCCGCGCCCGGGCGCATGTTGCTTTGTGCCCCATTAATGCCCTCTTAGGGTGCTAACGGGAGGCGCAAAGCAACTGAATTTCTCCCCCTATTCCTCTATTTATAAAGCCAAGGATCCTGTATCCGTTTTAACAGCCTTCTCAACTTGTCCTGCCACCTTCAAGGACTTGTATACACACACTCCCAGGCTTCTTTGTTCCTGCCCCCCCCCCCCTTTAAAATTGTACCATTTAGTTCATATTGCCTCTCCTCATTCTTCCTACCAAAATGAATCACGTCTCACTTCTCTATGCTAATTTCCATCTGCCATGTGTCTGCCCTTTTCACCAGTCTGTCTATGTTCTCCTGAAGTGTATTATTATCCTCCTCACTGTTTACTACATTTCCAAGCTTTGTGTCATCTGCAAACTTTGAAATTATGACCTGTATACCCAGAGCATAAACAGAGAGTAGTGGTGAACGGTTGTTTTTCGGACTGGAGGAAGGTATAAAGTGATGTTCCCCAGGGGGCGGTTCCAGGACCACTGCTTTTCTTGATGTATATTAATGACTTGGATGTGGGTGTACAGGGCACTATTTCAAAATTTGCAGATGACACAAAACTTGTAAGTATAGTGAACAGTGAAGAGGATAGTGATAGACTTCAAGAGGACATAGGCTGGTGGAATGGGCGGACACGTGGCAGATGAAATTTAATGCAGAATAGTGCGAAGTGCTAAATTTTGGTAGAAAGAATGAGGAGAGGAAATATAAACTACAGGGTGCAATCCTAATGGGGGTGCATGAACAGAGAGACCTGGGGGTATATGTGCACAAATCATTGAAGGTGGCAGGGCAGGTTGAGAAAGCAGTTAAAAAAGCATCCGGGATCCTGGGCTTCATAAATAGAGGCCATGATGCGGAGATGCCGGTGTTGGACTGGGGTGGACAAAAGTGAGAAGTCGCACAACACCAGGTTATAGTCCAACAGCTTTATTTGAAATCACAAGCTTTCGGAGCGCTGCTCCTTCACCTTCACTTCACCTGACGAAGGAGCAGCCGCTCCGAAAGCTTGTGATTTCAAATAAAGCTGTTGGACTATAACCTGGTGTTGTGCGACTTCTCACTTTCATAAATAGAGGCATAGAGCACAAAAGCGTGGAAATTATGATGAATCTTTATAAAACACTGGTTCGGCCACAACTGGAGTACTGTGTCCAATTCTGGGCACCACACTTTAAGAAGGATGTGAAGACCTTAGAGAGGGTGCAGAAAAGATTTACGAGAATGGTTCCAGGGCTAAGTGACTTCAGTTACGTGGACAGACTGGAGAAGCTGGGGTTGTTCTCCTTAGAGCAGAGACGGTTGAGAGGAGATTTGATGGAGGTGTTCAAAATCATGAGGGGTCTGGACAGAGTAGATAGAGAGAAACTGTTCCCATTGGTGGAAGGGCCGAGAACCAGAGGACACAGATTTAAGATGATTGGCAAAAGAACCAAAGGCGACATGATGAAAAACATTTTTATGCAGCGAGTGGTTAGGATCTGGACTGCACTGCCTGAAAGGTTGATGGAGGCAGACTCAATCATGGCTTTCAAAAGGTAATTGGATAGGTACCTGAAGGAAAAATTTTTGCAGGGCTACAGGGAAAAGGGCGGGGGAGTGGGACTAGTTGAAGTGCTCTTGCAGAGAGCCAGCACAGACTCGTCAGGCCGAATGGCCTTCTTCCGTGCTGTAACCATTCTATGATTCTATGATTCTAAGTCCAGGTTATTAATATATATCAAAATATCAGTGGTCCCAACACCGAACCCTGGGGGGGCACCACTGCACATTTCCCTCCAGTCTGAAAAACAACCGTTCACCTGTGAAGGAATAAGCCATATTCAGAAAAATACACCATTCTATGAAAGAATTCTAGCCTTATTAAAACATGACATACTGGGTTTGGAAATCTAAAAACCTAACAATGGAGAAGCTGTAAACAGCATACAGGCTATTGAGATAAGATAAGTTGTTGACACTGAATCAATAACCTTATTGAAACAGGAGGTTGGAAGCTCCTGAAGTCTGAAGCTTTGGAAAGAACACAATGGTACCCCTGTTAAGGTGTTTTAAATTACACTTTGGAAAGAAACACAGAAAATTAAGAAACATATGCCTTCGTAAAAATGACATCAAATGAAACACAGGAGACACGATTCTGTGTTGCAAACAGCTGAGGTAACTAAGAAGACAATGGTGCACCCGGTTGAGGCGTTTTTAATTTACACATCATAAAAAGACACAAACAGAAGACCTTGGTATGAATGACATCAAATAGATGCATTTGCTGTCACACCGTTTTTATGATAAGCTTCGAACACCTAAAGGTAGTGACACGATTCTTAATGCTACCAGCTGAACTGACTGTAAGAATAGCAGGGGTCAGCAGAAAAATGACTAGAGATAATTAGCTTACAACAGCAGAAAACTTCAAAGGACATACCACTGAAAAAGGATATAAATATTGAACTTTCAAATGGGATCATAGATTCGTTGTAAAGGGGTGAAGCGATTCTCGGCTTCAGAGGCAGGCTCTGTAAGTCTACAACTCTTTGTACCACGGGGATCAAGGTATTGTACTGTATTTGATTTTGGTGGATATCCTGGAATAAAGACTAAGAACTGTAAAAATGTAACAAAGTTAAGATTTGAGAATAAGGATCTCTGATAATAGAATTGTAAGATTTCTGTTTTTGGAACTGTTAATGTTACAATTGAATCACCAATTGTAATTACATGTCGGTTCTTTAATAAATCTATATATTTTTAGAATTATCTCACATAAGACTTCTGTATCAAAATCGCGAACTCAATCTCTGTACGCTCTTTGGTGAGGAGTTGCAGAATTCTGGGGCAATTATTCGGACCCTCATAATATCCGGAACATTACAGTCTAGCTAAACTTATTAAAAGTGATATCTGGAGGACGGTAACATCTTCAGGTTGTTCCTTTCCTTTAGGGAGAGATAGTCTGGACCTTTAGACCCAATTAAGCGTCTTTAGGATTCGGCTACCTCAAACTTTAGTTGAAAGCGAATGTCTGGGGAATACGCCTGATCCGGGGTAGCCCTAAAGGGGCTAGGACTAGTAATTATCCCTTCACACCACTTCTCTCTGCTTTCTATCCCTTAGCCAATTTCATAGCCATGCTGCCACTGCCCCTTTAATCGCATGGGCTTCAATTTTGCCAACAAGTCTATTATATAGCACTTCATAAAACGCCTTTTGAAAGTCCATATACACAGCAGCAACGCACTCCCCTCATCAAACCTCTCCATTACTTCATCAAAGAACTCAATCAAGTTAGTCAAACATGATTTGCCTTTAACGAATCCGTGCTAGCATTCATTTATTAACCCTTATTTTTCCAAGTGCCAATTAATATTGTCCCGGATTAATGTCTCTAAATGTTTTCCCACCACTGACGCTGGGGCTGACTGGCCTATAGTTGCCAATTTATCCCTCTCCCCTTTTTTGAACAGGGGTGTAACAGTTGCAATCCTCCAGTCCTCTGGCACCACTCCTTTATCTGAGGAGGATTGGAAGATTGTGGCCAGAGCCTCCGCAATTTCCCCCCTTACTTCCCTCAGCAACTTGGGATGCATCCCATCCGGACATACTTGGAGCACTGCCAACCTTTTAAGTAGCTCCTCTTTATCTGTTCTTATCCTATTCAATTCCTCTACGACCTCCACCTTTACTGATCATTGGCAGCATCCTCTTCTTTAGTGAAGACAGATGCAAAGTGCTCATTCAGTACCTCAGCCATGCCCTCTGCCTCCACAAGAAGATTTCCTTTTTGGTCCCTAACCGGCCCCACCCTTCCTTTGACTATACTTTTGCCATTTATATGTTCATAAAAGACTTTTGGGCTCCCTTTTATGAGACATGCTAATCTATTCTCTCTTTGACCCTCTTATTACATTTTTTTAGTTCTGACCTATACTTTTTGTACTCAGCTTGTTTCTGTACTGAATTATCATAAGCTTCCTCTTTCTGTTTCATTTTAATTTAATCTCAGTGGCCTAGAAGTTTGGCTCCGTAGCGCCAGATTTATGAGTCCAAACTGACGTCTGCGCTGCACGCGCAATTCTGGTGTGGGCCGCGCTGGACGCTGTTTTGGTAAGGGCCAAACAAGAGGCATCGTTTACCCATATCTGAAGCAGGTGTTCGGCCATTAACATATTCAAATAAGGGGCCGAACGCCTGCTCCTGCTCCCTCTTGCAAATTTGGTTTGCGCCTGAGGCAGCCGGTACCAGCGATGTTTACCCACCCCGGGAAAACCAACACGAAACGGCACGGAATTTAAAAAAGTTAAGTACTTACTATTATCACCGCCGCTCCTGGTCCTAAGATCTCCAACCTCACTCCTGACTCTAAACTCCAGGCTCGCCCGATCGCACCCCAAATCCGGCCCCGACCTCCTAGCCTTCCCCGACTGCAATGCTGACCCCCTAACAATACTGCGGCCCCCCCACCCCCACTCTTCCTCCGACCCCGGCCTCGACCTCCCACACGCCCCCAACAGCAATGCTGACCCTCCCAATAATAATGCCAATCTTCCTCCATCCCCGGGCCCGACCTCTCAGCCCTCCCCAACATCACTACCAAACCCCCAACAATACTGCAGGCCCACTCCCCTGATCTTCTTACCCGACCCCCAACAGCCCTCCGATCGCTGATTCCGAGGCCCACCCGTTCCTCCTTCAGACCCACGCTATTGAACCCAATAACTTATCTGAAAATTGGAGCTTCAACCTTTGCGAGCTCCTACCGCAGCGCCATCTACAGGCTAATGAGGTCCGAGGAACAAAATCTGATGCTCCTCCGATCTCCACATTTGTGCACGCGCGGGCTGGTAGCACTCTGCGGGTAGGGCGTCCAGAAATGGATGGCTACTGAATTTCTAGGCCTATAGTCATCCAGGGAGCTCTTGCTTTGGATGCCCTTCCTTACCCCTTTGTGGGAATGTGTCCAGTCTGTACCCGAACTATCTCCTCTTTGAAGGCTCCCATTGCCCAGTTACTGTTTTACCTGCCAATCTTCGATTCCAATCCACCTGGGCCAGATCCCTTTTCATACTCATTGAAATTAGCCCTCCTCCCGTTGAAGATTTTCGCATTTGATTTTGGCTTGATCTTTTCCAGAACTACGCTAAACCTAATGATATTGTGATCACTGTTTCCCAAATCCTCCCCCACTGAAACATGCTCCACTTGCCCCACTTCCTTCCCCAGAACTAGATCCAGCACTGCTTCCTTCCTCGTTGGGCTGGGAACATACTGATTGAGAAAGTTTGCTTGTACACATTTCAGGAATTCCTCCCAGTCTTTGCCCTTTACACTGTTACTATCCCAGTCTATATTAGGATAATTGCAGTCTCAATTATCACTACTCTAAAGTTCTTGCATCTTTCTGCAATTTGCCTGCAAATTTGTTCCTCTATCTCCTTCCCATTATTTGTTTGCTTATAGTATGCACCCCGCAGCATAATAGCTCCTCCATTGTTCCTTAATTCTAACCAAATGGATTCTGTCTTTGAACCCTCAAGTGCATCATCTCTTTCTAGTGCTGTAACAGTATCTTTGATCAATACTGCCACCTTCCCTCCTTCTCTATCTTTCCTGAATGCATCGTAGCCGGGAATATTAAGTGCCCATTCCTCCCTTTGTTTGAGCTAGGTCTCTGTTATTGCCACTATATCATAATCCCATGTGGTTACTTGCGCCGCCAGCTCACCAAACTTATTGACCACGCTCTGCGCATTTACGCACATGCACTCTAAACCCATCTTAGTCTGCCTGGCATTTCCCCCTGTCTGATCCCTCTTTATTCTAATGCTGTTTCTCTCTCCCAGACCTCAGTGCACCTTATATCTACTCTAATGCTTCATCCTGGTGTCCACCCGCCCCCAGCCAAATTAGTTTAAACTCTGCCCCACAGCATTAGTTAACCTCCCTACGAGGACATCGGTACCAGCCCTGTTCAGTTACGACTTGTCCATCTTGTACAGGTCCCTCCTGTCCCAGAACTGGCCCCAATGCCCCAGGAATCTGAAGCCCTCCCTCCTGCACCATTTCTCCAGCCACACACTAACGTGTCTTATTTTACTGCTCACCAGCACTTGGCACTAGGGATAAGTGAGAGATTACTAACTTTGAGGTCCTGCTCGTTAACTTCCTTCCTAGCTCCTGAAGCTCTGTCTCTTCGCATTCCCCGATTTGCAGTCAGGGTTGGTTTTCCGGTTGGATTACTTTTTAAAGCTGAGGCTTGACCTTCCCCTCACCCTCGGGTTGCCAACTCTGGAGGTTTCATCGGATGACCTCCTGCCTCCAACCGCCCCGCCCAGTAAAACAGCCTTTCTCGCCCCCCGCCGACCCTCTCTACTCTATAAACTAATAAAATCGTTCAAAGAAAAGTTTTTAAAAATGCACAAATTTTTTAATGCCCCTATGATTTTTTTCTCCCGGTTTTGTTCCCGGCAGTGTCCGGGAGATTAATCTTTAATTCCTGGAAACTCCAGGGCAATCCTGAAGGGTTTGCAGCCAATGTTCCCTCTAACCAGTTCTGACGAAAGGTCATCGACCTGAAACGTTAACTCTGTTTCTTTCTCCACAGACGCTGTCCTGACCTGCTGAGCGTTTCCACCATTTTCTGTTTTTATTTCAATGCTCCCGCTAAATTATATTTGGTGCGTGGTCCCTTTAAATTTGCTGCGCGGCCACCTGCGCTGGTATCTGAGAGGGAACAGCTGGTGAGCGGCCCGCGCGGTACCGTCCCGACTGCTGTGCGGCCGCGCACGCGCGCAGCTTAGGGGGATCATTGTTGGGCCAACCCGACCTCCCCCTTACCTGTACCAGCTGATGTTGGGCTCTGGGGAACCAGTCGCAGTGCACATCAGCGTCACGGACTCCTGGCGATCTTCCGTTGCATTCGCTGATCTCTTGGGCACATGAATTACGGGAGGAACTAGAGTGAGTTAGAACGGAAAAGGAGAGAAAGGAAAAGGGTAAGTGAATGCAAGGGGTCACGGAGGTCACTGACCAATCAAAGCTCGTTACAAGCAGAATACTGCGGATTCCGCAAGTCAATTTCTATGCAGGTTTTGACGGAACGTAAGCGTCTCTCCATCTTCACAGATGCAGCTTTTCCAACATTGTCTGTTTATGCTTCCCTTTACAATACAATTTGAACTTGAACGGATCACTCAACAACTATACTAAGCTGAGCCAGGAGTGAGCAGAGAATCGCCGCCCAAATCGCTCACAGGTCAACTGAAGAAATTGTTCCTTTTTTTTTTACACAGCATTACATAGGATATACGGCACAGAAACAGGCCATTCGGCCCAACCAGTCCATGCCAGCGTTTATGCTCCACTCGAGCCTCCTCCCGTCTTTCCTCATCTAAATCTATCAGCAGAACCCTCTATTCCCTTCTCCCTCATATGATTGTCTAGCCTGCCCTTAAATGCATCTATACTATTCGCTTCAACCACTCCCTGTGGTAGCGAGTTCCACATTCTCACCACACTTTAAGACTCTTCTGAATTACCTATTGGATTTCTTGGTGACTATCTTATATTGATGGCCTCTAGTTATGCTCTTCCCCACAAGTGTATCCTCTCTGTATCTACTCTGTCAAAACCTTTCATAATTTTAAAGACCTCTATTAGGTCACTCCTCGGCCTTCATTTTTCAAGAGAAAAGAGACCCAGCCTGTTCATCCTTTCCTGATATGTATACCCTCGCATTTCTGGTATCATCCTTGTAAATCTTCTCTGCACCCTCTCCAGTGCCTCTATATCCTTTTTATAATATGGCGACCAGAACTGTACGCAGTACTCCAAGTGTGGTCTAACCAAGGTTCGATACAGGTTTAGCAGAACTTCTCTACTTTTCAATTCTATCCCTCTAGAAATAATCCCTAGTGCTTGGTTTGCTTTTTTTATCTTTTCTTTTTTGGTGTGAGGGTCTGACTCATAGAATGATACAGCACAGGAGGAGCTCATTCGGCCCATCATGCCTGTGCCGGCTTTTTGAAAGAGCTGTCCCCTTAGTGCCCCCTTTCCCCGCTCTTGAACTCCTCCATTTTGACTACTGCCTAGTTGCTTCTCCCCGGCCAATAATCATCTGCGAGTGTAAGGGCAGTCGGTCTAAGGCCACCCCCAACCAATCGCGCTCCGAGCCCAGCCGCTAGCAGCTGCCTCATGACTGTCAGCACAGCGGCAAGGCCGAGATCAGGAACTCAATGGAGTGGCGGCGGAAGCTTTGTCCCACCATTCCGAGACACAGCAATTCAATCTATGGTTGCCAACCTTCCAGGATTGGCCTGGAGTCTTCAAGAATTAAAGATTAATCTCCAGGACACTGCTGCGAGCAACACTCGGGAGAAAACTCATAGGGGCAATAAAAAACAAGGTGTGTTTTCTTTTTCATTTTCTTTAACCACGTCTGTTTATTGATTATAAAAATATTGGAGATGGACGGGAAAAAAGGCGGTTTGCCTGACAATCAAGCATCGTCAATTGGGTAATGAAGAGTGTCTTTGCTTTCCAATTGGACGTGGGAAGGCGGGGCTCCGCTGGGATGGACATGTCGGGCGACCAATGGCGGGAATGTAGGGGCAGGGCCGTTGTAGGAAGGCGGTCATGTGATAAAACCAGGACTACATCCAACCAGAGTTGGTGGAGGCTAATTCAACCAGGTATGTTGTAATGTAACAGTCAAAATCCAATCCTGTTCATACCTGACACACACATACATTTCTTCAGGGTATGGTGATTAATAGCTGGATTAATAATTGGCGGCCGTGCCTTCAGCTGCCAAGACCCTAAGCTCTGCAATTCCCTCTCTAAACCTCTTTACCTCTGTTTCCTCCTTTAAGGCGCTTCTTAAAACCTACCTCTTTGACCAAGCTTTTGGTCACCTGCCCTAATATCTCCTTATGTGGCTCGGTGTCAAATTTTGTTTGATAACGCTCCTGTGAAGCGCCTTGGGACGTTTTACTATGTTAAAGGCGCTATATAAATACAAGATGTCGTTGTTGAAGCCTTGAGATCATTTTTCCCTTTCTAGCTCAAGGGGGTGCCGAGGATGAATCTTCTTCTTAGGCAGTCCATCGGAACCGAGGATGACTTGCTTCCACACTAAAAATGAGTTCTCAGGTGATTGATGAGTCCAATGCGGGACCTACAGTCTCTGTCACAGGAGGGGCAGACAGTGGTTGAAGGGGCGGGTGGGTGGGGTGCTTGGGTTGACGTGCACTCCTTCCGCTGTTTGCGCTTGGCTTCCGTTTGCTCCCGACGAAGAGACTCGAGGTGTTCGGCGTCTTCCCGGATGCTTCTCCTCCACTTTGTGCGGTCTTGGGCCAGGGATTCCCAGGTGTCGGTGGGGGTGTTACACTTTTTCAAGGAGGCTTTGAGGGTGTCCTTGAAGCGTTTCCTCTGTCCACCTGGGGCTCTCTTGCCGTGTCGGAGCTCCGAGTAGAGTGCTTGCTTTGGGAGTCTCGTATTGGGCATGCGGACAATGTGACCCGTCCATCGGAGCTGATCGAGCGTGGTCAAAGCTTCGATGCTGGGGATGTTGGCCTGAGCGAGAACACTGCCATTGGTGCGCCTATCCTGCCAATGGATTTGCAGGATCTTGCAGAGGCAGGATGAATGCAGCATCACTTAACCCGGCCATGACTGAGATCAGACTGAGTCTGGCATCAAGGAGCCCTAGTAAAACTGAAGTCAATGGGAATCAGGGGGAAAACACTCCACTGGCTGGAGTCACACCTAGCACAAAGGAAGATGGTTGTGGTGGTTGAAGGTCAATCATCACAGCCCCAGGACATCGCTGCAGGAGTTCCTCAGGGCAGTGTCCTAGGCCCAACCATCTTCAGCTGCTTCATCAATTACCTTCCCTCCAACAATGTCAGAAATGGGGATGTTCGCTGATGACTGCACAGTGTTCAGCGCCATTCACAACTCCATAGATTATGCAGCAGTCCATGCCCGCATGCAACAAGACCTGGACGATGTTCAGGCTTGTGCTGATAAGTGGCAGGTAACATTCGCGCCACAGAAGTGCCAGGCAATGACTAACTCCAACAAGCGAGAGTCTAACCACCTCCCCTTGACATTTTTTTAGCATTACCATCGCCGAATCCCCCAGTATCAACATCCTGGGGGTCACCATTGACCAGAAACTTAACTGGACCAGCCACATAAATACTGTGGCAACAAGAGCAGGCCAGAGACTAGGTATTCTGCTAGGCGAGTGTCTCACCTCCTGACTCCCCAAAGCCTTTCCACCATCTGCAAGGCACAAGTAAGGAGTGTGATGGAATACTCTCCACTTGCCTGGATGAGTGCAGCTCCAACAACACTCAAGAAGCTCGACACGATCCAAGACAAAGCAGCTCGCTTGATTGGCACCCCATCCACCACCTTAAACATTCACTCCCTCCACCGCCGGCGTACCATGGCTGCAGTGTGTACCATCTACAAGATGCACTGCAGCAACTCGCCAAGGCTTCTTCGGCAGCACCTCCCAAACCCGCGACCTCTTCCACCTAGAAGGACAAGGGCAGCAGGCGCATGGGAACACCACCACCTCCAAGTTCCCCTCCAAGTCACACAACATTCTGACTTAGAAGTATATCGCTGATCCTTCATCGCCGCTGGGTCAAAATCCTGGAACTCCCTCCCTAACAGCACTGTGGGAGTACCTTCACCACACGGACTGCAGCAGTTTAAGAAGGCGGCTCACCACCACCTTCTCAAGGGCAACTAGGGATGGGCAATAAATGCTGGCATTGCCAGTGACGCCCACATCCCATAAACGAATAAAAAAAAAGATAACACAGCTGCAGATTGGGAAGCTAAGCTGACACCTTCTTAATCTTTATAGGTCTTCCCACACCTGACAGTTCATTTACCTAACGAGACATCAGATTGCGACAACAGCTGTTTTCTTTGTTTGAATAAATTGTGATAGAAGATTTTTTAATTTTATGGCTTGCTGACACGAAATATTACAAGCTGGTTTATTTATAATAGTGTACCATTTAATTGGCACCAACACGCAGTTTGGCACTCACTGGAGGTGACAGAGAGACGCTCTCCTCTGTTGCAGTCGCTTCACAAACTCAGTTTTAAAAATCATATTTTTATTTACAATCAGATGCCGCAAGACAAAAAAGATTCAGTGAACACTCTGCTTGAATGATTAAAATAGACCAATGTGGAGTTAGGATTGAGACAGTTCCAGGGGTCAAATGGAAAAAAAGAAAAACCACCTGAATACATTATGTAAATCAGCGGTCTTTCAATATCCAGTGATTATCAACTGCAGGGAGCGTACATCTATTTAAGTTGTGGTGTTGCTGGGGTCTGGAGTTCAGGCACCTAGAGAGGACAGAACATGTAAACAAAATGCCTGTAATGTGAACAACAAGCACACTGCAGAAGCCTGCGGGAGGCCTAGTTAATTGGTTCGGTTGAATAGGCTCCTGTGACTCCGAGCATCTGCAAGCATCCCACAGAATGTCAGCTTGCCAACTCTGGTTCGGTGCCTTCCTGGAGGTTTCAATCCCGCCTCCGACTGCCCCGCTCCTACACTCCCACCATTGGTCCATCTTCCAGACGCCGCTGCCTTCCCACGGCCAATTGGAAAGTGCACAGACTCTTTGACGCCCAATTTTGACACTACCTTTCAAATAGCTTCTGGACTTCACTCGCCTGCCTTGGACAGCGGTTCATCGATGCTCCGGGCCAGGCCCATCCTGTTTATGTCGGCTTTCTCCTTCCATGGGACCTCAAGACTTTGACCCTGGTCTCCCTACTATTGTCCCCAACCTATTCCCTGCTACTACCAGGAAATATGTATCCCATTAATTACTACATTTAACCAAGCCTATGTAACCTGAGCTTTTCCCTCTGTCCATTCGCGTGCGCACTTTGGCTGCCGCTCTGGACCCGAGCCATTCAATACTTTTCCACTTTTTCTCCCCCTTTTCCTTTTCTCTCTATCCCTCCCTGACTGCTCTCTCCTGTCATCATGCCTCCTTTCATCTCTCCTCTCTCGGATACTCTGCCCTCCCAAATCCCTACCCCAGTCCTTCATTACTCTTCGACCTTCCTACTCTCCTGCCGTCGTCCCAGGCTTGACTCCCTCTTAGATAAGCCCACAGCTTCCCTCTGTGCCTCTCTTGGCATCCTACGAAGGGCCCATCGAGGCACTCGTCGCTGCCGCCTTACGAGCAGCAACCCCAACTGTCCCATCCTACTCTCTTGCCAACCTTCCCACCCAGCGCGCCCACTGGGGGCAAATCTTGCCAATCTCCTCCCCGTCCAACTCATCCCCCCCCCAGCGCTGACCCTGTGGACGCTGGCGGTGGGGCAGCCATCACCGACCCTCTCCGCATCTCCCTCCAGAATGTCCGTTCACTTGCGAACAAGGCCCTTGCCATCCATGAGCTTATCGTGGATGATTGCATCGACATCATGGCCCTGACGGAAACTTGGTTGAGGGGTGATGATACCTTACCCTTAAATGAAGCCTCCCTGCCTGGCTATACCTTCCACCACTTGCCCCGCCCAGACCGCCGTGGTGGCAGTGTGGCTCTCATCACCAAATCACACCTTGGTCTGTCCCCCGACTCCTCCGGCACTTTCTCCTCCTTTGAGCATCTCACCTTATTCCACCCCTCTCACCTCTCATTTAAAATTCTCGTTCTCTACCGCCCACCCAAGTACTATAAAAATGTTATTACCGAGATATCTTCACTGCTTTCCTCCCTCAGCCTCTGCACCGAACGACTTCTCATCCTCGGTGATTTCAACCTCCATCTCAATTCATCAGGCTCTCTCTCCTCTGAGTTCACTATCCTCCCTTAATCTCTCCCTCCATGTAAACTCCCCAACCCATAGTCACAGCCACCCCCTCGACCTTACCATCTCTCGTAGCCTCGCTACTCCCATCGTGGCAATCGCAGATAAGGCCATCTCTGACCACTTCCTCGTATCGCTCTCCACCCACATCCCCCTTCCACCCCCCCGCAACCCTACTTCCTTCTGTGTCCACCCCTGGAAAAAACTCTCTTCCAACTCACTTTTAACTGCACTTATGAAATCCCAACTGTCCAGCCTTTGGCCCTCCATTCATCACAACATTTCTGCAGCTACCGATCTGCTCAACCATACCCTCACCACCACCTTTGATGCCCTAGTCCCTATTAAAAGAATTACTTTCTCTCACCCTGGCCGTTCCCCCTGGTACGGCCCCCATCTTCGCTCCCTTAAGTCCAAGGCATGCAGACTTGAACGGATATGGCAGACAACTGGTTTAGCCATTCACCGCCAGATCTGGCTGGATCACATAAAGCATTATCGGGTCCTGCTCTCGTCTGCCAAAATTGCTCACTATTCCAGAATCATACTGGAATGCAAAGATAAACCCCGCCTTCTATTCTCCACTGCTAACTGTCTTCTTAAACCCCCCTCCCCTGTCTCCTCCACCCTCACCTCCGACAAGTGTGAGGAGCTCGTGGACTTCTTTGTCTTTAAGATTGAGACCATCCATTCAGCTGCCTCTGCCACTTCCCTTTCTTCCCCGAGCTCACCGGGCCAAACTTCCTTTAAGGTTCCCCCCTGCCCTAGCCCTGAACTCGCATCTTTCTCCAGTTTCTCTCCAATCTCCCCTCATGACCTCTCTGCGCTCATCTTGTCCATGAGACCCACTTCCTGCTCCCTCGACCCTATTCCTATCAAACTGTTGACCATTCAAATTCCTTTTCTGGCTCCCATGTTAGCTGACATTGTTAACGGTTCTCTCTCCTCAGGTACTGTCCCCCTCTCCCTAAAATCTGCCGTCATCACCCCTCTCCTCAAAAAACCAACCCTTGACCTCTCCGTCCTTGCAAACTACCGCCCCATCTCCAACCTCCCTTTCCTCTCCAAAGTCCTTGAACGTGTTGTCGCCTCCCAAATCTGTGCCGTTCTTTCCCGCAACTCCATGTTTGAATCCCTCCAATCAGGTTTCCGCCCCTGCCACAGTACTGAAACAGCTCTCATCAAAGTCACAAATGACATCCTTTGTGACTGTGACAAAGGTAAACTATCCCTCCTCGTCCTTCTTGACTTGTCTGCAGCCTTTGACACGGTTGACCACTCCAACCTTCTCCAACACCTCTCCACCGTCATCCAGCTGGGTGGGACTGCACTCGTCTGGTTCCATTCTTATCTATCTAATCATAACCAGAGAATCACCTGCAATGGCTTCTCTTCCTGCTCCCGCATCATTACCTCTGGTGTCCCCCAAGGATCTATCCTTGGCCCCCTCCTATTTCTCATCTACATGCTGCCCCTTGGCGACATCATCTGAAAACACAGCGTCAGTTTCCTCATGTACGCTGATGACACCCAGCTCTACCTCACCACCACTTCTCTCGACCCCTCCACGGTCTCTAAATTGTCAAACTGCTTGTCCGACATTCAGTTCTGGATGAGCAGAAATTTTCTCCAATTAAATATTGGGAAGACCGAAGCCATTGTTTTCAGTCCCCGCCACAAACTCTGTTCCCTAGCCACTGACTCCATCCCTCTCCCTAGCATCTGTCTGAGGCTGAACCACACTGTTCTCAACCTCAGTGTCATATTTGACCCTGAAATGAGCTTCCGACCACATATCTGCAGCATAACTAAGACCGCCTATTTCCACCTCCGTAACATCGCCCGTCTCCACCCTTGCTTCAGCTCATCCGCTGCTGAAACCCTCATCCATGCTTTTGTTATCTCTAGACTTGACTATTCTAACGCACTCCTGGCTGGCCTCCCACATTCTACCCTACGTAAACGTGAGGTCATCCAAAACTCGGCTGCCCGTGTCCTAACTAGCACCAAGTCCCGTTCGACCATCACCCCTGTGCTCAATGACCTACATTGGCTCCCGGTTAAGCAGCACCTCGATTTCAAAATTCTCATCTTTGTTTTCAAATCCCTCCATGACCTCGCCTCTCCCTATCTCTGTAATCTCCTCCAGCCCCACAACCCCCCGAGATATCTGCGCTCCTCTAATTCTGGCCTCTTGAGCATCCCCGATTATAATCACTCCACCACTGGCGGCCGTGCCTTCAGCTGCCTGTGCCCTAAGCTCTGGAATTCCCTCCCTAAACCTCTCCGCCTCGCTACCGCTCTTTCCTCCTTTAAGATGCTCCTTAAAACCTACCTCTGTGACCAAGCTTTTGGTCACCTGCCCTAATTAATCCATATGTGGCTCGGTGTCAATTTTTTTTGTTTTATAATCTTCCTGTGAAGCACCTTCGGACGTTTTACTACTTTAAAGGTGCTATATAAATACAAGTTGTTGTTGTTGTTGTTTTTGTTGTTATTGGCTTCATCTTGACTCAGTCAAACAGCCTTTGTGCCCCAATCCCCAATACTTTTATAACTGATAAATTAAAGTGTTCAAAGAAAATGAAACACAAACACTTTTTTTTTAAATGCCCCTTGGCAACCCTGCAGGTCAGTGTGTGACGAGATTGGGCCCCTGGGTCATTCATTTTGGATTAAAGAAAGATAGGTCTGAGTATTCTGTAAATGGTGAAAAGCTAGGAACTGTGGAGGTTCAAAGTGATTCAGGGGTCCATGTACACAGATCACTAAAATGTAGTGTCAGGTACAAAAAATAATTAAAAAGGCTAATGGAATGTTAGCCTTTATAACTAGAGGTATAGGCCCAAAAATTAGTCTCAGTACGCGAGAGTATGCACTGTGTACTCTCGCGTATTCTGTCTCCAATTGCCGGTTTTCTGCATGCACTGCACATGCGCTGAAAACCGGCACTTGGTGAACTCAAAAGGGGGCGGTTCCTAAGTGAACCACGTGCGCGCTACAGGCTGCGCGCACGCAGTGCACTTAGTGCTTTGAACGCGCAGGTAAGCATGGAAGATTTTGCACATAAAGAAAGGAGGCGTAAGACCCTCTTTTAACAAGGTAAGTAGTTAATTAAGTATTATTTTAAAAATTTTTCAACAGGTTTATCTTTTTTAGAGACTTTAAAGAAAGGTAAGTTTATTTTTATAACTTTTAAAAAGATTTTAAATTTTTTCAAAAATTTAATTTTTTGTTTAAAGTGGTTAATTTATTTAACTATACTTATTTTATTAATGTGATGTTTTTTTTTTAAATTTAATTGAGGTTTAGCTGTTCTTTTGGGGGGGTATAGATTCATAGCTTTGACAGCCCTTGCTGTCAAAACTATGAATGAAAGATGGTGTGCTGCCATTGGCTCTAACTGAATCACGTGATCCCACAGCTCGCACGAATTAACTGCGTCTGTGGGATACGCACACACTGCACAGCTGCAGCCTTGAAACTAAAGTTCGTGTGAGCTCGGAAGGAAAAGGCAGGCGCGCAGTGAGATATCGCGGGGAAGCCTTACCCCCGCAGGAAGGCTCCGTCTTTAATTTCTGGGCCATTGACTATAAACTGGAGGAAGCTTTGCTACAGCTGTACAAAGCCCTGGTTAGACCACATCTGGAGCACTGTGTACAGTTCTGGACACCGCACCTCAGGAAGGATATACAGGAAACTCTTGTTTAACCGGCACCTAAATATCCGGAATTCTCTCTTAACCGGCAAAAATCATACTCCGAAAACTCCTCTCAAATAACCGGCAATGTTGCCGAGTCTGAGTCCGAGTCTCCCGCGAACGCCGGGTACTCCGAAAACTCCTATCAAATAACCGGCAATGTTGCCGAGTCCGAGTCCGAGTCTCCCGCGAACGCCGAGTTAGTCAGTGGGGGTAGTTCTCCAAAGTGCCACTACTCGGCCTCCTGGCGCTGTCGGAAGTCCGAACACTGCAGTAACAGGAGTCTGATTCTCCCGCGCTGCCGGGAGTCTCACTTACTGTTAAGTAATTAAAGAGTTATGGATTACCCTCAACTGGCAGTACTGTACTTAATCAAGCATCTTCCACCATCCATTTAACACAACATTCTGTAGGTGAGTAACCAAATACTGTATACTGCACATTTCTTGATTTTTTTATGTTAAAAATAGCCTCGGTAGATATAACTCTCCGTTATCCGGAACTTTCGATCAACCGGCACCACGCCGGTCCCGTCGGTGCCGGATACCAAAGAGTTTCCTGTATTGGCCTTGGAAGGAGTGCAGCGCAGATTCACCAGAATGTTACCAGGGCTCCAAGGGTGAGATTATGAGGAGAGTCTTCATAAACTAGGCTTGTATTCCCTGGAATATAGAAGGTTAAGGGGTAATTTAATTGGGGTTTTTGCTAGGAATTGAGAGGGTAGATAGAGAGAAACTATTTCCGCTGGTGGGGGAGACTAGGTCAAGGGGACATAACCTTAAAATCAGAGCCAGGCCATTCAGGAGAGAAATTAGGAAACACTTCTTCACGCAAAGGGTGGCACTCCCTCCCACAAAAAGCAGTAGATGCTAGCTCAATTAATAATTTCAAATCTGAGATCGATAGATTTTTGCTAGACAAGGGTATAAAAGGATATGGAGCCAAGGCAGATGGATGGAGTTAAGATACAGATTAGCCGTGATCTCATTGCATCATGATCACTGAATCCAACCTAAAATGGCAATCGGGGTCCTATTTACCTCATAGTATGCCGATTCCCATATTAAAAGGGACTTATCGCCTGAAACAGGCAGGCGCTTTGGACACCCGTCAGTAGGCGCCCTTTCAAAATGGAGCGGTGAGGCGACCGACACCCATTTTGCGGTGGTTACCGGCCCGTTAATGCCAGGCGAGTGGCAGTGAACACCGACCATGGTGTTCTAAGCCATCATATTACCCTAGTTTTTAAAAAAAATTTTAATTTGTTCTGGGGCTATGGGTGTCGCTGGCCAGCCTGAATTTGTTGCCCAGCCTGAATTTGTTGTCCATCCCAGTTGCCCTTGAGAAGGTGGTGGTGAGCCACCTTCTTCATGAACCGCTGCTGTCCTTATGGCGAAGGCACTCCCGCAATGCTGTTAGGGAGGGAGTTCCAGGATTCTGACCCAGCGACGACGAAGGAACGGTGGGTGATATATGGCCAAGCTAAGATGGAGGTGATGGTGAACCTGGAGGTGATGGTGCTCCCAAAATGTTGTCCCCACTAAACTTCCACGCTTCCCTCACCCCAGGGAATCTATGACCCGCCAGAGTTCTAGAAAGTCAAGATAGCATGATGATTTACACCTAGCTGTAGACTTTACTGAGGTTGTTAATGGATGTAGGAGCACACATTTCATCCAGCGCTCAACACAGTGATGAAGCACAGCCCGAGTTTCTTCTTCCATTACTGAACTTGTAACACTAATGGCTACTAAAAGAAATAAATGCTGGAGGAAGGGAATCAGCCACAGCAAAGAGAAGGTCTATTATTCACGCATTGTTGGGTTTCGTTGACGATGAGGAATATATGACTTTGTTGCTTAGGCTCCATGGAAACTCATTTTCTATTATGACATTCCTAGGGCACAATGCCCTTGGTCGGTGCTTTTTCTGCATTAACCCCTCGCGAGACAGCAATGTTTATTTTTTTCCCGCTGTTAATTTTTCTTCCTGTTTCCCTTTTCTGGGCTTCTCGATGCCGTGCGTCATTCACCAGCCTGTGCAATTGGACTCACTTGCTACCAAGATCTGTGCCGGTGTCCCACGGCAACCATATGGGTACGGTAGCATGGTAGTTATGTTACTGCGCTAGTAATCCAGAAGCTACAGCCCCTGTGGGGCTGTGGACTAATGATCCGGAGACGTGAGTTCAAATCCCACCACGGCAGCTGGACATTTAAATTCAGTTAATTAAATAAATTGGGAATAAAAAGCTAGTATCAATAATGGTGACCATGAAGCTATCGGATTGTCACTCATGTCCTTTAGGGAAGGAAATCTGCTGTCCTTACCCGGTCTGGCCTAAATGTGACTCCAGACCCACAGCAATATGGTTGGCTCTTAACTGCCCTCTGAAATGGCCGAGCAAGCCACTCTGTTGTACCAAAGTGCGTTCAAAGAAGATGGACTGCGGCGGTTCAAGATGGCGGCTCACCACCACCTTCTCGAGGGCAATTAGGGATTGGCAATAAATGCTGGCCTTGCCAATGACGCCCACGTCCCAGGAATGATTTAAAAAAAAATTCTGCCCAGGATACCATACTGTGCAGGTGAGCTCTTTGCATTTCCTTCGACCCGCGGCCTCTACTCGACTGTGTGTGTGGGGGGGGGGGGGTGGCAGAAATTTGTCTGGGTCCATTTTTGGTCCCAGGATCAGCGACTTCGCAGGCAGCGTACACCCCAACCCGTAGGCCCGACGGTGACCCATGGGCCTCTCAGTTCGGGCGCGAGCTTGGCCGAAAACGGATCCAGACCAAAATCTACCTAGTGCGTTTCTTTCCCATCTCCTCATAGTTTTAATCATCTCTATCAAATCACCCCCGTCATCTCCTCTCTTCTGACAAAAACAGCCTCGGAGCCGTGATAAGAACGCACTGTAAAGTGCCTCCATGCAACAACAAATCTGACCCAATTTTGAGAATGAGTTGTACAGGCAACAGGAGGTAATGCTCACAGAGCAGAGAGCAAAGATATTGAAGACTATTTTCGTTCTCACCGATTACCCAGCACAAAACAGGCCACCCTTGGAGAAATTACTAGGCACAACTACTTGAACAATCTTATCACACAATAGATGGAAGCTTAATTTTCCCAGCAAGGACCCTTCCAATTCTCTGCTCGTAATTGGAAGCACCATGCTTAGAAGCCTCTCGAGTCCTCCATCTGTGTCTCAGCAAATGGTCACGGAAATAAGGGAGGTGTTGAGTGATTTACATGTATGCTAACTTTTTATTACATGGTATCTGTGGGGCTGTAGCAAAATAAATGAAGCTTTTAAATTCATTCACCGTGATTTATTGGTTTGTAAATGATTAAAGGGACCATATTTCGAAAAACCCTCTTTCGTGATTTTAACCTCCTAATGGAAGTACACGTGGGCTGCTGTCGATACCTTTTGAAGTTCGCTCTGGTAAACAGATCCCATGCCTTGATTTTTTTTTTATTCGTGAGAACAAAAATAGTTGTTTTTTTTTTTAACTTGTTATTTATTGCTCTGGAGTAGGTGGGCTGCCTTCTTGAACCGCTGCAGTCCGTGTTAGGATGGGAGTTATGCTTCTTTGTAGCGGTTTGGTAAAACTGAGTGGCTTGCCAGGCCATTTAAGAGTCAACCACACTGATATGGGTCTGGAGTCATATCAGGGAAGGGGCAGCAAGGCACCCTAAAGAGGCATGAGTGAACCAGATGGGTTTTTACAACAATCCAGAAGTTTCTATAGCTTTTGTAATACTTAATTAACTGAATTTAATTTCCCCAGTTGGGGTAGGTGGGATTTGAACTCACGTCTCTGGATCATTAGTCCCAACCTTTGAGATTACTCGTCCAGTAACGTAACCACTATGCCACCGTAGCCCCTGATGTTTGGGAGTACGGTAGTGTAGAGGCCTAGACTAACAATCCAAAGAACCTGAGTTCAATTCCCACCATGGCAGTTTAAGAATTTGAATTCAGTTTAAATAAAAGATTTGGAAATAAAAAAGCTCAGTAAAAGTGTTGGATTTTCGTAAAGAAACACCACTGGAAACTTACTGTGCTTACCCGGTCTGGGCCTATACGTGACTCCAGTCCCACATCAACATGGGTGACTTTTGACTGCCCTCGGAAGTGGCCTAGCAAGCCACTCGATGGTATCAAAGTCAGGACAACTAGGGGTGGGCAATCAACGCTGGTCTTGCCAACAACACCCACATCCTGAGAATTCATTTTTTTTAAAGTTGACTCACACTGCTCAATATCTACTTATATGATAGTGTAACCCAGGTAGTGTAACCCAGATAGTGTAACCCAGGTAGTGTAACCCAGGAAGTGTAACCCAGATAGTGTAACCCAGGTAGTGTAACCCAGGTAGTGTAACCCAGGTAGTGTAACCCAGGTAGTGTAACCCAGGAAGTGTAACCCAGATAGTGTAACCCAGGTAGTGTAACCCAGATAGTGTAACCCAGGTAGTGTAACCCAGGAAGTGTAACCCAGATAGTGTAACCCAGATAGTGTAACCCAGATAGTGTAACCCAGATAGTGTAACCCAGATAGTGTAACCCAGGTAGTGTAACCCAGATAGTGTAACCCAGATAGTGTAACCCAGATAGTGTAACCCAGGAAGTGTAACCCAGATAGTGTAACCCAGGTAGTGTAACCCAGATAGTGTAACCCAGATAGTGTAACCCAGGTAGTGTAACCCAGGTAGTGTAACCCAGATAGTGTAACCCAGATAGTGTAACCCAGATAGTGTAACCCAGGTAGTGTAACCCAGATAGTATAACCCAGGTAGTGTAACCCAGATAGTGTAACCCAGGTAGTGTAACAGCAATATCCAACAACAACAACTTGGGGGGTGGGAAGGGGTGGGGTGGGGGTCGGGTGGGG